>OY720314.1:22074990-22758926 GCA_963082785.1 Philonthus spinipes
TCCACAATGCGCGCGCGGTTTGATTGATGTTGTTTCCCATTCCCGCGAATAAAGCACAAAGTTCTGTACTGGATAACTTTCGACTCCTTATATTTTTTCCTTTTTTTATTTATTTATATACAGAAATAATCAAACAATAATAACTGAAAGAAGTTAACCGAATAAAAAATAAAATACATTTTCTTTTTTTTTTCAGAGGAGAAAAAATTGTTTCTGTTGGCTTCGGATGGATTTACTTATGCAAAAGCGTAATTGAATTATGGTCGAGCAGCGCAAGGAATGATAGATACTCCCGGGCCGGTTGATTAATGATTATTTTTGTGTTATTGATGGCTTTTAGATTCAAATACTGTTTACAGTCGTTTTGATTAAATTGATGGGATTATTGGTGTTTTCTGAAGGCTTATTTGAATAAGTGAGGTAAATTATAATAAGTTGTTGGAGTATCGAGGTGATTACTTAGCGTGATGTATGGGTTTGGAAAATGTTAACAATGTAACTTTTGTGTAGATGCAATTTTTCATTTTATTTTCGCTTTTAAAAAGCAAACAAAACATTAAGAACATACAATAAACAAATTCAGTCCTTACTTCACTTTTATTAAATCGGAAACATATATTAATAACTTAATTAAAAATTTAAATGCGTTGTACCCTAGCATAAACTATACTTTTGAATTAAAACAAGATAATAATTTTATTTTCCAACGGACGAATCCAACAAGGGAAAATGTACAATAATTTACATAAATGGTAATATAATAATGATGATAAAAAAATTAAGAAAATATATGTATAATACAAGCATACGTCAATTGAAGGAGAAAAAATAATAATTCAATATAACTAAAACAAACAAAATTAAATACTATTTCTAAAAAATATATCATACATTCTGTTAGCATTACGACACATATGCGTTAAAGAGGCTTTACTCATAATATTTGTTCTGGTGATGGGTATCAAAATAATCAATAAAAAGTGAAGTAAAGACTGAATTTGTTTACTTAATTGTATTAAAACAACTTCATATAACTCAGATTAAAACCTATTGATTAAGAATATATTTTTGTTTTGAATTAATTTCTCACTTAACCCGTGGTGAAACATATTTAATTAATAGATTTTGATTAAAACACTTGGTTTGTTTCACTGATTTTTTTTTTCTAGGGAAAATTTAATGTTATTATGCTCACCCCTATTAATTTCAGTGAAACAAACCAAGTGTAAATAATACATTTTTGTATTTATTTATTAATAATAAAATTAAATTAATTTATTAACTGTAATTAAGTGAATTAACTCGTCAATTCATTAATTCAATTCTCAAGTAAATGATGGTTTTATCAAAAATATATTTTTTTTAATAATACTCGCATTAATCCAATTTAATTGCTCGTTTTTGATTTTTGTTCGGAACAATTTTCTTAAGTCCCTGATCGTTTGGATTTGGTACATTGTCAATTTCAGTGCTGTGAATTTGTCTGATTTTGAATGATTCCTGCAGGACCTGCCACCGTACGAGCCTTTCTATTGCGAATGGCTTTCAGAATCACCAAGCCCACTAAGACCTCCAAGATTCGTAGATTTTAATTATTGATTACATGCCAAATAAATAAAAACAGATTTGGATTAAATTGTTCACTTTTTGAGACAAATTTAAAATATTTTGTTAATTTTGACCTTGCAGGTAGGCACTTCGTATTGGAATAACAATTCGAATATTATTTAATAGCCTTTAAAAATCATATCCTACATACAATTAACCATTTATGTGTTCATAAAAAAAAATCGAGAAAAGGAAAAATATAAGACTATGTATTGACTATTTCATTGTGCAGTGTGCTGGGCAATTAACTCGTTCCAACCATTCAAGGCCCCAGGAGTGGATTTTCCTAGAACTACTGCAAAAGGGGGTCGATGCAGTTATCCTGCACCAGATGAAAGTTTTCAGAGATACCATTGCCTGGAACTATGTACCGAAAAGGTGGTCTAAAGTGGAATTCATACCAAAAGTGGGAAGTACTACAAAGTCGTTCAGACCAATGACTCTAATGCGTATTGAAAACCCTGGAGAATATGCTTGATGGGTACCTGAGGGATAGGGTAGTCAACACCTGCAATTAGAATGCCCACCAAAATGCCTACCAAAAGGGGAAATCAACGGAACTGGCATTGAATAACCTCGTTGGGAAAACCGAAACCCAAAAGAGTAACGGCAATAGTGGTATTCCTAGGCATCGATTGTGCTTTTAATGCTGTTTTACCGGACTCTCTCTGCAGGACTGATACCAGCAGAGGGGTCTCATCAACCCTCACAGGCTAGATTAAGGCTATGCTTGATTCCAGAAACGTGAGCCCTCTCAGGAGATTCACTTCTACTAAAAACTACCAGGGGATGTTCTCAGAATAAGAGTGTAGGATAACCCTACAAGTAGACAATGTCTGGAAGATGACGAGATACAAGAGCATGTGCTATGCGTATACCCAGGGGGCGTCAAATCAGACAGCTGGTTCTTCTTGAGTTGGACCGGAGTGCAATCCACAGGATTCGTTTAAACAAGATCATTTCACCCATTTTACGTAACCAAAAACCATGGGTCGGAAAATCGAGGTGTAAGATCTCACATATGAACCACAATAAACCGTATGGTCACGGTAGAGGGGCTGTCAGTACCCACTCATGTAGAATATTATTATTATTATTATTACTATTTCATTTCTTGTGGAAAACAATTTAAGGGTGCGGTTTAGAGAAGAGAGAGAAATCACTAATTTGAGTTAGATTGTTGTTGTGATCAATGAACAATATTGTATTATACATTAAAATAATTTTAAAATAAGCAGGAATTTCATCAGATAAATTAAAAATTATTTTAATGTTTAGTTTATGTGAAAAATAATTATGAAAACAATGAAAATTGATCAAATTTATAGCAAATTTTAAATTAAACTTTTGCTAATAAAAACTTGTGCAATGAAAATTTAAAGGATTTCACTAAATTCTGCATTCAAATAACTTAGCAGACATGACCTATTAATTTCATTATATCTTACAATTTTCTTTTCTAACTTAAACTAGTAAATTGATGTAATACACGAAAATTAACGATTTATTTTTTATTTAGACTGATACTTTATACTTGATAGATAAGAAATGTAAATACAAATTCATATTATGAAATCCAAAAGAATAGCTCTATTTTCAAACGATTATTCCCATTTTACTATATAGCTATCTCTTTCCACTAAACTGCAACCTTAAATGTTTTCACTTCCCGTGGTTGTATTTGCGTATTTTCCAGTGTTTCACTTACTTTGGAGTCACCCGCACTATTTATTTTCAAATAATTTCATAAATCAACCAAACAGAAAACAAATGCAAATATTGCAAATTATTAAAATATGTTTGCCGACATCTATAGACCAACTTTAAAATTAAAATTACCACATTTGCAGTCATCAAGATGTTTTATTAGCGCCTCTGTACCTTGACGGTTGTTGAGATAAAGCCATTGGGAGGTTAATGCGTTAGACAAAGAAAACGAAACGATTCTAAATCATCCATTTTAGTTAAATTTCTAATGGAGCTTGCATCCAGCATCGCGTTTTTTCACTAAAAATTCGGCTTTAGGCTGAACGATACACAACCTATCTTCCAATTTCGGTATTAATCAAACAGTACTCCAGAAAACAAATTGTTATCCGTTATATATGATTTAATAAATCGCAATAACAATTAATTTTTAACAATTCCCAAATATTCATGTAATACAGATACATTAAAATTAAAAACGTATTTATAATTTCGCAACGTGGAATGATTTTTCGCCGTCGGTTCGCGTTTTCCGTTGGCTTTAATTAAATTATGCATGTGTAATCAATTTCGTTGGCAGCGCGAATTATTATTTCGATCATTGCGTATTTTGTATTAGTGCTATTTTTAACGGAAATCATTAAACGCGTGCAATATTAATATTGTTAAAACAGAAAATAAATGTTGTTTTAATAGACGCGAGTAGAATATATTGCGTATTCCGTGTTTATTAAAATTATAACCAGAATTTATTATTTATGAAATTTAATGTTGATGTTTCGTAATAATCTACATATATTTATAAAATATTTTTAATAACATATTGTTAACATTTTTTTTTTTGTAGGTTGTGGAGACTTTAGTTCGAAAATATTTGTAACTGAGTACGTGAAGTTTCTTCATATAATATTATTTTATTTATAAACCGAGACTTTAATTATTTAAATAACAAAAAAAATAGTAATAGAAAGGATAACTATTTTTATTTAATGTTATTTAGCAATTGTTAAATGAAACCGCGCTCTGTTCAACAACGGCTGGTTGGTCTTAATTGTTGTGGGACGAGTCTTTTCTAATAAATAAAATTTCCCATGTGAAACGAATTATAGGAAGATTAGACATTCAACTAGAGACGGATTTTAATCCCAAGTAATAACAATATGTTGTGGGTAACTTAATATTTTCTTTGGCGGTCGTTAAATTAAAGATTTAATTTAAAAAATGATTTTCTGTTTTATTTTCGACTGTTCGATACGAGAGTACAAATCGGAATGAATTATATTATAATACAAAACTTAACATCTAAGCAAAATAAATATGTGATAAGGGTGGTGATTACGTGCGTGATGATTAATTGCTTCTTTCTTGTTTTTGCAACGGAAGTTGTTTACGTTTCCCAACGCTTTCTCTATTTCTAATATTTACTATTAAATTAAATGACAAACATGATTAGAAGAAATAATGTAAATTTTTTTTTATTGCTGAAAAATTAAGTATATGACAATTTTATTAAACCATAACAGACGTCTCCGACAATTTGCAAACATAATTTTAAACGAAACAAAAGCACAATTTTTACTCGAACTATAAAACCCCGCTGTTACGCATTCAAAGAATCCCCGTAATTTTTCATATTTGCGCCGAGTTATTCGGTTGATAAGACAAATGAGGAATTTTTAAACTAACCACGTAACTGCAATATTAAAAGAATTTCAGATATGAGCAAGCGGGCGAGAGACGTGGACTTTTCCTTACTCTCTTCTCCTTTCCTCTCCTCTCCTTTCGCGGGGAAATTAGATTCTGATGGATTACGACGTTTTTACAGACACCCTTTTCCCCCGAATTAATAATATAAACCGTGTTATAACGGCACTTACTCGATGGGATTAATACTCTTCTTTTTTTTTTTAATAAAATGTAATTACTGTTTTCGCCGTTCTTATATTTCATTAAGTATTGAAATTATGGAGTAATTCTGAGGTGAAAGTCAATATTTTTATGGGCTCTTAAAAACGCTTTAGTGTCGAGTATTAGCCAGTTGAGGGGTTTAATCAAAGGAGAGCTACTGGATGTAATTAAGTAGTTAATTCGGATGATTATATCCTTTTACCTGCAATCGTTCTTGAACAACCGAATAATTAATAATATATGTATATACAAACATCTTTATTCAGACATCAGAATTACAATTATTTACAAATATTTATATTTACAATACAAGTCGATATCATGGGCTATCGACCGGAGGTTTTTCTGGCCTTAATAATAATAATTAATAAGAAATAAAAAACTAGGGCAGAAAGACCCCAGGTGGATAGCCCGGACAGACTAACACAATATTTATTCTTGTTAAGTAAATATAAATAAATATATAAGCTTATGTTTATATAAACCACTATTATTTTCAAAAAGAAGAAACTTATGTATACTAATATTACGAAATGAAAGCATATTGTATCTATAAATAGAAAACAGTATTCATTCACTTGGTCACAGCTATTTAAATATATTAAATAAAAATGATTTGAAAATAACTAATAAATTATTTCCACATTTAGCTCTGTGACTATTGACTTACCTACGTAAGTACGTTAAACACACAGAGCTAAATGTGGAAATAATTTATTAATTATTTTCAAATCATTTTTATTTGATACATATTGCATCGTTTTAACTATATCTCAGAAAAGCAATTTAATTTCCTCCTTATTTATTTATTTATTTCGGTATATACTTTTTAATTAGACAATCAATCAATTTCGGAAGTTTCCGAAGGCGCAGGAAAGTTTACTGGGAGTTATTGGGGAGTTTGTGTAATGCACCGTGTAAGCGCCTAAAAGTGTGTGTGTTCGTTCGTTCCTCTTAGTTTGGGATTTCCCTCGGAGGCATTGCACATATCTTGTCAGAAAAGATTACATTACTCGCTTGTGTAGAGCAGATGGAGATGGAAAAAAGAAGAGTATGAGTAGAGCAAGAAAAGAGAATAGATTCGGAGAATGCGCCGCGCCGCTTCGGGTTATGTGAAGTTATGAGAACTAAAATAGGAGAGGGAAGTGAATTTGAAAGGGAATGGCTTTTTGTTCGAAGTTCATAAGAAGTCTTGTGTTTATTAACCTTCAATTATCATTCATAATATTTTTTTATTGTGAAAAAGTAAATAATGAAAGATTTGTAATTATATATATACAGAGAGCTTTTTTTATGAGTATACATTTCCCCTATGTATACCTGCAAAATAGGCGAATAAAACGCATTGATGTGTGTATGTTTGGTTGCCTGTAACACGCAACTGAACACATGTATGCTAAATAATCAACAAGACATACACACATTAATCGGTTCAATGCGTTTGACTCGCATTTTTGCAGGTATACACTTCCCCTAATGTATACTGATAAAAAAAAACCTCCCTGTATATACAGGCTGAGCCACGGCTATTAAAAGTTGATCGCGGAAAAATTTGAAAAAAAAAATCTACATTGCACGGTTGAATGCGTCCACCTCATGAAAAATATTTTGACTTTATTTCACTTCCGGTTGTACCGAAAATGGCTAACAACTTTGTGATTTCAAAAGAAACACCCTATATTTTATTTTTTTCCGGATTCCCCGTTCAATTTCCTAATGGATTTATGTTTACATAACTCTTCCAGTTTTTGAAATAAAAATGTATTTGTCAAATTAATAACATTCATTGTTCCCTTATAGAATAATATACTATTTTATATATACAAACATCTTTATTTGTGAAATTCAAATAATATACAAATAATACATTATAAAACCATTATGCTACATTGTACATAATAAATTTTAAAAATTGGCTATCGATCAGTGATCTTCCATCCTGTCTCTGTAAAGTCATTTCTTTAAAAGTCATACTATTTTATTAATATAGTAATAACAAATATTGCGTACTCATTATTAATTGATATAATTACCTATTATGTATGGTATGATTGAAAACTTTTCTCCTCTAGAGTACTTCGATTTTTTTTTATTTTGCATTTTGTTTGCATCAGTGAATAAAAACAAATAAAACGTCACATGTATCATTATTTGCAATCAATAATTCCTTTTACCATATGGTGTCTGGTTATGATGATTTTGAAATAAACGAAAACGTTGTTGTTTTATTCTTTTTGAACATGATATGGGTTACGGGTTAATTACATCAAACCCCCGAAATAAAACCGTAAATTAATTCTTATTTATAAACATTTTATTTTCGTCGAAATTGTATCTTTGTGAGATTCGCCCGAACGCGCGTATATTTTTCCCTTCCTTTCATGTAAGATGAACCCATTTCCGCGGCTTTATTAGGCCCGCCTGTCGCCGACATCTGTGTAAAGTTACACCTTTACGTAACTAACGGTTACAAGGGGAATACACGCCGCGACGCGACTCGCAGAGCCGAGAGAGATCTTGAGTTTCGTTTTATCCTCCCGGTTCCCGACGATATTTCTAATGATATTAACAACTTCCGTGCCGCGCTCGCAAACCGTTTAATTCCGACCCGGGGCCGAACTTATCTCGATTCAGATTTAAGTTATTGTTGCGAGGGGGGCTTTATCAAGTGATTCTCTAGCGCTTTTTACACACTGTTTAAACTAAATAAAACAATTGAAATGAAAGTCGCTGCAATTGATTTAATTTTTAACGAAATTTGTTGGATATTTTTAAATGAAATTTTAAATTTCTTGAAAAACTTTATCACTCAATCAAAAGTTTGTGAAATAATCCAAGTTTTTTTTTATTCATACTAAAATTTTAAAACTAAACATGAATAAATATCGAATAACAAGAATTAATGCAATTTTGCAATCTACTTTTATTATATTAAATGAATAGTGTATATGGTGGCCCAAATTGGATGTTACTACTGGGAATCTCGGTTATAAGAAGGGATAGAAGAAAAAAATCGATGGCGCATTCTCAAACTCTTTTTTTCGAGACAAACGAGTTATAGTCTCTTCGTTTCAACTTATAGTAAAAAATTCAAAATTTCTTTTTCGATGAGAATCGAATATAATTTTTATATAGCTCTGAGTGATTTTTTAAAAAAATAATAAAAAATTGAAAAATCTGAGATTTTTTTTTAATTCAATGCAAATGATGATTTACAATTTTTATTAATAAAAGAGAATAGGAATAAATAAAAAAAAAATAAATAGGTGTCATAGTTGTCTGTGCTATTAATAATTAAATTACAACAATGTGTAGATAATAAACAAATGAAAAAAAATGACAATGTTATTAATGAATTAAATAATATTTAATAAAGTACCTTTTAAAATTAAACAGTTTATAATTTTTGTATTATTTGTTTGAAAATTTTTGTGACTAGTTTCGACCTATACCGTATCGGTCAAAATTAGTCACAAAAATAAATTGTGTACGTGTTTAATTTTAAAACTTATCTTATTAATTTAAACATCAATCACAAAGTAATTGCTTCAGCCATCCAATAAATAATATTTATAAATATATCGCAAAAAAAAGTGTAAAGACAATTTATTCTATAATTGAAAAGATAACTTAAAGCGCCATCTTTTGCCTAATTTATTCTTGGTAGACCCAAATTGTTGATGATGCACAATCAATCAGGCAGACGATCGTGAATCATTGTTAAAACTCTCCAACATGGATAGTCCTCTAAAAATCAACAGCATGACGACTTTATTTTCATTAATTCGATATTATATTATGCTGAGTGAAATTTTGAAAAAAAATATAAAAATTATAAAAAATGATGGAACTGTTCCTAAAATTGATTGAAGATAATTCACGAACAGAAATGTAAGACTAAGTGGATGCGATTTAGAAATAAAGGAAGAAAGGGGAAAATGGGTGAATTGGAGGGCCAAACGATTGAAAGGGTGGATTCATTTAAGTATCTGAGTTTCATATTCCGAAGTACAGGCGGGTATGAAGAACATGTCAAATGGACGACAGCTAATGCGAGGAAAGCATGGAGTATGGTGAGAGTGAGATGGGGAAAATGGATTCAAGGGAATGCAGTGATGGCCTGCAAGTTATGGGATGCATGTGTACAGTCGATAATGTTGTATGGAGTGGAAGTTTGCGGCATGAGAGAATATGAGCAAATGGCGTTCTTGAAGAAGATACTGGGAGTAGAGAAATCTACGCCCGGATATATTCTACTTCAAGAAACAAATAGGGGAAGTATGCATGGGAAGACTGTGAAGAGTGTACTAAGGTATGAGATGAAGTTAAGCGAATTGGAGGATGTTAGGTTAGTGAAAGAAGTTTGGAAGGCTTGTTTGAGCTGTAGGTTTAGAAAGGAGCGACAGAGAATGTATGAAAGAGTGGGAGTGTCAGAGAGTGTAGCAGATGAATGGTTGCAGAAGGGGGTAAATGTGGCAGCATGGATGAGGGAGAAATGGATCGAAGTTGAACTGCAGAAGAGGCAGGGTTTTATAGACAAAAGTATATATAACCCCATGTATGTAAGATGGATGGTATATGGGGATCCACCGAAATACCTAAGAGAGAGTAGCCTGACTGTCGGGGAAAAAAGGGTTTTTGCTAGGGCACGGTGTGGTTCGCAAGAGCGGGGGAGGAAGGTATGGGTGGGGTTGGCGTATGTTAGGTGTGTATTATGTGGCGTTGGCGAGGACACATGGAAGCACATGGGGGAGGAATGTGTGGGGGTATGCAAGGAATGGATAGAAGGAGAGAGAAGAGTGGAGAGATGGTTGAAAGAGGATGGTGCTGGGATAAAAATCTTGATAAAGTTGATGCGGGAGCGGGAGGCTAGAATAAGGGAGGGAGGATTAGGGTGATGTTAGGGCTGGGGTTTTTGTGAATTTTTGAATTTTTGGTTGTGTTTTGTTAATTTAAGAGGATGCCAATAAAGGTCTTTTTTTAATAGAAATGTTTGTAACTATTCAGAACTACTTACTAAACTGCAGAAAATCATATACAAGATCCGTTTTTTTTTTTTTTTTTTTTCTTGAAAAAAAAAGTGAAAAACTAAAAACATGAAGTTAGCACTACTTACATTTTTTGCCTTTAATACAATTTCGACGAAAATAAAATGTTTATAAATAAGAATTAATTTAGGGTTTTATTTGGGGGATTTGATGTAATTAACCCGTAACCTATGAGGAGTGTTAGAACTCTAGTCAATTTTTTTGAAAATCATAAAACGTCTTGT
Organism: Philonthus spinipes; assembly: GCA_963082785.1. Lineage (NCBI taxonomy): Eukaryota > Metazoa > Arthropoda > Insecta > Coleoptera > Staphylinidae > Philonthus > Philonthus spinipes. Next base: position 22,085,486 of record OY720314.1, read on the forward strand.
CAACTTCACAGACACAATTTATCAATTCGAGTATAATTGAAACAACCTTTTGAGTTTTACTCAGAACATGGATTCACGATAATAAAAAATTAATCATTTAATTATTATATGGTTATATTTAAATTTTATAAGAGTTATTGCGCGAATAAAAACAATTAATTCGTTGAATTGGAAGTATTTTTGCGCTGAGCTTTTGCCCGAGCTTTTTTTGCAGTCTGATGTCACGTTGAAGTCTCCATGTTAAATCATAGGAGAAATGGATTAGTACAGGAAAATAATTGAAATGGTTAAAAAAATAAATTAAAAAATCTGCTGCTAAAATAATTAACGTACGTTACTACTAAAAGAATCATCCATTGGAACAACTACTTTCCGGGCAAATACCCAATCATTTTAATTAATCTTAAATATAGTAAGAATAATCGCGTAATAATATACATTTAAGTTGTTATTGAGAATGAGTGCGCAGCACTCGAAATATATATCTAAGCATATTAAATAAAAATGAAAATTATTAATAAATTATTTCCACATTATAATTATTTTCAAATCATTTTTATTTAATATATTTAAATAACTGTGACCAAGTGAAAGAATACTGTTTTCTATTATATCTAAGCATTAGAAAATAAAGTGTGAAGAAAGGATGCATCAGTATTAATTATTTTGATTATACTCTTCGCACAATAGGGTGATACCTTTAAAATAGCAGAAATCATTTCCAAGAAAATGGAAAACTGTATATATGAAAATAATTTTACATTATACGTCTTGAGTAGTTAAGCAAGTTTTACTAATAAATTAATGCTGAATTTCTAACGATAAGGAAGATATTGATGACGAGCATTTCGATGACTCTTCCGCTATATTCACGTTATACGAAATGGAGTATTATGACCAAGATAGATTTTTTTAATTTAGTTTCAAAGATGTATAGGGGCCTATATAGGCTACTTTCCAAAGTTATTTTCGTATAATATGAAAATAACTTTAGAAAGTTAGTTAGGGTGTCGTAAATACCATAAAGTATTGAAGTTGCTTAAATGGAACACCCTATATATTTTTAACGGTTGATTTGATTAAGGTTATTAGTTACTAATCTTAACGGTTTTTGATTTAATTTTATTTTTGTTAAAATCAAACCTAATCATCAAATTTCAACCAGTTGAGAAGAATTTAAGTTACAATAATAATAATAATTCTTTATTGACGGACGAGCCTTTTTACAATATATGATATAAACACAAGAAATATAAAAAGTACAGATATAATAATAATATCCATAAAACAGAGACTTGAAACCCTTTCCCTAAAATACGCTATAAATCCCTACATAGCTACCATTATCAATCACCTCTGCATCCCAAAAATCCGAATATTAATCCTAGATAATCCTATCATTAACAATTCATCAATTCATTTCACTAAAGTCTGAGAACTTAGACAATAACGTTAGCATCGTGACCATTAACCAAAACGACAAGAACTGGACAGAGACAGGCAGAAAGACCGACGGTCGATAGCCATTTTCTGAGGTCTAACAATGTGTAAATGATTGTATGTATATGGATTATAAAATTATATAATGTAATACTCAGAAATAAAGATTTTCAATATATATAATAATACAAAATCATATAACATGTATTAATAAATAATAACAATAATGTTTAGTTCATACAATTTGTTATTTCATACATAATACACGCCCAACAAAATTATATAAGTATATATGCGAAAATTTCAGGGATATTTAGTAATTAATAGTATAACGTAAATAACCCCGTGTGTTATTATTTATAATCGCCTTTTATGTGAATAATTAGGTTCACAGCTCATTATCTCTTTATTCGTTTATTCACTCTGTTTAAGAATAAACAATATAAAATTGCAACAAAAATAACGTACAGCAAATATCAAATGAAAAAACGGGTTTTAAAATTGGAACGTTCGTTAATTTACCGGCTTATTCTTAAACGGCGAGTTTCTTTAACGAATCCGCCGCTGAATATTTATAAGCGGACTTATTGATTATCAATTATGCGTTGATGTGGGAAGCTGCGGGAAAAAATAAATAAAACGCCCGAACAAAAATAATGCGAATAAATTTGCCTTTTATTTTACGCCCCGCCGGCCGAATCTTCGAAAATTCAATTCCGAAACAACAAATGTATGCTAATAATGGAAAACGCCGTAAATTAAAGATGCCCCTGGAAATTGCTACCCGGATCACGTCGATTTAATAATTCAACGGTTGAAATATTAAATCACGCGTCACGGTTGTTGCTTGGATGTTGTTTTATTTTTGAAGTGTTTGTTTTATGAATATATTATAATCAATATTTGGGATGTAAATGAAAGCAAATTTAATTAAAAGTTTTAAATATAAGTTGCAAAAAGATCCAAGAAGCGTAGCCCATTACACACAACTGTTTATATTAATGATGGGCAAAATCGATTATTTAAAGGAATCGTTATATCTGACACGATTATAATATTCTATGTAAGTCTCATAACAAAGATATTTGAGAGAGAGCTCTCTTTCTTTCATAATTTTTGTTTTATGAAATAATAAAAAATGGTATTTTATGAAATAACCGTATCGATTGTTCAAATTACTATTTATTTTTATATTTATTTTATTTTATTTTATAAAATAGATATAAAAATGGAAAATAATTAATGAATCATTTAGTAACAACGAAAAATTGAATGAATTAAATATAAAAAAGTTAAATTTTGAATCAAAATTGTTGCATTGTGCAATAATTCTCTTACAATTGATCTGAAATTAATTGACTTACAAAGTACGTGATTTGTTAAAATAAAAATAAATCAAATAAATCCCAATTTCTTTGCTTAAATAAAAAAAACAGGCGTTTTACGCTCTGTAACAAAACACAATATCCGTTCCTTTTTGTAGCCCTATAATCAGACACGACATAACAAACAAGCAAGCAGAACTAAACCCGAACGTATAATCATCGCCTAGTTAATGTTTGGCGTCCATGTAACCCGGTTTTGTTGTTTCAATGTAATGCCCGCGCCGGCCAATGATTCTCCGACTAAATGGCCCTAACTGTTTCGATGGCTTATTCACAACGAAAACACCCACGCGCCCTCATCAATCAGGACTTATAGTTTGTAGCAATAATGATGTAATTACAAAAATGATTAATTAAATTAAAATAAAATAATTAATACGTAAGTCAAAATGTCACAGAGATAAATGTGGAAATAATCTATTAAAAACTCAACCTCGAAATTAGTTGTAATTAAAAAACAACAACAAAATATTAGTGAAATTTATCAAAGTCACAAAATAGAAAGACTGTTATTAAACTCGAAAATATACAGTTTTTAACAAAGTTTTTTTCTTTTTAAATCATTGTTAAATAAAAATGATTTGAAAATAATTAATAAATTATTCTCATATATAGCTCTGTTACTTATGACTTACGTTACGTAAATACGTTAAACAAATGCACATTAAAACAACTACTTCCCGAGCAAATATCCACGCTGAACATTGAATATATTTCACCACGTAAAAGATGAGAAACTTATTCAAGATAATTTATTAATTATTTTCAAATAATTTTTATTTGAATAGCTGTGACCAAGTGACTGAAATATCGTTTCTATTTATAAAAAATGAGATATAATTTTTAATTAATTTTTATATTTTTTTATTTTATTGTATTAAGTGAACTTTAAAAGGTTAACAATCAATTATAATTCGAAATCAGTCGCGTTTGTCGCCAATCCGAAATTAATTAAACCCCTACTGGAAAACGAGCAATCATCTCCTACCTAAGAACCAAACGCTTTTCGTTATTCAATTAGTTCCCAATTGAGCACTCACCGAACGGAATACACTATTAATTGTTAATTTCGACGCGTTTCATTTTGTAATTGAGTTATTTCGTAACGACGTCCCAAATTCGCCATTAGTACCGGGGAGACAGGACAAGACGGAGCGGAGAATAAGACGCGGGCGACTCGTAATGGAATCAATCAAGCCATTCTTGGGCCGTTTAACAGGATACTTTCACGTCTATTATTGACAGGCCGGCGGGCGGGCGGACGGGGGGTGGCAGTGTGTTGTTCATTTCGGAAATTAATGGATCCATTCTTCGCGATCGACTCTCGACGTTCCGAGTGGGCTTTTCGCCTATTTTAAATTCATAAATGATTCAGTGAAAATAATAATAATAATGGTATGATAATGATTTAATAAGGTAACAGTTCAAAAGGTGAACCAGATTTTTTATATAATCAATACTTTGATATTTATAATAAAAATGATGATGTATCCATCATAGTACTTTCACTATTAATTTAATTTATAGATATTGTATTTTTCCAACAGATTTAACAGATTTTAATTGTCGCAAAAGCCATTGACTTATGCTTAAACGTAACGTTCTTCTTCATTTCAAACTAACATATGAATTTACTGGCAATATAGGGTATGGGGCGAGAAAAGATCGTATTAATATCCAAGAAAATAATAAGACCATGCGTAAGAAATTAGACCTTAAATGAACACGTCGAATACTATTCTTCCGGATAATTCTATCTATGATAAGTAATATTTATTTAATTACTTTCATCGTCAAATCACTGCTGCATTTTAATTTTAAGGTATATCTTTTGCTCATTCATGATTTTCTTATTCAACAAAAACATTAATGAAAAGATTGGCTGGACTGGAAAAATGGTAAAAATTGTCGAATGCAAATTTTGGAAGAGATATATTATAGGGTTGGGAGGACATAGTAATAAGTTTAAAGTAAAGTTAGACTTAATGAATTTTTATTCTGGTAACAAGACATTAACCTCTATTACTGAAAGCTTGTATACAACGTTTAATTAGCAAGACGCATAGACATTTTTGATGGAATATCAAAATGCATATACCCTGCCCTTCCGTTGCGATAGTATTATAGAGTATGCATTCGATGATTTGTTTCGTTTTATTTTTCAGCAACTTGCAGATAATTAAGGGTTACGCTGGAAAGGAATCGATGTATAGGATTGAGCTGTTCTGCTTTGGATGGAGAATTTTCTTGTCACCCCAAGATTTTACATGTGTAGGAGGCTATTAAAGATTCATCGATTGAAAATATAAAAGTGGTTAGAGAGGATCATTTATGTTATTAATTTAACATTTTTCTCCTTATTCCATTCAAAATATTCCCAAGCTTATTTAAATATTTTACATTTTAATTAGTTAACAAAGTGGAATCGTGCGCGTTAGCCGGTATGAGGAGGGAGTGTGGAGAAGACGGTGTCCTCGCACAACACTAACCCCTATTTATTGCAACGGGGTTAATGAGATGCGAAGATGCATAAATGAACAATTTGAAATTTAAATTACAACTAAGTCCTCTTTATGTCCAAACATAAATATGAAGTTGTAAATCTTTTACGAGTTACATTATCAAGGTGGAGAACGCTATTATTATATTTTCCACTGAAAATTTTAAGACCACAATTTTTTATTAATAAAAATAAGAGTTTTTTTAATATTTTATATCTAATAAATAACTCATTTACCAGGCTGAAAGACCTCTGGTCGATAGCCAGTTTGTGAATTTTGCTTTATTGTAACAGACAGTATTATAACATATATTAAAATGTAAACACACACCTCATTGTTCAAAATTCATATATAAAGATATTTATATATATAACTCATTTACTATTAAATATACTATTTATTACGCGAGCTTAAAATTCTTAACTAATCATTCCCATTCCATACAATACAATATTCATTTTTGCAGTTAATGATAATATAAAAATAAAACTGTTTACAACTCCCTTTTTATCCTTATTAACCCTATCATATTTACCTTCATCCCGTACAAAAAAAGACTGGGGAAGTTTAATCAAGCGTCGCGGGAGGGTTTTGTCGGATTTTCCTCCGACGGCGCGCGGAGGGAAACAAAATTAACTTTCGGCGGAGTCATGTTGATTTTAATGAACACGCCAAAGAAACGCTGAGCGCTCCACGTTCCTCAATTTACATTAACCCCGCGACACCGCTTGTCATCGGCGAGCGGCTTGGTTTCGGTTTAATTAAAAATCCCACCGGATATTGATACGTCCGAACTGCACTCGGTCCGGATCATTAGTTGGCGAATTGAATAGTCTGCGATCCCCAATACGTTTCCGTTTTAAGGGATTAACAATGTTGTACAGTCATAAAAAATAAACATTAAATACAGACAGATAGTTTATTTAGTGATGAACGACATCAGATAATTTTTATTTTTATAAAACAAAGTTTCAAAAATTAATTTAATTTACAAAAGTACATCTAATCTGTATTAAAGATATTCAACTGCATGTGGAAAGTCTTCCTCTTAAGTATCCATATTAAATACATTCATAATATATTATTTGTAAACTCATTAATCCTATTTAATAGTTATTATTATTATTAGTTATTATATTGTTTTTGATTCTGTCCTATATTGTTTTTTTTTTCGTTTCGACAATAAAGCTTATTATTATTAAATAGTCAATGAGAACAAATTTAGTTCGACGCCATCATTTTTATTGTGGAACGTCCGCTTCCAAGGACGACATTTGAGTGATGTGCTGTTCAAAACTTAAATTTAAAAATGGCATAAAATTTGCAATATCTTAATAAAAAAAAATGTCAAGTTGAGTGGTTTTAATTTTATAACGTTTTGAAATCGGATAGGTTTTTCTGTCCCACCCTGTACTTGTTCGAATTAAAGTGGAAAATTCTTTTCTGAAATGGATCCGTTATATACTAGAAAAGCATTTTTTCAGTTTACTTACTATTATATTGCTCCAGGCAATCGTTTGAAATAATGCAGAAGAACTTTATTAAATATCTAAATTTTCAATAAGAAAAAAATGTTACTTATATTATTAGTAGCTACTGTCAAAATTCACATTTTAAAATTAGTTTCATATATACAAGGTGTCCAATAAACACGTAACGTATCAAACATATGTTTTTTTTAATGGAATCATATATTTTTTATGAAGATTTTCGATTCTACGTTTAAAAATAATCATTTTTATTTAAGATTTAATAAGTCAATTTTTCATAGTTTAAAAGTTATAAACAAATGAATGTTGAAATCGATAGATGTTTACAGCCTAATATTTCAATAATGAAAAATGAAATAAACATTCTGTCAACACCATACAAATGCAAAAATACTTAATAATAAAAGAAATACTCTTTTTTTCTCTCAAAACAAATTTTTATATACAATGTGAAGCAATACGCAAAATGATTTTTTTCTCTTTTTACTTAAATGGGACACCCTATATTTTATATGCTATTTTAATAGAAAATTAATCACTCTTCATTTTTTATATAACATATTAAATAGCTACCGTTTACCGTTTTTGAGATATTTAATCTCAAATTCAAATTTGGTATAGAATTTTTAATCAAAGTAAGTCGTGCCAGAACAACTAATTTATTTAGTTGTGAAAGTTACGCGAACACAAATATAAAATAATTTAGTGAAACGAATAATCAAGTGTATTAATTAAAATACATCATAATTCATACATATTTTTTTACCACGGGATAAATGAGAATTTAATAAAAAAAAGTAAATAAATATTAAGCTGTAATTATTTTAATACACGATAATATTGAAAATACAACAATTTAAATAGGTATGTTCTTGGCTGTGCGCCAGGATCCAGGTACAACGAATCTTCTTATCTCAGGAATGCGTTCTCGGAGTGAGTCATCGATCGTTTTTTTTTTCTTGATTTGTGATAATTGCGCTCTTGTATTTCGATTCAGTCGTCCGAAAACGCGCAGTGTTCACTATTCCGGTTTAATTTTTAACGTTAGCAATTATTAATAATTAAAAACGCGATTTATTTTTGTTTATGAACAAGTGGTAATTAGTGAGTGGAGGAGTTAGATGAGTTGGTTTTCGATTCACCAGGAATGGGTTGGAAGTTATTTTTTCTATTAAGGTATGTTAATATTAATAATTTATTTTTAAACAGCTTTTACGATTCCTATTATTATCATCAATTTATTCTCCAAAATTGCATTTATCAATAAATTACTTTCGCAATAAACAAATGCGATTTTCGCAAGACTAAAGTAGGTATACATTAGTTCTAAATTCATTAATGAAGATTTGCTAGTTTGTTTTGCGATTCCCATTCTTTTAAATCGTCCACATCGCAAAAATTATGTTTAACAATAAATTAATTTTGCAACAAAGAAAACATTTTTTTCGTAAATTTTTAATCATTTTCATCACTTAACCCGCGGTGAAATAACATTGGTGCAGTTAAACATACTTCTTCAATAAATGATTAATTTAATTGTTAAAAACTAACAACAACTATATTTTTTGGTTATTATTCGAAAAATATTTAAAATATTCCTATATGCTTGTTAAATTGATTTATTGAAACAATTCATGTTGACTGAAAAACCGAAAATAGATACTAAGTGAAATAATAAAATATTTATATCATTATATTTTGTTAACATTTTTATGTATTTATTTCACACATTCACATTTTTTTAATTCAATAGCATTCAAACATTTTACAATTTTTTTCTTAAAAAATATGTCCCAATAACCATTATAACTCGTTAAATAATCGTTGAGCAACTATTTTCTTTATATTTTGCATGCGCCTTTAAATATCGATTATCATTTGAATATCCTTTTAGGTTAGGGAGTAAGTATATTATTAAGTACCAGAAAACGATTATGAATTGCATTTGTTTTAATTATAGCCTACTTAAATTATAGATTATAACCGAAACTTATAATTTTGTAATTTGAATTGAAATTGTTAAAAAATGGTAACAGATAGGGGTATAGTTTATTATACAAAAATTAAAGAGCAATCAATTTTCTATCGAAATAGTGTAAAAAATATAGGGTGTTCCATTTAAGTGAAAAAAGAAAAAAATCATTTTACGTATTGTTTCACCCTGTACACAACATTTGCTTTATGGTAACAAACGATTATTCCTTATATTATTAAGCATTTTTTCAATTAAATTGCGTTAACAGAAAGTTTACATCGTTTTTCATTTTTGAAAAATAAGGCCCCAATCTTCCATTGATTTCAACCTTAAATTGTTTATAACTTTTAAAATATTAAAAACTGACCTAATAAACCTTATGTCAAAAATGATTAATTTTAAGCGTAGAATCTAAAATCGACATAAAAAATATAGCATTCCATTTAAAAAATCATATGTTTAATACGTCACGTGATTATTGGACACCCTGTATATATGAAACCAATTTTAAAATGTGAAGTTTTACAGTAGCTACAAATTATGTCAGTAATATCTTTTTGTAAATTTCTAAATAACTGAGTTATTGGACTTCATCGGAATCTTGCGCCACCCTGTATATATTAGAAAAGCTATCATCACAATCTAAGATGATAAAAATAACGCATACGTTAAACTTAACGTTTCCCTTGCAGAATAGTCCCGAATAAATATAAAATCACTTTGATTATATTAATTTTTCTAATTAATGCAAACGTAATGCAATGGACGCCATTTTGCTCTACTCGAAACGGCACCCGATTTTTGAAATTCCCCTCGCGTTTATTTTTTTCTCTGAACGAACTAATTTATTCTTATTATTAACTATAACCCCACTAATTATTAATTGCCAATATTTTTCTAGAAATTACTCCTGGTTTTACTTTAAAAAAGACGAAATTTCGACTTACCTTAATCGAAGCGAATGGCGTGGGCAGCAACACCGGGTAAACAAATGGTTGCCAACCGTCGCGAACGAAATCACGTCAACCAAACTCAACGCGTCGGCGAAATAGATTTTTAAAAATAAATAAACATTTAGAAAATGAAAAATTCATTCATTTACATAAATCAGAAATTATTAATAAAAAGCGCAATTCAATACGTGATTTCGCGTATCGAAATTGATAATTTGCTCATCTTAGCGTTGGCCTCATGTTTTAACAATTGAAAAAAAAATGTGTTTTTTTTACGCGTAAGTGAAGGTTGTTGAAAATTCGCGATTGCAATAAATAATTCCTTTGATAATGTGTTTTACATAAAACACTCAATATTCAGTATCAAACACTCGACATTTGGTAGTAGTAAAAACACATCCTTGCGTAAAGAAGGTACGCAAGGATGTGTTTTACCTTCTTTACGCAAGGATGTATTTTCACCTGGAGGATACAATCATTGAAAGTCAATCATTGATTTCACGTAAATGAAACAGGTTTTATCAATTAGTGAGTGTTTGAGTTACAATAAAATAAATGTAGATATATTATTGAATTAAATGCATCGGTATTAGATTAAGTTACATAACAACAAGAATTAAATGAAAAGATATGACAAGGACGCCATTTTGCTCTACTCTAAACGGCAGCTGAATTATTCGATTCTCCCTCGCGTCTGAAAGAATTAATTTATTGTCATCATCACTTATCACCCGATCAATTATTAATTGCCAACATTTTTCGATAAATTAACACTGATTTTACTTAAAAAAAGACGAAATTTCGACTTACCTTAATCGAAGCGAATGGCGTGGGCAGCAACACCGGGTAAACAAATGGTTGCCAACCGTCGCGAACGAAATCGCGTCAAACAAACTGAACGCGTGGGCGAAATAAATAGATTTTTAAAATAAATAAACGTTCAGAATATAAAAAAAAAAACATTATTCCTTCAAATACATAAATCATAAATTATTAATAAATAAGTGTTATAAGTGCTATGATATTCAATACGTAATTTCGCGCACCAAAGTTGGCAATTTACTTCGCGAAACGCTGGCCTCCTACTTATGTTTGAACGATTCAAACATTTGTGTTTATGTTTAGCTGTCAACGTGTTTTAAAAAAGTGTTTGTCAAAGTCTGCATCCTGCAATATTTTATAGGTTTCTTTGAAGTGCTGTGAAATTATTTCAGAAATTATCTTTATGTCAGTGATAGTCTCGTCGGTGTCCGGATCTATTATCTATTGAAGTTTGTCCATTTCTTTTATATTTCGAGATTTTATTAATTTGTGTCTAGAAAGTCTTTCCTTGAAGGTAATTTGTGTCTTTGCATGTATTTAGCCAGATAACAGTCTTGTAAATAAAAAAATAGTCTTTTGATGTCTTGTTGTTGAATTTCTGTCTAAGTTCGGATGTGTAATGTCGCTATACAGTTGTCGTTTATATTTTAGTAGTCTGAAGATAAATTTCTGAAGGTGTATTTGTACAATGATGATTTGATTTTTCGAGTATTTTGTTGAATTGGCTAGGGGAGAGTATCGTTAAATTGTGTTATGTAGTTAGAATTAATGTCAGGGTTGGATGCTATAAATTGGGTAATGTCTAGAGATTTTTTTCTATATCACAGTTTTTGAAATCGTAGATGATTGTAGTCGGGGCTTGAGAAACAGGCAGGTTGGATTACCAGCCTGTTCCTCATGCAGTTTTTAAAATCGTAGATGATGGTAGGTGGGGCTTGAGGAACAGGCTGGTAATCCAACCAGACTGTTCCTCAAGCTCCGACTACAATCATCTACGATTTCAAAAACTGCGATATAGAAAAAAAAAATCCCTAAACTTTACCCAATTTATAGCATCCAACCCTGACATTAATAAAACCCCATAACACAATTTAACGAGGAACAGGCTAGTTCCTCAAACCCCACCTACCATCATCTACGATTTCAAAAACTGCGTTATAGATATTTTAAAGGTTATGGATAAGTATTTTTTATATATTAAAATGTGTTAATAATTTTGTTTTGAATTTATCTATTTTATTTTGTAGATGCTTATTTTTGTTTCTTTATATTACATTCTTTGTAATTGAATGTATTGTTTGTTGAGAATAAATAAATAAATATATCTGAAGTGTGATATTATGAGAAACACGTAATAAACAAAATAAATATATATTTCCTTCAACTATCCATGCACCGGGTGTCCAAGTTAGAAAGGCTATATCTCTGGAATCATAAGTCCTAATAAAATGTTAATAAAATTGATCATGAAAAAATCTTCGAAATAATTTTAAAATTTGTAATTTGTAGAAGGATTACAAATTTTAAAATTATTTCCAAGATTTTTTCATGATCAATTTTATTAACATTTTATTAGGACTTATGATTCCTGAAATATAGCCTTTCTAACTTGAACACCCGGTGCATGGATAGTTGATGGAAATCTAAATTTATTTTGCTTATTAGCTGCAATAAACACCAGAAAAGATAATATTACGTCTGTCTCAACAAAAAAAAGTTCTAACAAATGTATCCTAAAACGAGGCTTTTTGAAATATTTGTTGTTTCATCATGCTTAATAAACATGTTTTATTATTGTCCATATTGTGTTCGTATGAGAAATATGTAATGAGGAGGATAAAATCAGATTTCCATCGGGCCTTTGAAATTGGATAGTTCACGCTGTACGCACAGTGCACGTTTTCGGTGTAACGTTCCAGGCATGAGGCAGACCTTCCTGATTAACCCCCACAGCCCGAATTCAATTAAATTATTATATCTACACGGCCACGCTTTCGTGTGTTGATTTAGACGGGAGATTTTCACACCCTTTCTGCGGCCACAAAGACCGTTAAATTTTGTGCCTATAAAAGAAAAATTCTCTGTGAAAGGGTTGTGATCGTTATAAACCACTAGTGATTTATAAATTACCATATCTAGTAATCCATGATTTTTTGTGCTGATTTAGACGGGAGATTTTCACTGCGGCCACACAGACCGTTAAATTTTGTGTCTATAAAAAAACTCTCTGTGAGAGGTTTATGATCACTATAAACCACTAGTGATTTATAAATTATTATATCTAGTAATCCATGACGTTTTGTACTGATTTAGACGGGAGATTTTCACACCCTTTCTGCGAATATAAAAACCGTTAAATTTTGTGTCTATTAAAAAAAACTCTCTGTGAAAGGTTTATGATCATTATAAACCACTAGTGATTTATAAATTATTATATCTAGTAATCCATACTTTCATGCTCTGATTTAGACGGGTCATTTTTACATCCTTTCTGCGGCCACAAAAATTGTTAATTTTGTATATCTATAGAAGAACCTCTCTACGAAAGAATCATAATCGTTATAAATCACCAGTGATTTATAAATTATTATATTTTTTTATTAGTAGCTAAAACTCACTGATTATAAATATTGTATCAGTTGACCATATAAAGCCGAAATTGCTTTAATAGATCTTTTAATAAGTAAGATTAATTTTCATTGCACTTGCATTTATATTATTATTGTATATATACGGCCTGATACTCCAAAAGCTGATATTGAGTTATTTTATGACTAATTCAATTAAATTTTAATAAAAATCCGATTATATTTTTAGGTGATTTTAATTGTCCATCATTTACTCAGGATACGATGTTCGAAAAAGCTCATATAATTTCAAATACTTGTTCTTTCATGGGCCTACATCAATTAAACAATATTACAAATGTTGCTGGTAATGTATTAGATATAGTTTTTATTAATTTAGATTGTCATATTGAAAGGGATCTTGATCCATTATTACCAATTGACGTATATCATCCTCCACTTTTATTATCATTTAAATATGATCGGATTTTATTGCCTGTTGACAACACACGAGACAAATTTAATTTTCGTAATGGTGATTACTTATCTTTGTATTACTTAGGATCAGTAGATTGGAATTTTTTACATATATGTCCAACTGTTGACCTGGCTTTAGACGAATTCTATAAAATTGTTAACTATAGCCTATATAAATTCATACCTTTGGCCAGGTCTAAAGTTGGACATAAATTTCCAGCTTGGTTTACTCGTGACATTATACAACTAAGGAAATGGATTATCAGCGTAAGCGTGTGGCTGGTGATTCTGCAGCTTTTGTAAAATTTAAAAGAGCAAGAGCTTTGTTAAAAAGAGAAAATTGTAGAGAGCATAGAAAGCATGCTATTAATATCGAAAATCAGATTACAGAAAATCCAAAACAATTTTGGTTTTCCGTCAATGCTAAAAAGTCAATTCCCTCCAAGTTTCCATCAACTTACCAATTAAATATATTTCAGTCCTCAATTGACATTGCTAATGGATTTCAGCATTGCTTTGAATCTGTTTTTCTACCAAAATCGCAGACTAATTCAAATCTTAATATAAGTAATATTCCATTTTTTAAGTTCACTGATTTTCTTATGAAACAATTCGTAAATATTTACAGAAATGTGCCCAATAAATTCTCTTCTGATTTTTACAGAATTCCAGCTTGTATCTTGAAGGATTGTGCTTCTGTGCTCTGTTATCCACTTGCAATTATCTTTAATATGTCTATTAATTCATGTATTTTCCTTGTAAATTAAAAATTAGATCAATATGCCCTATTCATAAATCACAATTTAACCATGATCGTATAGATAACTATAGACCTATAGCCATACTTACGCATATAGCTAAAATATTTGAAAATTTGAAGAAAACTTTATTTAATCAATTGTATTCATATGTTGCATTATATCTTTCACAATATCAACATGGGTTTATCCCTAAACGTTCTACCATAACTAACTTAGCTATTATAACAAATTATTTAGCAAGGGCTCTTGATGGATTAGGGGTTGTTGAATCAGTAAATCATCAGATTCTTCTTTCCTAACTTAATTGTTTTGGTCTTTATACCTCTCATGTCGTGAATCTTCCGTAACTGTTAATAATGTTATATCTAAATCTAGTGTTCCACAAGGCTCCATTTTGGGATCATTATTGTTTAATCTTATTATAAATGGTCTTTATTCACGAACGTCCGAGTGCTCGACATCTATTTATAAATAAATAGTGACAGTTTGATGTCAATAAATATGTTGAGTGTACTCTAAATAAATAAATGGGCATTGTTTTACTTTAAATAGAAAAGAGTATTAATTCCCTTGGTCACTGTTATTTAAATAAATTAAATTTTATTTAATTATTTTACTTATTTCCAAGTCTGATTATTATCTGAGTATTGTTACGAAATTGGATATATTTCGTAACAATAGTGTTTCAATAATTTTAGGTATTTCGGTAATTTTAACAAATCCTGTATAATACCACAGATAGAATTTATTATATTAATTAAATAAATCGAAATTACATTATAATTTTGATTTATAGGAACTAAACAAATTTAAATTATATTATAAATAGAAAAGAGTATTCATTCACTTGGTTACAGTTATTTAAATATATTAAATAAAAATTTAAATTGATTTAGTTTAATTTGATTTAATATAACTGATTTAATTTTGCTGATTGTATTTGAATTAATTTAATTGATTTATTTTAACATCTTTAAATTATGTAAGGCATAGCTGTACTGACGAGGGATAGATCCCGAAACACGTGTCTGCAGATGGCCTTATATTATGTAACGTTCCTTTTGTTGTTTTTACATTGATTTTTTCTCGGAAATTTGTTGCATTATTCAATATTTTATTGATGTGCAACAGCAGGTGTACATTATGTAATTCAATGTCCGGCGTGGGTATTTGCCCGGGAAGTAGTTGTTTTAATGTGCATTTGTTTAACGTACTTACGTAGCGTAAGTCAAAAGTCACAGAGCTAAATGTGGAAATAATTTATTAATTATTTTCAAATAATTTTTATTAAATATATTTAAATTATTTTATTTCTTTTTTTATAAATAAAATAAATTACAACAAACAGAAAATAACCGCGAAAACAATTCAACACCGAAATTTTATAAAATTCATTATTCAACGACTGAAATATTAAACTGCAACAATTCACGAATTGCAATTTATTCACCGGCCCTCGCTCTACTAATATTTCCGCAGCGGTCATATTTGCAACTTGCGCATAAATTGTTGTATTACCTAAATAATTAATTGGCAATAAACACAGCGAACGAATTTCCCAGGAAACAATGAGTCCCGGCGCGCGCCCGCCGAATCAAACAATGCGCCGATTCTTTATTATTTTCTTTTTTTTTTTTTTTTCATTTTGCAGATTCCATGTAAACGTGTGTACCTGGCGGGATTGAATTGTTGAGGGCATACACGGGCCTTATTGTTCCCGTTTCAATGGTTTGTTGTTCGATTCGATTTTTTTTTTGTGTGGTTTTAAATATTTTTTATATTACAATGAAATTAAATGAGGAAAAATTCCGGCAGTGATCAATAAAATTCGATCAATTCCTTTTTATATTGTTATGGAATTTGAAATAATAATACAATTTAAAAAAAATACATTTTAAGTGCGCGGTTTAGACGAAAGAGATAGCTATATAAATATTGGCAATCACTAATTCGAATTACATTACTGCTGTGATCAATAAACAATAGTGTATTATACATTAAAGTAATCTTAAAATAAGCAGGAATTTCATCAGATGAATTAAAAATTATTTTCATGTTTAGTTTTTGTGAAAAATAATTATGAAAAACAATGAAAATTGATCAAATTTATAGCAAATTTCAAATTATATATTTGCTAATAAAAACTTGTGCAATGAAAATTTAAAGGATTTCACTAAAATCTGCATTCAAATAACTTAGCAGACATGACCTATTAATTTCATTATAACTTACAATTTTCTTTTTTAACTTGAACTAGTAAATTGACGTAATACACCAAAATTAACAATTTATTTTTTATTTAGACTCATATTTTCTACTTGGTAGATAATTTTCTAATTTGTTAGGGCGCTTCGATATCTTTGGATATTCGCAATAAAACTTCCTGTTTTCATGCCTACAAATCTGTATTTTTTAAAATTGAAAAAAAAAATGTAAATACATATTAATATTATTAAATTTAAAAGAATGGCTCTTTTTTCAAACGATTATTTCCATTTTACTATATAGCCATCTCTATCTACTAAACCGCAACCTTAAATAATTATCTTAAAAAAAACCGAATGTATCATTATTATTATTATTATAATTTTCGTGGTCTAAAACGCCGAGTTTTCCTTCAAACATTATTCATCTCGTCATGTGTTATACAACTTAAATATAACATATATGTGAATACACAAAATCTTATGCATCATGAGGAACGAAATAAGATTTTGTTTAGAAATTTATAGATGGCGATAAATCGTGCCCGGCACAAAAAAAGTAAATTGTGACACCCACACACACACACAAACAAACTCACACACAGGAGCATTTGTATAATATTAAATCTGGCTCCCCGAATAAATCCGGCGTGATATGGCTCCAACTTCCAACACATGCTGTTTAAATGTCTTACTTCCGTTGACCATATATCTAAAGCTTAAATGAAGCATTCACGAGGTCCACACGTATACACACACACAGAAGCCAGTGTGCGAGAGTATAAATAATTTCATTCAGTTGACTTGGATTTATGTTTATTTGCACTAATAATGTACCACACACGTGAATGTGTTCTGGATTTAGTTTATGTAATTTTCCTTGATTTTATTATGCGTGCTTAAATTATGGCTATTTATGTTTTAATTAAATATAGAAGTTATTGTAAATGAAGGACACATTTTTTTAAAAAATTCATACAAATCAAAAATTAACAATTTTTGTAGCCCTATAAAGAGGAAGTTTTTCATGTTGCAATGTTGAATGTGAATTTTACAAACACCATAGGGAGAACATTGTGTCTCTGACCATTCCGCTAAGGTTGAAAGTTCGCTTTAGAAACGCGTCATCCTTCATCATTTCTGGCGCTTATATAAAATGTACGGTAAAAATTAGAGTGAGCTTAGGAATTAGAAAAATACATTGAAACATTACAGAACTTCAAAAAGCGGCGTGTACACAAATTTAATTGCTCGTTTAAACTAAGGTTAATTTCCGGTTATATCGGAAGTAAATAACAATGAGTGGGTTCTGCTTTATGTGGCAACAAGTGGCGCTAACAATGTATATATTATAAATGGGACACTTTATATTATTTAATTTTATAATTCTTCTTAGATACATTAAAAAAATAAATACATTGAAAATAATTAATAAATTATTTCCTCTTTAACTACTATGACATTTTAACATATGTTAATTAGGCAATAGTTATTATTTAGTGTATATTTAAATAGCATACAACTAGAGATAGGAAATTTTGTAAAATAAATTTCTGTGGTTGTATTACAAATAAATAAATAAGACGACGTAAGCGCCATCTTTTGCCTAATTGCCAATTAAAATTAGGCAAAAGATGGCGCATTTATTATGATTAATAAATAAATAAGAATTTTAAGTACTTTTAAGTTAAAACATCACAGTAGCTAAAAAGGAAATAATTTATTAATGATTTTCAAATTCATTTTATTTAATTTATTTAAATAAATGTGACCAAGTGAATAAATCTTTTTTTTTTCTATTACTAATAATACATACATTAAACTCCTATCAAGTTTCGTATTTATTTTACGAACCCCCCTCATAAAATCTCCAATTTCGTTATTACTTCTTCCTCCTTTCTGTATTTTTTTTATTTATAAGGAAATCAAATAAATCTTAATGAACTTTAAGGCACCCCCTTTTTTTTTCTTTTCCTTCTCACTTCTTGGAAACTATATCGTCCCTATTCAGGGGACATTATCAACGTCCCGCAGATATCTCGTACAATGAGGGGAAGTCTGGTTGAATGATGAATTTTTTTCCAGACAATGCCTCCCACCTCCCAGAAAGTGTAATTGCTATTGTACGATTCCGCCCCCGTTAATTCCGTTGCGTGATGCATCCGAGGGTGGGAAAACGAGTTCAATTGTGGGGGTAACCCCGTTTTTTTTTTCTTTTATATATTGCATTTCCGTGTTTGGAGGATGCGTAATGATAAATGTTTAATGGGTGAATTGAGGGGCGGGTTTGGTGTTCGTGTTAATTTTTGATGGGTTTATTAATTAATTCTGAAATTATTAGACAAAATCTACGACAGTCCAAGATGGTAAAAAAATAATGATTTTTTTTAAAAAGTTTATTTCCAAATAAGACTAAAACTTTTCAAACAAAAGGTATATTGTGGTAAAAGCATCGAATATCTAAAAGAGAAGAAATTGCCTGGGTTACAAAAGACTGAGATCATTTATTTATTATAAAATAAAAAGTATTTTCAGAAAACACATTTCCAACGCTGAAAGTTAATTTTCATATGATTCAAAATAATTTTCGACTAGTATATTGCACGATGTTCCAAAACATTGTTTATTAAAATTATTTAAAAAAAACCTTTATTGGCATACAAACTCAACTTTATCGATCCTTTTTATCTCCTTCTTTTAATTCAATCTCGCCAAAATCTTTACAGCCGACCTCCCCCACCCCCCCACAAAAAAAAAAATTAACTTGATCGATTCTTTTTATTTCCTTCTTCCAATTCAATCTCACCAAAATCTTTACCCCTCAAAAAAAAAACTCAACTTAATCGATTCTTTTTATTTCCTTCTTCCAACTCAATCTCGCTAAAATCTTTACCTCAAAAAATTATTGACGCTGCTAAAAAATATAAGTTGACAAGAGGTCAACAAATTAATAACTATTATGTCTAGCATAACTTAAAAATTACTAAACTAGTTAACAGAACAACACCCCAACAAAATTTGACAATATAAATAAACGAACATTTATTAAAACCATTTGCCACAACAACTTAACGAACAACTTATTAAAGATGTAAATTAATTGAATATTAGAAATACAATCGCCTTAAAAAAACATATTATTCGTAGTTTTTACTGAACTTGTACAAAATAAATTTTATAAAAATTAATGTAAACAAAAATAATTTAAAAATAAGGAAATCACTATCAATCGTACAGAAATACTCATTACAAAAGTACTAGCAAGTATTAATATCAAGAACAATGAAATAGAATTATTTCTATCTCCTTCCATATTTCTGCTTTTAATCCGTCCAGCCTAGCAGCTTTTTCTGTTTCCTCCTCCGTGAACTCTTCAACCTCTCCAATTGATTCTTGTTCCCTTACCCCACTCTGCTTCTCACTCATTGTATCACATTTCTCTGTCCATTTTTGCAAAGATAGTCTTATACGTCCTCTCATTTCACCTCTCTTTAAAATCACAAATTGAAAGACTGTTATTCCTTACTTCACAATTTATTTTATATTGGATGTACATTTCGAGACCCAAAGTGCTCATTATCAATAACAAAATATCAAATATCTCCCTTTCATTTCTACATAATTTCATTTCCTTGGTTATTCTTTCCACGGCTTGCATATTTTTTTTCTCACTTATTTTGGCATACCTGATCCATCTTCTTCTCTTCTCCCTTACCCCAGATCCATCCTCAAGGCTTTCCTCGCATTCCGGCACTCTTCAACAAACCATGTGCATCTCTACCCATCGCTCCTTTTCATTTTTCTCTGCATGTTGCGATGAACTCTTCCATTTCTTCCATAATTTTTACTTCACTCCAGTTAATTTTCTCTAAACGTTTCCCCATATTCTTTATAGCCTTTGCATTATCTTCTAGCTTCCACCACTTCTGATCTTTATTTTTTACCATCTGCATCTCTACCATTATTGGCAAATGGTCAGACGCCAAGATTTCTTCCACTTCCATTCTTTTAACCTTTTCTTTTCCCTATTTAGCCCCTTTATTAAGACATAATCAATGATAGATAATCCTTGTTGTCCCACATATGTATTCTTTCCTTCCCAATCATTTTCAGTGCAGCTGTTCAACTCCTCTCCTTTTAACCAATCCCTCATTCTCTCCATGTTTATCAATTTATCTTGAGATGTTCTTCCTATTAACTCACCCTACCCGCGAGAATGGAAGAGCTTGGGGAGGAATACCCCCAAGAACCCCCATTCTCTCATTAAAATCTCCTCCCACAACACATCTCATTCTTCCATTGACTTTCTCATCTAGCACTTTCCGCACTTCCGTCCAGTTCTTATTAATGTACACCACTTCTACCTCCACATGATTACATTTAACCCACGCCAAACCCTCCATCTCTTTTATAAAATCAATAACCTCAGTTTTTAGCGACGATTTCGTTCACACTATCATCCCGCCCTTCACTCTTTCTTTCTTTGCATCCTCCGATGCTCCTCAAAACTATTAAACAATTTATTTATATACATAAGTTAACTTTCAGGTTTTTGAAATCGAACAATGGATGACAATCTATATCAGAATTAAGTGATTCGTGTACTGTAGGACATGATGGCCTGTTTCAATATTTTATAAAAAAATGTATCTTTGCATAGAATTTTCATGTTACCTTTAGAGTCAGGTCCCTGCTATGGGAAAAATAGCTTTATTCTGCCATTCTTAAAAAATGGTTCGAGGAAAAATATTTCAAACTATCGAGGTATTGCCATCCAATCGGTGATCCCGAAATTGTTTGACAAACTTATTGCACAACAATTAATATGGTCATGTAAACATTTGGTTTTCGAGGAACAACAAGATAAATCTGCAGTTACAAATTTATTATGCTTTCAATCATATATAATGAGTGCGTGGGAACGTGGGTGTCATGTTGATGCCGTCTATGCCGACTTCGCTAAAGCATTTGACAGAGTTTGTCATAAAAGACTAATTAATAAATTAGCACACCTTGGCTTCGGTCAAGCAATAACGAAATGGATCTTTAGTTATCTAAGTGGGAGAAAACAATTTGTAAAAATTAATAATATCGTTTCCAAACCAATTAGCGTTCTATCTGGTGTACCGCAAGGTTCACATTGCGGCCCTATTTTATTTTATTTGTTTATTAATGATATAGTTGAACACATAAAGCATTGTAAAATATTAATTATTTGTGGATGACTTAAAATTATTTAGAACGGTATCAAATGCCAAAGATATTGAATTAATCCAAGAAGATCTTCATAATTTAAGCTACT
This sequence comes from Philonthus spinipes, assembly GCA_963082785.1. NCBI lineage: Eukaryota > Metazoa > Arthropoda > Insecta > Coleoptera > Staphylinidae > Philonthus > Philonthus spinipes. The sequence goes on from OY720314.1 coordinate 22,107,363, forward strand.
GGTGCCAAAAAACGTTTATTTTTGAAATTAGCAAATGCTATTGTATTCATTTTTTTTTAGAAATAAGAGTACGCACTCTCAGTATTTTTTTATAAAACACTTTTTTATTAAATAAAACATTTTTTGTTATAACAAGTTATACAAACAAAGTTAAAAAGTGTTTTATTTAATAAACTCAAAATGTATAACCAAGTGAAAGCTTTAACAATTAACAAAAAAGAACCATTGTAATTATTACTTTTAAAATTGCATTATATTTATTAAAAAAAAGAGCAATAATTAACTATTTTTACTCCTATCCCGAAATTCACATTTAATGAAACAGGACAAGTTCGCCTTCTTTTAGTGGACGAAACAATGATTCTCGGTCGTCTACCTTGTAGACCCAAATCGTTGACGATGCCACTTGAAATTAGGCAAAAGGTGGCGCTTGCGTCGTCTTTAATTTATTATGAATCCTATCCCGAAAGATATTCTCATTTTGTTTGTTGTCCCAATCAGGTTGATTGTTTCCACTTTTGTCTCTTTTTACCTGAACCACTTCGGACTTCCCTTAATTTAGTATAAGTACATTTTGAATGAAAAATTTATCATTCACTCGAATTGTTTCACACAATCGAAAAAAAAAATACAAAGCTCAAACCCAGATAATCCCTCCCCTGTTTAAACGGCACACTCTCCTTCCTTTTCACTTAACATTCATTATTCCCGTCATTATTTGACGGTTCGATATCGCCGCGGCGTGGACACCTTTTTCCGACCTGTTTCCGTCCTCGTCTGGCTTTATCGGTGCGGGCCGGAGAAATAGTATAGAAGGGCGCGCGATGCAAAGTCCTACGCTGATAACGCTTTTATTGCGCCTGGTTTTTCGCCAGTCAGCAAACACTAATGCAGATTTAACATCGGAATGGGTTAGCCGGTTTCAGGGGGGTGGGAAATCGTTTCCGCGATTCTGCGGCAACAAAAAAAATTGAATCGCCGATTGTGCGGTGTTTCAAATTAGTTTAAATTTCTACACAATGGCTTCATATAGCCAATTCAACGTGGTGTTTATTTTGTATTTATAAAAATGTTAGTTTTTACAAAAAAGTGTAAAATTTACGAAAGAAGATTACATCATAAAATTTACATAATTTGTTGATTGCTAATGCTTTCTTTCACTTGGTTATACATTTTGAGTTTATTAAATAAAACACTTTTGCTATACAAGTTATACAAACGAAGTGAAAAAGTGTTTTATTTAATATATACATATATATATACATATATATATACAGAGAGCTTATTTTATGAGTATACATTTCCCCTATGTATACATGCAAAATACGCGAGTCAAATACATTAATGTATGTATGTTTAGTTGCCTACAATACGCAATTGAACATACATATGCCAAATAAGCAACTAAACACACACATTAATCGGTTCAATGCGTTTGACTCGCGTTTTTTTTGCAGGTATACATTTCCCCTAATGTATACTGATAAAAAAACCTCTCTGTATATATATATATATATATATATATATATATATATATATATATATATATGTTATAACGTAGATTTTCGCGGGCGTAACATGTTGACGCATTTATTCGGGTTTGTTCCCGCGTGTTTTCTTGGAACTGGTCCATTGAATTTTCTGATCGACGTTTCGATGACGTCGCAGTCATCTTCGTCAGGAGTAAACTATTAGATTATATTGCTCTAGCAACCACTTGTTAGATTTTTACGCATTGCAACTAGATGTTCGTGTTTCTTGTTTGGCTTCTGGTGATTCTTCTATTTTGAAGATGTGTTCGTGCCCTCTGTTTCAATTTCGACATTATTATCTGAAGGGAACTGGTTCTGAATGTCTTGATTTTGTGAAGATCCTGAATTTTGACTGTAATTTAAACATGTTTTCCAAATTGGTGGTAGTCTTTTGGCATCATCCCTTTTGTTTAAACTATTTGGCCTCTTTTCAATTTCAATTGCTTCCCTAATTATCCTTGTATGGAAGAAATCAGTCTTTTTTAAAATCTTGGTTCTTTCGAAATTAATTGTATGATTTGAAATTTTGACATGTTGAAATAAAGATGATTGTGGATCGGATTTTCTAATTGCCAGAATGTGTTCGTCTCGACGGGTGCTGATTTTTCGGTTTGTTTGTCCTATATAACTTTTTTCACATGTACCGCATGGGATTTCATAAACTCCTTGAGCCTCAAGTGGTATAATTTCTTTTGGAGTTCGAACCAGATGTTGAATTTTTTTATAAGTATCGAAACAAGTTCTAATGTTGTATTTTGAGAGGACTCTTCCGATTTTATCTGTTGTTCCTTTTATGTAAGGGAGGATAACATTGCAACAAGGATTTTCTTTTCTTGCTTCTGGATTTCTGTCTCTGTTTAGTTTATTTATCGTTTTTTTAGAAAACCCATTTTGGATCAATGCCTTTTTAACATTGGTTATTTCTTTATTTAAGTGGTGTTGGTCGGACAATGTACGTGCTCTTTTTAAAAGGGTTTTGGCTACTGACGCTATTTGAGCTGGATGGTGATGTGACATTGCATTTAAGTATCTGTTTGTGTGTGTGGGTTTTCGGTATACGGTGTAATTTAGTTGTCCATTAGGATTTCGGATAATTAGAGTGTCCAGAAACGGTAAACGATTATTTTCTTCAACTTCCATTGTAAACTGAATTTTGTTGTGGATATTATTTAAATGAGATAAATAGATAGATAAATCACTAAAAGAAGATACATCAATTATAATTCTTCCTGCAGACAAAGGCAATTCCACGGTTGTTATGCAAACAGAGGAATATGACAACAAAATGTGTTCCCTATTAGAGAACTCAACATACAAAAAAATAGAAACCGATCCAATCACATACTTGGAAAAAACAACCAAATCAAAAATAAAAAACTCCAAAATTGATAAAAATACAGCGTTGAAACTAATTCCCAGAGAAAAATCTTCTATTTGCCCCAAAATTTATGGCGTACCAAAAATACACAAAGAAGGTGTTCCTTTACGACCAATCGTCTCAGGAATTGGTTCCCCGACAGTGAAATTAGCAGCTTACATAGCTAAAAAAAGGCAACCACTAACGGAAGACGCTGACTCATACATCATCAACTCCACAGATTTTATAAATAAAATTAAAGATCTAACTTTGGATAGAAATGACATATTAGTAAGTTTCGATGTTAAATCTCTCTTCACCCAAATTCCAATCGACGAGACCTTAACAATAATAAAAAACAAGTACAATCAGCCAACTGAAATTTTAGATTTAGCTTCACACTGCCTCAAAAATACGTTTTTCACATACAAAGGACAAAAATTTAAACAGTTGGAAGGTGCACCAATGGGATCCCCTCTTTCGCCAATAGTTGCAAATTTGTTCATGGTAGATTTCGAAACAAAAGCATTAAATTCCTCACCGCTCAAACCTAAACTATGGCTAAGATACGTGGATGACACGTTCGTAATTTGGCAACATGGTATCATAAATCTCAACCATTTTTTATCTCATTTAAATAATATCCACAACAAAATTCAGTTTACAATGGAAGTTGAAGAAAATAATCGTTTACCGTTTCTGGACACTCTAATTATCCGAAATCCTAATGGACAACTAAATTACACCGTATACCGAAAACCCACACACACAAACAGATACTTAAATGCAATGTCACATCACCATCCAGCTCAAATAGCGTCAGTAGCCAAAACCCTTTTAAAAAGAGCACGTACATTGTCCGACCAACACCACTTAAATAAAGAAATAACCAATGTTAAAAAGGCATTGATCCAAAATGGGTTTTCTAAAAAAACGATAAATAAACTAAACAGAGACAGAAATCCAGAAGCAAGAAAAGAAAATCCTTGTTGCAATGTTATCCTCCCTTACATAAAAGGAACAACAGATAAAATCGGAAGAGTCCTCTCAAAATACAACATTAGAACTTGTTTCGATACTTATAAAAAAATTCAACATCTGGTTCGAACTCCAAAAGAAATTATACCACTTGAGGCTCAAGGAGTTTATGAAATCCCATGCGGTACATGTGAAAAAAGTTATATAGGACAAACAAACCGAAAAATCAGCACCCGTCGAGACGAACACATTCTGGCAATTAGAAAATCCGATCCACAATCATCTTTATTTCAACATGTCAAAATTTCAAATCATACAATTAATTTCGAAAGAACCAAGATTTTAAAAAAGACTGATTTCTTCCATACAAGGATAATTAGGGAAGCAATTGAAATTGAAAAGAGGCCAAATAGTTTAAACAAAAGGGATGATGCCAAAAGACTACCACCAATTTGGAAAACATGTTTAAATTACAGTCAAAATTCAGGATCTTCACAAAATCAAGACATTCAGAACCAGTTCCCTTCAGATAATAATGTCGAAATTGAAACAGAGGGCACGAACACATCTTCAAAATAGAAGAATCACCAGAAGCCAAACAAGAAACACGAACATCTAGTTGCAATGCGTAAAAATCTAACAAGTGGTTGCTAGAGCAATATAATCTAATAGTTTACTCCTGACGAAGATGACTGCGACGTCATCGAAACGTCGATCAGAAAATTCAATGGACCAGTTCCAAGAAAACACGCGGGAACAAACCCGAATAAATGCGTCAACATATATATATATATATATATATATATATATATATATCTTTATTCAGACTATATAGATAATTTTAACAATATAACAATATAAATATTAACAATACATGTAGGTGTTAGTCTGTCTGGGCTATCGACCAGAGGTCTTTCTGCCTTGTCGTGAATTTATGATGAAGTTAAAGAAAAATCTATGCTAGCTAGCTGAACTGTCCTGATGATTTGCGCAAATGAATTGATGAATGGTGATTGTAGGATGTTTGTATTTATATTTAATATATTTACTTAATTACAATTAGTACTTTCAATATTTAAACCTTGGTAGTTCATATTTTCATATTATAATATTAATTGAATATATAATATGACATAGCTTGTATGATATTTTAAATGTAAATATCCATAGAAAATTAAATAAACTAATTCAGGATTATTTAATTGAAATTAAAACACTTCGTTTATATCACTTATTTATATTTTCTCCAACTAAGTTTCGACCATTGTTAATCTTCAGGGAGGAATGTCACATTGTTGGAGAAAATATAAATAAGTGAAACAAACCAAGTGTTTTAATTTCAATTAAATCATCCTGAATTAGTTTATTTAATTTTCTATGGATATTTACATATTAAATATTATACAAGGTATGTCATATTTTCAATTAATATTATAATATGAACTAATTCAAAAATGTTTCACGACGGGTTAAATGAAAAATTAATTAAACATAAATAAACTGAATTTTGAATTCACTTGTAAACGTGCTGGTAACCCGAAACTAGTCGAGAATTTAAAGTTATTCCATTCTTTTTTATTTAATTTATCATAATTACAATTGTTTATAAATTGTTAAGCTCCATAAAATGATAAAAACAGTAAAAACGATGATCTGTCTTTCAGTTTGTTTCTGTCCCGTTTTAAAATTATTATAAATTTATAAAATATATTCTCATAGTACGCAAATTTATTTGTAGTATAATAACAAAAAGTAATAAATTATAAATACTCATATAAATCATGCTTGTAATTTACACCCTCATTTGCTTAATAAGAGATTAAAGCGCATTAAAGAGATCCAGCAAAAACAACAACAACAAAAATCATAATTAAAAGAATCAGACAGCAACTCGCGACGCGGGATGAACACATGAATTAAAAACCGTTTCCCGGCGGCCGTAATCCCATTTAAAACGCGGCCCTTCATTTAAAAAGGTCCCCCTCTATTAATTTGGAGCAATAACTCAGCCAGCGAGTGCGTGTTGAAATCCATCCTTCACCACGAGAGCCACTCGTGTATACAGAAAAAAAGCCCATCTCAAAAGGCAACATGTTCACACGTACGTTATTGCTAAGCATGTGTGCTTTTAAGTGGTTTATTACAACTATGAAAAAAAAAAAAAACTAACAGGACTGTGATGTCGCATGTTTCATATTTTGAAGAGGGCGCGAGTGAATGAGCGAACCGGCCGGGAGAGAGACACTCTCTTTTCTGGATGTTTTTTAATAGCCGCTTCAATTAGATGTTTTGTTTCTGAGTGTGGTTTTTCCGGATAAAGTGGCTCTTCTTGTTTTATAGTTTTTAATGCCCACGCATTACATTCATTTTTTTTTTTTTTGGGGCATGGGTTTTTATGTTGGTGCGTTTTTATAAGCACTTAATAACTTGGATGGTTGTCGTAATTAAGATCTTGTTGGATAAAGAATCCGTTTAATGACATTTAAAATTTATATATATAAAAAAACTAAATTAATGAGAAATATTTTAATTGCTTTCGAGTGTTTTAAAAGTTTGTTTGAAATTTTATTTCTAAAACAATATTTTAGAAATTGCTAATTATATTTCTTCAATGACTTTCTCATTTATCACTTGGTGAAACAAATTGAACTATTATTGATGAATGTTTTTTTAACCTTCATCAATAATTGCTAATATGTTGATGATTCTGAGCTATTCCATCGTAAAAACTGGAATTCCAATTTCCATATATTAAATAAAAATGATTTGAAAATAATTAATATTATTTTTCGATCCAATTTCCATATTTTTTGTTCAACTTTTCTTTTATTTAAGCGTCGTCTAAGGGTTATATTGACTTATCAAGCTGTATTATTTATTTGTATACTTTTTAAAGCAATCATTTCACATAATTTGTTATTTTCCTGTATTGTGTGTATAATGCTTATTTGCAGTTTCATTTAGATATTTTTTTGTTATTATTTTATAATAGAAGATTTTGTTAAATAGGCGATGTCCGTAAATAAATAAATAAATTATTGCGTTGATGTGCGACAATGGATGAAACATGACTCCATCATTTCACACCGGAGTCCAAACGTCAGTCAGCCGAGTAGACTGTACGTAATAGAAAAAGGATTTATTCACTTGGTCACAGTTATTTAAATAATTTAAATAAAATGAGTTTGAAAATAATTAATTAATAAATTATTTTCCCTTTAGCTATTTAATAGACTGCACGTGATGAACCGACTCTAAAGCATGGAAAGACGTAACAGTCAAAGTTTATAGTATCAGTATTTTAGGATGCGCATTGCATAATATCCATCGACTATCTTGAGAAAGGAAAAACCATCAACAGGGACTATTCCATAGCGTTATTGAAGCGTTTGCAATGATCGAATCGTAGAAAAACGGCTCTATTTGAAGAAGAAGAAGAAGAAAGTGCTGTTTCTTCAAGACAATGCATCTTATCACAAATCGAAGAAAAAAAAACGGAAAATTTTCATGATTTGGGCTTCGATTTGCTTCTACATTCACCGTATTCTCGAGATTTGCCCTCCAGCGATTTTTCCTGTTTTCAAACCTCAAGAAAATGCTCGCTGGAAGCGTCGTACACGAAAAACCGCAATAAGAACAATCCTATAGATCCTCCTCAGGTAGTAATAACTTCCAAAATATTTTGACGCTCGCCCGGGCCATTCTTTTTAGCGGAAAGAAATTTAGCGCCGAGGAAGAGGTAATCGCCGAAACTAAGATTCATTTTGAAGCTAAAGACAAATCGTAGAGTAAAAATGATATCGAAAAATTGCATGACCGTTTAATCGCCCTCGAAAACAACTATTATGAATAACCAAATCAAATTTTATCAAAAAAATATTTTTCTTCTTTAACCTACGAACTTTTCAGTGCAATAAAAACCTTAACTTTGTCATTTTGTTGTCTAACTTTTCTTAAACATTTGAAATAGTTGTTTATCGTCATATTTTTCCCAAGATTAGAAGTCATATCTCCACGTCAACATGGCTTTATGACAGGAAGATCCACAATGACCAATTTGTGCTGCTTTAGTGAGTGTGTATGCAGTGAACTTGACAGAAAGGGTCAGGTTGATTGCATATACATGGACCTTGCCAAAGCCTTTGATCGTGTTGATCATACTATTTTACTCAACAAACTCAATACTAATGGCTTTCATGTTCACTTAATTAAATTATTTAAATCATATCTAACGAATCGTAATCTGTATGTTTCAATCAATGGATTTTCATCTGTTAGGTTTATGACCCGCTCAGGGGTTCCTCAGGGTTCCAACCTAGGGCCATTATTGTTCATTATTTTTATAAATGACCTTAGTTCACTATTAGATTGTAATCACTTACTATTTGCAGACGATCTTAAATATTTTTTCTACTATTGATTCACTTATTGACTGTTTACTTTTGCAAAGTGTACTTGATAGAATCTGCACATGGTGCTCCGTTAACAATCTATCTCTAAATGTAGCTAAATGTAAAGTAGTTACGTATTCACGCAAAAACTTCCGATTCCGTTCACGTATACTATCGGTAATAAATCATTAGAAAAACTCTCAACATTTAAGGATCTTGGTATCATTTTCGATTCCAAATTTACTTTTAGACATCATTATAATTCAATCATTTGCAAAGCTAATAAATCACTTGGATTCATTATGCGAAATACCAAGGAATTCAAAAATATTTATTCATTTATCTCCTTATTCAATTCTATACTTGAATACGGTTCCTTGATATGGAATCCTTTATATTACATACATCAGCGGTCTATTGAGAATATTCAACGTAGATTCTACAAATATCTATGGTCAGAAAAATTTGGTGCTTATCCTCCTCAGGGCTTTAATAATGATTTGCTTTTATGTGAGTTTGGAGCAGTGTCACTGTCAGTACGCAGATATAATTTAGGTCAGCTATTCTTGTTTAAACTTATTCATAATATGATTGACTGTCCGGATTTACTTTCTAGAATCAACTTTAATGTTCCTCGTTTATGTAGTAGGCATTCCACACAATTTTTCATTTGTAATGCACGTTCCAGTATCCTTGGGTTCTCTCCAATTCGTCGTATATATTTACGTCACAATTTTCTTAATTATGATATATTTTGTTGCAATTTGAGAGAGTTCAAATCGTTGCTGGTGCCTGTTTGAGCGAATATTCTGCAGTTTGCATAAAATTAATTATTCTATTCTTTTTGCTTATATGTTAGATTTAATTATATTATATTGTTTTCCATTATATTTTATTTTTGTTATTGTTAATGTTTATAATGATATTTTGTTATTTTGTTAATTACTCTGTAATTGGGCCTTTGTCTGTTGGGTAATAAAGTTTATTATTATTATTGTTATTATTATTAATAACAGTAATGACAAAATTGAGGTTTTTATATCGTTAGAAATTAGTATCAATATAATTATTGTATAGATTTTGAATGGATTTCCATAAATAAATAAATAATTTAGCTCAAAAACTCTTGCATAAAAATGTATCCTTTTATTCCAGTCCTGAAACAAAATAGAAACATAATAAAATAAATCCCCTCACCAATCCTCAACAATACATCATTGTATTTTAAGACGAAACGCATTTAAGTATCCGTTCCGGGAGTATATAACATCATTAACGCCCGCACTCCTGGCAGTTGTTAGTAAATAAATGGTCTAATTTCAATCGGAGCTAAGAGACTTTCTGGATTGACGTCGGCGGCGGGGGAGCGGGACGGAAAAGTCGTTTCAGACAGGCGTAGGTGAAAATGGAGGCAATTGAGTGGTATTGTTAAAGAAGGGTAATGCCGCGGCAATCGTTTGTTTTTACTGCCTGAGACTTAAGTGGATAAATGCATTTTGTAGGGAAAGGGGCTATTTATAGGTAGGCACGGAACAACGAAAAGAACGCAAGTTTTAACGGCTCCGGTTGCAATACCAGATGGATTATTTTGTTGTTTTGTTTAATTTGGGCGCGTTTGAATAAACTGCTTTAAAAAAATAATTCGTTCTTAAATATTCCCAAAATTAAAAAAAAAAAAAAATATGTGTATATGCACAAACTTGAGGTTGATGTATAAAAATTCAGTACTTGAATATTGAATTTTTATACATCAGTATTTTACACCGTGTAATCGAAGATTTAACAGTCTAATCACAAGCACTTAAGTTGGATTTGGCATAAGTTAAGTTTGGTTAATTTAACTTAGATTGGGTTTGCGTTGAATTACGTTGAGTTTAGGTTGAGTTGAGTTGTATAAAGTTGCCTTCAGAATTAGTTAGGTTCCATTAACTTGGATTAAGTTATGTTTACGATTTGTTTAAAAAAATTAAAAATGCCAATAAATTAAACAAACAAACTGATATTTATTTAACCATTGATCTAAGTATTTACAAAAAAAAAATGAAAATAACAACAAAATAAAATAAAAAAATAATCAAAGCAAAAGAAATTAAGCAAGAAATATGATTGACAAAAGTTTCACAAATGTTAAGAAAATTGATTAGAACTTACTCGAGTCGTGGATGAAGGAGAACTGGCTGAGAATTTATGAAATTATTTTCAGGAGGATGATGAGTTGGTGGGGATGGTTTTGTGGAAGAAAGATGGCAAGAGGATAGAAAACATCTGGTTTAAAAAACGTGAAATAGTGGAAAATTTTCAAAATCCAGATTTGGAAGCGAGTGCCAGATTTTTCGATCTTTCCCCGAAATTCTACCAGCGATCTGGGATCGCCCTTTGTTGAGCACGTTTCCCTTTTCCCATTGTTCACCGAGCAAATTTGTAAAATGCTCCGATCGGCCGTTTATTGAGGGTTCGTCCTCGCTGGATCGTAAAATCGCCGTTCGGTTCCAAATACCAATAGTGCAATAAATGTACAAAAGAAAATAAAGTATTCACAAAATTCGTACGAATTAACTGTATTTAATGGCCTCCGTTAATTAATTAAATAAATACATAAAAATATCTAAAATGTTCAAATAAAGAAAATTATAAACTAAGAAATATATACAATTACATACTCACGATTTTGGCGCGAATACGTTAGGTTTAGTTTCAATTAGTTTGAGTTCGGTTGGGTTTAGATAAATTAGATTGTATTAAGTTGCGTTTAGGATGAGTTTAGTTGTGCTGGACAGCTGGTGATTAGTCACTTGTTTCTTTTTTAGTATGTCCCACATATTTCTCCTACGTACTCTATCGAAAGCTTTATCCAGATCTACGTAAAAGCTACGAGCAATTGTCTGTTTTGTTTCTGTATTTTTCTGTTAGGTTTTTTCAATGTGAATATGTGGTTTTGCATTGAGTATGCTTTCATAAATCCACTTTGAGTTTTTTTAAATTGTTCCCTCTATACACTTAACTTTTTCTCCAGGATTGCCTCGTATAATTCAGCAGTTGTGCAGAGCCGAGATAACCCACTATAGTTATTACAGTCTCTTTAGTCGCCCTTTTTGTGTACCGGGAAAATCACTGTTTTTTGCCAATCTTCCGGTACTGTTCCTGCTTTCCATTACAGAAGAAAGATCTGAGATATGCAGTTAAATAGCTAAAGAATGGCAAAGCAGCAGGACATGACAACATATATGGATGACGAAGGAATAAAATGGTTACTAATATTACCACTAAATTTAGTAATTTTAGTAACCAGAATAAAATGGTTACTAAAATTACAACTAAATTTAGTAATTTTAGTAACCATTTTATTGCTTCGTTACCCATTTATTTGAATTTTTCAGGCTTAATTTTGTCATGCCCTGCTGCTTTGCCATTCTTTAAATTTTTAACTCAGATCTTCTTCTGTAATGTTTTCCATTTCTTCAGCTATGTCTTCCTTTCTAATTTGTATATTTTCCTCCTCACTTTCCACTCTTTGATTGATATTACGGTTTTCCTCCAAAAGTTCTTCAAAGTGTTCTGTCCATCTTTTCATTATATTTTGTTCTTCAATTAGTAAATTATCCCGCTTATCCTCTACTTGTTTTTGTTTTCTGCAACCCTTTATTGTTTTGTAAAATATCTTTTGGTTCTTCTGAAAGTGTCCTTCAAGTTTGCTAGCCATGACCTTTCCTTAGCTTTCTTGATGATTTTCTTTCTCTTCTTTCTTTGTATTTTGTATTCTTCTAAGTCGTTATATATATATTTTTTTTTTTTTGAAAAATATACTTTTTCTATGAAATAAATATGAATAAATTATTAAAAATCAACCAATAAAACACAGATTAGATTGAATAACATTAAATTCTCGATAACTTTTAAATTCTCGAAAATCTGTGCTTTATTGGTTGATTTTTAATAATTTATTAATATTTATTTCATACAATATGAACTACCAATGTCTAAATATTAAAACCATTAATTATACTTTTTTCATTTCCTTCGCTTTTTTCACCGCCAGTGTGTCTGTTTTTTTTTTTTGCTAGGTATGTTTTTTTACTCCACATATCAGCTTAGTTGCTTCTGTTATAATCATTTCATAATTCTTCTAATGATTCCATGCCTGATTTTGCTTTGGCTCTTAATAGGTATGCTATTTTATCCTAATATATTATTCTCAATTGTTCATTTTCTAATTAATAAATTCTAAATGTTTCCGTTCTGTTTTTTTTTTCCTGGAAATGATCAGTAATTTTATTATTTGTTCTAATTTTTGCTGTCACCAAATAATGATTACATCAAATTTCGCTTCCTCTTTCGACCTTTACATCTTTAACTTCCTTCCTTTGAGACTTGTTGGTTATGAGCAGATCTTTCGTTTCTGCTTCTCCATTCTCTTGTGTACTTATGTATTTTTTTGTGCTTAAATATTGCATTCAATACAATTAAATTGATGATATAGAAATCTAGTAGTCTCTTCCCGTTATTATTTATAGCCGGTTCCCCATAAGCCCCCATTACTTCTTCCAACCCCGTATTTTTGTTGCGTTTAGATCTCTTAATATATATATTGGTTCTTATAAATTTTCATATTCTCGTTGCAGTGTTCCAAAACTCATTTTTGTTTGCTTTATTATCATCCTCATTTAAACCGTTTATTATTATTTTTGCTAATAATTTACTGGCACCTGCTATTTTTACTGTCATTATTGTCTCATTTATACATTTCCATTCTATAAGTGCTTGTTCCATTTCCTTCCTTATCAGACAACCCGCACGTACTCTGTCATGTAACCCAACTCCGCCATATATTAGTATAAGCCCATTTTTTGTTCTGTTCTGAAAAAGTAAGGATATCCTTTTCATTTTGTTTCTGTTATAGCTAGTATAAGTTATCTTGATTTTTCGAATTCATCTATCAATTCAGCTTGCTTTCAATTTAGGTTTCTTATATTCCAAGTCCCAAGAGTTATATATTCATTTAGTCCATTTATCTTTGATTTGAAGGACATTAAACAATTAACCATGGACAGAAAGACATGGAGAGAAAAATATAGAAACAGACACTAAACAAAAACTCCTTACATCTAACGTTAGAAAGGAAAAAAGTTAAAAAAATTCTTTGATTTTTTCGTTGTTTTCTTACTCATGTCCTTTTCCGTTTGCTTTAGTATAATCTTGCTTTTATTTTGTGTATCTCGCTGTTTGTGTTGTTTACTTTTTTGACAATTTCTCTGTTGCGAGCTCCAATTAATTATTTTTTTCTGTTTGTCAGGCTAAACCTTCAAGTCAAAAAAATCCTATTGTTAAAACCGAGACACTGATGCTCTTTGCCTTTTGAATGAAAATAAATGTATTATTATTTAGTATTAACAGCAATCATCCGTAAATTGGGGAATATAATGTTAATATACGGTTTAAATGAGGATGACAATAAAGCAAACAAAAATGAGTTTTTGTAACACAGTGCAACGATAATATGTATGGCTATTAGCTTCTACTAAACCACAACTTTAAATTAAATAAACAAAAAAAAACGCAATGTAATCCCGCAAGAAATTCCGTACCCCCATTACAACCAAACATGATTGACGATTCCCATTGACAGCTGTTAATAATAATTAATTAATTACAAACCAATTCCGGCCATAAATAACAAAATTACCCGAATCAATACCCGCCGACACTCGACCGGCAGGAAGTTAATACGCATTCATTAACGTCAAAATCAAAATCCCGGGATGTAATTGAAAATTTAATTATTCTCAGACGCAATTAAACCCGCCGGCGTTGCTGTTGCACCGAAACCCGCGGGGGCTGATTGCTTTCATTGTATGAATGAATGAATGAAAGAAAGAAAGAAAGAAAGAAAGAAAGAAAGAAAGAAAGAAAGAAAGAAAGAAAGAAAGAAAGAAAGAAAGAAAGAAAAGCGGAGAGAACAAAGTTGCTCACCTTCTAATTGTGGCGCGTTCTTTTATGATTGCGCCCCGTGTTGCGAAAAAGTTTTCGCTCCTCTGATTTTTTGTGAGTATTTGAAGCGAGCAACGAGGGTTTCATTGAGAAAATTAAAAAAAAAATGGAGTTTCATTCAGAAAGTCAGGATTTGCGATTTGAATGTGTCTAAAACGATGGCTTATTATTTAAATTACCTAGAACGCAATAAATATCACACCAATTTAATGAAATGTTCAACCACCATTTTTTTGATAACTGGTGATTTCGGTCTTTCGGATTTCGTCAGACCAGTGCGTTCCTTGTGCAATGCCTTGATAAAGGCGGTGGAACGGATATGTTTTTTGATTGAATAACATGAAATTAGGCAATAGATGGCTCTTGCGCTGTCTTTCCAATTCCAATAATGATTGCCCCTTTAAGATTACCAATTAACAACTAGTAACTAACACCTGCTAAAAAACTAAATCTGTTTGAAAATGGCTGGTGGCGAAGCTGTCGATGAAAGCAAATTGAAGGGTATTAGCAAAATTTTTAATAGGGGGTAGAGCCAACGTTGCCATCGCTTCCATTGGTTTGTTGATCGCCTACTTCACAATGAAACCGAAATCAAAGAAGTGGTTCAATTGCAACATATAGACTTAACAATAAATTACACACTTAGTGGTTGAATGTAAGAGGCCATAGGTAACAAATTGTTGGATTTTTAACGGCACAAACAAAATGGAGAAGAAAGAATGGGAAAAACTCACCGGATAGTCTTTGCTTCCTCAATGGGTTCCCGGGAGAGGACTCCCATTCACGAAATTGTTGATTCCATACGAAATTATGTTGCAACGATCAAACATCCACGGGTTCCATATTCACCCGTCACAATTAATGCAATACTACACAATGGCAAATCTTGCAGTTAAGATACCTCACCATTGTAACATGTAAATTAGATTACCACGTACAATAAAATTAATATTTGAATTCTTTGTTTAAAATAAAACAGTTTAAATTAAGTGCGTTAATATCAACAATAAAGGATATGATAAAAATCACGCACAACAAAAAAAATGGAATTAATCGAATCGTAGATTCGAAATCCTCGAAGCAATGGATAATTACGAATAAATACCACAGCAGTAATTTGATTATAAGATAAACCATAAATAATTATGTAAACGATCCGAAGCGGCGATTAAAGCCCCCCCGACTCGGATGAATGGGACAAGCCATTGCAACGTTCGCTTTTCTCGGGCGGGTAATAAATGTTATCAGCGGTGTATATAATTCAAAAGGTGCACTTACGTATGCAAATTGGGGCGGCTTTCGGCCTCGAAAAATAAACTCCGTCTTAATTATGCATCCCGCGAAGAAGCAGAGGAGGAGAAGGGGAAGGACTGAGCAAGAAGAAGTGGATGAGGTCCTTTTTTGTACATTGTGCGTCCATCTGCGCGAAACGTATACACTCGGACACCATTAAATTTAAACGGCAGTTTTATACACAAAGATACCATAAAAAAGGAACTGACGTGCCGGCTACTGGTTTGAAATGTATATATGTTTATTCAATGCGCAGTCGGGGAATCAAGCCGGGGGGATAATAAATTTCAATTGCGCACAACTTTGGTAATAGACTGGAGAATGCTCGGACCCTGAAAGGCTGATCTGCGATTACATTTTTTTACCGCTTTTTTCTTCTTCTCCATATACTTCTTTAAACAAAACAAATATATTGCAATTATTACAAAATGTGGCATGAAATACTCTGTAGCACTTAAAATTATTGAAAAGCTTTTGATTGGTGGAGCCTTCTGGATCCAGTAAAACTTATTAACTTACATATTGTCGGATTACTGGCAAAACAAGGTTAATCCATTATTTCAATTTTTGAGAAATCGTCGCTTGAAAGTTTAAATCGAAATGAAAAATCGCCACAGCTTGAAAATGATTTACAAAACAAATAAAAAAAAGAAAATAATAGAAAAACCTCCTAGAACTATATTTTTTTTGTTTCATAAAAGAAAATGTATGGCTCTTATATTTTTTACAACGAAATTGCACTCTTAGTGGTTGAAGGTAAGAGCCCGTGGGTAACAAATGGTAAGGTGCTGAGTGGCACCAACAAAATGGAGAAGAAAGAATGGGAAAACTCACCGGACAGTCCTAGCTTCCTCGATGGGTTCCCGGGAGAGGAATCCCATTCACGAAATTGTTGGTTCTATACGAAATTATGGTGTAACAATCAAATATTCACCCGTCACAATTAATGCAATACTACACAATGGATCTTCCAGTTAAGATACCTCACCATTGTAACATGGAAATTAGATGATGTTCGAAGGGAGAAACCCTTCGAACATCACTATCCTGAACATCGGATTCCACGTTCTTAGACGATGGCAACGATTTATAATACTGATGAAATCCATCCGATCCGGCATGATCCTTGATTTGCAGTGCTTGAGCAAATCCTGCTTCTTCTTAATACTGATAGGTCGAGGTTTAGAGTATGTATTTTTTTAAACCCGTTACCCATCACTTTTTCGGGTTATTAGTTTATATGTAATTTTCGTTTTAGTTTTCGTTGCTGTTGTAAAAATGGATGATTAATTTAATTTAATAAATTAAATTAATAACAGTGATCTTAAAGATACCATTTAAGTAAAATTTCAAGTCATATTTATTCCTTCTGCCTACATTTAATATTATTAATACACATTTATAATTAATCCCAATTTTCATGTTTACCATTTAATAAAAATTTGTAATTCCAGGAAATTCGCGGAAGCGATCGCGCGCTTAACGGCGATTGTCGGAAAGGCAGGTGTCGACTCAATTTTGTATCGATCGATCGGCCTCGTCGACGTATCGATTAATTTTTGCCTTTTACGTCGAATATAAACGACGTTTAATTACGCAATCATATCAGTTTATTATCTTTATTGATCGAGAGAGCGGCCTTTACTTGGAAACACTCCGCGCACTAACCCAAGTGGACAGCCGGGGCTGTAAAACAGTTGCGTTTCCTTCAAAAAAAAAAACGAGATTAATTAATCGGAACGCCATAAAAGCGTGTTGTTAAATTGACAATTAATTTACGGATAATGGGAAGAACTCAAAATTGGGAAAAGTACATTTATTTTGGGAAGCCTCAAAAACCTTGTTCCTTCACTCCTCGAAATGTAAAATTATAAAAAAAATATTTAAGTTTTAATGTATTTCTGAACAGTCCAAACCATTTCCTTAAGAATCTTATGTTTTTTTAAAAAGTCGATCGTGCTTAAGGGGGAGGTTTTTACAATGTAAAATTTGTAATTATTATTAATAATAATATTTTTTTATTTATGATATTCATTACTGTTTCGTACAATATAATATTATTGCAATTTTTAGCACATTTTTATAATCTTGGTATCTTAAAATTAAAACAAAAATTAATTTTCTTCGGGGCGTGCGCTTTTGCTGAGCCGACTTGTGGACGCGAGGAGTACGTCGCAATTTCCCTTTCGTTGACTTTAAGCTTCTGTGGTTGCACTCTTAGCGAACGCACGTCATTTGTTATCACCTCAAATGAGAGCCATGTCGCTTTTGAAGTGTTGAGATTAGCATATTTTGTAATCTTAAGTCGAGTTGCTATTTTGCGATTTTTTCTTTCTCTTAAGATTAAAACAAAAATAGCATTTTCCCTTTAGTTCATTTTAAGCTTCCGTAGTTTTACTCTTAGCGAACGTCATTTGATATCATCTTAAATCAGAGCTACGCAATTTATAAACAGTTAGAATTAGTATATTTCAAATTCTATCTAAAATCAGGGCTACGTCATTTCAAAACGGTTAAGATTATCACATTTTGTAATCTTAAATCGAGTTGATTTTTTACATTTTTTTTTTCTTACTCCAAAAATGAAAAGCAAAATAATATTTTGTAGATTTCCCTTTGCTCGGCTTTAAGCTTCTGCAGTTGCACTCTTAGCAAACGCACATCATTTGTTATCATCTTGAATAGGAGCTACATCATTTCTAACAAGTTCAGATTAGCAAATTTTTTAATATTAAGTTTAATTATTTTTTTAAGATTTATTTTCTTTCTCGAAAGATTCCAACAAAAACAATATTTTCTAGATTTCCCTTTTATTGAATTTAAGCTTCCGTAGTTTCACTCTTAGTGAACGCACGTCATTTGTTATCACATCAAATGAGAGCCATGTCACTTCTGAAGAGTTGAGATTAGCATATTTTGTAATCTTAAGTCGAGTTGATTTTTTGCGATTTTTTCTTTCTCCTAAGATTAAAACAACAATAGCATTTTCCCTTTAGTTCATTTTAAGCTTCCGTAGTTTTACTCTTAGCTAACGCACGTCATTTGTTACTATCTAAAATCAGAGCTACGTCTTAAATTGAGTTGATTTTTTACATTTTTTTTACTCCAAAAATTATAAGCAAAATAATATTTTGTAGATTTCCCTTTGCTCGGCTTTAAGCTTCTGCAGTTGCACTCTTAGTGAACGCACATCATTTGTTATCATCTTGAATAGGAGCTACATCATTTCTAAAAAGTTGAGATTAGCAAATTTTGTAATATTAAGTTTAATTATTTTTTTAAGATTTATTTTCTTTCTCGAAAGATTCGAACAAAAACAATATTTTCTAGATTTCCTTTTTATTGAATTTAAGCTTCCGTAGTTTCACTCTTAATGAACGCACATCATTTGTTATAATCTTGAATAGTAGCTACATCATTTCTAAAAAGTTGAGATTAGCAAGTTTTGTAATATTAAGTTTAATTATTTTTTTTAGATTTCTTCTCTTTCTCGAAAGATTCCAACAAAAACAATATTTTCTAGATTTCCCTTTTATTGAATTTAAGCTTCCGTAGTTTCACTCTTAATGAACGCACATCATTTGTTATAATCTTGAATAGTAGCTACATTGTTTCCAAAGAGTTGAGATTAGCAAGTTTTGTAATATTAAGTTTAATTATTTTTTTTTAGATTTCTTTTCTTTCTCGAAAGATTCCAACAAAATCAATATTTTCTAGATTTCCCTTTTATTGAATTTAAGCTTCCGTAGTTTCACTCTTAATGAACGCACATCATTTGTTATAATCTTGAATAGTAGCTACATCGTTTCTAAAGAGTTGAGATTAGCAAATTTTGTAATATTAAGTTTAATTATTTTTTTAAAGATTTCTTTTCTTTCGATCCAAACAAAAACAATATTTTCTAAATTTCCCTTTTATTGAATTTAAGCTTCTGTAGTTTCACTCTTAGTGAACACACTTAATTTGTTATCATCTCAAAAGACACATACGTCATGTCTAAACAGTTGAGATTGGTATATTTTGTAAGCTTAAGTCGAGTTGATTAAAAAAAATCTCGAAAGATTAAAACAAAAATAATATTTTGTAGATTTTCCTTTGTTCGACTTTAAGCTTCTGTAGTTCCACTATTAGTGAAGTTACGTCATTTGTTATCATCTCAAATGAGAGTTACGTCATTTTTAAATATTTGAGATTAGCACATTTTGTAATCTTAAGTGGAATGGGTTTTTTATGATTTTTTAATTCTCCAAAGATTAAAAAAAATAATATTTTACAGATTTCTCTTTCGTTGATTTTAAACTTCCGCAGTTTCACTTTTATTGAACGCACGTCATGTTTTATCACCCCAAATCAGAACTACGTCATTTCTAAACAGTTAAGGTTAGCACATTTTGTAATCTTAAGTCGAGTTGATTTTTTATGATTATTTTCTTTCTCGGAAGATTAAATTAAAAATAATATTTTGCAGATTTCTCTTTGGTTGATTTTAAACTTCCGCAGATCCACTCTTAGTGAACGTATGTCAACCGTAATCTTCTCAAATCATAGCTACGTCATTTCTAAATAGTTGAGATTAGTATATTTTTTAAACTTGAGTTGAGTTTATTTATAAGAATTTTTGTTTCGAGAAAGATTAAACCGAAAATAATATTTTGTAGACTGCCTCTTTTAAAACAAAGCTATGATTTGACTTTTTCATAAAGAAATGGCACAAATAAAGATTAATTAGTGCTTTGGTTTAACGAAGATGATGGCTATTTCGGCCTATCGGACCTCATCACACCAGTGTGTTTCAACACTTTGATGAAGAATTTAACGGAATTTTTATTATGTCTATAAACACCTTAAAAATTGGGTCATAGATGTGGGCTATTGCTCCATTTTATACTCTATAGTGTTCATATAGCACTTTTTAGAATTGTCATTCGAGTCCGGTATTACCCTTTTAACATCGAATCCGCTCCAAGAAAGTCAAACATAGCTTGACGGTTCAATTTGACTAGATTAATAAAATAAAAAAAATCACTTTTCTTCTGAGTCTGGCTCTGTTAGATGATGGATTGTCATAGCAAGGAAGCTGATAACAGGGATATAAAAAAAAATGTAACACTTTTAGCGGTCAGAATAAACAAGAATTATACATCTCTCGATATTAAAGTGAAAAATCAGTGCAGGACTTCGTAGCGATTGAACTTATGAAGGCCTGCACTGATTTTTTGTTCCTCTCCATTTAATTATTCCTCATCTCATTTTTATTCTTAATCTAAAATCACGTATGCATATTAGCCGTGTCATCTCGTGGACGGGATCAATTAATCACGCGAGGGCGAGCGCATTAAGAATTAATTAAAAATACACGCGCTGGCGAAAGTGGGGGCCACCGTCGATGAAAACGAGCGTTTTGGAATTTTGAATGAAACCCGCCGGTGACCGGGCATTCAATTATAAATGGATGCACAATTCGCCACCAAAAGCCGTGTTTGAGAGCGGCCCCGGTTCAATTATTTATCCTGTCGGAGCTTTCGGTCGATTCGATGTTTAATTAAAAACAATTTTGCTCACTCAGTACAGTAATCATAATAATAATAATAGAATCAGTATAATATAAACAATTTGCTGATTTATTTATTACCATAAATTTTTGATTATTTTCGCAAATAGACTTCTAAATTCGATATATACTGTGATTAGAGACATTACAAAATCGTTTATTTTTTTTTTGTATTTTTCCAACTAATTTGAACAAATCAAAAGGAATACCTGATTTAAAAAATAACATTAATTAAATTAAGATTATTGAGATAATCTTAATTTAATTCACGAAAACATATGTTGCAGCTAATGTTGTGTGGTGATTTTTTAATAACCTTATAAATACATTCATGTAGATGATCAAAGAGTATATTTAAACAATTTAAACAAAAGCACGCGAACGGTCTGTTTATGAAATCTTCGGCTGCGAATAAACAATGCGATATTTTCAATTATCCAGCTTACATCTCGAACGTATAAGAAGTTCGAAACGCGTCGTGCGCACTTAAAGGAGCTTTATTTATGCATGCAAAGGAAATATTTTCCACAACATACATTGTAATTACAAAGATACTCCTCCTGATGTTTAAGAAATTTGCCTTTGTTCGCATAAATAATAAATTGGCTTCGTTTTACAATATTGAAGAAATGAAAATACGTATTTTGATCAAGGGAGAAATAAAAATGTCTGAGGATAATGAATATATATATATATATATATTATTATTATTATTTTTATTATTATTATTCACTTGTGATTGGTCTCAATTACTTTATATTTTATTACTTCAAGAATTAATTGAATAATAATCTAAGGGGATGGAACGTGAAACGCTCAAATGATGACGACATATAATTAGATTCCGCCGGAAGTCAAAGCAGGCGATCCACTTCGGTCACTTCAAAGTGTGGCTTAATGTCCAAAATTGCATTCACCGGTACATGCTAATCGAATTAAACCGCTAAACAAATTTTATCCAATTCATACGAAAGACAACAATTATTCATTAAATAACTAATCGCGATCCAACCAATGCGAAAGACACAATTATTTATTAAACTAAGGATTTAATGAATAATTGTGTTTGATAATTGTTGAAAGTTCACATGAATCAAAACACTTCAATTTTCAACCGAAATGCGTTTTAATTAAAAGTTATCATCTTCACGTAATTCGCGCAATTACCTCTAAAATAATTATTCTACAATTAATTAAATCCGAAACCGACACAAACACAATCCCGTTTTGTTGTAATCATAAAAGCGGAATTCTGTATTGTTCAATCAAAATCCGGATCCGCTGAGTGTATTATTAGTTGGAGCACGCTTTCAGTTGTCTGTTGTTGTAATTAAATAACTCTCGATTTCGCGAATCGACCAAAAGTGACACATCCAGACGGGGGTGGTTTCGCCGGATTAAGGATTCCCTGTGCGTCTAGACGCGACAACGGCGTAAAACGCGATGCGTAAACCGACACCTGTCTTCTAATAAATAGCGGCGTTCATTTGGAATTCCTCGCGCGAACTCTAATTTGCCACACGGAGATCTTCTTCTGTGGATTTGGATACTTTTCAAACAAAAAAAAAATAAATAAATAAAAAACGGAAAATAAGAACAACGTGTTAATTAGAAAGTTATTTTCTTTAGACGAAACATTTTTAATGTATTGGTTTATATTTAATGAAAACTAAGATTTCTTATTAAATAAAACACTTTTTGGCGGAAAGTCCATAGGTCATAGCAAGCAAGCAAGAAAAAAACCAATATACCATAATATATTGTAAATATATGTAAAACAAATAACTTTTAATAAAGATATTGTAGTAGTAGTAAAACACTTTTTCACTTTGTTTGTATAACTGGTTATTATAACAAGTTATACAAACATAGTGAAAAATTGTTTTATTTAATAAACTCAAAATGTATAACCAAGTGAAAGCCTTAACAATCAACAAATTAAGATTTCTTATGTTATTTAATATAGATATTATTAATATCATTCTTTTATACATATTTTAATATTGCTAGGTTTTTTTCTTTCGTCAAAAATTTTAATTTCCAGAAAAACGATTTGTGGTTATTTAAAAAAAAATCATTATAGTTTTATTTGATTAAATTAGTTACATTACAATGAAATTAAACAAGGAAAATTTTTTCTGGCAATGATCAATAAAATTCGATCAATCCCTTTTTCTAACTGCAAAAAATTACTTACACTGTAAGTTTTACAAACATCTATTGAAACAACTACTTCCCGAGCATTTACCCCGCCGGACATTGGATTACACAATAGACATTTGTTGTTGCATAGCAGCCCTACTGCGAATTGCAACGGTTTGAGTCGAAATTATTTAATGAAAGGAAACAACAAATAATAATTGCAAGGCCATCTGTAGACACGTGTTTCGGGATTTCATCCCTCATCAGTACAGCTATGCCCTGCAAGCCCTTAGTTGTTAAACAATTTTTAATTAAGTTTTACGTACCGTCTTCAACGAGATCGCGGATGGAAGTGATCGCGGTGAAGGACGCGCGCATTGAGCGGATTTATCGGCTCCGAGCAAAAAATAATATCGACTCGGCGTTTCATTTTATTTAATTTAAATTAGTTACATAAATCATAGAAAGCCATTACATTTTAATTTAAGTTTTGTCTTAATATTTTCAGTTAAAATGCCCAGCATTTAAATTAATATTAGACAATAAAATACACATTTTAATATAAATAGAAAAGAGTATTTACTCACTTGGTCACAGTTATTTAAATTGTAATTCAATATCCGGCGGGTTATTTGCTCAGGAAGTAGTTGTTTTAATGTACATTTGTTTAACGTCCTTACGTCACGTAAGTCAAAACGTGACAGAGCTAAATGTGGAGATAATTTATTAATTATTTTTATTTAATTTACACATTTTAAGTTTACCTCAGATAAAATAGATGCACAAAAGTACTTTTACAGTTAGAAAATTTGACGAAAACTATTTGAAATTAGAATTAGGCAATTTAATAAATTTTGCGTATTTATTTTTATTTTTAAAATAGCTTTAAATTGTTTATTAAGGCTTTAAATTGCATCCAAATTGACCACCACGGCTTAAATCGTAAGGTGCTTCTTTTAGCATCGTGCAGCATGATTGAACTATGCGAAAGCTTACTTCAGCCTAAATCAAACAATTTATTGCCTATTTTTATTCCGAATAGCATGATTATATTGTTATCATCTGTCATATTCACATGAAAATCCCTATCTAAATGACAGATTTCGTCCGATCAACATTTACAGTCAATTCTAATAATAATAATAATCCTTTATTAACGGTGGCCATTAAAAACAATAAATATACTAAAAGCAATAAATTAACATATTAAAACTTAAAACTAATATATGAAATACTAAATATAAAACACGAAGCTTAAAAGACTAATAAACAAATAACTAAATACAAATAAGCAACACAAAATAAAAATCACTGTTTGAGAGCTCGCCGCAAGCGGTTTAGGGTATCATTAAAAACATCGAAATTAATCATGCTAATGAGTTCGTTCGAGTTTCTCAACATTCGAGTCGTAGCCGAATAACGTGCGTTGTGTGTCTTGTGGAACGGCACATGAAAAGTAGTTACGTTCCTCAAGAGGCGAGAAGGAACTTGTAATCCGAGTAAATACAAAAGATCGGGACAGTCAATGGATTCATCAAACATTTTTTTTGTAAACAAGATATCAGCATGTTTGCGCCTAGTCTCAAGACTAGTAATATTTAGATTGCTTAATAGTTCACTGAGCGTATAGGATAATTTAAATTTGAATAATAAAAAAATTAGCAAACTTTTGCTGTACGTTTTCGATCCACTCCGTACCGGTACGACTGTAGGGGGACCATACACATGAACAGTACTCTAAATGAGGACGCACTAGCGCATTATATAATCGAATTAATGTACCGACGTTAAGGAACTCTGTGGAGTTACGTTTAATGAACCCAAGCAGTTGATATGCTTTGGAAATAATATTGCTAATGTGACAACTGAAAGTGAGAAGTAAACTTAACTCCAAGATCTTTTAGAATGAAAATACGATTTAAACGTTCCCCTACCAGGGTGTACTGATGGTCTACTATAGTCCGACACCTGGAAAATGTCATAAGATTGCACTTTTTTACGTTTAATGTTAAGTTGTTAGAATTACACCACGACGAAAATGTTTGCAGATCAGTATGTAGAAGCAATGCATCTTTAGGCGAGTGGATTATCATAAAAAATTTCATATCATCGGCAAATAGAAGACATTCAGCATGACGAAAGCAGTCTACTACATCATTAATGAAAATGTTAAAGAGTAGCGTGGGACCCTTGAGGAACCCCAGATGTCACGGGAATTGGCCGGCAAATTGTACGCCCAATTCGAACGAATTGACTTCGTTCAGCTAAAAATGACTGAAGCCAACGCAGCAAGAGTCCGTCAATGCTTTTTTTTATTGTTAGACTCAAGACTGAGTGATCAGCTGTATCAAATGCCTTCGAAAAATCGATGTATATGGAATCAACCTGACACCGTTCTTCGAAGGCTTGTATAATGTAGGTATTGTAAAGTAATAGATTGGTAGATGTTGATTTACCCCTACGGAAACCGTGCTGTTTTATGCAAATCAATGGCTGAAGCCTATCAGCTAGATGTGTGGTTAGTAATTTCTCGAAGATTTTCGGGACAGAGGCTTGAAGCGAAATCGGCCTATAGTTGGCAACACGGTTGCGGTCACCCGATTTGAAGATGGGGACAGTGAATGCTGTTTTCCAGCGATCGGGAAATACTCCTACATTAGAGAGGCGTTGAATAAAAGCCAGAGAGGACGACTGAGGGAGAAAGCACATTTCTTAATGAATCCAGCACACAAGCCAATTGCATAATTATCAATTCACGCAAAATGTGCGTAATAGAAAGTTGCGGTGGACTGGATTCATTAATATGTGTCATGCTTACGGTGTCACATTGGGTTCCTATGGTAGACGTGGTAGGCGATAAATAAACAGATCCAAAAAAATCCGCGAATAGATTTACTATATTGTGAATGCCAGTAACAATAGAGTCACGTTCTAATAAAGTAGAAGGAACATGGTTGGTAGACTTTTTGTTATTTACATAACTCCAAAAGGCCTTAGGATTACGATTGATTGAAGACTCTATGTTGGTGATATGTTATAAATAACATTGTTGGGCCATTAGTTTGCAGCGTTTTCTGGCGCTATTAAAGCGGTTATAATCAGAGTTAGATTGAGAATTAATATATACCTTGTGAAGTATTTTCTTTTCAATCACTAGATTTTTCAGTTCTCTAGTGTACCACCTAGGAAAATTAGAAGGCCAGGATAAGTTGTTGGTCTTGGTAGGAACAAAACAGTTAATAATATTGAAAATATTACTATAGAAAAGGTTACATGCTTCATTAAAATCACGGTTGGCAAGGAAATTGTCCCATCTGGTATTCAAAAGCGCACGATTAATTGCATCATAATTCGCACGGTTGAAGTCGTAGTCAACAACATCAGTGACTAAATGGTCAGTTTTAGGAAGAGAATGAATAAAAAAGGAACAATCGATTGCAGGGTGGTAGGCATCGCAAGGTACAATAGGCGATAATGATTTAGAGATGCTAATACTATTGCTGAAATCAATTGAAATACATATCAGATCCAACATAACGCAATTTTTATTTAATACATTATTTAACTGGTGGCAATTTAAAAAACCAAAAGTATCAGCAATAACGTTGATTTTAGGACAGTTAGAAATGGCTTTCACTCCATATAAGTGTCTGGTTATATTTGTTTTTTTCGAACTAATTTGAACAGATCAAACGGAATGCCTAATTTATTAATTAACATAATTCCTAATAAATCCCTGCTTTATTATTATCCTCAATTACTACTTCTTACAATAATAAAAAAAATCATAATCACGGGGGAATTTCAAAAATGCGTGGCCGCGTCTATGTCCCGTGGAACCGGAGGGTGTAATCTTCCGGAATTAAATGTCAATGTTGCGTGCGGGGATTGTTCTCCAAAAAAAAAGAGAGAAAAAAAATACAAGAGGAGAATGTAGGATAGGCGGATGGATAATGATTGATACGAATTAAAAGCAACACGCACACGGTATCAAAAATTGTTTGTCCGTCTGGGGTCGCCGGGCGTGAAAATGCGCAAGGCGTGAAATTGACAAACGGGGCCGGCATTTTCATAACAACGTGGAATTATAGCAATCGCACGCAAGGAACACGCTCGGAGATGTCCGGAATTCTTGAGGAAATTCAATAATTTCTCGCGAGTGGTGAGTAATTGCTGCGCTTCAGGGTGTTGTTGTAATTTATCGTATGGAATAAACGCATAAATTTAATCTTGTTGGCTGTGAAGGGATTTTTCGTTTGTTTTGAGAATACAACTACTCATTGACTACAAGAACAAATTTGCAACTAATGAGATGCAAGGAAAGCCATAGGTGTGATAAAAAAAAATCAATTTCCCACCCACTCATATGGATTTATGCCAAATAACTCTTACAGTTTTTGAGTTAAGGTTGCGGTTTAGTAGAAAGAGATAGCTATATAGTAAAATGGAAATAATCGTTTGATAAAAGAGCCATTCTTTTGGATTTAATAATATTAAATAAATACATATTCATATTATTAAATCCAGAAGAATGGCTCTTTTTTCAATTTTTTTTTTCATTTTTTATCTACTAAGTATCAGTCTAAATAAAAAAATAAATCTTTAATTTTCGTGTATTACTTCAATTTACTAGTTCAAGTTAGAAAAGAAAATTGTAAGGTATAATGAAATTAATAAGTCATGTCTGCTAAGTTGTTTGAATGCAGAATTCAGTGAAATATTTTCATATAAATAGAAAAGAGTATTATTCATTCACTTGGTCACAGTTATCTTTTAAATTTTAATTGCACAAGTTTTTACTAGCAAATATATAATTTGAAATTTGCTATAAATTTCATCAATTTTCATTGTTTTTTTTATAAATTTTTTCACACAAACTAAACATTAAAATAATTTTTAATTTATCTGATGGAATTCCTGCGTATTTTAAGATTATTTTAATGTATAATACAAAATTTCTCAAATTACAATGAAATTAAACAAGGAAATTTTCTGGCAATTTCCTTGTTTAATTTCATTGTAATTTAAATAACTGCAAATGTTTGAATCATCTTTGTGTCACAATATTTTTCATTGATCACAACAGCAATCTAACTCGAATAAGTGATTGCCAATATTTATATAGCTATCTCTTTCGTCTAAACCGAACCCTTAAGTTTCAAGACGTTTTGAAAAATGCTTATGACTTCTAGTATAAACAAGAAATTAGAAGACAAAAAAAAAATAAATTACTTACAAAAGAAAACTAAAAGAGCAACAAATTATTTTTTTTTTAGGGTATTTTAAAAAAAATATTCCTACACTCCCTCTGTTTATTATTATTTTCTGAACGCACAAAGGCTTGAAAAAAAATGGGCACGGATTAATACAAACCCTTTGACTTTTCCCCCCGTTTCGCACAAAGTGAACGCCGCCGTGCATTTGACATATCCAAGCAAGCGCTTGTAAAATATCCGAAACGCCAAAAAAAAAAAAAATGCCCACCCAATATCCATACAAATTGACGGATTAAAGAAACCGGAATAATTTGCCGCCAGAATAAAAGGAATATTGTTATAGACCTCTTTAATGTTCCCGGCGGGGAGGGCACAGTCTACGTCTTTATCGTCGTTTCCAGACTTTTTCCTGATTCCGAATAAATTTACTCCGTTTTATGCTCGCCAGTATGGCTGTAGCATTTTTTTTTTGTATTTATTTTCCAGCATCGATTTTCAACATCCGCTTTTTTTATGTAATTCAAAATATTTTAATTTCGAAAATATATACATACAAATATGTTTATTCAAGGGACTTTTACATTATATTAAGTACAGTATTGTATAGCATAATACGGTATTTAATTTCAGGCCGAAATTGGAAGAAGTTGATCTTGACAACATTTGGTTCCAACAAGACGGGGCTACATGCCACACAACAATTGAATTATTGCGAGAAAAGTTTGGAGATTCGATTATTTCAAGATATTGTGATATTGAATGGCCTCCAAGTAGTTGTAATTTAACACCATTAGACTATTTCTTGTGGGGTTATTTGAAGTCATTGGTCTTTCGAAATAAACCAGACTCTCTTCAAGCTTTACAAGTCAATATTGAACGTGCTATTCATGACATACGACTTGATTTAGTGGAAAAAGTGCTCGAAAATTGGGTTCATCGAATTCGTTCCTGCAGAAGAAGTCGTGGAGGCCATTTGAATGACGTTTTATTTAGAACTTAATTGTATCGATTGCACTTCATATTAAATAAAAAAAACATTTGAATTTCCTTAGCAATAAGTGTGTTTTTTTTAAAGAAATCATATCACTCTTATCGGAAAACCCTTTATCTATTATAGAGTTAAAGTATATTTTGGAATTTATCGTATTGAAAATGTCAATAGCGGGATCAACTGCAAGTAATTTGTTGTACGTATCACACTATATTGAAAATATAGGCGATTTAACCATAACATTTGTTTTTGGGAATAGGAAGTTGAAAAAATCTATTATGTCTTAAACCATGGGGAACGTGTAATTGAATTTGAGCAACAATCTCTGGATAATCAATCGAATAATTTAATAATTTGTGAAGTGCAGTAATAAGTTGTGCTTTTCGTCGATTGTAATTTTAAAACTTTTAGTTAAGTGTTTATATTTTAAGAAGTCAGGACTCTATCCAGATATTTACATTTTCTGAAATATAACGATTCATAGCTTATAGTATCGTCTGGATAGTCCTAACTTCTTAAAATATAAACACTTAACTAGCCGCTTTTGAATGGATTCTATTAAACAGATATAAAATATACATTTGATTTTATAATTTTTAATATTTATTTAATATTTTTTTGCTGTATATACCTGTTAATAAAAATTATTATTATTATTTGCCATGACTATATTAAAATTTTGAGTCATCCGAGCAACGTGTCGGCTCGTCATTTCGTCTTCGCGGGCATTAATTACAAAAGGAATCCCATAAAAACGAAAATGCAGATTAAGAGAGTGTCGAGATTAACACGTTGTAATTATATTTGATGCATGACGGGGGCTCCCGTTCCAATTTTCTATAATTAAGCTAATGGACTGTCGTTAATTCCTCCTCACGGATATATTTTTTTTTCTTTTATTGGGTCGCCTTTTTCGAAATCATGCCGAGAGAGAAAGGGGCGTTAATTAAATGTCGTGATTTTTCTTTTTACGTCGTGGCAATAAGAAATAATATGACTTGATTCAATTATTATGCTACACATACATATACATACACTTGCACGATTGTATTATTAAACTTGCCCTCACGTTATTATTTTTTTGTATTAGTCAATCGCAACCTATTTTTCATCTGTTCACAAGAATTTAAAAAAAAATCATAATTTTATCTGTCGTGGAGACACAAAGTATTTAATTTATCGGAAATAAAGAAAACAAGACAACTTTTTTATACCATAATTAGTTTAAAATTACACTCGGTTGTAATTAAATAATTAAAACACTAACACTTTCTTCACTTGGTTGTGTTTTACTTAATATATTTTTGTTTCAACTAGTTTCGGCTTGATGCCATTATCAAGAACAAAATACAAATGGATTTTTTTCATGTATTTAAACATATTTTTCTCGATTTAACAGATAATGAGGGCATTTAATATCGGGGAGTTCCAAAGGTCCTAGTTATCATTGACCATGTGTTTATTCGCTTTTAACGCTTTGGTTATTTCTAGGCCTTCTGGATAATAAAGTACAAATCCCTTATTACCTATGTGTCGGAATTTTACATTTTCTAAAATAATTTTATACCACTTGGATTTTTGTTAATCATGACTAGTTTGGTTTATTTTTAGCAACACTGGCATGAATCAATGCTTTAACTATTGTTTGAGAATGTGTAATGGAAACTAGTCACGCTTAATTAAAATCCAAGTGATATAAAAAAGTTATCTTACTAACTAACCATCTTTATTGAAATGTGTATATGTATGTACAATAATATACAAAAATTAGAATTATATTCTTTAGATGATGAATCGGCTATCGACCGGAGGTCTTTCAGCCAAGATATCTTATTTTCTTTATATCCGGCATTAAAAATGTACCACCTAGTTAACGCCGAGAAAATTAAATTATTTAATTTATATTATGAAATGGCTGAAAGACTTATGGTCGAAAGCCATTTAGTTAGTAAGAATATTATATAAAATGTATTGAATTATACATAATGTAAATTCTACAAAGATGACATATATATATATATATATATATATATATATATATATGTAATAATATAGTCAATCTATTACATACACTCATTTATAAAATGATTACAAGAAATTACAAATGATCACAAAGTTCAGTTTGGAAGAGACGAACAGAATAAAATCATCGTTCCTTCGTGACGTATAAAAAACACACTATGAGTCTACATGCTCTTCATGACGTAGGGAACTGTTCTGATCAATCCACAAATCATGCCGAAGACAAGCATATATATTGTAGAGCTATTATTATCAGTGAATTAAATAAATAAATTAAACGAATAAATTTAAAACATGTAGATATAAATATGGAATTATATTGTTTTAAAATTACTTCATTAATTGATCCTATAAATTGGCGTCAATAAACTGAATTAATTCGCGCGTCGAAGAGTAATCATTACAAAAAAGTTAATTTAATTGCAAAAAAGCAACAACACACATGAAACCATGAATGCAATAAATACGGTCATCGGGAATGTGACAATAATAAATTTTAATCGAATCCGGGAGCCGCAAATATGATAAACGCGAACAAAACGAATTTTAAATTCCGCATTATGGACGGTTAGATTTATTAAATTTCGCAATGAAAACACTTTTAACTTCGTTTGCATAACCGTATTTTATTTATTAAATATTTTTGATGATTATAATAAATATGCAGCCCAAAAATTACTAAACCTACTTTGTAGCAAACGAAACCCAAACATTCCTCCTAAATTTCAACATCCTAAATCGACAATATATTCACACATCTCATCACTCATCAACGACTGACAGACTGACATAACATAAAGACAAGGACTTCCGGCTGAAAGACCAATGGTCGATAGCCATTTAGTTCGTATTAAATTAAATATTGTATTATAGCTAATTGTATCAAAGTCTCAATAAAGATGTTATATATGTATAATAAATATACTACAAGTAAATCTATCATTTAAGAAAATAATACATTGCATCTAATCTAATATAATATAATATAATATAATATAATATAATATAATATAATATAATATAATATAATATAATATAATATAATATAATATAATATAATATAATATAATATAATATAATATAATATAATATAATATAATATAATATAATATAATATAATATAATATAATATAATATAATAGGGAAGTATTGTTTTAATACTCTAACTATTAGGAATATTTAAATAAAGGAATAAATAAAATATTGTCAAACATTTTGTATTTAATTTCATAACAATTGTTTCGCTACTCTGTAGCTTCCTCTTATTAACATTCCTCACCTGAAGAAGCTACTGAGTAGCGAAACAATTGTTGTGAAATTAAATACAAAAATTAAATAAAATGAAACAAAGATGATTCACACATTTGCAGTTATTTAAATTACAATGAAATTAAACAAGGAAAATTTCCAGCATTGATCAATAAAATTCGATCAATCCTTTTCCAACTGCAAAAAGTACTTACACTGTAATTTCGACTCAAACCGTTGCAATTCGCAGTAGTGCTGCTATGCAAGAACAAATATCTATTGTGTAATCCAATGTCCGGCGGAGTAAATGCCCGGGAAGTAGTTGTTTCAATAGATTTTTGTAAAACTTACAGTGTAAGTATTTTTGCAGTTGGAAAATGTTTATTGGTGTTTGCCTAAAATTTTCCTTGTTTAATTTCATTGCAAGTACAAAGTTGTTGATAATATTTTATTAATTATGGATTTTCAAAAATTAAGTAAACAACGATTTGGAAAATCCTCGGAGGTACCGTCCATTCTCTGTACCAACATCCAAAGTTAGTACCTAACTGCACGAATTCCATTACCATTGATGTCACACCCACGATGACCAATATAAGGCCAATATAAAAGACACCTGCTAATTACTGCTGGCATAACCAGACTGTAGAGGGTGCTTTTTAAAGGACGAAACTGCGGAGCATATCCTTGGAAATTGCCTAGCGCTAAAGTCCTGTAGAAAAGCTATATTAAGTGAGGAATGGCCAGAATCAGGGATCTTCCTGCAGATTTTGATGGGGTAGACTGGCAGTGTTGATACATGGTCTAAGACACCCTAAAGGGAGGAATCATTAGAGGCCTATGTGCGTCTTCGCAACATGCGCACTCCCCACAAAACCATCTATTATGGTAAAGCTCGCTTATGTCGCCCTAATCTTGGCCAAAGCAAAAAAAAAAAAAACACGGCGAGAGCAAGCGGAGAATTGAGAGTGTCTTATTTTCGAATTACTAGAGTCTATAGATGCAATGGAGGTCTTCGCTGCACCTATTCGAGAAAGAATGGAGGGAAGCGTACATGCTGCAGGGAGAAGGCAGGTCACGGAAAGAGGCAAAGGCTTACGAGAATGCAATAACAAGATGGCAAGGACGGTGAAAGACCGACAATAGCTGAACCAGAGAACTAATAAAGCCGTGGGGGAAAGAAGCCACGGGCAGCTGAGCTACCAACTCACAGTTAATTAACTAATAAAGCAAATTAGGCCGTGGGGAGAAAGAAGCCACGGGCAGCTGAGCTACCAACTCAATCAGCTTCTGCCGGTGTACGGGAGTTTTGGAGCTAGAATCACATGGGTGCAGGGCTATCACAGGCCGAGGAAGACACAGTTAAACTGGAGTGCGAAGGATGGGCGGAAAAGAGTGAAGAGCTGAGTCGAAACATTGGAGAGGTATCAGTGAAAACCCTCAGTGGATAAGATGCTAGCAAGCGAGGAAGACTGGAATGCGGTTAACAAATTTTCCAGCGTAATTATGAAAAAATAAGGTAGCTAAAGGTTGTGACAGAAATACCCTGAAGAAATGCCAAAATGGCGTTGCATGCTCGAGATGTTTAAATCACCAGGATGAGAGGGGGAAGGGTTGTAATCGGTCGGTAAATTCTATCATCATCAACTAAACCGGCACTCCGTGTCTGTGGTAGCCAAGAGAAAAGGACTGGATTTTTCTCGATTTATCAGGTAATAAGGGCATTTAATATCGGGGAGCCCCAAAGGTCCTAGTTATCACCATCAACTAAACCGGCACTCCGCGTCTGTGATAGTCAAGAGAAAAGGGCTGGATTCTGGATCCCCTCCTACAGAAAAAAGTCGAAAGACTTCGTGTAAAAAAAAAACAGAATATGTTAAAATCATTTTTAATGCCCCATCGTTGTGGGGGGGATGGGTGCACAAGAGAATCACGTCAGGGCTGCGGGGGATACCATGCTCGTGAGCATGGATGCCTGAACGGGGAAAATACCCAAGTCGGAATTGCAGGCCTTCCCGTGGCATCCCCGTATCCCTATCTTGGATAGAACTTACTGCATATGGCGGGGTCGACTCAGCCCTGGTGCTTGTCGCAATTAAATTAATCAATCCAATTGCATCTATCTTCGTCTGGACTCGAGGTCTTGAATTTCGGTAATTGAATGATATTCCAGATTTGGCCAAATTCTCTCAAACCATCTGCATTGATTGCGCGCAGAGCGGAAAGATGACCAAGAAATTGGCTGCATCCATCCACGACCTACATGTTGCGATTGAACTACTTCTTTGATTTTGGTAAGAAGTAGGCGATCAACAAACCAACGGAAGCGTAGGTGGCGATGGCAACGTTGGCTCTACCCCTTGTGGTCGCCCCATTGAAAATTTTGCTAATACCCTTCAATTTCCTTTCATCGACAGCTTCGCCACCAGCCATTTGAAACGGATTTAGCTTTTTAGCAGGTATAGTACGCAAATACGAACTTGGTTTATCTTAAATACTCAACAACACCCAAGACTTCCTGGAAGCTATCGCCGAGCGCTCCGCCAAGAAATGAACCTGATCGCTTTACAAAACATAAATTGCTTAATTAATAGTTTTAACTTCTTAAAAATTTGTCACCAGGCATTACTGGCAATAATTTAAACAAACTTCAATCAATAAATTGAATTGATTGAGTGAGTTACGTGAAGATCAAATTAATTCGACTAATAAAGCACTAATAACCTTTCTTCACACTCAACCTCAATCAATTCAATTGCATCCATTTTCGCATGAACTCGTGCTCTTGAATAACATTGTCTATAATTATCCCCAAATAAAGGCTATCGATTATAGGTCTTTCTTCCCTAATAATTAAAAAAAAAAAATAATCAAATTTATTTTCTTTCTAATAATAATAATAATAATAACTTTATTGATGGAAAATTTCCATTTTACATAATACATAGAAATACAATCATAGACTTATTATACTAAATATAATATATATAAATATAAATATACACATGTCTACAAATAAAGCAAGTTAGAAAGAACAACAAACATTTATGTGCTTAAGATCAGATACAAACATAGAATACGATTTAACTAAAAGATCGAAATTTTGACTAAGGAATAATTTATTTGACTTACGCATGAACCGACAAAGTGGACTATTACCATTGATTTAAATCAACAATTAGTTAATTACTTAAATTATTATAAAAATCCATAACAATCGCGCATCACCCCCCCTGTTTTATTCCTTTCCATCCGAGCTCTTCAGACGGGCAATTGTGTTTTACGCGCGCAATCCAATAAAAACAACCACCTCCAATAAAAGCACGACGAGAGGAAAAAAAAAATAAAGAGAAGCGCATGAAATAAAAGAATTATGGAGATTATCGCGGCGGCAATAAATTTATTTCCGGCGGCACTTACACACGTCACTAAACCCCTCGAATAAGTTTAATCCCCCGGGCGGGGCGGAAAAACACAATTGCCCATAGACATGCAGATCCGAAAAAATGGATGACGATATAGAAATGAAATGCACCACTTCAATATAGATAATGGGATGGTTTGAAAGGAATATCGTGTTGGTATTTTTTTTGTTTATTTCGGTTGTTTTTATTATTATGCCGTTTCTGACGAGGGAATTTGCATAAAACGATTGATAAAAGCATTAAATGTTAATTGATATCGATAATTTTGCAATTAAGTGTGAATTCGTTACGTCTGATGGAATATTTCACTTGATAGAATTTAAATAAATAAAAAATGAAATAAATCTGGGAATATACTCGATACAAAATTTATTAATTAGGTTGAGCGCCGTGGATTTTTGAAGAAATTTTCCCCTGGTACAATATTTCACGGTAATAATTATCAGAGCTAGTTTGATGAAAATAAAAGAGCTTTAAAAAAAGTATAATAATATATAGAAAACCATAATAAGAAAGAAAACTAATAATATAAAGAAAACTTATAAAAAAATGCGAATATTTCTTTACAGGATGTATATTTGTATCAATCGTATATTTCGGTCACAAAATAATCTTAATAAAAAATTACAATTAAGGTAATGGCGATCACTTATTGCAAACATGGCAAGAGAAGAATATCGAACACGATATCCAAATCGACAACACCCATGTAGTAATACATTCCCCAAATTGGACCAGACTTCGTGAATCTGGTAAATTTGTTCCAAATTACGTGAACAGAGGTAGACCTAGGGAGCGTTCAGTGCAGTACAGTTCAGTTGGAGGAACAAATTCTATATACTGTTCATGAAGATCCTACTTCCAGTACGAGACAAATAGCCAGGCAATTAAATGTTCCCAGCCAAACAACAGTATATAAAATGCTAACACAAAATCTGTTAAGGCCTTTTCATATGCGAAAAGTACCATTGTATGAAAATGACAATGTGCATAGAAAAGCGTTTTGTAACGAAATTCAAGAGGAACCTAACTTATTATTTCGAATTCTTTGGAGCGATGAGTGTACATTTACGCGGGAGGGAGTATTTATTAGCCATAATTTTTATTTTTGGGCAGACGAAAATCAGCGGATGGTCCGAGAATTTGGGCATCAAAGAAAATATTCGGTAAATGTTTGGCTTGGTATTTTAAATTTACGTGTTATTGGACTAATTTTTCTTTCAACTCGATTAAATGCATTGGAATATGTAAATGTTTTAGAAGAAATTCTAGAAAATGTTTCATTAAATTTATTGAACAATATGCTATACATGCATGATGGAGCACCTGCTCACAGTGCACGAATTTTGAAAGAGTGGCTGGATGAACATTTTCCCGAAAGATGGATTGGACGTAATGGACCAATAAAATACCAACCAATAAAATAACATATATTACAATTTTTATAATACAATCTTTAATATAATTAATGGTTTTAATATTTAAACATTGGTAGTTCATATTGTCACGTGGGGGTCGACGTGGCGGATTTTAGATGCTTAAATTAAATTAAAATCAATAAAAAAAAAAGAGAGAAAATGGGCTAATAACCCAGAACTAGTCGAGAATTTAAAGTTATTCAATCTAATCTGTGTTTTATTGCTTGGTTTTTAATAATTTATTCATATTTATTTCATATAATCTTTAATTTTAAAAATATGTATAATCAAACTATTCATGGATTTTTTTGACATCCTAATAATATTCAACTGCGATTAACTTTAATGCCCATTACGCACATAAAGTACGAATAAAATACATCCATTCCCACGCGCATTCACAGCATCATTAATTTAATGTAATTTATTGATAAATGATAAAAACTCGAGCCGAACGACCGACGGTTTCACAACTCACGAATATTGTTATTTGCCGGCGACTTTAATTGCGAACGACATTACGTGGATTTTAACGGACGAAATAAATTATGATATATTGCCCCCACACTGACACTGTTGAATATTTAAACCTAATCGCCACGCAAGTATTTTTCACGCAGACAGACAGACATGAAAGCGCCGGCCGGCGACGAATTAAGAAATTACCGGCCCCGGCCGCCGCAGCGGCCTGTTTGTTTATTCAACCCACCTGGATTGAATTAAAATGCGGGATGGTGTGGGCTGGATTTATTCGAATTTCGAATCAACGAGAATTTTTTAGATTTGATATTAACAAAATATCTTCATGTATGGAACTGAAGTATGGGGAACGAAAAAGTATGAATGTATTGAGAGAGAGCATGTAACGTTCCTGAAACAGCTATTGGGAGCAGAAAGATCAACTCCTGCCTATATACTGTTTCAGGAATTGAATAGAAAGTGTATGCATGTTGAGGCAATGGAACGAGTGGTGAGATTTGAGATGAAAGTGGTAGGTTTAAGTGAAGAAAGTATAGTGAAAGGTGTGGAAAATGTGTGTAGGCGTAGCGGAGAGTGAATGGAGGAAAGAAAGAAAAAGTATGTATGAAAAAGCTGGAGTGTCAGAAGTGCTGGCGAACGAATGGTTGGTAGCAGGACTGGATGTGGCAGCATGGATGAAGATAAAATGGGAGGAAGTGGATGAACAACAGCACCCTTATATAAAAGGTGGCAGGTACAACAAAGAATACCTGCGTACCTGGTCAGAAAGGATCTGAGTTCAGGTGAAAAGAGGGGGTTGGCTAGAGCTAGGTGTGGGTCAGAGGAGAAAGGTAGGAAAGTATGGATGGGAGATGAATATGTGAAATGTATGTTTGTGACAGCGGAAGGGATACATGGGATCATTTAGGGGAGGAGTGTAAGGGCATGCTGGAGGAATGGACGAGTGGAAAGAAGAGAATAGTGGATTTGATGAGAGAGGATGGGGCAGGCGTGAAGATTGTGAGGAGGATAGGGTGGGAAAAGCAGAAAAGAATGTAAATTTAATTTGAATAATTGTAGTAATGTGATGTAGTTTTTTTTGGGGGGGGAATGCCAATAATGGTTTTTTTTTATTAACAAAATATATTTTTGATTTAATTTATATTATTAAATTATTATATAATTTATATAAGTATTAAATATATATATTTTTGTATATTACTCAAACTACTTATCAACTGTATATTTCTGCGTGCTGATGTACCTGCGAACTCCTATACTTACATGTACTTTATAAATGAGTTTTTTTTTTTTCGTTAATGATTTTATTTTTTCTTGTATATTTTTTGTATGTCTACATATTCTTTCTATTGTATAAACTTATGGAATATTTAACTTGTCCTGTATTGGTTACTCTGTTGGACATATAAAGTTATTATTATTATTATAATAATTTAATAATATATACAAGCTCTATGACAGACTTTGCCAGATGATAGCTCTCATAATTATATATATATATATATATATATATATATATTTGTTAATGAACAGGGGTCCGATTCGTTTTTGTTTAAAAGTTACAAACATTTAAAGAATCACAATTTTTCCAGTCAACCAGCTTCAATCACAACTAGGCTGATAATAAATAAAAATTACAGTTGCTATGACAATAAACCTTTATTAAAAATTAACTATAAAAATATAACTTAAATGAAAATCACAAAACTTAAGACTATAAAAATTGTTCGAAATGTACACCCTTCGTTTGAATGCAAGCCTCACATCGACGAACTAAAGATTCAGTCACTCGATGTATGAGATTTGGATCATTCCTTATTTGGTTAGCTGCATCTTGAATTCTTTCAAGTAAATGCTGATGGGTAGTGATTTCAACATATCCAGCAGTATACAATCTCCGCATAACTCGCAAATATACATATATTAAATGTTTTGTTCATTTTTGAAATTATTATAGATTTTTAATGCATCCAATGGGCCTCCGTTGTGATACTATTGGACCTAAGTGAACAGTCTCAAGGCTGTTGCCATTAAAACCTACCTACCTAATTTTATGTTGCATAATAAGGATTAACGAATTAATGCGTCTTAGATGTCATCTCCTCGTTTTTTTTTTTTTATGAAATAATTATAATTTGCAATTTATTTCATTTATGCGATTAGGTAAAAATTAAACACGTGGCTTGCTTTACAATAAAAGAGTTAATTCATTTATGCTGATTATGAATCTGTCGGAAAAAAATGTTTGTTATTATGGTTATTTGAAACAATATTAAGCCACAACAAATGTTCTTTGTATATTCAAATAAATTAAATAAAAATGATTAATAAATTATTTCCACATTTAGCTCTGGGACATTTTGACTTACATTTCGTAAGTATATTAAACAAATGAACATTAAAACAACCACTTGTCGGGCAAATGTCCCGCCGGACAATGAATTACATAATGTACAGCTGCTTGTTGCATATCAATAAAATATTGCATCACGCAACACATTTTTGATTCGAGAAAAATTCAATGCAAAAAAGGAGCGTTACTTAATATAAGTTCATCATAAGGCATAGATCCCGAAGCACGCGCAGACACGTGTTTCGGGATCTATGACTCGTCAGTACAGTTCTGCCTTACATAATTTAAAGATGTTAAATTAAATTAAATTTGTGTATTTCAATATCTCGCGAGGTATTTAATTAATTGTTTCAATGTAAATTTATGGTAAACACATAAATTTACATTGAAACAATTTACATTTGATTTTATTTTACCAAGTTCATTTATAACTTGGTAAAATAAAATCAGATAATAAATAGGATGTATTGTAATGTATAATATCCATCTGCATCCACTTCATATGACGACCTCTTGATAACATTTAATCTAGAAAGATTAAGTCATAGGCGTACGAAATCGCTAGTCTTATTTGTATATGGGCTAGTGCAGAATCATATCGACGACCCAAATATCGTAGCTAAGCTGATGTTTCAGGTTCCAAGATTGACATCTCGCAGCAATATTTTGTTTTATCGACCCCATGCAAATATGTTAGCTCATTTTAATTCTCACATTATCAGAATGATAAGAACTGTTAACGATTTAAATGATAGAGTGGATGTTTTTTTCGGATACTAGGCAATCGATTTTAGCAATAATTTCGGATTTATCAATTTAATTATATTATTAATAATTTATATTATGTATTGTCAAGTGTTTTTAGGTTTCATTTTTCTATTATATTAATTCCAGTCAATTATCTTTTTGTTATTTTTAAATTAAATGAAAACATTGATTTAATTGTTTATTTAGCATAGCATTGTATAATATTAATTTCTCTGTAATTGGATATGTATATATATATCAGTTGGGAAAATAAAGGATAATAATAATAATTGACATATTAAATAAAAATGATTTGAAAATAATTAATAAATTATTTTCACATTTAGCTCTGTGACTATTGACTTACCTACGTAAGTACGTTAAACAAATGCACATTAAAACAACTACTTCCCGGGCAAATACCCACGCCGGACATTGAATTACATAATGTACACCTGCTGTTGCACATCAATAAAATATTGCATAATGCAACAAATTTTGATCCGAGAAAAATTTAATGTAAAAACAACAAAAGGAACGTTACATAATATAAGGCCATCTGCAGACACGTGTTTCGGGATCTATCCCTCGTCAGTACAGCTATGCCTTACATAATTTAAAGATGTTAAAATAAATCAATTAAATTAATTCAAATACAATCAGCACAATTAAATCAGTTATATTAAATCAAATTAAACTAAATCAATTTAAATTAAATTAAACCAAATTAATTCAATTTAAATCAAAACCGAATAAAATTAAACGAAAAGAATTGAATCAAATTAATTAAAAGAGCGACCCTCACCTGCCGCGCGCTGAGATAGTAATGACCGGCGAAGGAGGACGTGCGCTCGTGTATTGTTGTTATCGCAAATTCACAAAAAACTTCTCTCGGTTCGGATTTGAATAAATGCCTCGCTGGCTATTAATATAAATAGCAAACAGTATTCATTCACTTGGTCACAGTTATTTAAACATATTAAATAAAAATGATGTGAAAATAATTTATTAATTATTTTCAAATCATTTTTATTTAATATGTTTAAATAACTGTGACCAAGTGAATGAATACTGTTTGCTATTTATATAATAATTGACACTTTCTTGTCCATTAACAACCAAGTGTATTCATTAATTTAACTGTTGAGGCTGTTAATTTTTGAAATATTTGTTAACATTTTAAAACAAAAACTTGAAATGTATTATTTAAAATACATCATAATTATTACATAAAAATTTTTCACCACTGGACAATGAAAATAATTTAATTCAAAATACAATTGTGTTGAATTATTAAAAACGTACTTTTGTATCGTATTTTCTCTAATTTTAAAATAAGCGCATACAACTCATGAATACCGAAAATAATAATAATAAAGCGAGATCAAAGAAAACCAAGCAGCGGAATCCACGCAAGGACTGACTCTCTCCGCGCGATCGCGCTGCAACGGAGAAGGAAATTCATATTCCGTAAGACGCGCGCCCGTAACAGATCCTATTTGAGTGAAATTTTACAAATTCACAAATTCGAATGTTAATTTAATAGGGAGTCGCTGCCGTTGCCTCCTCCATCGGCGCATAAAGCTAAATTACTCAAAGAGCATCGGAAAGTGGCATTACTGGAACTATTGCTAAGTTCATAAAGGACTGTTTTATTTATATTCTCTTTGTGCGCCCGCCTCGCTGGCGGGACTTCGAGAAAAGTCCCCAATTATCAATTATGGTCTTTCTGTATTGTCAATTTTATTTTATTAAGGATTAAATAGAATGGGAAAAATGTTCTCGTTTGTGATTTTTGAATTATATTTAAATTAACGTCGCGACGTTCCGGGCTATTTCGTAATTCCGGGAATGCCCTAACCCACCCATCATGTTCCCCAGATATTGCACCGTCCGATTATTACTTGTTAAATCCTTTGATAATGGTCACTTTGTGCCCGGAATGTACATTTGGTAAAACAAATAAAGTTTTGAAGAAAGGTTATTAATGCTTTATTTATCTTAAATAAAATGAAACAAAGATGATTCATACATTTGCAGTTATTTAAAATACAATGGCAGAAAGACCGATGGTCGATAGCCATTTTCTGAGGCTTAACTAGAGGTTTATGATTGTAATGTAAATTACAATATTTGTAATTTAACGTATTTTTTAGAAATAAAGATTTTCTATATATATAAAATACAATGAAACTAAATGTATTTTTTGCATTTGGAAAAAGGGATTGATCGAATTTTATTGATCATTGCCAGAAATTTTCCTTTTTTAATTTCATTGCTTTATTTATCAATTACTTGTTCCATTCGATGGCACATGATCTGGTTAATCAGAAGTTCCGCTCATTTGAGGACATCTCAGAATGGCTTGATTCGTAGATATCCTCAAAATACACTTCTACGTTGGCGGTATTCGAGCTCTGCCAGAATGATGGAAAAAAGTTGTCGCTAGCGCTAGGAAATATTTTAAATGATTATTTTTTTATAATAAAGTTGCAGTTTCATAAAAAAAAGTGGAAACTTAGTTGCATACTTAATATACAAGGTGTACAGAAAATGAGTGAAAAGCTTTAGCTAGCGTGACTCTTTGACTAATTTTTAGATAAAAATATTAACGAAAATA
Source organism: Philonthus spinipes (assembly GCA_963082785.1). Lineage (NCBI taxonomy): Eukaryota > Metazoa > Arthropoda > Insecta > Coleoptera > Staphylinidae > Philonthus > Philonthus spinipes. The sequence continues at coordinate 22,151,112 of OY720314.1, forward strand.
AGTCACACGGTCCTTCCTTAAGCCTCACGGGCCACTTAAAAGAACTATACATTTGGCAACGCTGGATCAAACAAGTGTGCATTTATCCTGTTTATAACTGCTACATCATCCGCTGGAGGTGTTGCATACACCTTTTCTTTTACAAACGAGCGTGCGTCGTTGCCAGATCTATTTTCATTAAAAGAATGCTTCTGATGAAGTTATAAAATTGTAAAAATATCCGATTTATTAATCATTTACATCAATGGAATTATACACGTGTATACAAAAATTGTTAATGCTATTGATTTTTTACAAAATATTTAAAAAACAATACTAATTTTTAGTCACATATTTAAAATTCCGAAGACCTCGTGAGCCTCAATGAAGAACCATACAACATTTTTTTTATTTGGATTTTCTATTAAAAATTAATTAATGAATTGAGTTACCTGAAGGTTTTCACTCATTTTCTGTACACCTTGTATACAAAAAAATATTTTCTTCCTTATTCAAATACTCAACAATAAATAACCAACAAGGACCATTACAGTATCCACCCTTCTGAAACTAACCATCGAAGCAGCCGATGTGCGCCCGCGTCCGTTAATTAAAGTACAGTCCGACAAATCTCCCGAGCATTTAAATAACAGATCCGAAATAGGAAACTTGCAGATTACAAGACCTGGAAACTTTCCAAACGCTTCAACCAACCGCACTCGAGCCGCGGCGAAATATTACCAACTTGTGCGTTGTTATTTTTTCGTTTTTAAAAAAATATGGCGAACTAAAAGGGGGAATAAATTCCGAACTGTTTAAGATTGAAATTAATGAATATGTTGCGTATCGGGTGGGGTGTATTAAAGGCGGAGGAAGATTTATTGCGCCCGTATAAATACGTCCGCGATGTTTGAAAGAAAGGAAATCGCATCGCGAGTAAGGTGGTTGAGAGAAAGAACAAACAAAAAAGAAATGGTGGGAGAGGAAAAGCAAGGGAGGGAATGGACAAGGGTTGCGTTCGGGTAGATCAATCAATTTGAAAAATAGTGCACCGATCAAGTCAATTTTAATATAAAAAATTAAATAAAAAAAAATAAACAATTTGTTAGAAATATGCGCATACTCTTAAATAATACGTAATTTAATTTATTTAATTGCCTTTTCCAATAGAAAACGCTTATTTTTTCTCTTTTTTTATTAAAAAAATATTATTTTTCGAATCCACCTTCGCAAACTATTATTTAAAATGTCTTAGCTTCAAAAAAATTGCCTTTTCCAATACAAAACGCTTATTTTCTCTCTTTTTTTTTAATAAAAAAATTATTTTCTTTCGAATCCACCTTCGCAAACTATTACTTAAAATGTCTTTGCGTCACAGGCGCCATGTACACAACTCCACCGATGGCAATGGAAAAAAAACTATTTTCTTTCCAATCTACCTTCGTAAACTATTACTTACTGTATTATAACCTTAATTTGTTTTTCGGAGTGCATAAAGCGCAGAAAGTAGTGGGAAGGAGGAGTTATGAAAGGGAATCAACTCGCGTGTCAGAGTGGTTCATCATTAACTAACAGTATCCTAGAATTTTTCCACGAAAAATATGTGATTTGAAAATCTTACAATTGATTGCGATGGGACTGTTACCAACACTGGGTGTAATTTATCTACTTGAAAAGGAACTTAAAAAGCGATTGCAATAGATGATTTGTACTTTTCACCGTAATAAACTTCCCTTGAGTCATCTGTATCAGTTTCTGGATGGAATAACTAATGGGCCTAGAACCTATTCAAGCGAATTTGGCAAGAAACTAAATGAGTGCGAAAAGCTTGAAATTACAGGTTTTTCATCAATCGAAGGTAACCTTCCATATTTAAAAGTCAGACAAGATTTGAGCAGAAATATTTGCCAGAGATTGGTATCTTGTAAAAGGAAGTGTGTGGCTACGCATTACATTTAGGCCTCATTAGGCCCATTGTGTTACCTCCCATAGATCCTCAGCTCAACCAGCCTACCTTGTTTAGGTAGTCTAGTATTAACAAAGTGGATAAATCTCTTATATAAGCCATCTGTCATCCAGTATAGACTCCTATAATGATGAGAGTGCTGGACACTCACAAAGAAAATGCCAAGCAGTCTCGTCTCGTCTGTAAGACAGAGAATCAACTATCCCCATCTTGTAAAGATGCCTGTTTAGTCTGCAGTGACCAGTGAGGATGGCAGTTAAGTGCCTGAGATTCCTCCTAGTCAGTTGCAGGGTCTGTTTCGCTGACCTCTCATTAGGATATACTAGTATTTCCTTGCAGCCCTCAATGTCATTCCAACGCCTCCTAAATTTCTCTAGGGCATTGGTGTACATGTTACACAGGGAAAGAGGAGCGAGGAGCGAGAGAAGCCGCAATTCTAGCCAGCACATTAGCTCTCCTTTTACCTTTGTCCGCTTCACCCAGCAGATTTCAATATTATTAACCACTAGCCTGAATGAGTTTCCTGTGGCATTCCAATTCAGTCTCTGACGTAGCATAAGCTTTCTGCAGAGACAGAATCGCTTGCATGCTATCCGTTAGAATCAGTACGGCTTCATTTGACAGCTTGCGGTTTATGATATATTCAGCCGCAAGTGTTCAACATGTCAGTTCCAGTTAAATCATAGTTCTATGAATTCCCATCGGAATCTTTACCTGGATCTTTAGAATTCTGGATAAAACTCCAAAGCCCGATGCATCTTTCTTTTTAGATCCATCTGTGTAGATCCGTATAGCCGACTTTCTCATCCCTATAATGAGTTGGACCGTAATGTTGTAAGGTGTGTGACGGTACACAGCAGTCAGTGGCGGCCTCTACACGAGGTATATCTTTGCAGACATTCCTCTAGATGCGTCCTCTGTCTTCCCCACAACTGCTAACGTTGCAGATCCCACTACTCTCAAGGCGAAGTATAGTAGCCTCCTTCTACACGTGAATATCAAGTGGTGGAAGGCATAGCATGATGGAAGTCATGCCATCGTCGGAGTCCTGTGACGCTTAAAAAAACTGTGCGTTGCATTTGCGAGAGTTGCTTCCTTGTGGTCTTCTACTTGATCCTGAGCGACCAAATTGAAACTCCATATGTAAGCATTGCATTATAATAATAATAATAAATAATAGTTATGTGCTCGACGCTGTGGTTGCGTCGTGTGCGGTTTCAACACCCAGTTTGGCAAATCTCTCGGCGGGCTGTAGGGACAGCCCACCGAGAGATTTGCCAAGCAGTTTCCCGAGGAGGGTGTGCGGAAGATCTGGCAATGAAATACCTAGGGAAGCTATCACATGGAAGATGATTTACTACAACTCACCATATTTTACGTCTGTACGTAACCCATTTGATAACTCGGAAATTCTCTCCAAAAATTTAATGAAAGTCTACACAACAGTTTTGTTCCATGTGATGGTTCAACCGTCTTGCACTTACGTCGCTTAGCATCCATGGAGACTCCAAAAGTTTTCGCGCTGCTTTCCTCAGGAGCTCCTAAATCCTTGAATCCAAAGAAATAGCTACTTGGCATCGCCAGAAAATCATGATTGTTAAACATCTAAAAAAAATCCCGAAAATATCTTTTCTTCAGATCGTCAGATTGTACTACCCCTACTAATAACTGTCAAACCTCGTGAATTCGCGAGTTTATTTATGTATTTATCCAATAAAAAAATTGTAGTAAAAAATATAGTAAGTTAAATAAAAGAATTTGAAAATAATCAATTTATAAATTATTTTCTCTTTTGCTACTGTGACAGTATGACTTATGTTACATAAGTACTTTAACAAATGTCTAATAATAGACATTTGCTGTTGCATAACAATAACAATTGTATAATGCATCTTTATTTCTGATATTGGAATATATAATTACAATACAATATCTAACAATACACTAACGTTTACAATATATTTCCAACTCTGAGACTGGTTATCGACCAGTGGTCTTTCAGCCTGTCTTAGTCCAATCTATGTCTGCTTTTAAAAATCGTGATCGCTAACGGTTGATGTAATGAGATGAATTGATGAATGGTTGAAGTGGGATATTTGAATTTAGGTTGGGCGAATCGAAAATATTTAATGCAAAAACAAAAAATGAAATAAAAGTTACGTAATATAAGGCTATCTGCAGACACGTGTTTCGGGATTTGATCTCTCGTCAGTGACTTACGTAATTGCAAAGTTTTTAATTAAATTAATTAAAAATTAATCAATTATTTTTTTTATTAATTTAATTCACAAAATTAAAAAAATATTAATATAGTAAGTGTTTATTTAGTTATTATAATGTTATTATATTATTAGTGGAAATTATTAATTACACATTGATTTAACATGAATTAATCCATCAACGCAGATAATTAAGCAGCTACGAACAACAGCGTACAGCTCAATTTTTCACAAAAAAACAAAGAGCCAATTTAATACAAACAAACAAAATAATTAACCGCGAGGAAGAGAAAAAAAAGCATTTTCCGCGTAAGTAATTCCTGATAAAAAAATTAAAACGCCGCATTTTCATTAAGATTAATTAATATATAATCACTTAAAAGCCACGTCGTTTTATTAACGTCTCCCCCTCTTCAACTTCTTACTTAAAGAGAAGGGGAAAAAAATAAGCAATTTACCCGGCGATTCGGAATTATTAAGCGGAAGTAATTAAAAATGCGGGTTTACAAAAAAGGTGATAATTCTTTCTAAAATTAAATGAAAAGACAAAATCCTGAATATTCAAGTTTCAAAATATAAACATCCTCCTCTAAGAATTCACCAGTTTATTACTGCGAATAATTAAGACAATACGGTAAGCAAACGCAGATATTTTTTATTGCATTTCACCATTTTCTTTTTATTAAAAAAAAACTTTAGAAAAGAAAAATTTTTAATTTACTTTGTAATTGTTTGAATAAAGATAATTAACAATGTTGTATCCTTTCTTCACACTTTATTTTCTAATATTTAAATATATATTTCGAGTGCTCAATAACAACTAATTCTAATAACTAATTTGTGGTGTCTTTATACCTGCAGGGGATTAATAATAATAATAATAATAATGAGAAGATTTTTACAATAATTAAGAATTAAAACTTCTAATTATACCGTCAATTCTTAAAAAAAAGAAACGTTGTATAAACTGAGAAATAAATAAATAATAATAATCTTTATTGTCCAACAGATATACCATAAAAGGACAAATATCAGAAAAAAAATACAAATCAATTAATTAATAACTAAAAATGGTTCAATAACTACTGTAAGTGTAATATTAAAATAAGAACTAAAATGAATTAAAATGGAAAATTAAATGGATAAACCAGGATTAAGGGGAAATCCTTAGGTGGTTATTTTATTCATGTGGAGTTTATTTGTGTGTGTGTGTGAAACGGTCCTAAGAAAAGAAACTACAAACATTTTTAAAGCTCCAAGTTTTATTACAAAAATATTGTAATGAAAGTGAAAGAAGAAACTGGTAAGATCATTCTGGAATGTTTCACAGAGCGCGCGAAAAACAAGCACGCTATATAAACGCGCGCTTCTGGCGCGGCAGTCAGTCAGTCCATCATAAAGGTCCGAGTGCTCAACTTCGAGTTATAAATAAATAGTGACAATGTGATGTAAATAAATGTGTAAAGTGTATTGTAAATAAATAAATAAATATTGTTTTATTTATTTATTTATTTATTTATAATACACTTTACATATTTATTTCACCATTATTTCTTTTTATTAAAAAAAAAAACTTTAGAGAAGAAAAATTTTCGATTTACTTTGTAATTGTTTGAATAAAGATAATTTACACTATTGTATCCTTTCTTCACACTTTATTTTCTAATATTTAAATATATATTTCGAGTGCTCAATAACAACTAATTCTAATAACTAATTTGTGGTGTCTTTATACCTGTAGGGGATTAATAATAATAATAATAATGAGAAGATTTTTACAATAATTAAGAATTAAAACTTGTAATTATACCGTTAATTCTTAAAAAAAAGAAACGTTGTATAAACTGAGAAATAAATAAACATTACATTGTCACTATTTATTTATAACTGGAAGTTGAGCACTCGGACGTTTATGATTAAACCCGATTTCGTAACAATATAAATACAAAATAATGAGATGCTTAAAATTAAAGTAAACTGAACACAAGTTTAAATTCATGACGGCTATTCATCCTTATAAATAATTTATCCCTTTACGGAAAACAAATACAAAAACGAATTGCTCACCCTTTTCCTCTCCGCCGTCTCCTCTCTTTAGTTTCATTTTTCCGACGAATTATTTCGAACGTGACATTTTCATAAATTAGACTCCCGAGGGGTGAAAGGAGAGGAGGAAACGCTTGCAGCGGTGGACGGGACGAGATGATACGGGACGGATTAAAAACGAAGGGCAACAGGAGATAAAGTGGATATGAAATGCGTAGTGTGAAATAATTTAATCGCGCGTTTCAGCGGAACGAGAATTCATACTGAAAACAATATACTAATGGAGTTGATCTTTTATTTATGACGGCCGGGCAAAAATGAATGAATCCGCCGCGAGTCGTCGACGGCTTGGGCTTTTTCCGTATTGTATAAAGTAAATGGAATTAATTGATTAATGTTATAAAATGTTTTACTTTAGTAGCTCATTTGTTTTAAAAATAAATTATTTACTGTTTCAGATTCATGAGAAATCATATTCTCATATTATATTGTTTAATTTCTTTATTTGTGTTCTATTTAGTAATTTAATGAACTAAAACTACATATATTTATGTATAGCTTATTGTTTTTTTTTTTTTAGTTTGATAATGACAAGTGTAAATTGTTGAAACTATAGTCACAATAAATATAATTTAGGGTTATACAAACAAAGTTTAAAGTGTTTTATTAAATTGATAAACAATGTATAACAAAGTTGAAGCCTCAGTTATTAATAATATAGCTTATTGTGTTTTCTTGCATTCGTAAAATAGGTGAATTCCGTAAATAAAGATAATAAATAAATAAGGGCAGAAAGACCTATGGTCGATAGCCCATGATAGACTACTATCACAATTGTACATATTGTTATAATAATTTTTTTAATTTTGTTATTATTTTGTCTGAATAAAGGTGTTTGTGTGTAAATAAGTAAATAAGGCAGAAAGACCTCCTGTCGATAGCCCATGACAGACTACTAACCCATCAATATGTATTGTAAAGATAAATATTTGTAAAGAAGCGGAATTACCGCTGAATAAAGATGTTTGTATATAAGTAAATAAATTGTAATAAAATGGTGAAAGCGCCGGGATGGCTCTAGTATTGTTCCATATATCAATGCTTTGATGCTTGCGGTTGAACGGATCTTGTGTTGTAATTAAATAACTTGATATGAATCATATAATCGAGAAAAGGGAACAGTTTAATATTTGTAGTCGGGTATGGCCTCCTCGCGGAGTTGAATTGTATTTGTTTTAAACTTTAATAATCGCTAACAACAATTTCACATAACGTAACGTAAATTTAATCTTCTAATCATTCTCTATGATTTTTCAAGCTGAATTTAGGTGCCTTAAAATCTCATAAGTCTAGCCAACATAAAATACATTTCCTTTCTGAGACGTAAGAGGGCGCGCGCAGACGGGTAATTCAAAAATATTGTTTTCTTTTTATAAAAACAATAATTTCTAAAAATAAATATGAATAAATTATTAAAAATCAACCAATAAAACACAGATTATTTTTTATAACAATAAATATGAATAAATCATTAAAAATCTACCAATAAAACACAGATTATATTGAATAAAGTTAAATTATCGACTAGTTTCAGGTTCTTAGCCCATTTTCAAGACAATTCAAAATCATTAATAATTTCTAGGACAATTCTTGCCCTTAGAAGACATAAAATCCCTTAATGTATAAACAACGACTGGATATTTAATTGCATGAAGCCTGCCGTATAAATCAACCCACAAAACCAATACAACACCAACCGAAAGAGCGAAATGTGGCGACATTTCATTTTTACAACTCCAAAGTGAAATGAAATCCCGAGCAATATATATTTAGAAATCCACCGGCAACACATGGCGCCGAATTGCCAAAAATATATAACCCCATTATCTCCGATCAATTCCTTACCCCCAAGCTAAATAATCACGACCCGCAAGGATTTACCGAGATGAAAAGGAGGTGAATATTTATTAAGCCGCCCTTTCCCTTTCCCTTTCGCTCTCCTTACCATATCCCGGCGAAATTAAAATCAATTATTGTCGAGGGCGGCAATAATTCATAGGGTCAGTTTCGATTTATCGCGCAGCCGGAGTCTGTTTGTGAAACGGTTCGAACACTCGTAAATCCTTTACTTGCCAAAATCAACTTCTCTCCCCGTTCGGCTCTGCTCTGCATACGGACGGAGGACCGGTCTCATAATTTAAGGCCGCCTGGAACCGAGCCGCAGCTACAGCTACCAGATAAACCGTACATGATTTAGTCTAATACATCAGCAACGCTTCCTGAAATATTGAATTTAGATATACTGCGAGATTTATACGGTCGAGGAAATATTGTTGATTTCAAATAAATTCAGACGACATTTTCCATTAAATAAGTTTAATAAATACTTGTTTTCCATAATGTTGTTTAGATAAAAACGCAGGTTTTCAATGATTAGAGCACTGAAACTCGAAGATCCTCAAACAATTGTTAAAGAATTAATTCATAAGCATGCCTTCCCCTTCATCGGCGACACAAGGATTTTCCCATTCGATTCCTTTTTGTGTTCTTCAGTCAGTTGTCTTGGGGAAATGCAAACGATCGTGCATAATTTCATATATAGATACAGGGTGTTCGGCATAAATTTGACACTTTCCTAAGGAAAAAGAAATTCTTTTTTGTACCTTTTAAATTTAACGAATTGACAAAAAAAAAATTACAGGCAGAGTAAATCACAGTATTATCAACAAGATCAAAATATGGTGGTTATTCTGAGTGAATCTTGTTGATAGTATTGTAATTTGCTCTGCCTGTAATTTTTTAGCATCGATTACAGCTTCAATCCTGCTTCGAAACCTCGAACAAGCTAATGCTACAGTCTCCTTGGGAAGGGCCTTAAAATTGTTTTAATTTTATCCATTAACTGGGCTTTTGTATTACTGGAAGTGCGATTGGTGTCTTTCTCAACTGCACTCCATAGAAAATAATCCAAGGTCTGGGGAGTTTGGAAGCCAAATATTTAGACCAGTGAAGTCGTAGACATTTTCAGACAACCATTTTTTACTTTTCCGAGAGGTATGGCTCCTGCTGTCATACATACGACCTAACGTTATCTACCCTTGTTATACATGGCTTGACTACAGTGTTTAGCAACTCCACGTAGCCATCTGAAGTCAACCTGAGGCATTCTTCGAAAAAATGCGGAGGCATCACATCGCCTTCAGAGGATACACATCCGAAAACCATCACAGTTTGGGGAAATTTAGTCTGCATTACACGAGGAATGTCCTTTGTACTGTATTTAAGCCATCTGTCATTCTGCGTGTTGTGTTTTTGATCCTGGGAAAAGTTTTTCTCATCGGAAAAGAACCAGATTGCAGGATGTTTCACTTTGCGTTTATCAAACGTTTTTCAAGTAAGAAGCTGACCTTTGCGGCACTTGTATGAAAGGTAGCCAAGGTCTTCATTGAATGCAAGCTTCGTAGAAGGGGCTGCAATATTCATTTTACGTGCCAAAGCCCGAATTCCAATGCCAGGGTTCTTCAACACCTGTTCCTGCAGATTTGTGAGGAATTCTGCTGCACGAACGCAATCATGGATCTTTCTTCTTGCTACATCCTCGTAGTCAGCATTGCAAGTCTCTAGTTCATGCCTGATTGTTTTTACTGTGTTCAGGGTGCATTGGGCAGCAGTCATAATATCCTTATTTTGATGGCCGGCATGAATAATTATGATGCAAGTTATTCTCTTCCATGATTAGTTGTTATTACTCCGCGATGATTGAAGCTATTCAAAAGAGATTTGTTAAGGATCTCCATTTTAAGAAGTACGGGACCTGATCCTAATTGTAATTATGCAGCCTTGCTGGATGAATTTTAAATGTACTCCTTAGAATGTCGCCGAAAGTAGAATTTAGTGACTACGCTGTAATAAATACTCAATGGTCAAATTGATTGCCCTGAATTGTTGGGGCAACTTAATATATTAGTGCCCTGTAGTGTAAGATCCAAACATCTATTTCAGCTTCCAATACCCAAAACTAACGTAATGGTTAAATCGCCGATATATTCTATGTGCTCCACATATAATCAGCTTATGAATCGGGATATTGATATTTTTAATGTTAAATCTGTGAAGGCATTCTTCAACTGGATTGTTGAGTGTTGTTTTTGTTTCCTTGTCAATATTTTAATTATTGTTGATTATTGTGTTTATAATGGATTTTTTTAAATTTCAATCTGTAATTGGACTCTGGTTGATTAAATAAATAAAATAAAAAATTAAATAAAATTATTCAGGTGGGTTCCAGTCATCCATCCTTTCTGAAAGCTTGTATATGAATGAAGTAGGGTCCAAACTTTTAAATGATGAGTAGTGTGTGTTAATACCTCTAACCTACGAAACAATATATTCGATTATAAATATGTCAATTTTATCCCGAACATCCTGTATATATATATAAATAAATATATATATATATATATATATATATATATATATATATATATATACAGAGAGGTCTTTTTATCAGTATTCATTAGAGGAAGTGTATACTTGCAAAAAAAAACGAGAGTCAAACGCATTGAACATAATTTGTCTAGCACGATTGATTTAATTGGCATATGTATGTTTAGTTGCGTATTATAGGCAACTAAACACACATATAGCAATATGTTGACTCGCGTATTTTGCAAGTATACATAGGGGAAATGTATACTGATAAAAAAAGTTCTCTGTATATTATATGCGCAAGTGTAAATGTGTTTTGTAAAAAGGAGATTCCATAAATAAATGTATTATTAATTAAATAATTTAAATAAATTCCGCATCAATTAAATTTGAATTACCATACGCGAAACCTAATAATAGTTTATGAAACTCTCAGATTATTACAAGGAATACAGAAGGCATTCAGACAGCCAGAAGTAGATGTAATTACGGCGCGTTCGCTACAAAATGCAGCAACATGATATACACGAGCATTTACGGGCAACTTCATATGATACATCCTCAACAGAAGTCCGACCCCCTCGCACCCCCCGGCCGCCCATCCTCCTCCTGTCTCCTTTCACCGGCTAAATATACACTAACAATCTCTCCGAATAGGTTTGCTCTTCCTTGAAATTGTAATTTGCAGCCCCCGGATGAGACTCGAGAGAAGTCGAGTTGTCTCTCATTCGGGACGCTTTCTGTAGGTGTGGGGAAGGAAGGGTAGTAATTTATTTTAATTAAAATTTCTATTGTGTGGGTCGTTTTAATCATCGAAATTTGTTGGGAATAAAATATTTTTATAAATAGAAAGAATATTCATTCATTTGATTTGAGTATTTTTGAGATTTGATGCAGATTTTTGTTTTATATATTGTTTGTAATGATAATTATCGTGAAATAAATAAATAAACAAAAAAAATTTTAATAAGTGTGTTTGAAGGATTGTGTAAAGGATTTTTAATAATTTTTTTCTTTAGCAAGTAAATAAACACTCATTTTTAGTACCATTAATAAAATTAATTTATAGAAATACCCCGACATCAATTAGTAAAACGGGACATCGATTATATATATATTTATAAAAATTTCATCTTATTTAAATCACAATTTCCCCATTTTTTTTCTTTTGTATATATAGTTATTTCCAATAGTTTATTCTGATCATCGAGTGCAAGCCACGTAAATACCATGAAACTTTTACGACGACCGGCTTGCATAAGACCGATCAGGATTTACGTCCTTTGTACACACATACAGAAACACGAGGCTATCAGATTGTACGAGCTGTGTAATCCAATACATTGGTTGTTAAATTGGGGGGACCACATGAGTTGACGAAAGACACGATTTGAGATCGTTCCGTGTTTTCCAGTTTGTAACGTATGCATCCGGACAACTTAATTAAGGACGGACCAGTTCTTCAGTTTCTCGTCTCCCGTCGATCTCTTCTTCACGGAAAGCGCCCCAGGACATTTCAATAAAAAATATTTATCGATACAAAACATTCTCATTACTTAAAAATACAGAATTTTTTAAATAATGGGAACGTTTTTAAAAACACTGTAATTTTTACTTTCCCCGGACCATAATCCTAGGGAAAGTATTGTGATTGTGAAAATTTTCGAACCGCCAATTTCAACAAATATGCACGTTTTGAGGTCCCCTCAGTCCATTTCATCGAGCTTTTAAAAAATGTTTGTGCGTGTGTCTGTGTGTTTCCGTGATGCCCAAAAACGGCTAAATGGATTAAGTCCAAACTTTATATCTAAGCTTTTTATAACAGTGGAATAATCTGAAAAGCTTTTGGTTAGAATCAAAACTAATTAAGTGCAACTTTATTCTTAGACATTTTAAATTTTTTAATTCGGATAGAAGAATGTTTCAAATTAAATTTTAGATCTTGGAAAATAAATAATTTCTATTATAAAACTTTCATTGTAGGACCTCCGGTTTTCGTTTTATAAACGGAAGAATTTCGTTTACCTGATAAATTCCCTTAGAGATTTTAATTATTGAAATAATTATTTATTATTTAATTATTGAAATAATTATTTTAATAACAAATAAAACGTCAAAGTGTATTCGGCATTTTCGGATAGTTTGAAAAAATGAAGAAGAGTGTGGATAAATGATTTCAACAGATTCCAAGGTAAGAAATAACACACTTAATTATAATATTCTTGTAAATACTCGGCTTTAACTTTGAAAGACAACAATCAATTTTTTCTATTAATCATTTTGCTTTCCTATTAAATTTTCAATCAGAAACTTATTTGACCGTATTCACCGGGGAAAGTACCATGATGGACACATCACCATTTTTTTTTTCTATGACTTAATTAATCCTAATATACGCTGGGATATGAGTGGATTCGTAAAGGTATTCGTTGGAAGGATTATGGAGTGCATTGTTGGGATGCCTGAGTTTGGAAAGAATTCTAAGGGAGAAAATAATTTTTATTTAAATAATTAAAAGTCTTCACAAATAACTTAAAAACGATTATTATTAGAGATATTAAACAAATCTCATCCAAAAAGTTAATAACATTACATTTTATTTTAGATAAAAATTACAAACAAAATTACACAGCGAAACAAATTAAGCATTCGCCATTTGGCTGCAATTCCCCATCCGCCATTTCCTCGTGTAATCTAATAGCTAATTTATCGCGTCCGCGCATTGTCCGGGACGTAATTTGTTTCGCTTTTGCCTTTATCACAGCCGCAGAATTCTATAAGCGTATAGTCTCGGGGACCTAATCACTTAATTACATTAGTTAGAACTGAACTAAAACTGGCCAAACAAGCTCTCCCCAGGGTAACGTCTTTACAGATATATAATATACAGTGTGTGTGTGTGTGTGTGCTGTTTGTGTGTGTGGGAGGGAAGGCTTTGTTTATCCCGAGATTGAAACTATCCTCAGATTGCTTGTTGGATATACAGAAACGGATGGATGTGTGTTGATGTAAGCGGAAATTAATTGCGTATTAAATTATTCAGTTTATGGCAATTTTGGAAAATGTATCATTAAATTCGTAATTTATAACAAATTAAGAAAAATAAATATTCTTTTAATAACTTTCACTAGCTCAAAAAATATCAAATAGAAAAGAGTATTCATTGATTTCGGCACAATTATTTAAATAAATTTAATAAAAAGATAATAAATTAAAGACGACACAAGCGCCAACTTTTCCCTAATTCTTTAAATGTTAATAAAAATAATTTGATAATGTTTAATAAATTATTTCCTCTCTTTTTAATTGATTTATTTTAAAATCTTTAAGTTATGTAAGGCAGAGCTGTGCTGATGAGAGATAGATCCCGAAACACGTGTCTGCAGATGGTCTTATATTAAGTAACATTCTTTCTGCTGTTTTTGCATTGAATTTTTCTCGGATCAAAATTTTGTTTCATTATGCAATATTTTATTGATATGCAGCAGTAGGTGTACATTATTTAATTTCAATACAATCATCTATACCAAAGCTATTGGACTTGTTTCTATTAAATTAAAGTGGGTTTGCAAAATGTACTTCTTGAAGAGCAGCATAGTTTCCAACTAGGCAAATCAACAGCTACAAATATGTTATCATTTACCACTTACATAATGAATGCTTTTGAATGCAATCAATCTGTGGATGTTATCTACACAGATTTTGCCAAGGCATTCGATCGTGTAAATCATGATATTTTAATTGCCAAACTATCAGCTTATGGATTTCATAAAAATATCGTGAAATGGTTTAATAGTTTTCTAACTAATCGAACGCAATGTGTGAAAGTGAAGAATTTCTTATCAAAAATAATTTCCGTACCATCCGGTGTACCCCAAGGATCACACTGTGGTCCATTACTATTCTTGTTATTTATAAATTAAATCTCACAAGTCGTAAGATGTTCTTCATTTTTACTCTTTGCCGACGATCTTAAGATATATAAACGAATATCAACAATCGACGATTGCGACCCGCTGCAATGCGACCTCTCTTCAGTCCATAAGTGGTGTTGTGATAACTACCTATTCTTCAACATTCAAAAGTGTAAGGCAATTTCATTTTCCAGAAAATCAAATATTAATCAAATTATTAACTTCAAATACAGCATCAATAATAGTCAACTTGAACAATTGTGTGAAATTACAGATATGGGTGTGTTACTGAATACAAAATTATCTTTTGATAGCCACATAAATTCAATTTGCAACAAAGCATCAAAAATATTGGGTTAGGCTATAGATTTGTCAGCTCAATCATTCAAACTTGTTTATTTTGCTTATGTACGCTCTAATATGGAATTGTGTCTGGTCTCCTAATACCATTACTCATAGTAATGCTCTGAAGAGAATTCAGAATAAGTTTTTAAAAATTCTTGCGTTTAAGTCTTATTTAGATGTTGACAGAGTTATGTCGGTATTTTGCATTGATCGCTTAAGAGACGCAGGATTCTCTTGGACTTGTCAATGTTTTATAAACTTCTGAATAGCCAAATGCAATGTCGATATTTATTGGCACAAGTTGATATTTACGTAAACTTATCAGATCGTACTACTCGTCATAGACCACTTTTTCGCATTCCCTTGCATAGGTCAAACTACGCCTACAACAATACTCTCTCCAGGTGCATGCGAATTTCCAATTCACCATCTTTGGATCCACATTTTGATTTATTTTCAGAATCTCATACGCAATTTATGTCTAAATTAAAGCATGTAATGTTCTGAATATAATATTTAGTTAATTATCATTATAAGTTTACTGCAGTAATACCAATTGTATTTCTATTTCTATTTCTATTTTTATTACAAGTCACGTATTTTTATCCAAGATGCACGTAGCTTTAGTTTTATATATTATTTGTTATTGTAATATTTATGTTATTCTGTTTGTAAAATGTTTTTTTTGCCGTTAATAAATGAATTGGAATTTGAATGTCCGGCGGGGTATTTGCCTGAAAAGTAGTTGTTTTAATGTGATTCGTTTAATGTATTTACGTAACGTATGTCAATAGTCACAGAGTTAAATGTGGAAATAATTTATTAATTATTTTTTATTTAATTTAGCTTAAAAAAATATGTCTACTTTCTTGTAATTTCATACCTGAGCAATTGAATTTTTGTAATATATTCCGAGTAGTTGTAATTTATAGAAAATAACAGTACAAAAAATTGATTGAGTTACGCGAAGATCAAATTTATTTGATAATTAAAGCACTATTATCCTTTCTTCACACTTATTTTTTTCCATACATATACACTACTGGTTAGTATTAATCCATTGATAAAGGACACATTGTGTTCGAAATGTACATATGGAATAAAAATGAAATATTAGTGCTTTATTTATAAATATGGACGTATGTCTAAACAAATTAAAAGAGGGATGAAAATGTATGAATCAGAGTATATTTTTAATTTAATTATTTCGACTTAATTTCTTAAAAAAAATCTTATTGGAAACCTTGAAAATAACAATCTCCATTGTAAAAAATATTATTTTTTATTATTATTAAGTTATTTCTTCATTCAATTATTTCCACTTAATTTCTAAAAAAAAATCAATTCAAAACCTTGAAATTAACAATCTCCATTGTAGTTATTTCTAATTCATGTCCATTAAATTCCACCATCAAGGGAGGCGGGCGGTGGGGGAGACCGAAACGTAAAAGGCGCCCGCTTAATTAAACGTGATTGATGAAATTAACAATTAGAGCCGAGCGGAGTGAATGGAATGAGAGGGGGGGCCCTTCCAGTTTTGATGCAGTAATCCCTTCGGAGATTGGCAAGGAAGGGACTCCGAGGGTGGCTCTGTTTTATCACTCGCAACCCGTCCGTCAACTTTGACGCGATCACCCCCTGTCTTCCGCGGGGCGGCGACTGCACTCCACCAACACGGCCGAGGGTCGGACTGTGATGTTTTAATCCCGTCACATTTGGGTGTGCGAGTTGTTTGATTTTCGAGTTTGCTGAAAATGTTTTTGATGCGTATATGCTGTGTGTCAACTGTGGTTAATCCTGCGGGTTTTAAGATTATTATTAAAGTCCATTGATCAGGATATTAATATAAATAAAAATTACAATTATAATAAAATAATATTTAAAAACATATTTATTCAGACAATATGACAACAAAATTTTATTATAACAAAATTCACAATTGTGTTAGGATTCTGTCATGGGCTATCGACCATAGATCCATCTGCCCGATAAAAATAATATTAATATAAACGAGATATGTAAGAATTTGTTACAGGTCATTGTTACAGTGGCAAATAACCACCGTTCGCGACGCCGGTAAAAATAATCTGTTTTGTGTAGAAGGCGTTGACTTTGTGGTTAATTTTATATATCCAGCGTATAACAAAAATCGATGACAAAGTTGGCATTGGAAATCTAAAGTCATGTCTGAACTAAAATCGCACGCTTACGTGTAAAGAACTGGTTGTTATTTTGATCGCAACCAGCATTTCACGCGTGTAATCTTAGTACAGACATGACTCGAAACTAAATAGAAAAAAGTATTTATTAATTATTTTCAAATCATTTTTATTTAATACATTTAAATAACTGTGACCAAGTGAAAGTCACAGTTATTTAAATATATTAAATAAAAATGATTTGAAAATAATTAATAAATTATTTCCACATTTATCTCTGTGATTTTTGACTTACACTACGTAAGTACGTTAAACAAATGCACATTAAAACAACTACTTCCCGGGCAAATACACACGCCATCGAAACTTCCAACGCCAACTTCGTCGTTGATTTTTGTTATACGCTCGATAGTATAGTGGTATAAACAACGTACAATTCTTTTATTTAGTTATTTATAACAATCGCAATTAATAAATTTTTGGTAAACGTTTTTGAAAAAAAAATCCTCAAATAAGTCAATTTTTATCTTAATTGAAACATATTTTATTATATTTGTCACTTAAGGATCGTCTTTTGTTTTTTTTTAGATATGATGTAAGCGACGTATTCTAAGATGAAACACGTTAAAAAAGTATGATACTCTACTACTATAGTAAACTATAGTCTACATAGTTTACATAGTAGACTCGAATCGTTGACGATGCCACATGAAATTAGACATTTAATGTATTCCTTCTTTCTTAATCTTATCCTCTTTTACCCGTATTGGGTGTCGAGATTCCATTTATTAAGGTACTGTATTTTTAAATATTCGAAATAATTAGCATTTAAAGCTAATAATAATAATAATTAAGAATTTCAAGTTTTAATAAGAAAAAATCAAGTAGCTATATCGCAATGAAAACAAATAAACAAGTTGATAAAAACTGTCAACGTTTTAACGGCAATTGTTGCAAGGCTACTTGATTTTTTTTATTAAAAAAGATTGTTCTGCCATTACAAAAAAAAAAAAAATGGGGGAAATTCGTAAGGTGATTTTAATAAATTGAGCAGGGTCTGTGTGTTATAGAAATTATAGCTTGATGTTTTTAATGTAATTAAAGTATGTGAAAAAGCTACAAGTTGATTTTTTTTATAGTTACTAATCCATCAATAATAAAACACGATTTACTCCTACAGATATCAATTCGATTAAATCGATAAAACAACATTTAAACATTTGTATTCGCCTATAATTAATAAGCCCCCGACTCAACAATCAATCAAAGTGCGTAACAGCAGTCCTGGAAAATGAGAGAGAGAGAGAGAGAGAGACTAAAATAATTATTTGACAGCCTCATACCGGGCAGGTGAGTAAATATCGAGACGCGTTTATTCTCATATCGATTTTAATCTATTAACCGGCGGTTAACGAGCCGTGTCCAATACCCGAAGCCATAAATCAATCGGTCGATTTTATTATCGGCACTGCCTGGAAATGGAAATGTCGCCGGCGTTTTGCCTTCGAGAGTCCCGGTCTCATGGTCAATGGGCCGCTATTATTTCCAGATAATTTCGCGCGGCGGCTACAAATATTTCAATTATCAACGCCGCACGCCGGAATTGGAATTGGCGAAATTGCAAAACACATTCGAGCGCGGAATTTCCGCGACCGCACCGCGAACCCGCCGGCCGATTGCGATTGTTAACACTTAAATTATTGCCGGGCTTTATTGCCAAAGCGAATCGTGTCAAAGACATTTCACTTTGTCGTTAATTTACAGTTTACATCGGTTAATCGGGACGGAAATTCTATTTCAATCGCTCGTATTATTCATGGAATAAAATTACATTTCATGTATCATAATTGGGACTATTCCCAATGGGAAATGTTAAGTTGAACGTGTACATTATTAATTAATTAAAACATTCTTTGAATACATATGTATGACAAAAGCTGCTTAGATTGTGATGACAAAAAATAACGAATTCGTTAAAGTTAAACATTTTCCGTACGGAATATCCCCGATTATACGCTATAGTGGCTTCTGGAGGACTTTTTAATCTTCAAAACCTCAGTATTATTAAAAAAATAATAGTTAAAATAATAAACATTATTCATATGCAACAGATAACCTTTCTAATGAATCAACCTTATTCGAAGTCAGATAACTCTACTTTATGCACTGGCGCTTGCGTCGTCTTTAATTTATTATGAATTAATTAGTTGTTGAAATTATATTTCGCAATTAACATTTGTGTTTTATTCAGTAAGGTAAATTTTAAAATTAAACATTTTACTGGAATCGCGTACACTGTTTATTTAACCTATACGTTCAATATCAAACAAATTAATCAATGGTTTTAATATTTAGACATTGGTAGTTCATATTGTATGAAATAAATATGAAAATTTATTAAAAATCAACCAAGAGTATTTAAATTCTGTTGAAAATGGGCTAATAACCCGAAACTAGTTGAGAATTTAAAGTTATTCAATCTAATCAAAACAAATTAATAATTACGAGCTTTTTTCTTAAATATAAAAAATCAGGTCCAAGGGGTGAGGGGGCGACAATTAATTACATTACGGCATTAAAAGTGGGTGAAGAGATTAGGTCGGTAATGAATAAGTAACTCTATCCCGCGATTCGCGGGCGTAAGCTGAAAATTATTTTCAAGTAGCCCGGCGCATTCACCATTTATGCAACCAACAAAAATAAATACAAAATATTTACGGGAGCGAAATAAAATTTATCTACAGAATAATTACATAGGAATTACATTTATATATACAGTGTGATGATTGCTAAGTCTTAAATTTTAAGTTGGACTTCATTTTAGCGGTTTGCTAGTTTGCAATAGCCCTTTTGTTGTTTATAATGATTTATACAGAATTAGAAAGCGGCGGGCGCCACTTTTAATTTTAATTCTATTATTATTATATTACAAAAATTATATATTATATTATATTATATTATATTATATTATATTATATTATATTATATTATATTATATTATATTATATTATATTATATTATATTATATTATATTATATTATATTATATTATATTATATTATATTATATTATATTATGTTATGTTATATAAAAGAAATCTTGAATAAACCAGGGATGTTACTTTCAACAAGATTATTCGCCAACAACTTTAACAATAATAAATGAAATATTCTTGAATATTTGAGGCATTTACTTCGTGGTACATTTTCAATGTTACGATAAAGAAAACATTTAATAACTTTTTTATGCCACTTATCGATTTATTTCACTGTGACTAGTTTCGATTAGACGGTAATCATTCTCAGATTGAGATTTTTTATCATTCTCAGTTTGAGGACGATTACCGTGTAGTCGAAACTAGTCACGGTAAAATAAATCCTTAAGTGAAATGAAATAAATTTAATTAATACGTTACTCCCATTTGTTTTTCTCAGAATTTATTTATTTATTATTAATGATTGAACTATCTCCGTTTATGAATCCAAGAGAAACGATGAAATGAATTAATGTATAGTGATGTTTGCAAATTTGAATTTTAGGATCACCTCTGTATTTCTTAGGATAGTTAACTTTAGTAAATATCTTTTTTTTTTCTCAAATAAAAAAATTACTTCACAAAAACAAAAATTACTTTACAAAACGAAATGTTCGGGCATCGAACAAGAGATATGTGTAATTCAGTACATCTCTTTCGTGTTTTGGCCGAATCGATAAACCGGTGGGAGAAAAAGTGTTGATTAAAACCACAGGTTTCGTTGCTGAATGATGGATGGCCCATGCTGGCGGTTTTTATCCGAGCACAGCGGGCGCAAGAAAATGATTATTGTATATATGTGGGCGAAATCGGTAAAGATACATCAACTATTTCAATTTCCACTCCTCGCGTTCTCTCTTTCAGAGATATATACGTGATTTTGAAAAAAAAAGTTTGAAAGCGGTTGAATAATTTTCGAAACTATTTGTTTGATCTATATGAAATTTCGAAAATATAATTGTTTAACTGATATTTATTTATGCTGAAAATTTGAGTCAATTAACTCTTAAATAAATTAAATAAAAATTATTTGAAAATAATTAATAAATTATTTCCACATTTAGCTCTAAGACTTTTGATTTACGTTACGTAAGTACTCTAAACAAATGCATATTAAAACAACTACTTCCCGCGCAAATATCGGGCACACCGAAAAAAAAAATGAATTTAACTCTACCTATAAACACCAACATGAAATATAATTTGTTACAACAGCGCAAACCACAATAATTAAATAAAAATGATTTGAAAATAATTAATAAATTATTTTCACATTTACCTCTGTGACTTTTGACTTACGTTACGTAAGTACGTTAAACAAATGCATAAATCATTCGTATTTAATGTATTTAAATAAATGTGACCAAGTGAATGAATAATACTCTTTTCTATTTATATCACAATAATTAAGTAACAATTTTTAAATAATTTTGTTTTATTTGTAGTATTGTTATAATTATGTATGATTTTCTTTTATTTGTAATTATTTATGTATCTATAATATTAATACATTGGTAGTTCATATTGTAATAAAAAAAATTATTATTAACTCACTAAACACTTGATGAAAGATATTTATCACTGGATATTTAAGGTAATAAAAACACACTTGGTTTTTGTTTCACAGAAATAAAAATTTAAAAATATTTTTAAAGTTTCCAAAATATTTCTATGAAACAAAAACCAAGTGTGTTTTATATTACCTTAAATATCCAGTGTAATAATAAATATGAATGGATTATTAAAAATTTACGAATTATTTTTTTTAACTTGTTGAGGCTTCTACTTTGTTATATATTGTATTTCAATTTTATTATCAACAACAAAGTAAAGTGTTTTATTTAACAAAATAAAGTGTTTTATTTAACACTTTACTTTGTTTCTATAACTCCGAGTGAGGTATACAACTAGGAGAGAGTTGTATAACTCCAAGTTATACAAACAAAGTAAAAACGTGTTTCATTTATGCCTTTATAACTTCAGTCATCTGCTTTCCCATACTTCTGGTAATGGGGTCGATCATTTTTTGGGTAAAATTATCCCCTTCTTTAATTAAATTAGCTTTCACGTCGTCTACCTAGTTGGTCCCAGATACGTTCAATCGGATTCAGGTATGGAGAACATGCTGAATAATTTATTTTTGTTATAAAAGGGCATTTACACAGCGAGCCACGTGCGGACGAGCATTGTCTTTCATTAAGACAATATCAATATGCAGAATATCAAGTT
Source organism: Philonthus spinipes (assembly GCA_963082785.1). Lineage (NCBI taxonomy): Eukaryota > Metazoa > Arthropoda > Insecta > Coleoptera > Staphylinidae > Philonthus > Philonthus spinipes. The sequence goes on from OY720314.1 coordinate 22,173,430, forward strand.
ATACAAACAAAGTAAAAAAAAATGTGTTTCATTTATTAAAATTGAATAATTTGTTTAATGATATTTATTACTACAATTTTATTAATATTAATTTCTTCTATCATTATTATTATTATTATATTTATTTACGGAATTATTTGTTTAATAATATTTTCATATTTATTACTAGAATTTTATAAATATTCAATTTTTCCATCATTATTATTATCTATATTTACGGAATTCACCTATTTTACAAATGTAAGAAAACACAATTGGCTACACATAAAAAAATGTAGCTCATACTCATTAAATTACTAAATCAAGTAAATTCAAGGTGTACAATGAAAAATCAACCACCCTATATATTAAAATATTGTATTCATTAATAAAAATTTAAAGCTTTGTTATTTAAACAAAACGCACAAACATTTTCCCCGTTCATTACATTTAAAACATCGCGTGTTTTTTTGCATTATATTCTGTTTGTTTTGTTACATCGGATTTCAAAAGCTTTTAAAATAAATTAACGATCCTCTGGAGATCGGGCGTTCTGAATAAAATATTTATTTCAATGGCTTTATTATATTTTATAATATAAAAAAAAACGGCGGCAGCAACAACATTCCCGACTTGGGGCTAATTAAAGCCCGCATTAACCTGCTTCAAGCTGAAATATTTTTATTGTTGCGAAAAAAATATGGGCGATTTATTAAAATTATTGCATTTGTTTAAAAAAAAAAGTTGCGGTATCTGAAATTTATATTTTGTTAAATGGTAATAATCTTTATTCAGACTATACAGATAATTTTATCAACTGATGTTTGTCCTTTTATGGTATATCTGTTGGACAATAAATATTATTATTATTAACTAACTAACCATCTTTATTCAAATGTGTATATGTATGTACAATAATATACAAAAATTAGAATTATATTCTGTAGATGATGAATCGGCTATCGACCGGAGGTCTTTCAGCCTATTATTATTATTAACTGTTGTTTACAACTCTTAAGTACTTCGGTTAGAAGTATTTAGGTTCCGGCATCGCGGTCCTTTGACAACACTGATGCCGTCGGTCTGAAATATTAGTCTTAGGTTTTAATTTGTTAAGGTTTAGGTTTTTAATTTGTGTTAGATTTAAGTTTATTTATTTCAGTCTTAGGATATATGCCGTTGTGTTGTTTGTAGGGCTCCAGTATCAGGGTCTTTTTATAACCCTGGCACTGTCCCTACTGTGATATTAGTTTCTAAGGATAATTAGGCAATGCCTGACACCGCAAATAATTGTAATAATACGAAATCAAGTCAGTGCATCTAACAAACATGAGACCGGCTATTGATCTCAGTAGTCGAAGCCGGTGAAGTGGGAGGGGTTTTAGTGGGTAGGTTTCCAGTCAACACCTCACTTCGTCTGTAACTGGATTTCCCCTATTCCACAGCTAAAAAAAAATTAAAAAAAAAAACATTACATAAATAATTACAATATATGGAGGTGTTAGTATGTCTATCAGAGCTATCGATCATAGGTTGAAGGGTTTCCCTAATGGTAATATATATAAGTAACCTGCGGCCACGCAATAGACTTTAATTATAATATATTAAATAATTTATTTGTTCCTAAATGCATGTTAACCCTTTTTCCCGCCTCAGCAAATCCTAATCTTATATCCCGCTGAGTAAGATATTATTTCACCTTATAACCACCGCTTCCCGCTTAATTCTTTAGTCTTAGTTAATCTGTATTTGACGAATGTATTACTGTTAAAATAAGTTTGTGAAAATAAAAATAGTTTTTAAAAATATAATTTCCGCGAGTAGTAACATAATTTATATATACAAATATATATATATATATATATATATATATATATATATATATAATATCTTTATTCAGACATTTTCATTTTTACAAGCATTGAATATATACTGTTACGAAATCGGGTTTAATCAGACTCGGAAATAAGTAACATAATGTTTATTTATTTATTTGGAACACACTTAACACATTTATTTACAATCACACTGTCCCTATTTATTTACAACGCGAAGGTGAGCACTCGGTCGTTCGTGATAGACTGACTGGAACTGACTGACTGCAGCGCCGCTAGCGCGCGCGCTTATATAGCGTGTTTGTTTCTCGAACATTCCGGAACTTTCGATGACGCCGCGTTTACCGTCGCGCGCTCTGTGGAACATTCCAGAGTGGTGTTTCCAGTTTCTTCTTTCACTTTCGTTAAAATATTTTAAAATAAAGCCCCTGGGCAATCGACCATAGGTCTTTCTGTTCATAATGGTAATATTTTGTTAATTTATTTATTTCGGTTTAATAAATAGTATTTTTATTTATTTATTTATTTATTTATTTCAACGGCGTGCCATTTACATGAATAATACAATATGCAACACAAAAATACATAATAGATACAAACACTAAACTTAAAACTAAACAATACAATAATATTACATTACTTTTAAAAAGCGCTTTAACAATGAAAAACTTCCATTAAAAAAAAGGCAAAATTTAAAAGATTGGCGTCGCGCAAAACACGAATAGATGCGGAATATTTCGCATAATCCGTGCGCCTGTAACCAATATGGAACGTACTATCAGACTGAAGAGAGCGCGGTGGAACCCGTATACCAATCCCAACAGATCAGGGCAATCCAAACACCCGTTGAGCAGTTTGAATACTAATTTTAAATAATATTGCCGCTTCTATTAGTTAATTTGAGTCCGAAGGACCAGACGTAAATTACTTGACGTAGAGTTACAGATATATTTAAATTTTCCAAAATATCGTTTCTAATTACATTTCGTCATTAAATTGTTATTCCTTTTAAATTATATTTACTATTTTATACGAATGTGTATAAATTGAATATAGGTGGATTTGAAGCACTGTATGGAGATTTGACATCACCAGTTTTTGTAGTGTAATTGGTAGCGCACCCAACCGGCAATCGGGCGACGTGGGTTAAAATCCGATCAGAGATGTTTCTATTTAATTAAATTTAAATTATACTTCAATTTCGTACATTGAAAATTTCTACAATTCATAAAAATCTGCACAGGTATAATAAAGCGATTACGAAATATGCAGATGGAAGCATATTTCGTAATGTGTGCCAATAATAACGCGTATTTTTGACACTATAAATTGGTTTGAGTTTACGTCAAGTGTTTTATATCAATACTGTTATCATCACTGTTTGAAAAAGTGAAGAAAGGAATAAACCAAGTTTTATATATATAATAAAATAATAATATTTATTGTTATAAATGTGAAAGAAATTAACAATAAATATTATTATTTTATTTACCGATAATCGGCTATCGGCCAACAGCCTTTCTACCAAACAAGTTTTAATTAATAATATTAAAGGATAAATCAAAAACACTTGGCTTGTTTCACTATTTGTTTCACAAAGTGTTTTTGATTTATCCTTTAATATTATTGTTAAAATGTTTCACCAAGTGATAAATGAGAAAGTTATTCAAGAAAAGTTTTAATATTAATATTTTTTATTAAACTATAAACTGGTGATATGACATCTTAGGCCGGATTCTAGTTTAGTCGTTACCGATTCAAAACGAGGATGGAGTGATTCCAAACAACGATTGTCAGATATATATATATATATATATATATATATAACAATCTTTATTAACAATTAAGTTTACAATAAGGTAACAAACATTGATTATGTCTATCACACAAAAATTAATGAATTGTTAAATGGCTATCGACCATCAGAGAGACATAAACTGGGATATTAATAATTAATTAGATTTGTGAGGCTGTGGTAATCTTTTGTGCCTAAATAATTATTAATACTCGCTACCTGGAATAAGAGCAGCCATTAATCCAGCACGAATACAACGTTAAAATTCCCTGCGAAATAATAATAAAAAAAGGAAATAAGAGCGCGGCATATAATTTTGGCATGCCCGCTGAAAAGATGGACAGAAAGTTATGTCGGCTACTGTATGAACGCCCGACGATAAATAATCCCTCTCTCTCCCGTCTGCGCGCTTATTTATACTTTTTTTCGCCCACTTTTTCCTCGCTTTCGATGGCATAAAAAATACAACAAAGATCGCTCCCGTTCCCCGTTCCGAAGACCGCAGCGCACATAAATCGGGCCAACATGAAATGTGCGAAATGCCCTGAAAGAATGGGCCCGTTTGCTCCGCTGCTGGCTGGTCACTCTGCTCACGCTACCTGTATTATGTAAATCGATGAGAGAGCTTTTACAAAATAACTACAATGGTTATACGATTTTTTGTTTTAATAAAAAGCAAATGGAAGAAATTATATTATTTTTAATAATAATAAATTTATTACCCAACAGGAAACAGTTGCATAATTACAGGATAATACAAAACAATTTTACATTATATTACTATAAATAAGACAAACAAAAATATGAATATCAGTACTAATATAGACACAAAAACAATAAAATATACAAATAAAGATTACAAATTGTTAATAGAATTAGTAACGTAATAATATTGATGAAAAAGCTTATAATTGTGATTTATTCTGTATTTATCACAATCATAAAACCGTTGGTTAAAAATTCGACACATTGTTCCTTGTGGAACCCCCGAAATAGGAAAGAAAGAGTCCGATTTAAAGCTATTAAAAGAAACGTAGGTTTCACGATGGGAGAGATGCGAGGAAATAAGTAATTTCGAATTAGCAACAATGGGGGGAGTGCATAAAAAATCGAATTAGTGGAAAACCCGAAGAGCTCCAGTTTATTAATTAAGAGACTATGGTCCACTTGAGCAGTGTAAATAATAAATTAACTTGTTAATTGTTGAGGCTTCTACTTTTTTATACATTGTAATTCAATTGTAATAAATGAAACACTTTTTTATTTTGTTTGTATAACTCGGATTGATTTCATTGTTGACTATGGTTTCGACAACCTTAACGTGTCATTATCAAAACAAAACTTTTGTTAAATAAAAGCAATCCGAGTTATACAAACAAATTAAAAAAGTGTTTCATTTATTACAATTAAATAATAAATTAAATATGAAACGTTAGAAGTACAATTCCTCCACCTTTTGATTAGAAAATAAGAAGAAGAATAAAAACACAAAATTAATCAATGGGATTCAGAAAAATCAAAGCAGATATGATAGCTGAGTTGTTATTTTTCAAAATATCTAGTTACCCATTTTTTACAGGTAGCTTTTTATTCAGCACAAAAATCCGCACTTATTTGTCTATTTAACCGTTTCTCTGTTTCTTATAGTTTCTGAGATCCCCATAAAAAAACTCGACAAAAAAATAAAAAAAACATCACCCTGTTTATATTTAATAAGCGGTTCTTATATTTGATTCAATTTTCCTAATCGTTTTCCCAGTGAAAAAAGAAATAATTATATGTACACACACAAAAAAAAGTAGATATTTATCCAAAATCCTCCACCCTCAACATTAGTGCAATACATCAAGTGGCCCTCATATTTTATTTACGAATCCATTATTCGAAATACATTAAATAGCCCCCCCCCCCTACAATCAATCATTACTATAAATAAGGAAAACCGACAATTCGAATCCCCGGGAAATCTGTATAAAATAAATGGACGGTTATTACAAAAAATTACTTCAAACGATATAAAAATGCATCCCGCGGAAAATTCGCCATAATAAACTGCGGAGGGGATTCGTCTATAATTCGGTTTTATGCGGCCCTCGTACGGGAAAGTCTATTAAAGGAATCCGCCAAGTTTTCGTCACCCACCCCTCTCGAACAATGATACAAATCGAGTTTAAATTCGCCGAAATTAAATCCGAATTGGATTTGGGCCGGGATTGGAATTGCTCGGATTTATTATTTATGTTGTGGATTCTACGCAGCGACGCGTAAATGCAAGACGGGGTCTTCTCACTTAATTTATTTTAATAGAATTTAGTTCGAAAAAAAAAAAGAAAATTGAAAATAATTGTAATTGTTATTCAGGGTGAGCCATTTTAACTCATCCAGTGGAAAATCTCGACAAATATGCATCGTACAAAAAAATTTTTCGGACAAAAGTTTAATGGTTTCGAGCAGGACATCTAATTCTGAAAAAAATGTCGTTTTTTTTTATTAACACAAAAATAAAAAGGACGAATCCTTAGAACCAGGAGGAAACCACACTCACCCACAACACTCTTAGATTTCATATACTTACATTTTTAGAAAAAAAGATATAATTCATTTTTTTTTTCTTTAAAATTCAAATTATTTACTCTATATTGTCAAAATATTAAATTCAATTGATTCCGAGAATCTCATTTTGAAAAGTATTAGAACAATCTATATTAATATGTAATATTAGTGGTTACTCCTGAAAATATCGAGTATTCTAGAAAATCTATTCGCTGTTTAGTATTTTTATATATTTTTTATTATTACTTTCAATCTGTGTATCTCCCTCGTTCACAATCTCTTCTATTCAATAATTCGTACTCCTACACTAGCATTCCTATTTTCAGCTTTTCTTTTATCTCTCCTGAAACAGTGTATGGTCACCTAAAGAATCTTCCTAACAAAACCTCCTACGGTTGGGACCAAATACCTGCCTTTTTACTTAAAGACTGCGCGTCCATGCTCTGTCAACCACTTTCAATTATTTTTAAAATATCAATTAATAAGTGCATATTTTCCGATAAATTAAAGATCACCTCTATTTGCCCTATACCTAAAACATCTCCCAATCGTAGCAACCTTGAGAATTATCGTTCTATTGCTTTACTCTCTCATATTACCAAAGTCTTTGAAAAATGACTTTACGATCAAATTTATAATCATGCATCATCTTATATTTCTCAACAACAACATGGTTTTATTCCTAGACGTTCTACAACAACAAATCTTGTATTATTACACATGACATTGCTAGGTCTTTAGATTCATCGGGGCAAATTGATGTGATTTACACAGACATGTCAAAAGCTTTTGATCGAGTGGACCATAGTCTCTTAATTAATAAACTGGAACTCTTCGGGTTTTCCTCTAATTCGAAACTACTTATTTCCTCGTATCTCTCCCATCGTGACACCTACGTTTCTTTTAATAGCTTTAAATCGGACTCTTTTTTCCTAGTTCGGGGGTTCCACAAGGATCAGTCCTAGGGCCTCTTCTCTTCAATCATTAACGACCTCTCGAGTGTAATTAAGTGCGAACATCTACTCCATGCTGACGACCTAAAAATCTATTCGTTTATTAGTTCGCCTGAAGATTGTATACATTTACAAAATCAGCTTAATATTGTTTCAGACTGGTGTGTATCTAATAAATTACTGTTAAATTCGGACAAATGTAAATGTATGTCTATTACCAAAAAAAGTCAATACATTACATTCAATTACTCGATCGATAACAATATTTTAGAAAAAGTGCGTACCTTTAAAGATCTGGGCGTGTGGTTCGATGATAAATTTACATTTAATTGCCATGTACAAACACTGGCGGCCAGCTCTTTTAAGGCTCTAGGTTTTATTCACCGCAATTATGCTGACTAGCGAAATCCTATAGCTTTGAAATCTATATTTAACGCTTACGTCCGATCTAAACTGGAATATTATTATATCAAATAAAAATTATTTGAAAATATTAGCACAATGTGTAGAATTTTTAACGAACGGTTTTATGATTGTGATATATTCTGTGATACGCTTTCAACAATATTATTACGCTACTAATTCTTTTTAAAATTTGTAATCTTTATTTGTATATTTTATTTTTTCGTATCGATATTTGTACTGGTGTTTATTTATATTTATATTCATGTTTGTCTTGCTATTATTATATTGTAAAATTATTTTGTATTATCCTGTAATTGAGCAACTGTTTCCTGTTGGGTAATAAATTTATTATTATTATTATTACTAAAATCGTCACAAGTTCAATTAAACTGCGCGAAGTTAATGTATATATACATATATTATCTCCCAAAAATACATAAAGAAAACGTACCCATGATGCCGGTAGTTCCATATAGGAATGCCCCGACATATCGACTTTGTAAAATTTTAAGCAAAATAATTCCAGAATTTATAAACTTTAAACCAAAATACTCAGTCAATAACTCAACAGAATTTGTTAACACAACAAAACATCTACATGTTCCGTCTGATGTTGCAACTATTAATTTCTCAATAAAGCTGATTATGCAATGTATATTAATTAAAAAGTATTCCATATTTCCATTGTTATCCACGCATTACGATAATTACAGATTCGTTTATTATATAATTTTTGAATGAAAGTTTGAGATGATGGAAACAAAAAGGAAAAAGAGAAACAATGGGGGGGGAGTGCATAAAAGTTTAATTAAAATACATGAGAATGCATCGGTGGACAATAAAAGATTGTAAAATTGGGTGATATAAAATTGTAATTTATATTCCCCGGGGCTGTAAAAGGGGAATGGTGTATTACTGCGAGGCAATATAAGAATTTTAAAGTTTTCGATGCCGCGTTTACGACCGCCCTTTTTTAACGTATCCACGAAGAACACACGTCGAGTTATAAAAGTGTAATTAAAACGAGCTCGAAATCAACGATCGTCGTTTTGAATTAAAACGCATTTTAATTTCATTTCGTAAAAATAAGGAAAATTTAGTAAGTGTGTTTTCTTTTTATTAAATATGAACGTCTTTATTGTTAACTATTTTATTTTTTATTTAAAATATTAGAAAATTAAGTTATTGTTTGTAGACTTCTATTATATTTATATTTTTAAAGAAATATTGACAACCAGTCGATAGCCATTTTGCGATTTTTGCTTTATTGTAACAGACAGTATTATAACAGATATTAAAATGTAAACACACAATATATTTAAATAACTGTGACCAAGTGAATGAATAATACTCTTTTCTATTTATGCAAACACACACCTAATTGTGCAAAATTCATAAATAAAGATATTTATATATATATATATATTGACAACCATAAAAAATCGATGATTAATTTTAAGGCACTTGAAGAGTATAATCAAAATAATTAACACAGTTGTATCGTGTTAGGCAAAAGGTGGCGGTTGCGTCGTCTTTAATTTATTACAGTTGTATCGTTTCTTCAAACTTTATTTTCTATGCATATACAATGAGTGAGTGCATAGCACTCGAAATATATATCTAAGCATTGGAAAATAAAGTGTAAAGATAGTATTAACTATTTTAACTATAAAAAAGTAATAAGTAAAGAACGTGAATCGCAAATCATTGATCAAGATTTGCTTCGAAAATTATTACATTACATATTATCGATAGCTTTCAATATCAACCATTGATCTTTCAAAGAGATTTTTTCAAGTCGTCGACTGATCAACGGTCGATATTGAAAGCTATATTAAAAAAAAAATCTTCGACGATATTTTTAGAATAATAATAATAAGATTATTATTTTACATATTTATATATTTACATTTTGCGTTTATATTTGCGTTCAAAGTGTTTACTATTGTATTTAAAATTAATAAGTAATACAAATAATTTTATTGAATTTTACATGTATGTCTTATATTTGTAAAAATGGTATATTCCGTTAAATAAATAAATAAATATCTATTCATTGTAAATGTATTTTTTTACAAACAATAAATTAAATTTCTATAATTTTCAATAAACTATAAAATAGTTAACAATAAAGAAGTTTATGTTTAAGAAAGAAAAGAAAAAAAATTACTAAAATTTCATAATCACTTTTATTGACTTTTGACTTGTAAAATATTAAAATTAATAATTTAATTTTAAACTCAGGACAGGAAGACCAATGGTCGAAAAAAAAAATTAAATATTCTCATATAAGGGCTATAAAAGAATATTTAATATATATATATATATATATTCATATTATGTTAGATTATATACAATGTATTTTTTTTCTTAGATAATAAATTTAGTAATATTAATTATATATTCAATAATTAATCTTTAATCACAGCAACAAATATTTATGTAACGTAAGGAAATAAACAAACGTCGAGTGATAAATATTTTGCCACTTATTTTTTTTATACCACTTTTACATGTATAAAATAAAAGTGATATAAAAAACTCAAGTGTTTCATTTATATCAGAATTGAAAATGTTCTACAAAGTGAACGCTTTCAAAATCCAAGAATTAATATTTTTATCATCATTAATATAAATTTACTTCCGCCAAACAATTCAAATTTATCAATAATAGTATCGACATTCTTGATAAATCGACCTACTAACATTTTTTTTATTGTTGATTATCTATTAATAAAACCGTCTCAACAATAAGCACTTGAAACCATCTCAAGAGCTGACAATACGTAACCAAAAAAATTATTGCATGTTCATCCAATCTCATCTATTTGTATCTTATCAAAATTATCTTGCTACTGCGTATCAATACTTTTTGAGTGTTTAAAATTTTCGTATAAATACGGGCGATTTTCGGCAGGAAATCATTCGTTACGAATATGTTGAAATTTGTAGTATTGGCAGCTCTTGTGGCTTTGGCTTCGGCCTCAGGTGAGAAAAACAATTATAAATCTTCTACGTCGACGCTTTAGCTCGACTAAAAAATAAAAATGATTTAAAAATAATTTCAATTTCAATTTACTTTATTAACGGAATCTCCATTTCCAAATTACAATTATAATTACATATTAAAAATTTTATAAGAACAGTGTGACGCTCTAAAAAGATTACAAAACATATGTATAAAAAAAAGGCAAATTACCAATCACAAATTACGACAAAATACAAAATAAAAATAATACGCATCAAAATATTTATTTATCAATCCCAAACAGTTCATTGTAAACACAAAATGCAACCGGCTTATTCCTATCTTCAAGTGATAATAAATAAATATAGATAAAAAAATTATGTAATATGAATGAGATGGGAAATATCCATGCGGCGTAAATGGGCTGTGAAAACTGCAAATGAAGAAGTGAAGAGCATAAAGTTAGAATTGGTAGACAAATCGTTCGCATACCTCATCATAAATTAATAAATTATTTCTACATTTAGCTCTGTGACTTTTGACGTTAAAAAAATGCACATAAAAACAACTACTTCCCGGGCAAATACCCACGCCGGACATTGAATGAATACTCTTTTCTATTAAAATAAAGTGAATTAGGCTGAAAGACCTCCGGTCGATAGCCGATTCATCATCATCTACAGAATATAATTCTAATTTTTGAATATTATTATACATACATATACACCTTTGAATAAAGATGTTAAAACCCTCTCTTAAACGACCAGTCCGACCTAATCTCTTTACCCATTTTAATGCCGTATTGTAGTTCACCACCTACCATTTTGTTTGTACCTGAATTGAATATTTAAAGTGAATTACTATTTATATTAAAAGTTAATTAATACTGAATTTAGAAATAAAGGATCTTTACTTGATAAAGTCGAAACCGGTTGGAAAATAAAAAATAATTAAAACAAATTCAATATTAGTTAAAATGTTTCATCAAGTGATTAATGAGAAACAAATTAAAGTTAAGTTAATTAAATTAATTATTCATGAATCTGGCAATGATAAATAAAATTCGATTAATCAATTTTTTGAACTGCAAAAATTACTTACACTGTAAGTTTTACAAACATCTATTGAAACAACCACTTCCCGAGCATTTACCCGCCGGGCAAAATATATATTTGTTTATTGCGTAGTAGTACTATCTTCTTGCAACGGTTTGAGCCGAAAATATTCAAAGGAAACAACAAATAATAGTTACTAGACTATCAATAGACAATAACTACAAGTGTGTGAATCTTCTGTTTCGTTTTATTTAATTAAATTAATTATTATTTTTTTAGTTCATCCTTACCATCCTAGAGTAGATGGCAGAATCGTCGGTGGAGAGGACACGACCATCGAGAGGTACCCGTACCAGATCTCCCTGCTGTCGCGCGGAAGCCACATTTGCGGAGGATCCATCATCAGCTCCAGATTCATCGTGACTGCTGCTCATTGCACATCAGGGTAAGTAATTAAAATTCCTGTAAATTAATAAATAAATAGATTTAAATATAAATTTCAATCTAAATTCTTCTAAAAATAATAATAATAATTTTATTACGGAATCACCTTTTTACAAAAACAATACAATATATATATATATATATATATATCAAGTGAAACAAACCAAGTGTTTTAATTTCAATTAAATCATCCTGAATTATATATACCAGTGTTACAATCAATCAACGTATATGCAAATAGATTATATATATAAAAAAAACAATGAACGAAAGTCATTAATATATTTCACCACTTTTTATTTAAAAACTTATTTAAATTTTGGTGATAAAACAATGATTGTTTTGAGTTTCATAGATTTATTATAGACACTGCTATAATTGTTTCGATACAATGTATCTTCTTCAGGCAGGTGAAGGTATGATATAATATATAATAAATCTATGAAACTCAAAACAAACATTGTTTTATTACCAAATATTACAAATATTAAAATGGAGTTTCATTAAGTAACAGCCTCAACCGTAGAGTGCTTATTTAATTAGGCAAACAAAGATAAAAAGTATATTAATAGAATAACCATGTAAAACGAAGGAGAAGCCTTAACAATTAACAACATTTAAATGTTAACTTTTGTTAGTGTTTTTTATGTAATTTTTTTTGCGTTTTTTTATTTATTATTTGTAATTTACTTTTATAATAAATTAAAGACGACGCAATGTGAATTTACTTTTATTTTAGTTTTAGATTAACTAGCCATAAGACTAATTTGTATTATATAGTTGTAATTGGACTTCCGTAAATAAATATAAATTGTAACAAAAAAATATTTATAATAGGAATTCCTAACTGATCTTGCATGTTAGATTCATAGTTAACGATGAAATTATTGTCTAAAATAATAGAAAAAATATTTTTATTTAATTTAATTGAAACTGCAATGGAAATATTTTCACATTCATTATAATTATTTCTTCTTTCTTAATCTTATCCTCTTTTACCCGTATTGGGTGTCGAAGATTCACTATAATTACGAAAACATAAAGCGAAGTTTTTTTTTTAATTGTGAAATACGATTTTTCTCCAATTTATTGCATTCGTCTATGAATTGTAGAAATTTCAATGTATACAACTTTGACGTACAATATTTAAATTTAATTAAATATAAAGTGGAGGGAAGAAAGACCTCCGGTCGTTAGCCCATGACAGACTACTAACCCATCAATATGTATTATAAATATAAATGTTTGTAAATAATTGTAATTCTGCTGTCTGAATAAATATGTTTGTATATATAAAGTGGAAAAGAAACATCTCTGATGGGATTTGAACCCATGTCCCCCTATACCATCAGAGATGTTTCTTTCAACTTTAAATTTAATTAACTTGTACAATATGAAAAATAATTTAAAGAAAAGACATTAGGTATTGTTTCACAAATTAGACTTATTCCGACTAGTTTCGGTTTATTAAACCATTTTCAAAGAAATGTACAGAAAAAATTATTATCTAGGTATATATACAAATATTTTAATTTCAGGTAATAAGAGAAGTCAGTATTGGGGAATTCCAAATCTCTTCGTTGTCGTTTACGATATTTTTCCCCATTTTTATGGCCCTGTTAATCTCCAATCCTTCCTTTAGATTTAAAACGTTTCCCTTATTGCCTGAATGCAAAATCTTAAAATTATGTGGATTAAAGAAATGATTGAATGCAATGCAATGCTTGGAAAAAACAGTTGTTGGTTTATTATCTAAAATAGATTTTTTATGCTCTTTCATCCTGGTTTAAAATGATCTGCCTGTTTGTCCAATATAAGTTGCATCGCATTCATAACATTGAATTTCATAAACTCCACATTTCTTTGAATTATTTGTTTTTGTCTTATTATTTATTAACAGTTTGCCTAAATTTAGCGGGTTTGAACATATGATATTAAAATTTTTCCCCTTAAAATGATTGATTATATTATATGATAGGCTATTAACAAAATTTATTTTAAACCATTTATTATAATTTTTTGTTAAGGTGCATAAAAGTATTTAATTAGGTGTTTCTACGTGTATTTCCTTAATAAATTATTTATAACTACCTTGTTATAACCATTATTTTCAGCAATTGTGTTGATAACGTTTAATTCTTGTTTGAAATCTGACTCACTTAAAGGGATGCTAATTAATCTGTTTATAAAAGAGTTTGAATTGGCTGGATTGATTGAGTCCGTATATGTTTCTTTTCGATATATTTTAAATTCTAATTTATTATTATTTTTAATAACGGTTATGTCAAGGAAATTTAAACTATTATTCTCTTCAATTTCAGTTGTAAATTGTATATTATTATTAATAGAATTTAGGTATTTTTCAAATGAATTTAATAGTCTTGTTGTTCCATTCCAAATGCAAAAGATATCGTCTACATACCTTGCCCAGTAAAACACCGGTTTTGCCTCTTTCTTACTCAGAAGAGTCATTTCAAAATCAGTCATAAAGATTTCAGCTAATATAGTGGAGATCCCATAGGCAAACCTTCCGTTTGTGGATATGTTATATTATTGAACTCAAAATAATTTTGTTTTAGGCATAACTTGATTAATTACATCATTTTTTTTATTTACATCTGGATTATTACTTTTGTTAATTAATTAAATTTAATAAAATTAATGATAGGTTCTGAATTGGAATCGAAGTGAAAAGGCTCTTGACGATATCAATTTTGCATTATGGGGAATTACCAAGGATTTTAACTTATTAACTAACTCTATTTAATTTTTTTAAAGAATATGGGGGAGTGAAATTAATAAAAGAAGGTAGTGTTGAATTGATAAATTTACATAATTTATATGTTGGAGCATATAAATATGACACAACCGGTCTCATTGGAATGTCTTCTTTGTGTAATTTAGGTAACCCGTACAATATGGGTGCTCTAGGATTCATTTTTATTAAGTTATTTTTATTCTTATCATTTATTATACGTTTGCAAGATTTGATGCACTTTTTAAGCTCTAATTGAAACTCATTCGTGGGGTCATTAGCTAAGATTGAAAAACTATCAGACTCTAATGAGAAATGATGAGAAATTAATCCAAGAAATTAAGTTGTACAATTTTGTAAAAAATTTTAAATATAATTTAAAAAAAAAGAATATCAATTTAATTTAATTTATTACATTCGATCGGTAATCTGTCTAAATGCTTTTTGTAAATTTCTAATAAAATATATCTCGAATGAAATTGAAATATATATGTTATTTATTTTTACAGAAGCAGTGCTTCCTCGATGAGCATCCGTGCGGGTAGCACGATCCGCGGCTCTGGCGGCGTCGTCGTCCAAGTCCAAGCGATCCACCAGCACAAAAACTACGACTCCTGGATCACCGACTACGATATCTCCGTCTTGGAATTGGAAGATGAATTAGTGTTCTCCGACAAAATCCAACCGATCGGTCTTCCCGAACTCAACCAAGACATCCCAGCTGGCTCCCAGGCCGTTTGCACCGGATGGGGCGCCATTTACGAAGGCGGTTGGAGCGCGACCACTTTGCAAACCGTGACTGTCGACATTGTCGGACAGGAACAGTGCAAGAAGGATTATGCTGGATACACGATTACCGATCGTATGATCTGCGCCGGGGTTCCTGCTGGTGGTAAAGATGCTTGCCAGGTAAGAATTTACCTTGCATCATGATAATTGAATGTACAGCTGGGTGATACTATCACACTTAACAAACTTATTGTGCTAATTATTTGAATAAAAATAGTTGTCAATCCCACCGGGGTAAGAAATATTTCTAATGAAATATACTTGCCCCGGGTCCATGGATGTTGTGTTTGTCTTCATCTTAGATTAATGAATTATATATACAAATTTCGTTAGTGGCTGAATGGAAATACCTATGCCAAAAAATGTACCTCATCATTCCTTAACCTTAATATCCTTTCAATCATCCTTCCTTAAAAAAATCAAAAATTGTTGTTCTACTTATTTTTTATTAAACTAAATATATTTCGGAAACTATGTTTCCATCCTCAGTGGTGAAATATATTTAGTTTAATAAAAAATAAGTAGGAGAAAGAAAAACTATTTTTATTTAAAAAATTAAAGTCTCTACAACCAACATAAAGAAGATTATTGTGCTAAATTCACTCGCACACGCGTCTTTAATTAGTCTCTTTTAAGGTAAATTGCAGCTACAATCGTGTCACTATAAAAGCGGCCTAAATTTAAGTTATTGCTAGATGAAATAATTTCACAAAATATAAAAGCCTACAAGACACTGTAAGATCAAAAATTTGCTGTAGCGAAAAAATATTTAATTAATTCAGACATGATTACTTTAAATTATCTTAATATTTAATTTAATGTAATTTAATGTTTATTTGTAATCTGTAAGGTTTTTGAGTGTAAAACTTTGCAACGGGCCTCAGTGTTTTGAGTGAAGTCGCCCGTACAGCTGGACTTCATGAATTTGTGGTATGTTGCAGGCTATTAACCAAGTGTTGTGCTTAATTTTTTTTCAATTATTTTTCTCTCTTTATTATCATTCATTACAATGCTAACAGCGTGATATGTTTCTGTTTGAACAGTCGCGAGATAATGATATAAAATCTTTTGAGAACTACTTGCTATTCGTTGCAAGAAATTCTTAAATGATTTTATTTAAAAAGCAGCACCGTATCGAAATGGTCTCAGATACCCAACAAAGGAAAGAAGCATTATGGGCCTAAATTGTAACCGTAACAGAATCAAAAGTAAAATTCATTTCTAACTGAAACACTTCACTTAAGCTCATAAACTTGTCAATCTAGTTGTACGATTTGTGATATTACTGAATTTCTTCCATTCAATATAATTTTGGATTCAACCACAAAATAATCCCCGGCTAACGAAGGTGCATTTCACCAGTTTTAATGCCTCTTTCAAATTTACGTTTTCTATAATGAAAAGATAGAGCAAAGCGCCATTTTATAATTTATAAGTGGCACTGTTAACAATTTTGGTCTATAAGATAGAAGACCCAGAATCAAATGATCAATTACAATAAAATTAAAGAAGGAACATTTTCTGGCAATGATCAATAAAATTCGATGAATCCCTTTTTCCAACTGCAAAAAATTACTTACACTGTAAGTTTTACAAGAAACAACTACTTCCCGAGCATTTACCCCGCCGGACATTGGATTACACGATAGATATTTGATCAATCACAATTTATCTACAATGTTTTTTTTTTTTCAAACTGTGTAGGCTTTCACGTCCAGTGTGTAGAAATATTGATTTCCGGGTTATTAGACCGTGGTCTGTTGGAATTTAATCCGTTATTAAAATCCAACAGACCAACAGTTTAATAATGGATTAAACTCCAACAGACCACGGCCTAATAGCCCGAAAATCAACATTTCTAATTTCTGGAGTTTAATAATGGATTAAGCAGACCACTGCCTAATATTCCGGAAATCAACATTTCTAATCACAAAATTTTTCTCTTTGCAATACCCAGGGTGATTCTGGCGGTCCGTTGGTCGTTGACAACCAGCTGGTAGGAATCGTCTCTTGGGGATACGGCTGCGCCCGCCCAGGATGGCCGGGCATCTACTCCAGCGTGCCAAACTTGCGCAACCACATCAAGGATACCGCTGGAATCTAAATCATTTTAATTAAGCTTGATATTTTGTTATAAAATAAAATACTAAATAAATAAAAAATATAATGAATCGAAAGTCTTTTAAGTAATCATATTTGCCAATTATTTAAAACTGAAATAATTGAATTGAAAATATTTATCACAAACAGATTTGATAACATCGAATCCCGTCTAATTGTTCTTGAAAGAATGCATAGTTGTTCTTTACCTGAAGAAGCCACAAGGTGGCGAAACAATTGTAGTGAAATAGAAAATAAACAATTTTTGAAAGTTATAACAAACGTGTTTACTTTAAAATGATAAGAATGCATAGTGATTATAAATCGCAGTTATATGAAATAAAAAAAATTAAAAAACGTGGCGGAAGAGAATTACAAAAACAATTGAGGAGAGTATTAAATACAATTCTCTTTAATTTTGACGAATCTCATTGTATAGATAGAAATCAATGCAATAATCACGATTTCAATGGAATTAGCAATATACTTATATCGCGTAATATAGACATTAGACCAATTAAAACTATTGTGTAGTTTTTATTTTATATTGTAATGACTGTATAATTTTATCTTCTTCTATTCTTGTATGACTAATGTAAGGCTTGACCGTAACATCAATAAATAAATAAACTATCGGATTAGGATTTTATATTGTGATGACTGTATAATTTTTTCTCCTACTATTCTTGTATGGCTTATGTAAGGCTTGTCCGTAACATCAATAAATAAATAAACTATGAGATTAGGAAAAACATCAAATGATAGGAGAGCTAGGCCATTAAAGATAATCTTCAAGTCAGAAGACGAAGCTAAGGTAATTCTTCGAAGAAACTCTACGAAAGGACCTGATCATGATCATTACCAATTATCAATCAATCATATTGTTTGTATTTTTGCGTCTACTGTCTTTTCCATTATTGTTTAGTGTTAATCTTTATTTTGCAATGTTTCATATCTTGTAATCAATCTGTAACTGGACTCGTCCGTTGATTGAAATAAATAAAGAAATAAATTACATATTTCAATCCGATCGCACTAAAAAACAACTGGAACACTGCAAATAAACTCAAAGGTGATCTGGAGAAAAAAAAAATAGTGAAGGTGAAACTAGTTTGTGTATGGCGTATCGCAATGGTGTACCGTATATAGCTGATTCTAGAAGTTCTAATCAATTAAAAAAAACTTAATATTTACTTCCAGAACATTTAAAGAGTATGTAATTAATGTTAATGGTTCAGATTATGATTTAATAATTATTATAGAAACATGGTTGTATGAAAAAATTGCAAATAGTCAACTTGAACTTCCTAATTATAATGTTTATAGATGTGAATGTTCCATGAGCGGCGATATTGGGGGTGGTGGGATCTTAATTGCAATTAAAAAATGTTTACTTTATATTTCATTTCATCCGACAATACTGTTGAAAACTTGTTTGTTTTGGTAAAACTTAATAATATGCCATAGATTGTGGGTGGTGTTTACATTCCCCTAGCTTCTTCAATTGATAAGTACCAACTTCTTTGTGATCAGCTAGAAAAAAACTATGTGAGAAATATGAATGTGACAATTTATTAATTTGTTACAATGATATTAAACAAGGAAAATTTCTGGCAATGATCAATAAAATTCGATCAATCCCTTTTTTCAACTGCAAAAAATTTTCCTCGTTTAATTTCATTGTAATTTAAATAACTGCAAATGTGTGAATCATCTTTGTTTCATTTTATTTATTAATTTGTGGTGATTATAATTTAACTCACATAAAATGAGATAATATGACTAATATTAGCCACTGTAACGTGACTTGTGGTTTCATCAATTTAACCTTTGATGACAGAAGTCACTTGATTCCTTTTTTATTCCCTTGACTGGGTTGTGAAGAACTTAAGTCAACTTTACACGATTTTTATGACTGTTGTTTATTAAATAATGATGAATACACTTTTTAGGCTTTAGCGCTGGTATTTAGAACTGTACAGTTTGAATGTCGGAGAATGTCGCTTCCAAAAAGGTGACACCAGAACAACCCCTCCTTTTTTGGGCGATAATAATATATTAAAATCTAATTAAGCACGCATAACATTGGGAAGCAAGATGTAAATAACAAAATGAAAAATATTTATATAAGGATAGAGATTTCGCGGACAGACATTAATGGTATTTATTTATGATATGATTTGAAAATGAACAATATTTAAATTTAGAGTTAATGACTTATTTGCTGTTCCAATGTTATCTGTGCGAATGAGATAATGAGTTCCTTAATTTATAACAGCTAATATTATTTACATAAATAGATTACAATAATCGAATAATATATAAAATATATACACGAAATATTTATAATAATAATAGTAATAATAATAATGTATATTATTATTATAAAATGTACTGGGGAACATTACACCACTGTGCTGCTTCCAATATTTTATTCAACTACTACAATTATTTAAATGCACATCAAATTAACACTATCCACAATTCACGCGGCGTTCTTTTAGATTTATGTTTTACCATTATACCTAACGCATCAATTTTTATTAACTATTTCTACTTTCGAGAAAAAAATATTTGTTTCATTTAGCCAATTATGATAGTATGGCGCGTCGTCTTTAATTTATTATGATTAATACAAAATTTCCGTTCAGCCGCCTTCATCAAGACATTGCACATGGAACACACTAGTCTGATGAGAAATGGCCATCACTAGTTATCCATACGCTAGATGAATGCTGGCTGAACATTTCATTAAGTCTTTTTATTTAATTTATTTGAATAACTGTGGCCAAGTGAATAAATCCTTTTTTCTATTATCATTTAGTGAAGTTAACAAGTGTTTTCATTAATGAAAAATTTAATATAGATTAAAGTGTTGTAAAACCAGAGTTAAAAGCGTGGAATCAATATTAATAACAAAGTAAAACCATCGGTATATATATATATATAATCTTATTTCCATCTACCACATATTGGTGTGGGATTTGTTACAGGAATGTTCATCCTGCTATAAACTTCTTCCATTCCTTTCTGTCCTTCGCTATTTTTTTTTGCTTCTGCCCAAGTTAGTCCTTTTCTGTTCAGTATTGCCGCAATAGTTTCGTCCTATGTTTGTCATCGGTAATAATAATAATAATAGAAAAACTTAACTAATAGCTGTAATCATCAAGCCACATCTACTCAAAAGAAAAGACAAAAGCAACGTGCTATTTATTACTTCCGATAAATATTCAACACCGACACCGACCAACAACTCACAATCAATAAAATCAGTATGAATTTTTCAGCGAGCAGCGGAGCAAACGGCCGACAAGAAACGTTATAAAACAAATCCATAAATCCTTTATTGTTATGTGGATGGACCCAAGTCGTTGCTCATTCACACCGTGAATAATTGACGGCGAATCACAACGTACGTTTCGAGGCCGAACCCGCTCAAATATTGATGGCGGGCAATGATTAAATGATACGAGCGATCAAGAAATGTTTGGATTTAACCGCGCGTGCGGGGACCGCGGAGAAGTTTAAAGGAAGTTGCTTTGAACATTTAAATCAATGTTAATTTTTTAGATTTCCATTTTGTTATACATTTTAATTAATAAAATTATATGTAAATTATAAATATTAAATTTCATTAAATTGAATGAAATATTAAATGAAACACGTTTTTTTAAGTTGTTTCATAACACTATAAAAGTCGGAATTTCTGGACTTTTCTGAAAACTATAGATTTAAATGAATAATCCAAGTTTTATCAATAAATTAAAACTTTCTTCACTGAAGAAAGGAATAAACCAAATTTTATTAAATAAAATGAATCAAAAATGATTCACGCATTTGCAGTTATTTAAATTACAATGAAATTAAAGAAGGAAAATTTCTGGCAATGATCAATTTTTTGCAGTTGGAAAAAAGGGATTGATCGAATTCCATTGATCATTGCCAGAAATTTTCCTTGTTTAATTTCATTGTAACCAAATTTTAATTTATTGACTTCACACAAACTCAAACCAATTTATAGTAATCCAAGTTATATAGATGAGAGAGAGAGAAAACTATAGATTGTTTATTTAAATCAATAGTTTTCAAAAAAGTCCAGCAATGCCAACTTTTATCCTTATATATATATAATCGTAACTCGCGTAGATTGGAAAATTCTGTCTGTTTTTATAGGCATCCACAGGTTACAATTTTTTTTTTTTTCATTTTTCTAACTTCCGAAAAATAGTGCTTTTTGAGTACTAGGGACGCGTTGCATACTGCTAGCGATTTTACAATGATAAGTATTTAAAAAAAAAATCGAAATTTTATTTGGTT
Source organism: Philonthus spinipes (assembly GCA_963082785.1). Classification (NCBI taxonomy): domain Eukaryota; kingdom Metazoa; phylum Arthropoda; class Insecta; order Coleoptera; family Staphylinidae; genus Philonthus; species Philonthus spinipes. Next base: position 22,195,378 of record OY720314.1, read on the forward strand.
AGCGGTTACCGACTTTATAAAACGTGGATTTTTACGGGAACAAACCGTATGCTAAAAAATGTTAACTGTATTTTGATTTACATAATCATATTGCCACAACTTATTAATAATTAAAACTTCACTAATTAATGGTCCACAATAAGTTGGCATAAATAGGAACCAAGCTAACTCACTGTCGAAGAGTTTGGTCGTAGGTATATTCGAAGATAAATTATTTTATTAAGGGCGCCAGTAACCATTTACACCCTGGCTCCTAATATATAAAATAACCGGTTACAAATTATTTTACTGATGTTGGACCAATTATCACAAAGTAATCTAAACAAAAGTAACAATAGTCAAAGGTGTGGCAAAATTAACCAAGAACAGGATTAAACCCCAAACAAAAATTTATTAAAAAAAATATATATATATATGTCTAAATCACAATAAATAAACAATGACAATGACAAAAAAAGGAAGTATTAAATTTAATGTAATCAAAGAATATATGAAAGCATACGACAGAAATAAACACGCTGCATCTGGTTAACTTTGTTATAACAATAAAGATATATTTTCCCCCAAAACGATCGTTCATGGTTCACATAAAATATAATTATCAATTCGCATTGAAAATAAAATCAAAATATTATTCATGAGTTCTTTTCCTTTAACTGTAAATTATTAATTTAAATTATCTTATATTTAATTAAACCACTGCCAAATTTAAAACAAACAATGAATTCATTTATTCTTATATATTTATATCAAACTATTAAAAGACAATTTATTTATTAAATTAGAATAATTCACTACTGAATAATTTTACTCATCAAATTTGAATAATCTAATTTTATTTATCAAATTAGAATAATCCGCTAATGAACTATTTTATTTATCAAATTAGATTAATTTCACCACTGAGTTATTTTTATTTCTTTTCCTTTAGAAAATAAAAATCAACCATGTTCAAAATTTAGGAAAAAAAAAAACATATACACATAAACTTATCTTCAATCCAGTCCCGTAATCAGTCCTCTGGCTTGCTAATTCCGAACATAACCCTTGAGTGAAGTAGGAGTGAAGCATGGGAAAACTTCAGCATCAACCAATCAGCAAAACTAATCATGGAAACCGGAAAACCTTGAAGTATTATCAACCTCCACTGCAGATGAAGTCCAGATAATGGAATAGAAGACGAACGTCCAACGTCGAATAAAAGCCTTCTAGCCCCCGGATTTTCGATACAGTAGGATTGTTTTTTTTTTAGATTTAACAAAAAAAACCAACGTAATAAAAAAAAAACCTAAAATATTGAAATTTCGTAGAAGCATTTTTTTCCATGTAAAAAAATGACTAACACAACAGAAGCACAACAATAATCGAAGATGAATTAATTAAAATGAATTAATTAAAATAAACCTTACCTTTTTGAGAGGGTTTTTATCTTCACAAAAATGGACGATGAATTATTTTCACGGCAACGGATCGAAGTGAAATAAATCCTCCTCAGAGTACTTCCACAATTGACTCCAAATGTAATTTTAAAGAATGACCCAAATATCTCCAAAATAATTGCAGCATGAAGTGGTGCACGTAAATCCAAAAATTTGATGAATAAATTCACTAACGCGTCAGCCACAGCACACTTCTCCGTGTCCGTGCGAAAGATAATCCAATAACCCCGAATGGGATTAAAAAAAATAACGAAAACGATTATTTCTCGCCAGCGCGAGCGCCGAGTAAATTAAAACAAAAGAAGAGCGAATAGAATTTAACAAATTAGTTAAATACGGATTCGTTTCTTACGTAATTAAATCACTACCCAATCAATTAATATTAGCAAATAATATTAGATGATTGGGAAAACATATACTAATTAATTATAAATAATAATTAATACCAATTATATGAAAAATAAGTCTTAATAACAAATTGGAACATTTCAATATGTATGTAAAACACGATTTGATTTCCTTTCTTCACTTATTTATTTTCACTGTTAAATAAGTGAAGAAAGGAAATCAAATCGTGTTTTATTAATGATATATATAGTGCGTTCACAATACATATTGTAACGTTCCAATTTGTTATTAAAACTTTTTCATATAATTTGGTATTAATTATTATTTATAATTAATTAGTATATGTTTTTTTTTTACTTCACATAAATCAAAATAAATAGTGAATGCACTATAACATTTTTATTTTTACTCCTATCTCGAAAGATATTCTCATTTTGTTTGTTGTCCCAATCAGGTTGATTGTTTCCACTTTTGTCTCTTTTTACCTAAACCATTTCGGACTTCCTTTGTACTATATATATATATTACTGAAACAGCTTAGACTGTGATGATAAAAAAATAACTATATGAATATATACATACGCTACAATAAAATCCCGAATGTGTGAGTATTAATTCGCAGCATAAATTATCTTTAATAGTACGTGTGTCGAGGCGTGCGGTTGAAGCGACGTAGAAGGAGACAGAGAGTCGAGTTGACTGGCTTTCTCATTACCATTCCGGCTCTTATAATTACAGGCTATTAACATTCATCATCTATTGTCACCTGACACCTGCCCTTCTGTTCTTTCATTAAGGCCGTCCTCAGCGGAGCAGGATGAGGAGGAGTATTCACTTCGGCACGTATAAATGCATATTAAAATATATGCGCAGGGAAGGGCCTCGTTTCCCTCTTCATTCATTCTCCCGGGCCTCTCATCATCTCGCCCCGCCGCGCCTTTCATTTTTAATTACTTAATATTTGTGGCCAACGGGGGATTCGCAACAACAACAAAAAAAGAAGTTCGTTTTTTTTCTTAGATCAAAGAAGGGAAAGAGTTGCGATTTTCAGTGCTGTTTATTGAGGTGATCCTTCGAAGGATTCTCATTTTCGGAACCGACAAAGCTCGAGTCGAAAGCAAAATGTGTATTTCCGATAAACCAAACCAAACCAAACGTGCAGTAACAGCGACTTATTCAGAATTAGAAGTAAAATAATTAGAAAGATTAAGCCAGCACCATTCAAAAAGTAAAATTATATTTTAAAAATAACACAGTTTAACCTCACATAAAGTAAAAGAACCTCCACGAATAAAATACTACATTAACATCTGCGTGTATGAACTTTTTTTTTCAGTTTTGTTTTTTTATTAATTAATTTTTATCTTCAAGCTGGTGATTATCATGTTTTCCTAATTAGCATATTTATCAAGCGTACGTACACACCAAGGGTGGTTTCGGGGGTGTGTTCCGCCGGGGGTTAGCGAACCCGGTGCTCGTAAGTTTTATCACACGTCGATAAATGTGATTACATTCGTAGTTGTTTTGCGGTGGAATGATTTAAGGGTTTTTGTGAAGCACGCGAGTTTTGCTCGCTTATAGAAAAATGCAACTCTTTCAAAAAAATATATAAAATATCTATTCAGGCAATAGATCTTTATGGAAAGAATCGATGTTATTGATCAATTATTGAGGGTATGAAGTACATCGTCGTATATTTATAGACAATTTTGTCAAACAATTTCGGAATATACGATTGGATGATTGAATCAGACGATAATTTTGTACATCATTTTGATACCTGACTTAAAAACAGGAACGATATAGCAACGTTTCCAGACAGTAGGAAACTTACCATCTCGAAGAGAACAGCAAGGTTAGAGAAAGGCATAGCACATTGCTACATGCATTAATTATTGACGGAGGAATTCCATCAGGACCAGGAGAATAGAGGGGGGGGGGGGGTGGTGGTGTTGTGACCATCTTTTTTTCACCCATAAATGAAAACCCCTAACTAAAATTTTAAACCAAATCCTCTTAACGAAAATTTTGTTTGACTTTCTCTACCTATTGATTTCGGAACTTGATTCTACAATATCAGATTCAGTAAGATGAAGATAATTGAAAATTATATTTTACTCCACGGTAAAAATTGAACCCACACTGGAATTATCAGAGTGAGACTCTTGAAAAAAAAGTGGCAAATAAATTGGCTATATCTGTATTAGAAGTAGCCATAGCTGTTCCTTTGTGTATGCATAATGGAAATGAGCCTACACTATATCTTTTCGATTTACAGTATTTCCAGAACGCATTATTAGGTATGTTATTTTCAATATAACGAATGTAGATATAACCACCTTTCTACATTCGTGATATTGAAAATAACATACCAAATAATGTTAATTTTTTTTTTGAATGAGTCTTTTGCAATCTGATCTTAATTTAGAGAAGGTGTTGTAGTCTGTGGTTGGTCTATCCAGTAATGAGATAAGCCTATTAATTGGGCATACAGAGCTTGTTGATTAATGACAAATTGCAAGAATGTCTATACATTTCTTTCGTAGGGCTCAGGTGTGTTTACAGCCGTTCTTTTTTCCATGTGATAGACGGCTTCTGTTGGGGATTTGTTAAAATTAAATTAATAAATATATCGCAGTATTCTTGAAATTTGAATGTGCTAAACGTTTATCTTTAATTAACTTAATTAAAGCTGGCGAAAACCATTTAGGAAATTGAGACTTTACTTTTTCCTAACTGGAACATGTTTATGCAAAATATTGTATAATATTTCATAAAATGGCAGAAAGACCTCGGGTCGATAGCAATACAATACTGTACTTAATATAATGTAAAAGTCCCTTGAATAAAGATATTTCATAAAACATTTCTACAGCATAATCAATACAATCGGATTCCAAATAGTATACCCAATTTATACTGTTTAATTCGTTACAAATAGCATTAATATTACAGTTTTCATAGTCTAAAATTCCTCATTTGAATCACCATTGGCAAAAACAACATCAAAATTTATATGCAAAGGCGGATTATATCCATCTGGATTACATACAGTATCACCTGTGACACAACTTATATTAGGGTTATTGGAAAATATAACATCCAAAATATTACAAGTACTATTTATATTGTTATTAAATTTTATATAAACCATTGCTCATAACACCATCACACAAAAGACGGGCACAAATACTATCATTACTACTCGGTAAGAATCGAATCCCACGCAGTCTTCTTCTGGAATCCATCGAACATTGGGCAAGTTGTAATCTCCAACCAAAAATAATGTAATATCCTCATATTCATGCATATTATGTTTGCATGTTGAGCATATGTTTCCTCATGAGATCGCGGAGAAAGATAAACACAACCAATAATGTAAGGATAATAAACTAAAATCCAGATCTCCTCCCGATTTCGAGTATTAGTTAATATTAGTGACGAATGCAGATTCCTCTTCACATCAACAATTAGACCCAGATTTTTAATTATGGCTTAAGGTTGGTTTAATTAGGCTCATCCAAATATTAATAATCATAGAAATATAAATTCTATATTAGAACAGCATTTTTATTTAATTGTTATTAAAAATATAATCGAAATAAAAATTCTATATTATAAAGGCAAATGTTCAATATTTAAATAGCAGACACTATAAACGCGTTTATATAATATTATTTATGAATATTTTTTGAATAAAATAATAACAAATTAAATAAAATAAAACAATTTTGTAGTTTCACATTTATTAAATTTATTTTAAAAACACTGCTACAAATGATAATGGAAACTAAATCAATTGAATTTAATATGCAAGTCTAATTTAATTTTAAGAATATTTCGTAAAGCAATTAATGAGATAGTGTCTGCTATTTAAATATTGAACATTTGCCTTTATAATGTAGAATTTTTATTTCGATTATATTTTTAATAACCTCGACACCCAATACGGGTAAAAGAGGATAAGATTAAGAAAGAAAGATATTTTTAATAAAAATTTAAAACAAATGCTTTTTTAATATAGAATTTATATTTCTATGATTATCAATATTTGGATGATTTATTTCTTCTTATTATTGTAAAATTGTTTATAATCACAATTCACTACATTAATAAAATAATCACATATTCTTCGGAATATATCTCACATTCGTGTTAAAAAAAAGAAAGAAAATTTCGAACACATCCCGTGTCGAGTGTCAGGCAAAAAGGAATTATGGATAACTAAAATTGTTAAACCTGTTTATGACTAATGGAACTAACGCTCGAGACGTGTTCAATTTATTTTACAAAAGGCGCGATGGGGCTCCATCTTTCTCTTTCGCACTCCGCAGAGCCGAATCGCCGGGATATTTTCTCTGTATCGCACGTATGTTCCATGTACAAAACGTTCGCATGTATTCAATGTTTCGTTTTTTTTTTTTTGTATTCGTTGTATGTTGTTCTTCTTCTCATCCTCCTTGGGAGTGTTTAATATGCATACTACGAAGTCACTCAGGTATTTGTGAGTGAGTATTAATAATTTAGTCGACTAGTTGGTTGCTATCTGTGATTTTATGTGTGCGAGCGGGGATTTTCGTACACCCACACGTTGTATCGAAGATTTAGGAATTAAATTATTGTAATTTTTATGAATGTACTCAATTGAAAATTTGGGTTGATTGAGTTACGTGACGATAATTATAACTTAACATTTTTTCTTCACTACTTTATTTGTACATTTCGGACATAAGGTAGTGAAGAAAGGATTGTAAGTGCTTTTCTTCAAATCACTCAATTGAAATTATAATTCAGTTAGAATAACATTAAATACAGCAAATATTTAAATTACGAATAGTGGCTTTCCAGACTAAACTATTTCTTCACTTGCGAAAACAAAGTACTTATTCAATTATTTTGTTAATGTGTCGATTAATAAACGATTGATCACCTAGTAAGTCCAGTATTAAGAGAGAAAAACTACTCCTTTAATTATTTTAATCTTACTGATTATTGACAACTATGTTTTTTTACTCTTAAAGGAAGATGTAGCATCCTCGTACGAATTGTATTTATGTAAAAATTAAAATAATACTCTGAAAATGTTTATAAGTTTGTTAAAAATAACGCGGGTGTTGCGCATTTTCTTGGATGAATGCTTGAATGTAACTTTACCAGTTAACATGCCTTTACCAATAACTTTTTTTAGTAGATTTGTTAATATTAATTTTATTACAGGTAAGGACGTTTCAATTCGATAAACTTTAATTACTCCGGTGATAACTGAAGCTGATATTAATAGTATTAATCGTATAAAGAAAATACTAAGTTTTCTCATTAAATAGTTTCTCATATCCGATTTCGACACTGTAAAATCCAAAAGCTAGCATATTTCCCGCTTTTATTGAAACGTGGGAACCAGGGTATGCCCACTCTTATGGAGTTGTTTATAACATAATTTTAGTACGGTGAAAGGACCATCAGGGGGCGATTTTGTCATAGAAATCGTACCTAGATATGCCACCTCGAAGAATTTCTATGATTTCTTTGTTCCTTCTGTTGTGATTAACGCTTACATTTTGTAGGCTATAATCGTTTCAGTAGAATTATTAGCAATTATTGCCAAAGTATTACATTTTTTCTCGATTACAACAGTGTACTAGTTAGTTATTTGTCCATTGTATACTTCAGTGTTATAAATAGAGTGTTTTTGCGTATAAAATGTCTGTGCTATAGTGTTGTAAATATTTTTACAAGTGTGTGATATTTTTAACGGACTAATAAAAAAGACTAAATAACATACATTTACTGTTATAAAATATAAAGGTAAAAGTCTACAAATGGTCAGTTTTCAAATAATTAATAAAAATAATAATTGTTTTATTTTTTATATATATTTTTCCATTATCTCCATTTACCTTTTCATTCAAAATATACTTAAGGTAAGTATTATTATTATTTTCATTATTTATAAACCTCAAGCATCCAATATATTTATAAAAATTTTTTAAAGCAATACTAAACCTTTGGAGAAACTAAAATATATCTATTTTCGCTTCTTTATTGTACCAATGTATATTTTTAATAATTATTTTCAATAAATATGTTTGAAAATAATTATTGTGTAATTTAAAATGTTGTTACAATAAAGACACATTAAATATTTGAAAAATATATATTACTTTAAATAATTTAGATTCCCGCCCGGCCGATTTCGTCTGTTTTGGTACGGAGAAAGGACCACCAGAGGCGCTAAACGCAGTTTCGGTCGTAACATGGGAGTGGGCTTTCTATATCTATTAATTTTCCATGGTGGGAACTCAGATGTAATCTTTAATTATAGACGAATTTCTATCCTGTATAATTAGATAAGGTGTAGTTACTATATAGCTTAATTTATTTCTAAATTTCATCATGGCTTTATGACAGGACACTCGATTATGACAAATGTTGCAATATTTTAGTCAGACTATAGAACTACATCTATTGGCGCAATCAATAGATGCAGTTCAAACATTTTCATTTTAATATATAGAACTTATTGAAACGGAAATTCGGTACAAATTATGTCGAAAACAATTATTGCTGATAATAAGATCAAGGTTCATTAAATAAAATTTTGTTAAATTCCTTACTTCACACTTTCTGTGAATATACGTTTGATTTATAGATTTACAAAACGTTATACTCAAACCAAATACATTATAGGTTTTTTTTTTTCATTCTGCTTTTTGAGTGGGTTTTATCAATTGATAAGAGACTATTAATAAAAAAATATATTTTGAGAAAGTTTAAGCGTATAGCACGGTTCCATGGTGTAATGGTTAGCACTCTGGACTTTGAATCCAGCGATCCGAGTTCAAATCTCGGTGGAACCTTTATCTAATTTTTGCCACCGACAAAAAAATGGAATTGATAAAATAACCCTAATATACTTTCTTCAAATATATATATATATAACATCTTTATTTCTGCAGACAATTTTATATACAATAAATTAACAATATAATTCTTACAATATGTTATACGTTGTCCTTAGAAAACGGCTATCGACCATCGGTCTTTCTGCCTGTTCTTCAAATATTAGTGCTTTTTTAACAATTAAATTTGATCTTCACGTAACTCACTCACTCAATCAATTTATGAAAAACGAGGTAATTATAATTGCAAATTAATATAGCAGGTTGTTTATTTTTCACTTTAATCACGTTCACGTAAATGAAGGAAAGGATGGAAATTCTCGGATTCATTTATTTAGTTATAATGATGATACATGTGAGTGTATATCTCGAATTTTTCCAAAACATGGAAAATCTACAAACAACGAAAAAATAAGAAAATTTGCGAGCTCTGCCATTACCTTATTAACAATTTTAGCTTTATGGATTTCAGCGACTTCGAGAAAATCTATTTTGTGAGTTTTTCAGTAAGATGAATAATTAAAAAAAAAATAATCCGAGAAATTCCATCCTAACAAGGTTGATATGAAATATCGAGCGTATAACAAAAATCGACGACAAAGTTGGCGTTGGAAGTCTCGAATCATGTCTGTACTAAGATCACACGCGTGAAATTGCTGGTTGCGGCAAACATGACAACCAGTATTTTACAAGAGAGATTTCCAATGCCAACTTACATACATACATAGTGCAAACGCTAAAGTATCTTAAGTGGTAATGTAGAATAGAATAGACAGTAGCATTTTTTATAATTTATATTTAAAGAAAACACTTTTCGATTTATGTGTTTTCTTCGAAGAGAAGAGATGATCCCTCCATAATTCTTGCAATCTTTTATCTCCTGACTTGTATATGAGCAGTATTATTCCCTTGTTCCATTCTTCTGGAATTTTTACCATTTCTGTTAGTGCCTGTATTAACCTAACAAATAAAAAGATAGCCATTGATAGACTACTAACCCGTTGTAAATATTAATATTTGTAAAGAATTCTAATTCGGCTGTCTGATAAAGATGTTTGTATAACTCGAAAAATATGCATCGTATAAAAAAAAAACATCATGAGACCAAAAATGAATGCTTCCTAAGGAGATATAAATAAAAAGTTGGTTGTGAAAATCACTTTACTCTTCTTCGTACAACCGAAGAGAAAAACAATTTTAAAGAAGGAATCTCTTCGAAGAAAAGCGGTTTTCTTCGAAGAGAGGGTGCTTACATTTAATATATATACCAGTGTAACCCGCGTTTTAAGTACTTTACTTTGATGATAATTACCGTGTAATTGAAACTAGTTACCAAAGTAAAATAAAAGTTATATAAAAATGTAATGGTAATAAAACGTAGTTAAATTCTTTTCTTTACTGTATTTATTTCAGTACTATATGTAAATTTCCAACACTAAGTATATAAAAAAGTTAAGGTTTTCTTAACATCAAAATTATAAAAAAAAAATGTTGCTTTCTACTATATTATCTACATTACTACTTAGGATAGTGTAGCATTTGCTTTGTGTATTTCGTAAAATCATAAGATTATTTTTAAGTACTTGTTTTGAGGGTTTCAAAAATATTAACGCCCCCGGGTGGGCTCGAACCACCAACCTTTCGGTTAACAGCCGAACGCGCTAGCCAATTGCGCCACGGAGGCGATGAGAACTATAGTTGTGTACTACGTAGATAGTAAATGTCACTGAGTCTTGACCCAGGCTAAACTTCTTCGATTTCCTTTCTTTTTTTGCACGAAAACTCACTTTATAGTGGGATAGTACGATCATCCCTTAGCCCTTATTTCCTTATTTGGCGAATTTCATGAGAAAAAAGTAGGCCGCATTTATAATGAGATCCTACGATGCTAGCTGCATTATCTCTTGATAGAGCTTTTAAAGATTCTCTTAGCTTAATCTCGGATTTACCAGCTAAACCTAGTTTAATATGAATTTGAATTAGCAAAACTTAGTGGCAGGTTTACGAGCGATGGTGAAACTGTAAGAGCTTTAATTTGGCAGAGATTAAGTGCCATGATAGTGAGCTAATTAGAATTCTGGGCTTGTTGAATTTAGTGTCTGGTTTTTGAGTAACATTGAATCTATAAAAGCTTTTAAGTGGTATAGCTTTGTGAGTGAGCTTTCGAAGATCCTCGTTTAGCAGAGCTTTTAATACTTAAGCTGTGTTTACAAGTAAAATCTAGTTTAATCATACTTTGGATTAGCAAAGCTTCGTGGGCTTTTATTTGGCAAAGCATTAAAAAAATGCAAAAGATTCTTAAATGGCTATTAAATAAAAATAAAACAGACAGTAAATTTATTGGCAAAAAGAGAATCGAAAAAACAAATCAGATTAAATATATCTCCAGACAGGAAGAGAAAATCCAAAGACAGAAAAGAGCTGGTCGATTGCCGTTTTGCGGAAAAATGTAATATATGTATATATTTGTAAATATTGTTTATACTTTCTGTAAATAAAAATTGTTTCTCTCCAACGATTTGAAAATGATTACAATTATGAAAATATTGAAATGTAATTTAATTTTGTCTCTCAGAAATTAAGATTTTGTATATATATAAAAATAAAATCTGTCAAACTTTTATATTTGTAAGTGAAATTAATTTGTTTTTATCCACGATTTCATCTGTAACGTATTTTTCGAGTAATTCATTAAAAAAAACAATTCGACTTAAGGGCCGTTTATTTTTAGTACCATTATAAATAATTGAATATCGTCGACTGGGAACATTTTATTGCACATTATTATTTTAATGCAGATAATTCATTGTAACACCTGAAGCGCTACATCCACACTCGCGCACTCACAGAACCGCCGGTGGGTACGCGTAGTTCCATAATTTACGACTACGCCCTTCGAGCAACAAAAATTACACAAAAATAACTCACACATCCCGAAGGTGCAGGTGCAACGGAAAAAAAAATTGACTTTCGCGCGCTCTAAAAGTCCGCGGCGAAATTTACATAATTATTACATCGCGCCTTCATTATTTCATGATTTAGGCATGATTTGACTGGAGTTATCCTACGGCGTGCTTCGTACGAGCCACGGACATATTGAGACACCTGATTATCTTATAATAACACGTGGAACGTATAACGTCCAGTTTATTATGTACACAGATTGCGAATGTAATGCTTTTATAATTATCTCCTTTCGTTTCGTTTTCTCCGTCGTCTTCTTGCAGGGGATAATTAGGGTTTACGTAATGATAACCCCCGCGTTAGAGGGATAACTGCTTATTTCGTATTAACATTTTATTTAAATGTGTCCCCTAGAACAATGTTAAGTCGCGTTGTTATGCATGCATAATTATATCTTCTTCGTTTTTTTTTTACAATTTTTGATGCATGACGATTCTCTGAGGACATGCAAGATGGTCATCTCAATTGAGCCGTCGCATTCTTTGCATTAATTATAATTAGATAATTATGTTAATTTAATTGATATGCTTTTCGCTTTCTGGAACATCTGTTTTAAAAGGGAAATTTGATTGTTAATACTAAATCAAAATTAGGTTTAATTTCTTACTTCATTTTATTACATAAATAGAAAAGAGTATTTGCACGGAAAGTAGTTGTTTTAATGTGCATTTGTTGGACGTACTTACGTAACGTAAGTCAAAAAGTCACAGAGCTAAATGTGAGAATAATTTATTAATTATTTTCAAATCATTTTTATTTGATTTTGTAAAATCAAGATTCACTTTAATTCCTAATTTCACTTTATTATATTTGCTATATTCGATTTTTTTTGCTTCTACAAAATCATAGGTCATTTTCAAAGAGACATACGAGGTGTGGAAATTAAGTGATGAGACTGATTTTTTAAATTGGAACTCGGATACTGGGATAGCCTTCAGTTGGTCGGTTACAGCCGTTTTAATGTTTTCGGGTGTCCCAAAATGACGTCCTTTCAGATGAATTTTCAATTTAGGGAAGAAAGTCAGCAGGACTCAAGTCAGGTGAGTAAGGAGGCTGAGGAGCCGCAGGAATATTTTTATTGGCCAAAAACTGGTTTATTGATATTGCTGTGTGACACGGCGCATTGTCATGATGCAGGATCCAATTGTTCTTGATGTGTGATCTCACACGAATGATCCTTTTTCGGAGTCTTTCAAGAACTTCGCGGTAAAAGTGTTGATTTACTGTTTGGCCTTGAGGCACAAACTCTTTGTGGACGATTCCCTGGCTATCAAAGAAACAAATCAGCATGATTTGCTAATTCTTGCTTTTTAGGACCTCGGAGAGCCTGGCGTGCACCATTGCATGCTCTGGCGTTTTGTTTCCGGGTCGTATTCAAACACCCAACTTTTGTCACCAGTGATGACATGTTCCAAAAAATGTGGATCATTTTCAATCGATTCCAAAAAGTCAAGGCACCTTTCCCTTCTTATGTCCCTTTGTTCCTGCGAATGGTTTTTTGGAACCATTTTCGCATAAATCTTTCTCATCCTCAATTCATTGGTCAAAACGCGATGAACGGTGGTGTGACTCAAATTCAACTGTTTCCCCATCATTCTGATCGTTAACCGACGATCTGAATGCACAAGTTCCCGGATTCTGTCGACATTTTCATCGGTTCTTGCTGTTGCAGGCCTTCCGCTGCGTGATTCATCTTCCATCGACTCTCTTCCTTCTGAAAACGCCTTAACCCATCGAAAAACCTGGGCTCTTGACAAAACACTGTCTCCGTAGGCCTGCTGAAGTTTTGCAAAAGTTTCTGTTGCACTGTACCCAAGTCTCAAGCAAAACCTGATAGCACACCGTTGCTCGAAATTAACGTCACTCATTCTTAGAACGCACTTCAAAATATGGTTTCACGAGAACAATGACTACGCACAGCGTAATGACTCGATCAAGTTCAACTTGTACTGAACGCCTATCGCATGTCCATCTGTCACCCCTCCAAGCCACGTGCTTCCAGTGTTGCCGTATCGAACGCTATGCTGCCAATCTCATCACTTAATTTCCACACCTCGTATCTCCTTGATCCAAGGTCGAAACTAGTCGGAGTAATAATAATCAAACCTAGTGTCTTACTCAAATTATATTAATTAAATATAAATATATATATATATATATATATATATATAATAAAAATAAATATATGTTTCACCAGCGGTTGTTAAGTGATCAAAATTCAGTTTAATTCCTTACTTTACCATATATTTAATTAAAAGTTAGTTAACTAAAACATCTCAAAAAGTGAAATTGGGTTGGTTCAATCGAGCAAAAAGGTTTTGTTCGCCCCCGGGTGGGCTCGAACCACCAACCTTTCGGTTAACAGCCGAACGCGCTAGCCAATTGCGCCACGGAGGCGATGATAACGCTTTTGTATTATCAAGTTTTTTTTTTCGGAATTAATACGCAGTTTGATAATTTAATTTTGTGGTAAATGCGCACATCACGCTAATTTTCGGGCCGTAAATTTATTATTATTTGTTTTGACATGCTCCGTTGACCGACCGAAAATTACTACGCCCTTCGTTAACAACTCATATTTTATAGAAATGTCCGAAATGTACATATGGAATAAAAATAAAAGTGTTAAGAAAGGATATTAGTGCTTTTTATCAATTCATATTTTACAGCTCTAATTCATCAATCTGATTATTTTATTCTGTTAATACCGGTTGTATCGTTTAAACTGATAAATCAAAATAACTCGTATGTATGATAAAAAAAGGAGATAAAAGAGATCGCAAGAATTATGAAGGGATCACTGTAACTAGTATCCCAGGAAAAATCTTAGCAAGAATATCATATAAAATATTAGAGACCAGATCCACAATGTGGATCTAAAAAAAGCAAAAGCACACAAGATTTTATATTTTTACTACGATAGATTAGTGATAATTGTATAAATAAAGAATTAGAATTAGATATATGCTTTATATACCGAAAACAGGCGATCGAGAGTCAGAAGAGAAGATATATGAACAGGGCTACAAAGAAGATGAGTTGATATTAGGACCATAGAAATAATCAAAGCAATGTATAAAGAAAATAAAAACATCATTAGAACAAACAACGAATAGTCAAGTGAGTTTGTAAGAAAGATTGAATGCATATTGAGTATTACAATGAATATATTAAATAACTGTGACCAAGTGAATGAATACTGTTTTCTATTTATATTACAATGAAATTAAACAAGGAAAATTTCTGGCAATGATCAATAATATTCGATCAATCACTTTTTTCATCTGCAAAAATTACGCACACTATAAGTTTTACAAACATCTACTGAAACAACTACTTCCTGGTGGGGTATACCAGACATTGAAAAAAGGGATTGATCGAATTTTATTGATTATTTCCAGAAATATATACAAACATCTTTATTCAGACAGCAGAATTACAATTCTTTACAAATATTTATATTTACAATACATATTGATGGGTTAGTAGTCTGTCATGGGCTATCGACCGGAGGTCTTTCTGTCACATTTACAGAAATTTTCCTTTTTTAATTTCATTGTCATTTAAATTACTGCAAATATGTGAATCATCTTTGTTTCATTTTTTTCTTCTACTATTCACGGCACTATTAGGTGATGCGAAAAAACAAGCAACGATAAGAATGAGCACACTAAAACTGGGATATTGGAAAATGAATGAGGCAAAAATTACCGAATTAATGTTCACGTTTGTAGCAGAAACCGAAGACTTGCAACATAATATCAACATAGCAGACCAGGACTTAACAAAAATCAGTATGAAAATCAACACAAAGAAAACAAAGAGTATGGCAATATCTAGAGAAATTAAAACACATAACACTGCAAGGAAAAGTTATCGAACAAATAGAAAACTTTAAGTAATTGGGGTATATTATAGAAAGCAATGGAAACTTCGATGGAGAGATAAACAGGAAAAATTTAAAACATAATGAAGACGACTTTCTTTGGCAGAAAGACTGTTTTATTGTTGACTAACAATCCGAGTTATACAAACAAAGCAAAAAAGTGTTTCATTTATTACAATTGAATTACAGTGTGTAACAAAGTAGAAGCCTCAACAATTAACAAGTTAATAATAATAACGTTTATTATCAGCATATAAAAGGTGTTTACAATTAAGTGCAGCTGAAAGATCATTAATAAACAGATTGAAAACCAAAGGGTCCAAAATGGATCCTTGTGGAACCCCGGAGGTTGGGAAATAGGATTTTGATTTAAAAAAGAAACATCCATTGAAACTACTCCCAGGAAAATTCCCCATCAGACATTGATTTAAACAATGGAAATTTTTTATTTAATATTTATGGTTTTAGTGTAGGCAATTTGATTTAAAATTAGTGACATATCGTAAAATGACTAGCATAAATTTAACAGAAATAGAATTACAATTTAAGAAATTGCTTCACTTTGATTAATTCTTTTAGTCTCTAAATAACTAACTAACCATCATTATTCAAATATGTATATGTATGTACAATAATATACAAAAATTAGAATTATATTCTGTAGATGAATCGGCTATTGACCAGAGGTCTTTCAGCCTGTCTATGTCTCGCTCTTGTCGTTATCTATCTAATTGTCATGATCGCTAACGTTATTATCAAAGTCCGCATTGTTGGATAATATGAAATGGTAGATGAGGGAAACTTGTATTTTGGGGAAATGTTAGGATTGCGTGGGATCTAAATATTTTCCATTAAATTATGATTCCTATATTTTTTTGTTAAATCCTTCTCCAATACAATCAATATCAATTTTATTTACATATAAACACCTTTTTAGATAAATACATTATATACATTTACAACATTTATACAGAGAGCTTTTTTTATAAGTATACATTTCCCCTATGTATACCTGCAAAATACGCGAGTCAAACGCATTAATGTATGTGTGTTTAGTTGCTTATAAGACGCAACTGAACACACATATGTCAAATAATCAACTAAACATACACACATTAATCGGTTCAATGCGTTTGACTCGCGTTTTTTTGCAGGTATACACTTCCGTTAATGTATACAGATAAAAAATCCTCTCTGTATATTAATACAGAAAAATACTTGTAAAAACTTTTCTCCACAAATATTTATTTTTACTAAATACGTATTTCGACTACGATGTAGTCATCTTCAATAATTTATAATTGTTTTTCTATATTAATAATTCAAATCTTCACACAACTCACAACCACTCATAAAATTTATATACTTAATAAATTTTGACGTTAGTCTTTCTGATCTATCGATTTCGTAAGCGAAACGAACCAATCCGTGCTTTAATGCCCTGATTAGTCGAGCGTAATGCATGCATATTCCTTGCGATTTTAAAATAAATTAAGTAAAATAAGTATCAGTTCAATCACAGATCCAACCAATTCAACACCGTCTGACCATCCTTGCCGAAAAATTTGCCCTCAATCCTTTCAATTACAATCTCCTCAAAACCTTATGTATCCCTCTCAACCCAAAAACCAGATCCATACCTAAAAACCCATCAACATCATTATTTCAGTTCATTTCATCACTTCATGACAAAGACAGACACATAGACAGTTAAATCAAATACATAAATATGCATATACATAAGACATAGACAGATATTTACGAAGTCGGGCTGAAAAACCGTCGGTCGATAGCCGATTAACAGGCGAAGAATCATATGTTTATATATATATAAAAAAAAAGGTTTTGATATACGTATTGTATTATGTGTTTGTTAATAAAGATTTCTGTATATATATATAAGTTTCAGTCATTTCATAAAACCTTTTAACATAAGCGATGGTCTGAACAGAAAACACAGACTCTCTTGTAGGTTTCAATAAAACAATGTATAACGTGATAGAAGCCTCTATTATCAATAATTCTTCTGGATCTTGACGTAAAGCAAGAACTAATTTCAATTATGGCCATTCCTTGTTCCAAATTGTGAATGTATGAATTTAAAGTAAAGATATAAGTCCCTGTAGCGCAGGGGATAGCGCGTTGGACTTCTAATCCAAAGGTCGCGGGTTCGATTCCCGCCAGGGATGCAGCTTCATGTGGCGAGCATTTTGTATTGCAAAATTAATTAAGAGGCGTTTTATGCAGATAGATATTAACTATGATAAACATAATATTATACCATTATTTTTATTTGTGATAAAAAATGTCTTTATCACAAATAAAAGGAATGGTATAATATTAAGTTTATCATAGTTAGCACTTCAAAGATTGAGATTTCAGTATATATAGAAGTGCATAATTAAATAAATAATTTTGTAAATGTTACAAAAGATGCGGTGCAGAATTTCAATAATAATAATAAAATGGAGTTAATTAAGTAGTTTAAAATGAAAAACCAGCTCACTCCACAAAACGATTTTTTTTTGCAATTACTCGCGGAGATTGAACTCCATTTGGAAATCACCTCGTCGCAAATGAATTTGTTGAAGCTTTGCAAAAAGTATTCAATGTCATACGAATGAAAATAAAGATGGAACCTATCACCATCCACAAAAAGTTAAGAAAACTCTGCCGCGAGTGACAAGTTATCAACAGACAAGAAACCCAAAGATTATGCGAACTATTATAAAGTAATTCCACAAATCCCTTAAACCAAGACATTCTAAATCAACTCTTCCTAAAATGAAACCTATAAAATTTTGCCATCCTGAATGTACTGTTCATACATTAATGTCATCTTTTATCGAGGACTAAAAGACGGACATGACTTTTGGCTGAAAGATCGATGGTCCATGGTCATTTTGAAAATAAATTATATTGTATTTCACCATGTGTAAATAGCCAAATAATGATTATTCTATATATAATTATCTTTATTAATAGACATAACATATACAACAAAAAAAAAATATAAAATAAATAATGAGGGCAGAAAGACCTCCGGTTGATAGCCCATGACAAACTACTAACCCATCGATGTGTAATGTAAATATAAATAAAAATAAATAAACCTTTATTGGCATTCCCCCGCAAAAAAAAAAAACTACATCACATTACTACAATTATACAAATTAAATTTACTTTCTTTTCTGCTTTTCCCACCCTATCCTCCTCACAATCTTCACGCCTGCCCCATCCTCATATAAATATTTGTAAAGAATTGTGATTCTGCTGTCTGAATAAAGATGTTTGTATAAATAATAAAAATTAGAAAATATAGAATATGTAATATTAAATATAAATGATTTGAAAATAATTAATAAATTATTTCCACATAATTATTATCAAATCATTTATATTTAATATATTTAAATAACTGTGACCAAGTGAATGAATATTCTTTTCTAATCGAATGTATAATCTATATATCTGTTAATTGGAAAACGACCAGTGGTTTTCCGTGTTTGTGTCCTTATCGTGAAAGAATTATGATGTCTATGTCAGGATATGTTCGTAATTTAATTGCCATTAATGTGGCGTAGTGATGCAATGAATTCATGAATTATAGTGCGTTTGGTGTTTATAATTTTATTTCGTGGGATAAATAGGGAATTGATCAAGTTAAGATTTTTTGGATTTCATGCTAATTTTTTACCCAAAAAAAGAAAGTCTGTCTTCGGTGGAAACAAAATATCATCGTTAAGTTAGGTTGACATTTTCATCAATAAATTTCATTGATGATAATACATTCACGCATCTAACAATAAATCGAACGCTCACCTAGGATGAGAGATTGCAAATCTTTGATCCTTTGGAATCTTAACAATCCCTCGAATAAAAAACAGCGCAAAACAGCACTCCGTAAATCAAATCAATTTTTCAATTCCACCAACAACAAAGAAGAAACGTCTTCTTCAATGCCCATTTGCAACAATAATGAACATTCTCGTAATTCTCCACGCCTCCCGCAACACACAACAAAAAAATCCCAACGAAGAAGACGTATTAATAAATGAATCCCATTTCTTATAACACGTCTTGTGTTTTGCATTACGAGTGCCTCGCGCGAAAGGATAAAACGAAGACGAAAACCGAACAGAAGAGAAAAGAGGTTCGAATAAAGGACGGCGTTAAACACCGATATAATTGACTCTCGCGTGGGTGCGCCCATCTAAAATTATACGCTGGCGCTAAATAAATTACAGGCCTCTATGCGGCTATTGGACCATGGGGATAAATCCAAGGTGCGATATACACTCACACTTGAAATGGGACTCGTATGTGTTACGGATGATTTATCGGTGGTTCGCTTCGTCTTAATGCAAAGACAATAAATTACGATTTATTGTTATGGAGAAAATATGAATATATAAATATACAACAAATTATTGCTTTTATTAAAATATCACATTTTCATATACTATTTTTTTTTTCTTCTTTCGATTATGCTTTTAAAAATGCAATTATCCTTTTATTTTATATGTACATCCATTACATATATGGAATGACTAAACCATGCTACGATTTAATTACAATATAAAAATTCAAAACTACCTTGAAGGGATGACAAAAAATGTCTAAGCACCCTAAATATCATATACATACCACGCGGTAAAGTTACAGAGCTAAATATGGAAATAATTTATTAATCATTTTTATTTAATATATTTAAATAACTGTGACCAAGTGAATGAATACTCTTTTCTATTGAGATAAATATTTTCTAAATTGGGCGTAAACAATTTATTTTGACGTGTTTACATGTCCAGCCGATGTTCTTTTTTTTGTCGGGTTTTCGTTTGTGGCCTGAACCCGACTCCCCGAGTCAGTGTCGTTTTCTTGCGAGCACGCATTTTTAAGTAGGCAGAATACGATATTGACAGTTTGTACTGAAAAAGTGAAGAAGTAGGAAACGCAAAATCTCCAGTGCTGCAAAGATGTTAAAACAAATGTTTGTGTCGGAGGTTTGTTTTCAATTATACGGTCGGAGAATAGTAAATTTATAATGCCAATAATTTAAAAAGCGTGTTTTTAATTTTTTTTTTCCAATTATTATTGTTCGTACGAAAATTTAATTTCTGGGATTCTTAAATAATTTATAAATTCAGTTATTTCCTTATAGTGTTTTCTTCTTGCTGCACCAAGAATTCTAGAAATTAAATTTTTGTACAAACAATAAAAAATGGAAAAACTACCAAAATTAAAAACGCGCCTTTTAAATTAATCGCATTATAAATTCATTATTCTCCAACCGTATAATTGAAACCAAACATTTTTTTAACACCTTTGGGTAATGAAAGTTCATAACGCGTGTGTGAACGTCAATCAAAACCTATCCTCTTAAACGGTATGCAAATGCACCATTCTTTTTCCCTTCCACTCATGGGAATACATCAAAATATACCCACTTACAATTCCCCCTCCTTTATTTCTACGCGTTAATTACAAAAAAAAATCCAGAGATGAAGACTTAATTCGATTTTAATTATTAATGTTCAGTAGGTCTCTATTAAGCAGATTAATGATATGTTTGCCTTTTTTTATATTAAATTATTTCAAGTGGGATTAAGCGGTTTTCGTGTTTTGCATTATGTTTTAATGATCGGATGATGAATTTGTTGGCCGTTTGGTGTTCAGGCAGGTATTCAATTACGGCGTAATCGCGCCCGGCTTGTGAAGTTTAATTGGATCTTAAAAAGTTTTCCGTGTTGTTTCAGTTCGGCGCGGGCTTAAATGACCAAGTTGCGAGCATAAGGATGTATTGGGATGATGTGAGGGAAATGCTACACGGGATGGGTATTAATTTTACGTTTAATTCAAATTACGGATCAATAAGCTTTGCTGATTTAAAATAAATACTTTATTAATAATAAAATTTATTTAATGATTTAATGATATATTTAATTAATTTCTCACTTAACCAGTGGCGAAATATTTTTGAATTAATTCAGGATGATTTAATTGAAATTAAAACACTTGGTTTGTTTCACTTATTTATATTTTCTCAAACAAGTTTCGACCATTGGTTTAATTTCAATTAAAGGAAGGAGGAATGTATATTCCTCCCTGAAGATGACCAATGGTCGAAACTAGTTGGAGAAAATATAAATAAGTGAAACAAATCAAGTGTTTTAATTTCAATTAAATCAATGCGTAATATAAGGCTATTTGCAGACACGTGTTTCGGGATTTTATCCCTCCTATTACTAAAAATATATTAAGTCATGAATAAAAAAACACAATAAAACTAAATAAGTGGGTAAAAGTTGTCCATTCGAAAATAAATAAAAATCTAATTTATTTTCAATTTGAGTCTCATCAATCATTTGGTAAAACATTTTAGTAATATTAAGGTTGCGGTTTAGTGGAAAGAGATAGCTATATAGTAAAATGGAAATAATCGTTTGAAAATAGAGCTATTCTCTTTTGGATTTCATAATATGAATGTGTATTTACATTTTTTATCTACCAAGTATAAAGTATCAGTATAAATAAAAAATAAATCGTTAATTTTCGTGTATTACGTCAATTTACTAGTTCAAGTTACAAAAGAAAATTGTAAGATATAATGAAATTAATAGGTCATGTCTGCTAAGTCATTTGAATGCAGAATTTAGTGAAATCCTTTAAATTTTCATTGCACAAGTTTTTATTAGCAAAAATTTAATTTAAAATTTGCTATAAATTTGATCAATTTTCATTGTTTTTCATAATTATTTTTCACATAAACTAAACATTAAAATAATTTTTAATTTATCTGATGAAATTCCTGCTTATTTTAAGATTATTTTAATATATAATACAATATTATTCATTGATCACAACAACAAATTAACAACTCAAATTAGTGATTGCTCATATTTGTATAACTATCTCCTTCTTCTAAACCTCACCCTTAAGAATTGTTAAGTAAGTTTCACTTGGTTTGTGTTGCGTGTAAAACAAACCAAGTGAAACTCACTTAACAATTCTTAAAAATCTAATTATTAAATAAAACAAAATCTGATTTCTTTACAAAATTTTTAGTATTAGGTCATTTTCAAAGTTTAACTTTGAAAATGATCTGCGAAGATCGAAACACGTGTCAGGAAACTGAAAATGAAAATATGGAACATAACAAGTGTGTTAATTTACCTAATATTAAATTACGGTTCCATCAAGAAAGTAGCGCCACAAGCATTGATTATAATATTTTTAGTGGTTAAAAGATTTAAGCAAGCAAGCAACAAAATAAAACTTATATGATGTTTCATTTTGTTGCTGTTGTTTTTTTATGTATTTATCCATAAAACACAGACATTCATCGTTACTGCATAGACCGTTTAAGTCCTCTCTTCCCATTTTTTTTGTGTTAATTCATCCCGAGACTAATCCCGGAGCGATACATGAAAGCGTCGCTCCGGCGGCGGGAAGCTTAAGTTTTCCGTGTAAATCAAAGGATATGTGTTTTATGGTACATAAAAATCGTTTTAAAAACGGGCGAATGGGAGAATCGATGGGATTATGAAGTTATGGGGTCTTTTATTACACCGAATATCTTGCTTTTTTATTGTTATTAAATCCGCGCGTACGTTAATTCGAGCATAAATCGTGTTTCGTCCTTTCGGATATGATTACAATTAATTATATTGTCATTTATATATATATATATATATTTCATAAATAAGTGGTTTAAAGCAATCTTTAAGCGGAAAAATACGTTTTTGTGATAGGCTCAACGGATTTTTTTGCTACACAAGCATCCTGCATGCTTATAACTATTTTACAGTTTTAAATAAATACAGATTACAGATTTGTTGATTCCTTTCATTAAATAATTTCGACTCAAACCGTTGCAATTGGCAGAAGTACAAATATCTATTGTGTAATCCATTATCCGGCGGGGTAAATACTCGGGAAGTAGTTATTTCAATAGATGTTTGTAAAACTTACAGTGTAAATAATTTTTTGCAGTTGGATGAAGGGATTGATCGAATTTAATTGATCATTTCCAGAATTTTCGTTTTATGGCAAAGTATGTACATGCTTTTTAATAATAATATAATAATAATAAAATATCTTCATTTTCAGAATGTACATAATACAAAATGAAATTAGTATCAGTGTTATTAATAGTAATTCCTAATCCTAATGCTTAAATTTATTAATAATATAATATTACAATTTACATATAATAGTATAGCCGGAGGATTATCTAAGAATTTCAATATTTTAATATGTCGAAAATAATTAATAATATTATTTTTTAGGACAGAAAGACCTCCAGTCGATAGCCCAAGACAAACCCACCAATATGTATCGTAAATATAAATATTTATAAAGAATTGTAATTCTGCTGTCAGAATAAAGATGTTTGTATAAATTATTCCCACATTTAGCTCTCTGTCATTTTGACTTACGTTACGTAAGTACATTAAACAAATGCACATTATAACAACTACTTCCCGGGAAAATACCCTTCCGGACATTGAATTACATAATGTAAACCTGCTATATATATATATATATATATATATATATATATAAGGTGGACAGAAAATGAGTGAAAAGCTTTAGATAGCGTGATTCTTTGACTAATTTTTAGATAAAAAATATTAACGAAAATAAGTCACACGGTCCTTCCTTAAGCCTCACGGGCCACTTAAAAGAACTATACATTTGGCAACGCTGGATCAAACAAGTGTGCATTTATCCTGTTTATAACTGCTACATCATCCGCTGGAGGTGTTGCATACACCTTTTCTTTTACAAACGAGCGTGCGTCGTTGCCAGATCTATTTTCATTAAAAGAATGCATGCTTCTGATGAAGTTATAAAATTGTAAAAATATCCGATTTATTAATCATTTACATCAATGGAATTATACACGTGTTTAATTGATTGTTAATGCTATTGATTTTTTACAAAATATTTAAAAAACAATACTAATTTATAGTCATATATTTAAAATTCCGAAGACCTCGTGAGCCTGAATGAAGAACCATACAACATTTTTTTATTTGGATTTTCTATTAAAAATTAATTAATGAATTGAGTTACCTGAAGGTTTTCACTCATTTTATGTACACCTTGTATATATACAACACATGTTTGTGTATTATTTAATTTTTTTAATTCTGAATATAATTAATTCTGTGGTTATTTAAAACATTGAAAAGAACGAACTTGCATCAATATTTATATTTGGATTTTTTTTATTATCATTCCCCCTCTTTTTTCTCTCTTATAAATATCGTATGGCTACATTTGACGCGACATCGGGCATATAACCGTAAATTATAAAAACGGGGACGGGTGAAACCGAGTAAATAAATTTTCGCACACTTGTCAGTGGGACCGAAGGGGACGGGAAGGGAATGGCAGGAAGGATGAGGATCATCCTTCCCCATAACGACCTCCGAAATTGCTGGACTTACGTCCGAATAGGCTGACCATCCTTCTTTTCCACAATTTCCTCCTGATATATCAGCGCACTCTCATACTCTCGACACCGTAAAATCCACACAAAAAATATAAATAAATATATAAAAAAATAAATGCATTTGGGAATTTATTCAATTCGATTTACAATTAATAATAAATTTAAAATAACATATGATTGAGAAATTTTCTCCTATACAGGGTGGCCAGAAACGGGGCGTTTGAGGATATTTTTATTAAATTTTATTGTTATGTAAATTCATAAATTTCCTGACTATACAATTTATGAATTTACATAACAATAAAATTTAATAAAAATTTCCTCAGACGCTTCTGAATGATGCCTATACCAAACAGACATGTTTGAGAAAAGGAATAGAAATAATAATAATATTAATTTTCCTTCCAATACATAAATTACATATTTATATAATAATTAATAATAATAAATTCTCTGCACAGAAAATGAAAACAAGACACAAGTTCAAGTAGATGTCGAAATATCCCTTGTTCTTTCACTGTGTCTTGGGAATGAATAATATATTATTAATTTTTTTGTTAGCTAATTGTATAGTTGTGATGGATACACGGGGGCAGGAAAGTACCCCCAATTCAAATTGAACAAAAAATAGATATGGTGTCATTTAGAAAGAAAAAGTTGATTATCGCATCATCTGTTTATTATACTTTACTGTCAAAATAAAGAAATAATAATAATAATACTTTATTGGTGCTCTTAACGGTAGTTTTACACAGGTCAGGATACATGATCAGAATATATTAAAGAAAAACATCAAGTAATTCATATACAATAAAATAGTTAGAAAGACTATAGTAATAAGATTTAAAAAACTGATATAATTTAAAAAATAAAATTCAAATAAATGTGTTATATATATATACATCTATATATTTACATAGATACACATAATAAATTCAAATATAAAGACTAAAATCAATAATGAACACAACAAATTAAAATATATAAATTTAGATTTGAACTTTAAAAGATACAGACATATAAGATACAATAAAATATCATATTTATAATAAAAATAATACAATTACAGAACTATACTTCAAAATGACTTAAACGCGAATAAGCTGACTGTGTAATCCATGAGTGTTAATAAACACTGCAAACAAATATAATAATAATAATTTATTGTTGCTTAAAAATAAAAAAAATAAAAATCATATTCTTATACAAGTCAGTACTGGACAATAAAAATAATCATACATAAATACACTACACATAAAAATCATGATTAAAATATTGCTCTAAACTATAGAATGCACATCCCAAGAGTATATCTTTCACAGTTTGTTTAAATTTCCTTTCAGGAAGATCTCTTATAGTTTGAGGAAGCATGTTATATAGTTTAATACTATAATAATTCGGGCCATACCTTGCTCTATGTAGCCTTAAACTGATTTGACACAGATTAACTTTATTTCTCGTATCATGCTGATGATGCGACATGTGAGCCGAGTAATTCTGGATATTGTTCTTTACATGTTTTAGACATTCATACATATATATATACAGGGAAGTGTTAAAATATTTGGGTGTGTAAATTTCTCCCGACAGTCGTCCATATATCCTAGGCCACAGATAATTCGGATTGCTTTATGTTGCAACCCGAACAATCTATTAGCTGATGATGAGTGTCCCCATACCAGTATCCCATACGTAATGTGCGAATGAAATAGTTAAAAGTATGCCGTCCTTATAATTGGCATTGAAACTTTCCCACTAAGGTTTCTCAACACAAAAATTGTCTTATTCAATTTTTTTGAGATTGGATTACTATTGCAATCCCATAGCAACTGATTGTCTGTATGAAGACCTAGAAATTTTACTGATTTTTGACAGTTCGAATCGCCCTGGTCTCTTAATGTAAACAACATCTTTACAGTTTTATTTTCATTCAGACATAGTTCATTGGCATTGAACCATAATGCTCCTTTTAAGATTGCTAATTCATTTATTTCTTGGGAGGTACTCAATACTTTTGAGGATGATATAATATTAGTATCATCTGCAAACAGAACTACATTAACAGTATCCATGTAATTGACAAAGTCATTGCAATAAATTAAGTATAATAACGGTCCTAATGTCGACCCCTGTGGGACACCATGATTAACGGGTAACTGTTCAGATATTGACCCATTGAAACTCACTACTTGAGTTCTATTTGATAAAAATGATAGAAGTAGTTTACATGCACTAGGTTCAAAATTGTAGAGATACAGTTTTTTTTTAACAGAATGCAGTGAGAAACACAATCAAATGCCTTGCTTAAATCAACAAAGATGGCAATTGCATATTCACCGTCTTCGAAACAAGATATTATTTTATCAATAGAAAGGGAACTGAAGAATCACCCTGTGTATATAAAGAAATAACAAGCCTTGCAATACATTCCCAACAATAACGTAGCGTGTAAATGTTATTAACACTTTTTTTTTCACGTACGTTTTTCCATCAAGCATAAAATTAATCCTCCGACGACATCCTCCTTAATGAAAGCCCCGGCAATTTGAAGCGGAGTCCACAATAAATCCGGGCCATTTTTGGATAATCACCTCAAGGCCGTGACAGAACGGCATTTCACGCGCATTGTTACGGAATTGCATTCCCCCGCGCCCGCGCGCACACACACATAAAATCCCAATTTTCTGCATTTTCCACTTATAATCGGTGATGAATAGGACGTTTTGATTAAAAAAGACGGCGATAAAGAACGAGGAGGACATTTAACGCGCACTCATAAAAAACGGAAAATTGCGATTCCCGCACAGGAATTTATCGGCGCTATTGTAATCGAAATCGAAAAAGTTGGAGATAATTAATATCCTATTTTTTTTTTTAATTATTCTTATAAAATAGAAGGAAGTACAGAAAAACTCCTATCACCCTTTGAACTTGAAACCATCATAACGTATGATCAGAATAAATTGAGAACGGTGAAGGCTTCTACTTCGTTTAAAATAAATAAAACATTTCAACATTGTTTGTATAATACAAATCATTTTCTGGATAAATCCCAAAAACGTAACTGCAGATGGCCTTATATTAAGTAGCGTTGGTTTGTGTTTTTTGCATTGAATTTTTCTCGGATAAAAAAAAATATTGCGTGATGCAATATTTTATTGATATGCAAGAGCAGGTATACATTATGTAATTCAATATCCGGAGTGGGTATTTGCCCGGGAAGTAGTTGTTTTAATGTGAATTTTGTTTAAAGTACTTACGTAACGTAAGACAAAAATGTTACAGAGCTAAACGTGGAATTAACTTTAATAATTGTAATGCAAAATGATTAAATACATCCTCCACTAAAATATTTTTTTATTTATTTCAATTATTATTATTATTTATTTTTAGTTGTGCGTAGGACGAATCCTCTTAATTCGTTCGTATGCGTGCACTCCCAGGAGCTTAAGTTCTTTCCCACTTGTGTACAGTAATACATCAAGATAAGGTCTGCGTAGGAAAGTGTTTCGGGCCCGATGTGGAGGAACGTTAACGTGAACGTTTTTCCCCGGTAATCCGCTTTGAATAATCTATTTTA
Source organism: Philonthus spinipes (assembly GCA_963082785.1). Lineage (NCBI taxonomy): Eukaryota > Metazoa > Arthropoda > Insecta > Coleoptera > Staphylinidae > Philonthus > Philonthus spinipes. Next base: position 22,223,957 of record OY720314.1, read on the forward strand.
ATAAGGCCATGATGCCGTGACTCCGAGGAAACGAAACGGCCTTTCGTTCGGTTTCCAAATTCAGTCGATTTGGATTTAGTGCGTCTTAAATAAATTACATTTTAAAGGGCTTTAAACAATAGAGAGCAATCAGATTAATTTCCGGGAAGGGGAATTATGGGATTGCTTCCGTAAAGTATGTTTGGAAATTAAAATAAAAGTATATTTTAATATAGAAAAACACTTGTAAAAACTGTTCTTCATTAATCTATATTAATCATTCAAATCTTTACACAACTCACAACCACTCATATCAAAAGTATATTTTAATCAAAACAAACTCTTGTTATGTTCCATAATTTTATTTTCAGATATCTGACACGTGTTTCATTATTCCATTATGAAAGTTTAAACTAAATCCAAAACAAACAATAAATACACAATTTATTGTTTTTATTATTACTATTTTATTTATTTATGGTGATAACCGCTTATAATTAACATAAATTAAATATCCGAAACAGTTTACGACATAAACACGCGAAATTCGCGCCCAAAACATTTATTACAGCGCGCGTTTTCCCGAAAAAAATAAAAATTGCACGTTTTACGAGTAATCCCCCGGTGCAAACATGAACCGGCAGCAAAACTGTGTACGCGTATGATTTACAATCCCAGACTGCGAGAGAAGGGGATGGGGGAGAGATTATAGGAAATTCAATAATTTGTTATATTCATGATTAAACCGCACGCAAAACAGCGTATGAAATTAAAACAAATAAAAATTAATGGAAATTTTAAAAGCTTATTCCAATTACGCGGTGTGACGTGCGAGAGCGCTTTATTTTTTTTTAAATGTTTTTATTTTTACATAGAATGAAAGTAATGGCCTGCGTTTGTGCTCATATTTTATTCTGTTAGCGTTATTGATAGTAAAATGCTAAATAATTAACACTGTTGTATACTTTTTTTCACACTTTATAACTCAAAACGAATCATCGATTAAAATGCTAATTTTATAAGTTTTTTGTGGAAGACAGATTTTTTTATATAAATTCATCTATTGTTGGTATTTTTTTGTGATGTCCAGTATTGATAGAATTACAGCTTTTTGTAGATTTGTGTGTATACAATCGGGGATGTTCAGAAGTTTTAGATTTATCACAAATGATTTAGGTGTAATTCCAGTTACTGATATTATTATTATTATTATTATTAAATAACAACATTTTTGTAGTGACTCTTTCACAACCCATCAAAAAATGTAATTCATTGGCAAAGCGAAGCCCCATTTGCATAACAAGTGCCCCGATGCGATGTCTCGCGATGTTTTCAACAGATTTCACCTGAGCCTGGTGGTGCTGGCGGTGGTGGTAGAAGATTATAAAATGTACACCGGGAACGTGACACCGGGGCTGCACAGTTAGCGGCACCTGTTGTAAGAATGAAATTGCATAAAGTAAAGCTCACGGAAACGGGCCGTGTACACGGGACGGGAATTACTTGCTCGCTAAAAGCAAAGTAAACACTTTATTTATAATTTAATTAAACGCGGGGTATTAAGGTAAACGTCCACTGCGCTTAAATAAGTGACTCCTCTCTAGCTCTGTGTCTGTGTCTGTATCTATGTGTGTGTTTCTGTTTAAACGGCGGTGTTTTCTTTTTCCTGCTGTAATTGAATTAAAGGGAGTCGAGTTTCTTACGATGTTTTGTTTCTCTTTTAATACTGTAATTACAATAGCGATTAAACTATAAATAATACTTGTTTTAGTTTTAATATGACTAAAACTTTAAATACTCCTTGTTCTTGTTGTCTATATCGCAATGTAAGGGAAACATGAAAGTTTACTTGCCAAATATATAATCCTTCCAAAAAATTTGTTGGTAAATATTTTGAGTTATTCTTAATTAAATTTTCACTATAGCGCATACTATTTTCTAATTCATAGATTTATACACATTCTACTAATGCCCGTATAATTAAGAATTGAGAATCAATTCTTGATTCGCATTAAAATGAATAAAATAGTCAACATAAATAGAAAAGAGTATTTAAATGTAAAAAAAATATTAATTATTTTCAAATCATTTTTGTTTAATTTAAAATAAATAATAAATCAGCAGTTACTAAACTGGACAAGTCTGCGATTTACGAAATTAAGTGCGGGGATCGTGAATGTATATGGACAAACCGCAAGAAGTTTTAGAACGAGATTAGACGAATATAGAAGGGCAATAATGAACAAAAAATGCTGAAACGAATTTTCGCAACACTACATACAAAATCAATCCCCAACCAAAACCAATGTGGAGATTCTATGGTTGCAATCAAGTTGGGAAAGCCAATCTCCCTAGAATAATAAATAATATAAAGGCGCTTTAAAGGATCTTGTGTTGTAATTAATTAATCTAATGAGTCATGATAATGATTGGAATGATTTAGTGGACGAAATTGTGATTCTCGGTTGTCTAATAAATAATAATAATTAAAAATCGTGTATACGTTTTGCTCTGATTGAAACTTTATTTAGAACTTCAAGAAATAAATACAAAAACTCGTCAAAAAATTACCCGAAGTGTGAAGCTTTAATTTAAGCCCGACTTAACGAAAATCCACGGGCTGAGTGTAAGATAATGAATTAATTAATTTGACGTTTAAAATGAAAAATAATTAAAAATGGCACTTATGAATAAATTTTGTTCTGGTTTAAAATTATTTAAGAATAAATACAGAAACTTAATGAAACCTTTTCTCGAAAGTTTAAGCTATAATTTAAGCGCGACTTAACGAAAATCCACGGGCTGAGTGTAAAATTATGACTAAATTAATTTGACATTTGAAATGAAAAATAATTAAAAATGGCACTTATGAATAAATTTTGTTCTGGTTGAAAATTATTTAAGAATAAATAGAAAAAATTAAACGGAACTCTTTCTAGAAAGATTAAGCTTTGATTTAAGCCCGACTTAACGAAAATCCGCGGGCTGAGCGTAAAATTATGAATAAATTAATTTGACGTTTAAAATTAAAAATAATTAAAAATCGCACTTATGAAAATATTTTGTTCTGGTTGAAAATTATTTAAGAATAAATACAAAAACTTAAACGGAACCCTTTCTAGAAAGTTTAAGCTTTGATTTCAGCCTAACTTAACGAACATCCACGCGCCGAGTATAAAATTATGAATAAAGTAATTTGACGTTCAAAATGAAAAATGTTAAAAAATCGCACTTATGAATAAATTTTGTTCTGGTTGAAATTTATATAAGAATAAATACAATAACTTAAACGAAAATCTTCCTCGAAAGTTTAAGCTTTGATTTAAGCGCGACTTAACGAAAATCCACGGGCTGAGTGTAAAATTTTGAATAAAATAATTTGACGTTTGAAATGAAAAATAATTAAAAATCGCACTTATGAAAATATTTTGTTTTTGTTGAAAATTATTTAAAAATAAATACAATAACTTAAACGAAACCCTTTCTTGAAAATTCAAGCTTTGATTTAAGCCTAACTTAACGAAAATCCACGAGCTGAGTGTGAAATTATGAATACATTAATTTGACGTTTGAAATGAAAAATAATTAAAAATAGCACTTATTAAAAAAAATGTTCTGGTTTAAAATTATTTAAGAATAAATACAAAAACTTAAACGGAACTCTTTGTAGAAAGTCTAAGCTTCGATTTAAGTCGGACTTAACGAAAATCCACGGGCTGAGTGTAAAATTATGACTAAATTAATTTGACATTTGAAATTAAAAATAATTAAAAAATTGCACTTATGAATAAATTTTGTTCTGGTTGAAAATTATTTAAGAATAAATACAAAAACTTAAACGGAAATATTCCTCGAAAGTTTAAGCTTTGATTTAAGCCGGACATAAAGAAAATCCGCGGGCTGAGTGTAAAATTATGACTAAATTAATTTGACATTTGAAATGAAAAATAATTAAAAAATTGCACTTATGAATAAATTTTGTTCTGGTTGAAAATTATTTAAGAATAAATACAAAAACTTAAACGGAACTCTTTCTAGAAAGTTTAAGCTATGATTTAAGCTCGACTTAACGAAAATTCACAGGCTGAGTGTAAAATTATGAATTAATTAATTTGACATTTGAAATGAAAAATAATTAAAAATGGCACTTACGAATAAATTTTATTCTGGTTGAAAATTATTTAAGAGTAAATACAAAAACTTAAACGAAACCCTTTCTCGGAAGTTTAAGCTTTGATTTAAGCCCGAATTAACGAAAATCCGCGGGCTGAGTGTAAAATTATGAATAAATCAATTTGACGTTTGAAATGAAAAATAATTAAAAATGGCACGTATGAATAAATTTTGTTCTCGTTTAAAATTATCTAAGAATAAATACAAAAACTTAATGAAACCTTTTCTCGAAAGTTTAAGCTATAATTTAAGCGCGACTTAACGAAAATCCACGGACTGAGTGTAAAATTATGACTAAATTAATTTGACGTTTAAAATGAAAAATTATTAAAAATCGCACTTTGAATATATTTTGTTCTCATAGAATTTTTTTTAAGAATAAATACAAAAACGTAAATGCAACCCTTTCTAGGAAGTTTAAGCTTTGATTTAAGCCCCACTTAACGAAAATTCGCGGGCTGAGTGTAAAATTATGAATAAATAAATTTGACGTTTAAAATGAAAAATGTTTAAAAATCGCACTTATGAAAATATTTTGTTCTGGTTTAAAAATATTTAGAATAAATACAAAAAATTAAACAGAACTACTTCTAGAAAGTTTAAGTATTGATTTAAGCCTAATTTAACGAAAATCCACGGGCTGAGTGTAAAATTATGAATAAATTAATTTGACGTTTAAAATGAAAAATAATTAAAAATCGTAGTTATGAATAAATTTTGTTTTGCTTGAAAATTATATAAAAATAAATACAGAAACCTTTTTCTAAAGTTTAGCCTACGATTTAAGCTTCATTTAAAGAAAGTCTGTGTATTTAGTATAAAGTTATGAATTATTAAATTTTATTTTTATTTATTTACAACTATTGAATAACAAGAGATAAAACAACTCGAACGGTAAAATTATAACCAAAATATTACAATTTGTTGCTATAGTAAAATTTAAAAAAATACGACATAAAAATGAATACAAAAATCGTATTATAAGTAGAATATTTTTTTTACAAATTATTCATAAAATTGGAAAGATAACACAAGCGCCATCTATTGTCTAATTTCTTTTCAATTATTTAAAAAAAAACTAAAACAAACATTACAACTTTAGGGAGATGTTTTTTTTTCTTCACTTTCCTACTGTTATTTCTTGAATAGCTCCTAAAAGATTATACATATTATTATTATATATTATATTTTTATATAATAATAATATTTTTTTTCTGAAGAAATATATTATTAAGTAATTTATAATGGATTTTCATTATAAATGATAATATTTTTTATTTTGAGAAACAAATGTATAATCTTTTAGGGGCTATTCGAGAAATAACAGTGGATAAGTGAAGAAAAATATCTCGCTAAATATGAATCGCACATTCATTAATTTCAATTAAACACACACGGTCGGTCCGCGATTCTAATTAAAGGCCTCTCGGCAGTTTTAACAGCGAGTGCCGCTTTCCGATAAGGACTCCTCACAATGGTCATGCGATCCCGCCTCTCTGTTCTGACGTGCATATCTTAACCTCCCCTGACAAATTCTCTTAAAGTCTGTCACATATTCATGCACATTCACGCCGGAAGTTGGAAATTCCATTACTGATAAATAACCAGAGTTGCACTATATAATTAAACTTAATTAGAATTAAGCTGATGGCACTTCGCGATACGCGCATGCACTTTGTGTTAAGATATTCAGAAGCTCGGGCACACAGAATATGCGTTTTAATTATTAAAGTGAATTTTGAATTATGTTGTTGGTTTTTTTTTAATGTGGAAACAAATTGTGAACAAAAAAAATTGTGAAGATTTATAATATACTACAATGAAATTAAACAAGAAAAATTTCTAGCAATGAACAATAAAATTCGATCAATCCAATGTAATTCAATGTTCGACGGGGTAAATGCTCGGAAAGTAGTTGTTTCAATAGATGATGTACTTGTCCTTTCTCCTAGGAGAAAGGACAAGTATTTTTATTTAAATAATTAAAATCTCCACGACCAACATAAAGAAGATTATCAATAGATGTTTGTATAACTTACAGTGTAAGTCATTTTTATGTATTATTTTATTTTAATTTATTAAATTACTGTGACCAAGTGAATGAATAATTCTTTTCTATATATATAATATCTTTGTTTCTGCCGAAGACAATTTTATATACAATAAATTAACAATATAATTCTTATACTATTTTATACGTTGTCCTTAGAAAACGGCTATCGGCCTACTCTTTTCTATTTATATTCATATTTATAATTACAATAAAATCTACGAATGTTTACATATTAAAAATATTAATTATATTAAATGTATGTCTGTATATATTTCATGAATTATTCCATAAACACTCTGCTAATATTAATATTATTTTATAATAACCAGAACGTTGCGAAATACGAAACAATATTTCGCCGGGAATATTTATTGTTTGAATACATTCAGAGTTTTCGAATTTCTATAGCATTATACGTGTGAGGCGCGGGGGTATTTTCGTATAATCTCCCCCCGCTTTCCCCCAACACTCGATCCTATTCCTCGCCCGGGGCATTCCTATTTATGTGTTTTCGCCACTTTTCAATATTACAAAAGGAATAACGCATACAATAAAACACTGAGCCCTTTTAATATCCACACTTTGTTTCGTGTTTCGCAGGTATTTCCGAAGTTGTGTTTTATTGCGCTGTCTGTGGGAATATATTTTCCGAATAAATCTTACCAGCACCAAAAAATGTGTTGGCAAAATAGAGTTTGTCTCTAATCATGTTTTACAATTTTACTTATGTAACTTAAGTCAAAATGTCACATTATCTAAAGACGGAATAATCTATTAATTATTAAATCCTTTGTATTTAATTCATATAAAATTCCTATTTGTTTTTTTTAATTTCATCATAAGTGCGAACGTGAGTACATAATTTAAAAACTTCACGTTATTCCTGAACGACAGCGAAAAAGCGGGAATTTTACAATATTTAGGCAGGAAATTAAGGTGAAAGAACCCCGGGCCGGTTTTTTCTTCTCGCGGCGAGCTTTTTAGCGGAAAAAGCTCCGGTCACGCACGGCAGTCACGTTGACATGTCTGAAATGATAAAACGTGGATGCTCCTTCCATTCAGGCCGCCGAATGAAACCGACCCGTGGATGTTGCGACCTATTTTTATACGGCAAAAAAAAGAGAGAATCAGAGCATGTGTGGGTTAAAAACTATATACAGTAAGGATTTTATTTCATTGGGAATATCTTTATAATTATTTTTTTATATAGGTACAATCCTGTGTATAGGAGATGGAAATGACTAGATTCGACCTTACTAGAGTGCAGAAGATGGCATTAGCCAGGGCGAGGTGAGAGGAAGAAAGGTATGGATGAGAATTTAAAAAAAATGGGTTCATCATTTATAATAATCCTGTATTACAATGGTTGTCAGTAATGGAACCTCGATCGTCATTCTGTGCAAGGAAAAATATTTGATTAACAATTATTTTTTAAATAGAATGTGGAAATTATTATTTTCAAATTATTTTTATTTTTATTACTTCCACTATAATTTGTATGTAAAGATAATTTTAATCAAATATTATCTGCTAATGATTCTTAATATTACAAACACACTTAAAATCCAAATTAAGTTAATTGCCATCACGTAACAATTTCACCTATTTTCTCCTACTTCCAAACGAGTTGATTTCTCCTAATAATTATATTTATTTTGTAGTGACAGTCTCAACTATCAAATATTTTAAATAATTTACACAACTTCAAAATTAAATTTTGAAGTTGTGGATTTTTGCCATTCTACGAATAACCCCACTTTTTAAACAAATAAATATTTAATTCATAAACACAAACATAATTACCAACGCACACATAAACAGAAACATTTCATTATAAAAATACTAATTTCCCGGCGGGGTGGAATTTACCCAAACACGTTTCATTGATTCATCGAAATTTATATAAAATTGCTGTTTATATTGCACGTGCATACCAAACTGAATCGAATTTTGTTAATATTATATAATATTTGCGCTTGGGCGAAATGCAAACTGGCTTTTCGGCAATGTTTATCGATGCCGTCCGGACGTGTTCAAGTTGGGAAATATTGTTGATTTTAAATTATTACTAGTGATTAAATGTTTGCGTTGGATATCCGACGTGATAATTGTTGCGAGCTATTACCAGCCCTCCGGGGAAGTTTTATGATGTTGCAATACATTTTAAATGGTTTATTTTAAAAATAGAATACAGCCAAAACAATTTTAGAACACAAAACCTAAAGTGAAATTCATTAAAAAATATTAAAACACGTCGATTTGTTTTACTTGTTTATGTTTTTAATTCAAATAGTAATAATTTAAAATCAACAATATTTCCCAACTTGAACACGTCTGAACGGCATCAACTTGAACTAAATACATAAACATGTTTACTTTAAATGTAGCTATTATGTTTTTGATTTTCGCTTTAAAGTAAAAATTTAATAGTTTAATTTAAAGTTATGGAAAATACGCATTATAGAACGAAACAATTCACGTCTCTGGAATATGCGATGGATATGGCTATGTTTGTGGAGAAGAAGATTGCAACTTCGGTTGCCATCAGAATATGCGATGGATATTGCTATGTTTCCGGAGAATCTGATGATAACCGAAGTTGCAATCTTCTTCTCCACAAACAATAGCAAATATCCATCGCATATTCTAATGGCAACCGAAGTTGCAATCTTCTTCTCCAAAAATATAGCAATATCCATCGCATATTCCAGAGACGTAAATTGTTTAGTTCTATAATGAACGAACGAATCTGTGCAGTAAGTCAGTTTCTGATGAGGAAGGATCTTCCTCATCAGTTTCTGGTAACACATCACTCAGGATACCCTTTGATTTGAGATTAAAATATTCAAATTCATTTTCGGAAATTAGGTAGAGTGGTTGAAATAATTTTATAGTATTATTTGTTAGCTAGGTTAGTCGCTTTTTGTATAAATAATTAAATGTATATATTAAATGTTTTCTTTTTCATTACAAATAAATTGAAAATAAATGTTTTTGAAAAGAAATATCATTTTCAATTAGTCTATCCAAAATAGCGTAACCATACCGGAAAATTATAGTAAATAGGTACTGAATTCTTCACCACAAATGGCTTAAGTCCATTTGTGGTGAAGAATTCATTCCAAGCAATGTCTTCGAAAAACATCAAATATATTTTTTTATTGAAATATATATTTAAAATATTGACACTGTCAAAATTTTTCAACCCAGCACATCAGAAAACCTTAAGAAACAACTTTGTGGCTATTCTGTAATTGATCGTTGCATGAAAATAAAGTTTATCACTTTTTGTGAATTTTTTTGCTTGCGTTACTTTGGCGAAAAGTCATCGATTTATAGCTTGAAGTCTAATTAATAAAATTAAATAGATAAATTAATCCTGCAGCATTTTTTTTTTTTCAGATATATTTTTTAATTTTAATCAAATGTAACCATCAACACGAAAATTGCCTAAATTCTAGAGGCTGTGGAGGAGTTGTGAGCTGGAACAGATTCAAACTATTGACTACAATTTGTATTTCGAAGTATAATTAAGCGATTTAAGTGGTTAAATTAATCCTGTGGCATTTTCTTAATTTTTTTATGATTTTTTAATAATTCCAATCAAATGTGACCATCGGCATGAAAATTGCTCGAATTCGGGTGGCTGTGGAAGGGTTGTAAGCTGGACCAGATTCAAACTATAGACCACAATCTGTAGTTTGAAGTATAATTAAGCGACTTAAGTAGTTAAATTAATCCTGTGGGATTTTCTTATTTTTTATGAATTTTTAATAATTGCGATCAAATGTGACCATCGGCATAAAAATTGCTTAAATTCTAGAGGATGTGGAGGTGTTGTGAGCTGGAACAGATTCAAACTATTGACTACAATTTGTATTTCGAAGTATAATTAAGCGATTTAAGTGGTTAAATTAATCCTGTGGCATTTTCTTAATTTTTTTATGATTTTTTAATAATTACAATCAAATGTGACCATCAGTATGAAAATTGTTCAAATTTGGGTGGCTGTGGAAGAGTTGTAAGCTAAACCAGATTCAAAATATAGACTACAATCTATAGTTTGAAGTATTTTTAAGTGATTTAAGAGGTTAAATTAATCCTGTGGCATTTTCTTATTTTTTAAAGATTATTAAATAATTGCAATCAAATGTGACCATCAGCATGAAATTTGCTCAAATTCGGGTGGCTGTGGAAGGGTTGTAAGATGGACCAGATTCAAACCATGGACTGGAATCTGTAGTTCGAAGTATAATTAAGCGATTTTAGCAGTTAAATTAATCCTGTGGCATTTTCTTAATTTTTTTTAAGATTTTTAAATAATTGCAATCAAATCTGATCAGCAATATTTAAAAAAATCTCTTTCACTGATTACTTATAAATTTTATTCTTGAATCTTTAAGACATTCAGTTAGTGGTACATTTCGAAATACAGAAAACGTTTATACTTTTTTTATAACACTTTAAACTATATTTGCAATGTCGACTACCAAGTTTGATTGTGAAATCCGAATTTACATATAATGGATATTGACAAGATCAGGAATACATTAGGATATTACATGTAAAAACAATTTTAATGTAAAGAAAACATTTAACATTTTATACCACTTTTATTTTACTACGAAGTGAACGCCTCCAAGATCCAAGGATTAAAATAATTTTATGCAAATTCCTGAATTCCAGCTCATTTTAGACAAAAGGCAAAATGAAACGAAATCGCTTTTATGAAATTACAATGAAATAAAAATTATTAGGCAGAAAGACCGATGGTCGATAGCCATTTTCTGAGGCTTAACTAGATGTTTATGATTGTAATGTTGTAAATATTGTAATGTAATTTTATGTATCTCTCAGAAATAAAGATTTTCTATATATAAAAATTATTTTAAATTAATAATTATGAAAATCTGAATCGTGTCGTGTTAGCTTGTACATATTTTTGTTTTTGTTTTTGTGGGGTAATTTTTCTTCACGGAATCCGTATATAACGAAACGAGAATTAATAATTGTGTTGAGAACATAATTCCGTCCCATAAATATTTCACCCGTTTAACGACGAAACCAGTGCCAAGAAAAAAAATTATATATATAGTTCTCAACTGGAGCAGATGACATTTTCATTTCCACATTATTTTCTCAGCGGAGTGTACACATTAAGCACAAATGAGATGTTGAAATATTTATAGGGTAAAAAAACAGGATGTTGTTAATTATTTATGTTTCGAATTAATTATTATTGTTGTTGTAAGAGTTCTAAAATCCATATTTAATGGAAATAATTTAAAATTTCGTATAAAAATTACATATAAATTATTTACTTAAACAAATGTGGAAGCTGGAGTTCGCCGTCGTCATCTCAGTGAAGCTAGGAGAAATTGAAGAAATCCCTAAAACTTTGCACAGAAGTACAGAAAAACTAGATATATACAAAATATATACATACCTATGCAGATAGCCGTTGTACTACAAACTTGCAGTATAATTAGATGCTTGTTGTCAGACTAAGGGTATTAAACAAAAACAATGACATACCGTTAGTAGAAATACCCCGGTATGTGTAGACAAAACACCCTGAGAGATTTAGGTGAAAATAATAATATAAATAGAAAAGAGTATTATTCATTCACTTGGTCACAGTTATTTAAATATATTTTAAATATATTCAAGGCATAGCTGTACTGACGAGGGATAGATCCCGAAACACGTGTCTGCAGATGGCCTTATATTATGTAACGTTCCTTTTGTTGTTTTTACATTAAATTTTTCTCGGATCAAAATTTGTTGCATTATGCAATATTTTAATGATGTGCAACAGCAGGTGTACATTATGTAATTCAATGTCCGGCGTGGGTATTTGCCCGGGAAGTAGTTGTTTTAATGTGCATTTGTTTAACGTATTTACGTAACGTACGTCAAAAGTCACAGAGGTAAATGTGGAAATAATTTACTAATTATTTTCAAATCATTTTTATTTAATATATGAAAATAATAATAATAATTAGTAATATATAAAAATCGTATATTTCCGTTAATAAAGGTATTATTAAATTAAATAAAAATCTCGATTTGTGTCGTGTATGCCACTCGAGATTTTTATTTAATTTAATAATACCTTTATTTTATTAATAACACGTTTCCAGCGCAAAACTCTAGTTCCCCCATAATTAACGACGCGCAACTAAAAGCACCCAATTTTCCGAAACCTCTCATTGCGCAAACCACACACTCTGCTCGCGCCCAGATTTCCGTACTACACATCTTTCAGAACTTTATTAATGGCAAAGAGCGCAAAGATAACGCCCTTTGACAAATTAACGTTCCGTCTCGCGAGTCCCGATTCCATCTTTTCCATTAGGACTTTGTTCGCGACGAAGCGGTTTCGCCCGACTATTAAAACGTATAGTGGGCCCTTATTAATACCAAGTCGAATTACGCAATATTAGACGCGAAATGTAACGGCGAGGGATAAATGACAGTTATTAGTCAGTCACAGGGCCTTTTCACGGGTGGAGCAAATATTTGATATTCATTAATATTAAATTTCAAACTCGGGAATGGAAAGAGAGAGAGAGAGTTGGGTTTATTAATTGTTCAGTGTAATTCGGGATTTATCATCCCGGGAAAATGTTCATATAATCTGATATTAATGTTGATTTATATTATATATTGTTATTACATTCACTAAATTTACCTTCTGAGATAATTATATTTCCATTTTTCATCAATGATGTAATTTGATCAAACTATTAATTTTATTAATACAACATAAATTAATCATAATAAATGAAAGACAACGCAAGCGCCATCTATTGCCTAATTTCATAAACATAAATTATTTAATTATAAGAAATAATTATCGATAGCAAATTGCAGAACAAGATAATCAAATCATAATAAATTAAAGACGACGCAAGCGCCATCTTTTGCCTAATTTCAAGTGGCATCGTCAACGATTTGGGTCTACAAGGTAGACGACCGAGAATCATTGTTTCGTCCACTAAAGGAAGGCGAACTTGTCCTGTTTAAGCAAACAAGGTAAACGAAATTCACATTTAATGAAGCGTTCAGCCATCTAGCGTATGGATGACTAGTGATATCAAATAAAATAAATAAATCTTTATTAACATATAAACCGTTTTACAAAAAAAATATAAACTGTTTTAGTAAAAATACAAATAACAAAATCATATAATATAAACGCATATAGTTCCCATTTTTTTAAGTAATTTAAATTAAAATAAATTTTTGCTGCGCGGAAAGAGAGAATGACAAATTTTAATAATAATTGCCAGTCATTTTTTTCATTCTTTAATTTTAATTTGAAATAATACAATATAAATAATCTTAAAACTTATATATAGATTTAATTAAAATTCTGCTATATCTAATATGTTCCGTTCCCAATTACAGATTATTTTTATTATAATAACCCTGTGTTATAAAACAAACAAAAAATGTGGAATATTCAAAAAATGTAAAATATAATTTTATTCTAACTCATAGAAAAATTATATTATTTTATTAACATTATATTTAAGTTACGCAAATAGAATTATATTTATTAGTTTTGTATAATATTTATGTAAAAAACGAAGGTATATTTGTAAAAAAAAACAAGTGATTTAATTTTCTATGTAACGTATTGTTTCTCTCGGTACGCTTATATTCAACGCCGCCCTTAAGATGTAAGTCAGTAATAATGTTGCTAAGATATAAAAAAGTTGAGTTTTCATAATCGTTAACTGTGTCGAATTCACAAGAAAGAATCCCACAAAAACATTATAACAGAGCTAAAGCCTGTTACATCTATCATTATTAAGGTAAAACATTTATTTTGTTTTGTTGTAACTTACAACAATCATCAACAGACTGCATACAAATATATTTATATATATATATATATATATATATATATATAAAACATCTTTATTCGAACAATATGACAACAAAAAATTACAAAATTTATTATAACTTATTATTATTATATAATATAATTTATTATTATTATATAATATGTACAATTGCGTTAGTAGTCTTTCATGGGCTATCGACCATAAGTTTTTCTGCCCTATATTTAATAATTTTAAAAATGTATAATTCCGTGTATGAATAAATTATTCAATTATTTCTAATAATTTCTGCGTTATCAAATGCAGTTTTTAATTGATTCATTGTTTCATTATATCATGAGAGTTTTTTATTCATTTTTTATCATTTTAAACATAATGTAATAAAGACATATATTTTAATTTATTTTACGGAAATCTCCTTTCTACAAAATGATAAGCATTTACATAAATCATCACAAATATTAATCAACAATAATAATAATAATCGCGGTACCACAAAAATTTAACATAATGCAATTTATAAATAATAAACGCAATCAATACCTCTCCCCATTCCTCCATTTTCCGTAAATATATTCCAATTTCTGTGCGTGTAAAAGGATGGGGGGGGGAGGTATGGCGAAATTAAACAAATATTGATTATCACATACAATATTTGCTTAGAAAGGGGTCGGGTTTATAAACACCGGCCACCGCGTCCGGCGATTGACGGCCGGCTCGAAAACATGCACACAGAACGGCGCATTCCGTCGCAATTGTTACTGCACAAACACGCACATTCTGCCCAATACACATGATCATTAGGGCCCCCCTATTGTTTATACACAGTCATGAATATTTATCCGCATTCATGCAATTAAATTATGATGAAGCTCGACGAAAAACGAACGTAATTTGATAAATAGATGTTATCCTTTTCAGAGATAATTCAAGCACTGGGTTTGTTATAATATGGAATAATTTATGATGTCTTTAATTTTTTATGATGATATCAAAGATTTGTCAATGAATATTATTATAAAATTTTATACAAAACAAAGTTACAATTAATATATTTAAACATGTGTAACGAAGTAGAAGCCTTTATAATGAAAACTTTTATATTAAATAAAAATGATTTGAAAATAATTAATAAATTATTTCCACATTTACCTCTGTGATTTTTGATTGTAACGTAAATCAAAGTACGTTATTGTTTAACGTACTTACGTAACGTACATAAAACAACTACTTCCCGGGCAAATACCCACGCCGGACATTGAATTACATAATACAACAGCAGGTGTTCGCTGTTTTATATCAATAAAATATTGCATAATGCAACAAATTTTGCTCCGAGAAAAATTTAATGCAAAAACAAACAAAAGTACCGTTACTTAATATAAGGCAGACACGTGTTTCGGGATCTATCCCTCGTCAGTACAGCTATGCCTTGCATAATTTACGCAGGAAAATATTATTTTCAGTTGTCATTTTTTTCTTCAATTAAAATGTAATAATAATTAATTATTTTCACCATTACATTATTATTTTTTCTAATAATAAAGGACATAAATTGGATCTTTCCAGTACATCAGATAGAGACCAAAATTCATGAAATTTATAATCTTCTTTATGTTAATTATGGAGATTTTAATTATTTAGATAAAAGTAATAATAATATTTTATTTCCAATACAGGCCGAAGCCTAATTACAAAGGAAATTACAAAACAAAACAAAAAATAACATAATGCAAATAAACTATACTTAAAACTAAAAAAATATACATGCAGCTAGATATAATTATTATAAACAAGATTTTAATGTTGCAATAAAATACGATCTTGATGGATTAAATATATCAACAGAGTACTGCACCTCATGGTATCTGCGTAACATATAAATAAGCGGGAAAAACGAATGATGAGTTGTACAGGGAGTAGGAAAATGAAACACTTGGTTATTACGACTGGATGGCCGTGGGACGTTTTAAAACAACTGACTCAGAAAATTACTGTTGTCTATCTCATAATGCATTAATTTATAAAGTTCATATATTTGGACGTATTTATGTCTATTATAAACAGATAACATATTAAACTCCAACAATAGCGAGTCGTAAGACATACAATTGTCTGGATAAGTTCGGCACTTGTACAAATATAAGTACCTTAGAAAACGTTTCTGAATTCTCTCTAGCATATGTATGTAATTACAAAAACCAGGGGTCCAAACACAAGCGCAATAATTAATTTTACTAATAATTAATGATTCATAAAGTTTAACTGCCGCATCAGTGCGCTTGAATTCACGGCAATTACGTATGATAAAACCAAGAAGTTTATATGATTCATTAACAATATTTTGTATGTGAATATTAAAAGTTAATTTTGTATCGAATGTTACACCTAAATCCTTAAAATGATTTCTATAGTTGTTTCGCTTAGATGATATTCATACAAACACATGTTACGTAATCGACCAAAAGACAAGACACGACACTTTGATGGGTTAATTGCTAATCCATTGCATAAACACCATGATGCTAGTTTATCTAAATTAGATTGTAATATTTCACAGTCATTAATATTTCTTATATTTCTATACAATTTTACATCATCTGCATACGTTAAAAAATCACAATCCAAAACACTAGCTACCTCATTTATAAACAGTAAAAATAAAAGTGGTCCAAGGTTCGATCCTTGAGGGACACCACTTGTAGCTGCAAATGATTCAGATCTGCAACCCATGTATTCAATATATAGATATCGATTTGTCAAATATGACCAAATAGTCGCTATTACATTTGATAGTATATTATATTTACGCATATAAGAAAACAACTGAGCATGAGGCAAATAATCAAAAGTCTTGCTTATATCTGTATAAATTACAACAACTTGGTTCAATCGAAATGAACTGAGTTATACATAATAAATTAGATTGTGTGTTACGTTTACGCATAAATCCGTGTTGTTTAGATGTTATAAAGGGATCAACAATGGAGTGAATATAATTGCAAAGTATACTCTCAAACACTTTCGAAAAATTGGAAATAATAGCAACAGCTCTATAATTTTTAATATCAGACTTTGTTCCAGATTTAAAAATCGGACGTATACGTGCCAATTTCCAACTATTCGGAAATATTTGTGTGTCTAATATAAGATTATAAATAAATGGTAAAGGGCGAGCAAGTTGAGAAGCGCAATCCTCAAGAATGAATCCAGGTACTTGATCAGCTCCCATTGTCATATTCGGTTTAATTTTCCTTAAGTGCAAAAGAACGGTTTCTTTGTCAATTTTGAAATTTCCCATTGAGTAAATATTACTTTGAAGCACTCGGGCACTATTGCCACTAACTGACTTGTAGACGCTTCCAAAGAAATCTGCGAAGCCATCAGAGGGAGAGTCAAGAGTATCCCCACCATACGACATTACACCAGGTATTCGGGTAAGAGAAATAAGAACAACTCTTTTAGATTTATTATCGTTAAAGTAAACTTAACCCTTACGCTTAGTCAGATATGACGTAATAACTTAAAGAAAGCTGGAAGATGGTGTCAAGTTATCCATTTTTTAGTAAAATTTCACGATTAATATTATCAAGCGCACGTTTAAAAATAACATCAACTTGTTTATGCGAGTCAAGAGCTTGACTTAAGTGCTGTTAAGACTATTAATTCAATTAATTTGTATCTTTATGGAGAATATTTTCAATAAACTCACGCACGATCATTAATTTCTTATTTTTTCGTTCTATATTTCAACATGGATTGATCCAGCGAATCAACAGTTTCTAATTTAATTCATATCATAGAGTATATTAGCGAGGTATTTAACTTTACTGCGTAGAATCGATTTCTAATAAATTTAAGTTGTAATGCTCGTCAATGTCTATATATATCGAATATGTCTTTGTTAATATTAAGTTTAAGTCTTTTCAATATTTTTGTAAAAAAGGTGTCTCCGTTGAATAAATAAATAAATAAATAAACAAAAAATAAATAAACTCGCATCAATCGCACTAAATCCATTTTTATATCATTATGTATACACGTACGTTCATTTGAATTGAAAACAGATGTAAATATTAATAAAAAAACTGGGGTGCATATAAACAGATAACAAAAACAGGATAATTTTCAGTCTGGATGTGTCATCGCGGAATTTCCTCCTCTCTCCGCCAATTACAGTATCTATTGTAATGGATTCGGAGATTTAGCCCCGGAGGGCTCTCGGGCCGGGAGAAGGGGGTGTAAAGAGAGGGCGTCGTAATCTCTGTGATCTTAGATTGTTTCTAAGGCCTACGACGCACTGATGGAGATTGTGGTAATTTGCTCTCTTTGCATTTTGTTGGAAACTTTCTGTCAGGGGGTAGGGGGAATCCATAATGACTCGACGGATTTACAAATCCCCAGGATCTATCGGGAAAACGGAAGAAGAAAAAAGAAAAGATAGGAAAAAGAATGCAAGCACGCGATGAATATTTCGATTCGAAAAACTTTGTACATAATCAAGAATAGTAATAATTTTGTTTTCATAAACAGAACAAGTTCGCTTTCCTTTAGCGGATGAAACAGCGATTCTGGG
This sequence comes from Philonthus spinipes, assembly GCA_963082785.1. NCBI lineage: Eukaryota > Metazoa > Arthropoda > Insecta > Coleoptera > Staphylinidae > Philonthus > Philonthus spinipes. The sequence goes on from OY720314.1 coordinate 22,242,591, forward strand.
TTGTCTACCTTGTAGACTCGAATCGTTAACAAAATATAATAATAAGGGAAGTCCGAAGTGGTTCAGGTAAAAAGAGACAAAAGTGGAAACAATCAACCTGATTGGGACAACAAACAAAATGAGAATATAATAATAACACAAAGTCTAACAAAGTTTTAGTTGTCTAAAAAAAACTAAATTCTTGCGATTTTTTTGTAAAATTTATCGCAAACTAAACATACATTTCTGTTCATCAATTCTTTACACCACTTTTGCACCACCCATCCCCTTAAAAAATATATTAATTCTATCATTTCAATAACTAATGAATACATAGTATATTCAGCACCGATCGATGCTGCCTGCCGTAACTAAATGTATAAATTGTAAGAGAGCCGGTGAGGTATGGCTTTCGCGATATATAGCTGCTGGAGAGTACATGAAAACTTTATTATCCGGTGGTATTTAATTAAGCTTGTCCATGAATTCGAGTTGTAAAACTATCGTCTCCAGATGGCGAGTCCCTCCCCCACCCCACACCGCACGGCCCCTTGAGCAAAACGGGAGACACGTGTCAGGGACATTTACTTAATGTAATTTCCCGCAGACATGTTATATTTTACATCGTTGGGAATTATTACTGCGCGTTATTATTACCTTTGTGGGTATCAATAGAGATAAAAATTATTAACAAATATATATGTATTATAGAGAAAGTTTATTATTTAAAAAATAAAATTAAAATGGCTGAAAGACCTAAGGTCGATAGCCATTTATAAGTTTATATCAAATATATTGTATAATATATGTATATGTAAATACCACAATAAAGAAGATTGTATATAAAATTTAAAAAAATAGGTTATTTAATCAAATTTTCACCCATCATAGCGTATGGATAATTACGATGACAAATGAAGTTGGACAAAAGATGGCGCTTGCGTCGTATTCCATTTATTATTACAGTAGGCTATGTTGTATATTAATTAACTTTTCCTGATTGCTGGAAAAAAAGCAAATATAATTTCAATCCCGAAAGGCCAGAAGGACCCTACCATCCTAGGAAATCAACGACCAATCAGCCTCCTTCCCGGCTTGGCTAAGGTAGCGGAGAAGACAGGACTTACAAAAAAATAATAGAGGAGAAAAAACTGATACCAAAACAAAAGGGAAAGCTGGCAGCCATTCAGCAAGCGGCTAACCTGATCAACTCCGCTAAGAAACATCTTGCAAAAAGGAAAACAGTGTTAATAACATTATTAGACGCCGAAAAAGCTTACGACAGAGTATAAAAGGATGGTTTTCTCTACAAAATGCTCATACAGAACATCCCTTTCTGGATTGTCAGGTTGGCAGATGATTGGCTGATAAATAGGATCTTTAGAACCAGGACAAAAAAGACGTACTCCGAATGGACAACTACAACAGCAGGACTTCCGCACGTTATCCCCTTGTTTATTCAAAATTTTTTATTCTCTACAAAATACTCATACAGAACATCCCTTTCTGGATTGTCAGGTTGGTGGATGATTGGCTGATAAATAGGATTTTTAGAACCAGGACAAAAAGACGTACTCCGAATGGACAACTACAACTGCAGGACTTCCGCAAGGTTCCACGGTATCCCCTTGTTTATTCAACCTCTTTGTAAACGACCTCCCCAAATTTAAGGAAAAGAAAGGTATTGAAGTATACCAGTTTACGGACGACACTGCAATTCTGGTACATGGAAGATGTCTAAGAGATGCAAGAGCGAGGATGAGGATCGCAGATCGCAAGAAATTCAGAATTTTGCGGACCAATGGAAGATTAAGATCAATACAAGGAAGACAGAAGCCTCGAGAAGAAGAGACCTATCTTAAAGAGTCTACAATTAAGCAAGGGAGAATACGTGAAAATAAAGAGTTCCATAACATACCTGGGAATCAAGATTGATAGGAGACTAATTCGTTCCTCAGGTCAAAACAAGAGGAGCCTTAACGAGGGCTAAGGCGAGAAGTATATATAGTCTTCTAAAGAAAGACACAAGAAACAGAGTACACTTACTAAACGCGGTACTCAAATCAATAACAAATTATGGGCAAGAAACACACTAACGGTCGCTCAAAGAAGAAGAAAAGAAATGTTGTAGAGGTTACTTCTTCACGATGACAAGGACATCGCCATGATTGGCCAAAATTTTTTAACCAGACGGCCAAATGCCGGCACAAGGGGAAACTAAAATCACACAGTCCATGAGACAACAAGAAATAAATCCGCTAACCTCATATCAGCGGATCCTAATCAAGCAAATCATCCATAGCTGGATCAATCCTACCAATTCAATTCGGATTCAGGTCAAGATTAGCGGCGGTTCAGCAAGTAGAGTCGGTAAGGAAATTTCTGAGACCGGGAAAGTCTGTAAAAAAATAAGACCTTTATTGGTATATCAAAATCAATACAAACAAAACTTCTTTCTTATAAATTATTTACCAAAATAACCCCCCCCCCCCCTTCTCTCCTCTCTTCTCTTTTCTCTCTCCCTCCCCAACTTTTCCAAAATCCTTACCCCTGCCCTATCCTCTCTCATCCACTTCATAACCCTTCTACTCCCTTTCGCTCCCATCAGACATAGAAAAGGCATATGACAGAGTGTGGTAAGACGCCCTCGTCTACAAACTAATTACATTACAAAATTCCCCACTTAATTAACCAAACTGTTGGATGATTGAATGAGAGATAGATCCTATAGGATCAAAATTAATAACATACATTTTTCGTGGAGAAGGTATACCTCAAGGATCTGTATTGTCATTTTTAATAATGAGCATGCGTGAACACAAAAGGCAGTTCTCAGAATGGCGAAAACGGGCTCATGGCTAAGTGCGTCTAAGCGTGAATAAATTAAGAATATTTGGATTTAATTTTTGTGTATTGTGTGGAGCAAATAAATTGTGTTTGGTTGTTCTCCCGAGAATACACTACAAAAATAATTATAACAAAATATATAAACGAGGCTAATTATTCGTCGCGGAGCTATGTCCAATCACTTAATGACCATACCTTTCCACTATTTATTCATCCCTCTCTCTTTTTTTTATTTATTTAGTTGTCGGCTCACACGGAAATTTGTTTCTGGAACGAATCTATCAATCAATATGTAACTTGAGCCAATAGAGCGTGCATACATTGATAGATGAGTTTACACCTACGCTAACACACACACTAAAGAGCACGCTGAACGAGGAACAAGTTAAGTTAACCACGAGGAAATAATGACAATTTCCCACACGCTCACTTTGCTTGATTATATGTGGTCATAAAGCGAGATACGTATTACCGAAAAGAACGACGGGCTAGGCAAGCATCCGGCTATCGAGTTACATTGATTGCGCAACAAAACACTTATACAAATTGATTTGTTAGAGTTGGGCGATTGGTGAATGATAAAATTGAAATATTTTTCCATTTTTTAATAATCAAGTGAATAAATACTCTTTTCTATTTAACTTAAATAATCTTTATTTCCAAATATTTGATATATTTACAATACATATACTTAAATCGATAAAGGTTTGACTTCAAGTTCGGAAAATCGACCAGAAAAAAAAAAAAAAATTAATTAATTTAAATTTTGTTTCCTATTCAATTAATTTTAATAACTCATTATGTATATAAATTTAATGTAATGACTCAACTGAATGGGCATTTCAATTATAATAAATCACTCCACGGTCTTTCGTGAAGAAGCCATAAAAATACAATGTAAGTAACAACATAATAAAAATAATAATAACAAAAATAAATCCCATTATGCGCGAAGACATAAAACTGCACCACAATGTATATTATCACGAACTTTTGAACGTGTGGAATGTGTGAAAGTAGCAGAAGTAGAAGGAGCATCGCCGAGTGGTGAGTCCGGAGTGTGCATTCAACCCTCGAAACTTGTACGCGCGCCTTATTTACCAACTCTTTCATGTCGCTGCCTTTTTTCCGCTTTTCTTTCGGCCGAGTTTCGAGTAGGAAAACAAGGACGCGCGGAAAAATGTTTGCGAGCGCTTCAATCGAAATCAACGCCAACTTAACACATTAAGTGTTGCACACTCGAGAAGTAAGGATGCAACAATGTCGACAACTAAACTGCTGGAAACTGCGTTTTGGATTTGATAGGGGAGAAATAAAATTGATTGTTCGCATATTTTAATAAAAAAAAAAGTTTCTAAAAGGGCAGAAGAACCGTACTATAATCGATAGCCCAGAACAAACACTTTAATTTTATTGTGTATACTTAAAAATAAATGGTAATTACTGGAAAAAAAAAAACAGGCTGATGGACCACTGGTCGATAGCCAGTTTCAGAGTTGGAAATATATTGTGAACGATAGTGTATTGTTAGATATTGTATTGTAATTCTATATTCCAATCTCAGAAATAAAGATGTTTATGTATGTAAAAACTTTTAGTTTGATAATGACAAGTGTAAATTGTTAAAACTATAGTCACTAAATATATAATTCTGTTATACAAAGTTAAAAAAAGTGTTTTATTATAATCTTACACAATGTATAACGAAGTAGAAGCCTCAGTGATCAGTAATATGTAAAAAGTAATTGTTGGAATATGAAAATGAAAATTTTGAAATGATTATTGCTCACTTTTATAAGATTCCTGATTATTCCCTACTTGGATAAAGATTTTCTATAAAGCTAACTTACAAAAATTCAAATCGTATTTATTCAGCATAACATGATAAGCCAACGTGATTTCAATAAAAAAAATGAACAAGTGTAAGTGCGAATCGGAGCGTGATCCCGAAATTTTAATGATGTTACCGATAACGGGATAAAGTCGGAATAAAATTGTGATTCGGTAAACGTGATAAAAGCGGAATTGCAAAAATTCCCCGGGACGAGAGCCGGAACAAAGGCAAACAGGAAAAATTGATCCTTCACACTCACACACACACAAATTTAAATAAAGACCTATTCTAGCCTCAAAAAAAAAGAACTACAGCCTCTACATTTACATTTTTGTAATGTTATTATTTCGTATTATCCTGTAACTACGCTTCAGTTTCCCATTCGAAACTAAATTTATTGTTGTTGTTATTACCAATTTTACTTACAGTAAAAAGTGTCAAAATTTATGAAGCATACTCTTGTACTAATTAATATAATGTTGCTATTCCATACGAGAAATATTATAGCGAAATTTTTGAATATGTACAATGATAATATTTCTGTAAGTTCTTATTTATATAATAGAGAGCGAATTGTTGAAGTCGATGGTTATAAATCACTACCATATGTTGCGACTAGTGGTGTTCCACAGGGCTCGAATCTTGGGCCCCTGTTGTTTATAATATTCATAAACTCTGTAACCTCAGCACTGAGCTGCAAATTTTTAATGTATGCAGATGATATTAAGATATTCAGAACAATTAATTTAACATCAGACTGCTTTGTACTGCAAAATAACATCAACCAATTATATTCTTGGTGTGTAAAGCATGGCCTTAGTATCAATATAAAAAATATTAACATCATATCATTTCATCGCAAGTTAAATCTATTAATTTTTAACTATACCATTAATACCAATCCCATTAAGAGGACAACTGAGATATATGATCTGGGTGTTATATTTGACGAACATCTAAGCTTACTAGTACGATTCAATCTTCATTAAGAATGTTAGGCTTTATTATAAGGAATTGTATACAATTTAATCATGTCAAAAGTATTATAAAATTATTTAAGTCATTTGTTCTAAGCAAACTGAATTATTGTGCGTCTGTTTGGAGCCCTTACTATCGCTGTCATATTCACACATTAGAAAATGTTCAGAGAAAATTCCTTAAGTATCTATATTATTTTAAACATGATGTGTATCCTTCTTATGATGTGATACTTAATGAATTTTCAATGCCTTCAATGATGCAGCGTCATAAATATATATTAATACTCACTTTATATAAACATATCCATTAGCATTTAGATAATCCATTCTTTCTTAATTTACTTTGCGTTCATGCCCCTAGATTTACACGCGCAATTCATTCACGTTTTATTGCAAAAAAACCTAATACGTTACACTTTTCTCAGCCACCAATGCATAATATGTTAAATTGTTATCACAGTGTTCAAGATACGTTATTTATGCCTAGTCTTTCCGTTTTTTCACGTGATAGTAGACTTGCGATTAACCGTTTTTAGTTTATTTTTAGAATAGTTTTTATGTATATTTTTTGTTGTTCTCATATGTAATATTAGTTACTTTTAAGATTTCCCTGTAATTGAAATGTTTCTGTTGGGAATGAATGAATAAATAAATAAATGTTAAATTTAATAAGTATGTTATTAATTATCTTCACAATTAGAAAAACTATTTAGACTGTGATAATAAAAAGTAATGTACACGTTAAACTTACGGAATAATCCCGTATGTCTTCGTTCCCAAATCTTTTCATAATTGCCTTATGTTTTGAAGGCATTCTTTAAGGCGTCTGATATTTTCAAACTGAATGTGAATTTGTTGTCAAAAATCACTTCCAAGCCTCTCATTGTATCCACGTTTGTAAGAAAATATGGGTGTATTGGAAAGCTACGAACGTTCTAAATTTATAAACAAACACAAAAAAATTAAATACAAATTGTTATCGTACACCATTCGTTTAAGTTCTTAATAGAATTCTGCAAATGGTAGGAGACATCAATGCAGCGAATGATTTTGAAATATTTCCAGGACGTCAGAAGCAATAAGTACAAAGTAATATAGTGTTTTCATGTATATATAAGAAGTCTTTATAAATAGTTTAGCTAGCTTATTAAATTAATGTTTCAACAAAAAATATCAGCCCTTTAACCACCTTATACCATGCAAGTTCTGCATCCAGGATACACTGAACGAAGAGTAACGTTTTGTAAGAATATCTCGACGCTGTTATTGCAAAATCCCCATTTTGCTTCCAACGGGATATTCATGGAAGTTTACTCATTCATTACAACGATCACTTAAAATAAAACACTTAAGAAGAACTTATAAGTTCTTCACCTGAAGAAGCAACAACGTTGCGAAACAATTGTCGTGAAATACACAAAAAATTGTTGAAAATCATTAAGTGTTTTATTTTAAGTGATCATGGATTTTCAAAAATTAAGTGCCTCCACTATCTACGACATCACAACGATCATGCATGGACCGTTGAAAATCCTCGGGAACATCAAGGACGACGACCACAAGTACGTTTTGGTTTAAATGAATGTGTTGGTTAATTTTGGCGATAAGTTCATTCACAATTTCACTGCAGATGGATATTTGCACGTTTTGATGACTTCCCTGATCGATGGCAGCATTTGCCTCGACCGCCTAAATAGCTTTTGGTTCCAGCAAGATGGAGCTCCACCGCATAACGCTAGAAGAGTGTTTGATTACTTGTCTGAAAAACATTTCCCAACAGTTATTTTAAATAGTGGCTGGCACATTCGTTAGACCTTTCCCTATTAGATTTTTAATTATTGGGAGATATGAAAAGCATAATTTATAAATCTGCACCTACCGATATCAATGACTTGCGAACAAAGATCATTACAACTTTAAGGACAAAACTAAAACGGATGTTTTAAGATGAATACAAAATCTTCTTTATGCTGGAGACTTTAATTATTTAAATAAATAAGTAGGAGAAAGGACATATATTTTTATTTAAATAATCAATACAATATATTTGTGTTTTATTTAGTAATTTAAAGAGCATGAGCTATATATGTTTATAAATAGCTAATTCTATTTTCTTTCATTTACAAAATAGGTGAAGTCTGTAAATAAAGATAATAATAATAATAATAATAATACTAAAATAATTAGCTCTTGACCAGTTTCTTTTATTTTTTCGCTTATTGTCATTTATTAATAAACATTAATTCCTTTAGTGGACGAAACAATGATTTTCTGTCATCTACTTTGTAGACCCAAATCGTTGACGATGCCGCTTGAAATTAGGTAAAAGGTGGCGCTTGCGCCGTCTTTAATTTATTATGATTAATTCATTGTTATTTATTAACATTCGATACCGTGGGTTTAATTTCCAGACTGGATGGATTGATTTGTATATGCAAATAAATTCCATCAAGTGGTAGGGTGTATGTGGCGCGAATACCGAGGATGGACAATATGGCCAAAAAGTTAAAAATCCTTATCATTTATATTTCATATAACAAAAATATTTGATATTAAGTGAACTATTACTTAGTCTCAGTTTAAAAATCGATTTTTTTTTTGTTTTCGGTTAAATCGATTCTATATAGTTTGTAGAATTTCGCGACAATCGAAATCCACATGTGATTTTTTTAATTTATGTTGTAAACATTTCTTAGAATTTCATTGTATTATTTGATATTATTATATTTATCAGATAAAATTATCTATCAGTAATTCTTGTTTTAAACAATATTGAAAAGTAAATATTTTGAAGAGAAGTAATTAATTTTTTGATATCCGAGAAATGTTTTCAACTGAATAATGGCTGTGTAAATATTTTCATACAAAAGGACAAAAGGTCTTATTTTGTACACGTCTCGTCCTCTCGTTATAATCATTGTGTTTAAGTTTTAAGTTTGTAATTGTTTTTTGAAGCAGAACTGATTCGGCCTTCGGGCTGATCAGATGTCTTTGCCTTTTCGTTAATAGTGAAAAACTGTAATAATTGTGTAAAGTTTGAATACAAGTATAAGTTAAAGTTTGAGCCCAGAGTTATTGTTGTTGACTTCTTGTCAATATGACCCGCAAGGTGTTATCAAAAGCTCCACATAAGGAGTGATAACATTTAGGCCAACGCGTTCACCGGCCGATAATTCATCACCGTTTCGAAACAGCTGCGCACTTGAAATATTTAATACTTTGTTTTACCGGTTATAGGTTGTTTTACCGGCAGGACCCTTAGGCTACACAGTTTCCAATTAGTTCGCATTGTGGTGCCCAGGTGACGCTATTGTAGTGTAATATAATCTTTTTGCTTTTTTTAAGTTATACCTTCGTAAAAATTTAAACGCGTTTTACTCGAAATCATGTTTTTCGAATTGGGCGTAAAGATTGCGCGAAAAACACGCAACCGATCCTGTTCATTCTTTGACTATTTAAAGTAGACAGAAGTTGTAACTTGAAAAGGGCGTTCAACTTTAAGAAAAAGCACGCAAAACAGCATAAATAGTAGGTAAAAAATACTGTTTTATCATATAGCCAGCATTTTTTTAATAATCAATATTTTTCTATAGAATTAATACAAGTTCCAGATAATGTCATAATATTTCTTGAATAACATTCTCACTTATCACGTTAAATATTTTGAACTAATGATATTTAAAGGATAAATTAAACACTTGGCTTGTTTCACTATTGTGTTATTTTGCTTCAAATTACTGTGGAGTCCTGCTGCATCTCGCCCGATGACCCATGCACGGTGTGCACCATGAAGCACAACTGCTACTCAAAATCTAAAATATTCTTCAAACATGAAGAAACATAATTTAAGAAAAAAATAAGATCAAAAAAATATGCCTTCTGCAAAAAAAAAAACAGTTTTTAAAGAAATTTTTTGCAGAAGGCATATTTTTTTGATCTTGTTTTTTTTTTTAATTATATTTCTTCATGTTTGAAGAATATTTTAGATTTTGATTTATATTAAAATTTTCAGTTACTGAAATTTGTCGATTTTTGTTCAACACCAGAATGATCCTTCGGATTCCATTCATCCAGCCTGTGTTGACTCCCTCCATCCGTTGCATCGGTTTCATTTCGAGGCTCCGGGGCGTCCGTTCCTCGCGCACCTGACGCGGCGTGAGAAATCCGGGTGTGCGGGAGTGGAGTGCGCGGGAGGTGACCTCTGCCCCAGGCGCTCGTTCCGAAGGCTCCGTCAGCTTGCCTCGGCCGCGTAGCCTTCGCCTTTGCCCGCAGGCTTCTTCGATGATGGCATGTGCGTGCTGGATGCTCCGGGGGTGTCTGTGTCTGTGCACCTACACACCTACACACACACACACGCCACACGCGTCCGTCTTCTTCTGTTTTCTTTCAGCATGTTCGCACTCCCCTCAGGGGGGTCCGCTCCGCCCGTCGCGCTCTTCTTTGTCTGGCCGCCTTTCGGATGGGATTCTTTCTCGGCTTTCAGAAAGATTTTGTGTTTGAATGGAATTGCTTAGCCAATTAGGGTTTCAAGGTCCGCGTCCTAATTTGATTTGTTTTCTTGGAAATTGAACACGCATAGAACTTAAATCAATAAAACTAGCCATCACTACAATAGGAACGAAACGAGGAATTGACATAAATGAAATAATACTCTGGAAGATTTCCTGGACCACGTCAGACGAATTAAATAAATTAAATAAACTGAATTTTAAAATAATTAATTAATAAATTATTTTCCTTTCAGGTACTGTGACATAACGACTTTAACAAATGTCTAATAATTGACATTTGCTTTTGCATAACTGTGACCAAGTGAATAAATAATAGACTTTGATTAAAACACTTGGTTTGTTTCACTGAATCAGTGAAACAAACCAAGTGTTTTAATCAAGTTCTATCAATTAAATATGTTTCACCACGGGTTAAGTGAGAAATTAAATCAAAACAAGTGAATAAATCCTTTTTCTATTTAAAATTAAATATTTAACTCTTCTATACTGCTAATTTTATTATGTGCTCAGTTTACACTTTTTTAACGGTTTGGCTTACATTATTAAAGATGCATAAACTGAATTAAAATGAAGTAATATTTAGTCAAAACATTAGCAACAAAAAATACATGAGAGGAGAGAGAGATAAAGAAAACAAAGAAAAAGAAAAGGCAGAGCGAACTGTTTCTACGGAAATGTCTTCCAACTGTATTTTATGCAGTTAAAAATGTTTTATTATATTAAATAACTGTGACCAAGTGAATGAATACTGTTTTCTATTTAAAAATGTTTTATCTGTGGATCCAATTGTGTATCAAAAGCAAAATAATAATAATTTGGACGATCTTAATTGCTCAGACTCGATCTAATTGGGTTACCTAGCTCCTTCACTAAATCTTGCTGTTAAGAAATCTACGACTCTCCAGATTGACATTTTGAAGCCTTACCTTCGTAAGCCCATAAGCCAGAATTATATTGTCTGCCGCTTAATAATGCAAGACAGATGACAATGCTCACTTCTGGTATACTCCTTCTACTTAAAACCTGCCTGACAGTATCGCTGGTTTCTCCATAGTAGTTGTGGGTTCCTATTAATCGAACATATCATGTCAATGTTGGGTTTAGTATAGTAAGAAACGATCTTCAACATTTTCAACGATTAGACAAATTAAATATTCATAATAGTCTGATGAGGTTCGAAAAACCGAAATAGCCATCACTAGTTATACATACGCTAGATGAATGGTGACTGAACGTTTCATTAAATGTGATATTAAATATTATTGAGCCACAGTTGTTTTCATTGGAAGCACCATTTGCGTTTGATTCTGTATTGAATCAATAAAATACACATTTTTTTTGCATTATAATATACAGTTGGAAGATATTCTTATATTCTTTGTTTTTTAACAAACATAGAAATAACACGTGATTATTAATAAAAATAAAAATGTAATAAAACAAATACATTTCTCGCAAAACTTATAATTCGTTCGCGTCGACCTGTTGTGTTTGTTCAGCTGATAAAACACACACGAGTTCCAATAGGCGAGCCGTCGCAAAAAGAGCAAACGAAGGGGTACGAAAACTTTAAGAGGGCACATTGTTAAGAGTTTTCCGGGGCGATCTCGCCGAGTAAAAATTGCCGGAAAAATAAGACCGCGAAAACAAAAAATGTTTATCTGGCCGGAACAAGTTCTGTCCTTAGTTTTAATCGATTTCCCGGTGCCGGGGAAATATTTTAAAATAACATCGTCTTCTTACTTTGTTTTACACTTTGTTACGAATACGCTGTTGGGATGTTATAACGTTACTTGTTTAAAATTATCAAATTTAATTATTTTATATAAAATCAAATTATTTATTTCTATGCAAATTTTATTCAAAAATATTCGTAGAAACTTAACAAGAATACACCGAAAAAAAAAAAACAGTTTATTTTGAAGCATTCTACTTTTATATTCTGAAAATTTGTTAAAATGATCCCTAGCAACAAATTAACGTCAAAATACTATACAAAATAGGGAATACAACTGTCAGAAAACATAAAATTTTATGTTTATTTAAAAAATCCAGTTTTATCTGTTATTTTACTTCTTCTTGATAAAATTTCTGTTCGAGTGAAAAGTGCCATACTTATATTATATTCATAAAAAAAAAACAACTGTTTGGAAATTATTTGTAAGGCTTTAATATTGAAATTATTAGACCGCTCCTTTCTTACCAAATTTATTAGTATAAATTGTTCAACTTTGTGAATTATTGTTGAGATAACTACTTACTTAAATGAATTCATATTGCATATTTCTGTGTTTTAAAGTATGCCGAAAATAGATATACCAACAGAAATGCAAAATTTTTAGTTTTATTTCGACAGTGTGCGGCGCGAATGACTTTGCCGTCGAAGCGCCTTACAAAACTCAAATCTCTCTCTGTTTTTATTTACTTTTTTGACAATTTATTTAAACTTTAAACAATGTTCTTGTGGATATTGGCTGTCGGCCATTTAGCCAATAATATATATATTTTTTAAATTTATTGTTAGAAGTATTATATGAAAAAATATTAATCATCATCCGGCAACTCCGCCATGATAGGGGCGCCGGTAACAAAACCTTCACAACGGTTAGCCATTTAACAATTAAACTATGAATATGTACCACAAAGTGAATGTCAATTAAATAAAAAAAAATGTTTATATTTTGTAATATATATTTTTTATAATTAGTTTAAAATTAGAAATAATATTCACTTGGTTTGATTTTACTTAATAATTAATGACAATAAAGTAACAGAAATGATTTTTTTTATATTCTTGCAAACTGAATTGTTATTATTCTTAAAAATCTAATTTTATAATAATTAAAATCTTTGTATTGATAATGATGATTGATGACAATGTGATCATTGATCTGGCAATGATCATATGGTGATCGAAGTGTACATCTTTTAATAAATAAAATAATTTAAGAAAAGTGTGCAAAGTGTTTTCAAATATATATGAAATCTTCTCGGAACTCACATTTAATTAAGTGAATAAAAAGTTGATTAAACAAAATTAATACTAAATCAAAAATATAATATTAACATAATTCAAGCTGTAAAATCTATTTTTAATTAAAAATCCAATCGCGCCTCACTAAAAAAAAAATATATATATTCGCTCGCCTCGATTTCATGCTTCAAGTTTTAAAAGTGGATTATTGGATTTCGGCGCGATCGCGTTTTAAGTACATAGTTTCGGCGGAAGCTCAACCTTCGCGTAAACCATAAAACGAATTGATTTAGTAATTTCATCCGAGTGAGTAGTGCGAAGATTTACCATAAAGATACAACTAATGCCATTTAAATGGATGATTAGACTTGGAGTAAACTTAAGATTGGAGTTTGATATTCGTGTTCTCGAAATAATAATAATAATAATATTAAAAAACAGGAAATTAAAGCAAGAGTAAACTACAATTGAAAATCCAGCGTACCAACATAGAATTTGTATTTATTTATTTAACCCTTACACCACCATTATGGTAGATGGTGATTTTATATTATATATATATATATATATATATATATATATTTATTAACCAGTATATTGCTTTTCAGAAAAACACAGCTAGTACGGATGTTAAACAGATTAGATTGAATAACTTTAAATTCTCGACTAATTTCGGGTTATTAGCCCATTTTCGAGAAAATTTAAAAAAATAAATTCTCTTGAAAATGGGCTAATAACCCAAAACTTGTCGAGAATTTAAAGTTATTCAATCTAATCTGTGTTTTATTCGTTGATTTTTAATAATTTATTCATATTTATTTCATACAATATGAATTAATGTCGATGCAAAAATACCGAGAGCGGAAAAAACTTGGACATTGACTAAAACGGATCAAAGATCAACGTACTTCAATCGATCAGCTCTATCGAATTAATAAATACTACAAGCTATATATATATATATATATATATATAACATCTTTATTTCTGCCGAAGACTATTTTATATACAATAAATTAACAATATAATTCTTATAATATGCTATACGTTGTCCTTAGAAAACGGCTATCGACCATAGCTCTTTCTGCCTATATTACAAGCTATTTTTATTATTTAGCTAAGATTCGTTAATAACAAAATTATGTAATTTTAATAGTAATCGTACATGAGCTTGCACATCCAATATTTAAATTTTATATTAATTGATTAATTGGTAGACTATAAGCCATAAAATTAATTAAAAATAACTGGAGCTCACCGATAAACTCGTTTCACTATTCCGATACCGTGACTAAAGTGAATTAGTTACGGTATCGTTTTATTTCTTAGTTATTAAGAAACAAAACAGAAAAAAATAAGAATCAAATAGATTAAAATCCATTTTTGAAATATTTCTTGTATTATTTCATTAGCAAGTGACACAAATTACAAAAAAAAGTTACATTTATTTAGGTAAAAAAAAATAGAGCCAGGTTATGAAACAGAAGGAAAAAAAGGTAAATTTCTTTCTTAAAAAAAAAAAAACATCTTTATTCAGACAGCAGAATTACAATTCTTTACAAATATTTATATTTACAATACATATTGATGGGTTTGTAGTCTGTCATGGGCTATCGACCGGAGGTCTTTATGCCCTGTTATGAATTTATGGTGATTTGCAAATGACAACTTTGCTAGCTAGCTTAACTGTCATGTAAATGAGTGATGAATTGGTGAATTGTCACAGAAGGGGGTTTATGTTTGGGAGGGATATTAAGGTTGCGAGGGATGCAGAATTTTCTTTCTTATAATTTGATTAATTTCGATTTTTTTAAAAGAAATAATAATTTCAATAATTTTATTTAATTAACCGATGAGATTTTAAGTTGTTGCAGAGCTTCTCCTCGTTTAAATAGATCCACCGTTTTTTTTTTTTAATTTCATTCAAAAGGATTACATTAGCTCTATCCCTAAATCCCCATACTGATTATCCAGATTTCCGGATTTTGTCCTTTGTTTACGTAACAAACAAACTTCCCAAGGTTTCGTGTTTTTTTATTTATTTATTTATTCCCACACAAGAAAGAGAGAGAGGAAACAAGACGATATTGATTACGCAATAGCCGTTATCAATTCCCTTTCAATCCCTCTAGGTCGGGCCGAGATTAAATCTTGATACGCACTCTGGGAAGGGACACTAACACGTGCCCCGTTTCTGTTTTCTTGTTGCCCTTTTTTTTATTTATTTTGGGTGGAAAATTGAATTTGTTTCCATGTTTTTTATGACTGATAAAAACATCGAATAATGCAAATCGCGGCCATCCCTCCGCGTTTTATCGGCCGCATCAGCGTAAATATACTTGCTTATCGAATTTTATTCCCGGTTTCGGTCCGAGAAGGGAGGAAAGAGAGGGTTAAATAAAATATAGATATATCGCCGGCTGAGATCGATTCCACTACAAACTTTATAGGCGGAAAAATAAAATATCCCTTACATTATTTCCATTCGCTTGTACAGGCATTTTCCTGCTTAAATATGTTGAAAAAATAAATATCGAGCGTATAGCAAAAATGGACGACGAAGTTGGGGTTGGAAGTCTCGAGTCATGTCTGTACTGAGATCACACGTGTGAAATGCTGGTTGCGTTCAACATAACAATCAGTACTTTACACGTACGCGTGTGATTTAAGTTCAGACATGACTTTAGATTTCCGATGCCAACTTCGTCGTCGATTTATGTTATACGCTATACATATATAATACAATATATTTAATATAAATTTATAAATGGCTATCGATCTTAGGTCTTTCAGCCAGTAGTCCATGTCATATGTCTTGTATGTCGGTTCGTAGTTGCTGAAAGATGAGATAAATTAATTTGATTTGGAGGTAATGGAATTTAGGAGGGATTTTAGAGTTTTGTTTGAGGCAGAGGATATTTAGATATACTAAATATCCTCTGCCTTGGGTGATGGATTTTGAAAGATTTGGTAGCAAATTTGTGGGTTAATTGGACAATTATTTGAGATATTGGGCTAATACTGGTTTTTTCACATAGGAGTGTATTGGATGGTTGGGGTGTCGGATTTTTGTGAGGATTCGAAGGGCTGATTGTTCCGCCACCTCCATGTTGTTCAATGTTGGAGATCTAGGAATAAATAAAATAATAAAAAAATCAAAAATCAAAAACTCTGAGACTGAGTGAAAGAATACTCTTTTCTATTTATATTAATTTTTAC
Organism: Philonthus spinipes; assembly: GCA_963082785.1. Lineage (NCBI taxonomy): Eukaryota > Metazoa > Arthropoda > Insecta > Coleoptera > Staphylinidae > Philonthus > Philonthus spinipes. The sequence goes on from OY720314.1 coordinate 22,258,935, forward strand.
CATTGCCAATTAAAAAAAGAAAGAGTGAGCGAGGGAGGATGGGAGAAAGTCAAGGGAAAATAACGGTTTTTTTGTTGATCTTGTTTTTGAACAATAAGAAATAGCATAACAAGTATTATAATAAATGGAAGGCGATGCGAGCGCCATCTTTTGTCTAATTTCAAGTGACATTGTCATTGAACATTTTATTAACATTATGAGTGTCTAGTGTTTAAACTTTCAAACTAATGATCATATACAGTTGATACTGGTTATGCTACCTGAATTTATTCTTTATATATTAGAAAATAAAAACAATCATTGGCGGAAAGACCATAGGTCGATAGCCTGTTCAAGCAAACATGAAGGAAACAAATATACCATAACATATTGTAAATATATGTAAAACAAATAACTTTGAACAAAGATATTGTAGTAGTAAAAACAATCACATGTTGTCAATTGAAAATCTAGATGCAGCACGTGTACCTAAACATAAATTTGGTTTCAACGAATTTTGTAAGCATGTTAATTTTTATTTGCACCATGGAAGATTAAATAGTGGCATCATTTCTAATAATTGTTATATTTTTTCCCCAGTTCTTGTGTTTGATTAAAAAAATACTTTATTTCAATCTTTTTGCTTTGGTTTTTATGTTGTAAATGAAAACAAATTCTGTCTGTATGACGAATAAATTCATAATTTCTTGAGTGGTATACTGATTCACTTTAATATTACTCGATCGAAGTACAGATTAATTAAAAATACTGTATACTACTGCAATATCATTATTAAAAGTTAAAAGTTTTTACATATATTTACAATAAATAATGGTATATTTGTTTCTTTCTTGCTTGCTGTAACAGGTTAACGACCTATGGTCTTTCCACCAAAACACAGAATTTTTTTTTTAGAAATAATAATAATCTTTATTAACAGATATATACAGCAAAAAAATACTAAATAAATATTAAAAAAATTACAAAATGAAATGTATATTTTATATCTGTTAATTGGCTATCGACCAATGGTCTTTCCGTCCGTTTTAGAAATATTATTTTGCAAATTTATTTTTTTTATTAAAACCTATAATAAACACACTGCGAAACTAAAAAAATAAATTTATAACAAACACTGGCTAAATAAAATAAAACCTAATAATTCCTCACACGCACTTCGGCTCAACGTATCGACTCGCATTTCCATTTGCGGGGTTCGCACAGAAGCGGATTAAATAGATTGTTTTTATTACTCGCAACAACAACAACAACAGCAACAACAAAAAATATAATATGTTTCGATTTTAACCCGAAGTACAAACGGACGGCACACACATCCCCAGATAGATCGTCCTTTATTTGGATTACAGTCGAGCTTTGTGCGGTATTATATCAACTAGCAAACAAATAGAAAAAAACACACACATACGAAATAATAACAAGAACAAAAAAGTAGCAGAGGCAAATCAAACGGGATTAAATAAATAAAAGCTGGAAGCTGCACATGTAAAATTATATACTTTGTTTGTTCTTTGAGAGAGAAAGAGAAGGAGAAAGGGTAATTAAATTAAATAAAAATAGCTCTTGATTTAATTTCTCACTTAGCACTTGGTGAAAAATGTTTAAATAATTAGTTAACAAAAACCACGTGTTTAGTTTTACCTAAATGTTAAATAAAAATGATTTGAAAATAATTAATTAATTATTCTCACATTTATCTCTATAGCTTTTGGCTTATTTTACGTAAGTACGTATTAATTAAATATTTTAGTAAAATTAAATAAATATTTTATAATACATTTTAAAAACTATTGAAGAACGTTTAAAAGAATTAAAATGCACGGGAAAACAATATTTTGCACTACTACTACGAAGTATACTTAATTTCAAAATTACTTTTATTTTTTTATTAATAATTATAGCAACTACTTCCCGAGTATTAATTACCATCTGTGAGTTAGCCTGTGAGTACCCAATCTGACTCTTCTATTCGAAATCCTGTTCTTGGTGAAATAAATGATACTATCGAGCGTATAACAAAAATCGACGACGAAGTTGGCGTTGGAAGTCTCGAGTCATGTCTGAACTAAAATTACACGCGCACGCGTAAAGTACCAGCATTTTACGCATGTGATCTTAGTACAGACATGACTCGAGACTTCCAACGCCAACTTCGTCGTCGATTTTTGTTATATATAGTATCATTTATTTCACCAAGAACAGGATTTCGACTCAAAGCATCCACATATTTCATCCGGATCCCTAGCCGATACTTTACTTCGAAATAATATTCTTGTAAAGTTAACCACCATCTAGCTATCCATGGAATTAACTCCTTCGTATTCTGGGAGGCCTTGATCGCATTGTAGTCCGTCACTACGGTAAACTTTATGCCCAGCAGATAAACTAGAAATTACAACAATTGAGGTATAATTTAAATTTAATTAAATATAAAGTGGAAAAGAAACATCTCCAATGGGATTTGAACCCGCGTCCCTCGATTGTCGGGTGCACTACCAACTACAGGACAGAGACCTGTGATATCAAATCTCATATAGTGCTTCAAATCCACCTATATTCAATTTATACAGACATTCGTGAAATTATACCTCAGTGTTGTCCATTGAAAATTTCCACAATTCATATATATAAATATGATTTAAAAGGTATAACAATTTAATTTAATTTTTTTTTCAATTTAATTTTTCTTAACCTAGTATTTTTTTTTTTTCTCAGGTATTGCGATGTCCTTAGATCAATACGCAACGGGTGGAATCAATTTATGCGCCATTATACCGAAATCGAACGGCTTAATTGGACGATTTAACTTAATAAGGTAATTAAGCAGAGCGGATCTAAGATCGAACGCGCGATATTGAAATCGGACGGAATAAACTCTAATTAAAATGATCCGAATCAGCGGCTCGGACGGCCGTTTAATGGGCAACCCCCAATGGAAAAAATCTCGGGAGGTCCGAATGTCAACCCGTTTTAATAGCTCGCGTTTAAGTACCTATTGATCACTATCGGGCAATCACCAGCGCGTAATATATGTTTCTAAATAAGATTGAATACTCTCAATTACATAGAAAACAGTATTATTCATTCACTTGGTCACAGTTATTTAAATAAATTAAATAAAAATGATTTGAAAATAATTAATAAATTATTTCCACATTTAGCTCTGTGACTTTTGACTTACGTTACGTAAGTACGTTAAACAAATGCACATTAAAACAACTACTTCCCGGGCAAATACCCACGCCGGACATTGAATTACATAATGTACACCTGCTGTTGCACATCAATAAAATCAATTACGCCGGGATATTAGATGTATTTTGTTAAATTTAGGATAAGTTATGATAATTATTGTTTTCATAAGAGTTTAAATTAAGAAAAATTGATTTATTCTACAAACAAAAGTAAAACAGTAACTACTTTAGCGGACGAAACAATGATACTTGATTGTCTACCTTGTAGGATCGAATCTTTGACGACTCCACATGAAATTAGGCAAAAGATGGCGCTTGTGTCATCTTTGATTTATTATGATTCATATTAGGTATTATATCAAGCGTATAAAATCGACGACGAAGTTGCCATAGGAAATCTAAAATCATGTCTGAACTAAAATCATACGCGCACGCGTAAAGTACTGGTTGTCATGTTGACAAGCCAGTTGTCAATAACCCCTGATTATCGTAAACATGTTTTCTAAGGTACATAAAACGTTTATGATTGAATCTTATTTTCGTAATGTGTGAAATGTTGGTGGAGAATGCCAGTATTCTGTTCCCGATTGTTTGGAGGAATTTCGAAATCAATTTCCCAATTTTGCCGTTGATGATAATTGTTTTCGATGTACTCTTCGGCGTGCCGTACAGGTCTTTTGTGACACTGGAAGTGTTGGTAGGAAGGAAGGCACTGGATTGGCAACAAAACGTACTCCAGAGTTAATTGAAAATGTGCGACAAATAACAGAAGATTCACCTAGAACTTCACTTCGTGTGCTTTCACAATTAACTGAAGTATCAATTGGTACCTGCCAGAAAATTTTGAAGAAGGATATGTATTTGTTCCCTTATTATTTTAATTGCGTACAAGTACTACATAGAATTGATTATCCTAGAAGAGTTACATTTTGCCGATGGTTCCTTCAAAACTTTGATGACGATCTCCTTGACAAAACCTTTTTTACACATGAGGCATGGTTTTATTTAAGCAGGTACGTTAATTCGCAAAATATGAGGATGTGGAGTGCTGCAAAACCCGAGGATTTTTATGTCGTAGAACCTCTACATCCCCAAAAAAATGGCGTTTGGTGCGCCATAAATCGCAGACGCGACGTATCCTACCGAGGCGGCGATTTTCTCTTCTATTTTTTGGGACCGTGAGCGGTGAGAGAGTGGAAGGATGGAAGGACTCCACGCGGAGCAACATTAGAGAAGAAATTAGAAGAAGAAATTCTGACCCCCTTTATGAAACAACTTGATGATGAAGAATTGAGATATGGATATTTCCATCAAGACGGAGCAAGACTGAAATGTTACATGAATTATTTGATGACAGTATTATCAGCTTAAACACTGAACATGAATTCCCTCCTAGATCATGTGATATTGCCATATGTGACTTCTTTTTGTGGCCATTTTTAAAAACCTCCATACATCAAGTGCGTGTTAACAACTTGGTTCACCTGCAGGAGAGAATTACAGAAAAAAATTAATGAAATTAAGGCTGGCGTTTACTAGAAAAGGAATGATGCGATGACAGAGATAGTTGCCAATCGTCAAGGAGGTGATGGCCTCTCGATTTTAATAGCGAACTATTTGAGAAATATGTAGAACACTGCAGTTTGGTTTCCTTATCTATGTGTGTGTCTGTGTATTCGACAACCGACGCTGACGCGATCGATTTTTTTATTAATGAATATATTATTTATTATTTAGACAGTGTATAAATATATTTGATGAATTTTGTCGAATCATCGAAAGAATTACTCAATGCATGCTATTATATTTTTATTCTCATTTTTAAGAAAAAATCATTTTCACTGTAAGTTTGGATTCTTCGTGTGATGTTATTAAAAAAAGCGGCAAAAAGTCGTTATACTTATACCTAACCGTTTTTATTAATATTTGAATATTCATAAAAATTACCTTTTACGCAGAATTGATCCTCAAATTATATTTCGCGAGATAAAATGCATTTTGAAATAATAAAAATAGTAAGATAATATATACATCAAATTAAAGGTGTAATTTAGTGAAATAAAATGGATAAAATTATGTATACAGGGTGGGCCACTAATAACGGCCATTAAAAGTTTACGGGGTTCTTGACAGATTATATCGGAAATGGCTACCAATTTTGTTATTTTAAATAGAACACTACATATTATTATTTTTTGGATTCCCCATTTAATTGTCCATCCACTTATTTGAATTTATATCTACATAATTGTTACAGTTTTTGAGTTAAAAATTTATTTTTTGAATATTAACACCAAATAGACCTTTCGAAAAATGTCTATAAATTCTAGTAGAATCAAAATATACTGATGAACGGCATCTTCAATTTTTACTAATAGATCCCTCTAGTATTAAAAAAAAAACATTTGTCAATTTTGACAATAGGTATTTCCATAAGATCCATATTTCAATGCCCAATTAAAAACAGCATAATTCATTTTTTTAAATGGAATGCTCAATATTTTATCTCACAAATCGATTAGTAAATTAATTTGCAACATCAAAATATTATATATCTATATATCCAGAGCAAGTAGTTTTTGAGTTATTTCTAAATTTCTTTCCTCACATTTTTTTTTCATAATTGAGTAATTCGTGTTCTATTTACGCGTGCATCAATATTCTTTAGGAAAGATGTGGAAATCTAGCAGGCCAATTCTACAGACCTAAATTTCGAATCCATCTATCTTTATCGTTTTTAATGCTAATATGAATCGATAGAGAATTTGATTGCATAAAAATCTACAGAGGTTCCACTAAAAAACAGTTGAAACCTTACAAAGTTATGATATTTTTTATAGATAAATTGGTTTATTAAAAGAATATTAAAATAACACTCTTAATGGCGAATAACATTCCGTCGAAATAAAATATAATAAAAAATCGCAGCATTTCTTTTTGTTTTAAATTTTCCTATGTTAATATGAAAAAGAAAATATGATTTGCGCTTTACTCACTCATTTATCTTGAAGGAATTTTCTTATTTTCCCTCATTAACCATTTGTTTTAGTATTGTCAGTTCTTGGATTATACTTTTTTGGGATAGACAAATATTTTAAATAGAAGTGTAGAACTTGAATAACTAAATATTTTTGTATAGCATTATCAAACGTCCTATTCTCTTTTAAATTTCTTTAAAAAATGGTGATGTGTCCGTCATGGTACTTTCCCCGGTGAATTCGGTCAAATAAGTTTCTGATTGAAAATTTAATAGGAAATCAAAAATGATTAATTGAAAAAATGGATTGTTGTCTTTTAAAGTTAAAGGCGAGTACTTGGAAGGAGATTATAATTTAGTGTGATATTTATTACCTTACAATGGATTAAAGACATTTCTCTACACCCTTTTTCTTTTCAAACTGGAGGCGTTTGTGAATGATATGTTGAATATGAGGGAACTTTGACGTTTTATTTGTCATTAAAATAACTATTTCAATAAATAATATCTCCACAGCCAACACAAAGAAGATTATAAAAATAATTGTTTATTTCTAAGGGAATTTATTAGGTAGATGAAATTCTTCCGCTTATAAAATGAAAACTGAAAGTCCTACAATAAAAGTTTGGTAACAAAAATTACTTATTTTTTAAGATCCTCAACTTTTATTTGAAACATTTTTCTATCCGAAATAAAAATGAACCTTCCCTGGCCGGGATTCCATTTTATTTTAAATTGTAATTATAAAAAAATTGACATCAATGTTAATTATCATATGTCATAAGTATGCCAAAATTTAAAATTCTCTATTTGGGATGAATAACCCCACACATAGTGTAGAACTAGATACATTTTTGGAAAGTATAATTTCTGCTTACATTACAATCATTCTATAATTTTTTTTATTAATTTTTGTATCCGTAAATATAATAAAATAAAAGTGAAATTAAAAATGGCCTATCGGGAAATATGAAGGCAAACATTTATATATATTTTGTGAAATATGACGAAAACTGCTACCCCATAACAAGTGTTTGGTTTGAAATGTATACTTCAAAAATAAAAAAAAATAGAACATACAGTTCAAAAGAACCTATGAAACAGTAAGTGAAGTAACAACTTGATACAATTTAATAATTTTTATTAATAATTTTAATTTTACAATTATATTGACCTATTTTAGATCATTAGCCTTTTATTACAATCCTAAGGCTCAAATAAAATTATTTGAAAACATTACATTTTTTATAAAATAAAAAAGAAATCCATAATAATAATTCACCGTGCAAACATTGGCAAAAAAAGATGCATTCATATTTGTATGCTGCTTACTGAACGTTATTTAAAATGTTTATTATTTTAGAATGGCATGTGCATCGTCGGTGTTTTAAAAACGCGACGCGCAGAGATAACTATAAAAGATATTTTTGTCTTTCTCATATTCATTGAATGTGAAACAGCAATAAGCATACATACACAACATTGTCAAGAAGAGGGGAGAAACATCTATTGAGTACTCTTGAAAATTAATTAAAAATCTTTGTTTGTGTTTATCCACAGTATTAATAATTTAAATTATTACTCATAACATTAATTTTATAAATAACTTAAAGATGATAAACGCAAATAACATTTATTAAAATATAGTACACTATTTCCCGCTATCTATATGAGACTTAATGAACTAATATTTGTCTAGTCAAATGCAGAAAACTATATGCAACTTGCCGGTTTTATTCAATATGGCCGAATTTCACGGGAATTGATGATATTTTCGGAACGACTTTCCTCAGTAAACAGCATTGTTTTCTGACGAAAAAATGTATTGAACTATAACTACATTCAATGTAGATTATTACGACATATTTCATTTTCTTTCAAAAATTATATTAATAAGTAAAAATATAGCACATTCTTTGCATAAAATGTGCTAACTTTGGACGTAATTTTCTTCTAAACTATTAATCAGATTAATTTTTAAATAACTCGTTCGAAATCTGTGGAGTTTTAGGATTATTTTGATATATAATATGATGAAATTCATTATTCAGGGTTTGTTTATTAGAGGAATTCAATTGGTACAAAATCGCTTCATTTTACATACGATAAACGCCAGCCTTAACCAGAATGTTGCAAAATGTTTTGATCGAATTTTATTGATCATTGCCAGAAATTTTCCTTGTTTAATTTCATTGTAGTTTTTACTTGTATTAGGCGAAGGAGTGAAAGTTGCCTGGATAGTGGCGGTGGGTATTTTCAACACTTACTTTGACTATTGTAATTTAAAATAAATTTAGTTTGGCTACCTATTTAACAAAATTAATATCTGACATGTCACTGTTTAACCGCAACCAGCATTTCACGCGTGTGAACTTAGTACAGACATGACTCGAGACTTCCAACGCCAACTTCGTCGTCGATTTTTGTTATACGCTCGATATATACATTATACATATTCACGTATTCAACCACCTTCATCAAGGCATTGCACATGGAACACACTGGTCTAATGAGATTCTAAAAACCGAAATGACCATCCATACCTTAGATGAATGCTAGTTGAACATTTTATTAAAAATGCTTGATAAATTTTAGTTTTAAATTTTACTCATCAAAAAATTATAGCATTTTAAAGAAACGATATTTTTTATTGAACTTTTGGTGAGTAATACAATAACAAGCAACATAGTAGTACCAAATTATAACTTATTGTATTACTCACCAAAAGTTCAACAAAAATTGTCGTTTCTTTAAAATGCAGTCAAAAACCAGGACTCTTTTAATTTGTTATGCCTTACCAAAATAAATTCCAATTGTATAAAGGATTTCCCTAACATTTTTATAAATTTTGGTTAGATAACTCAAATCCAAGACATATAAAAACGTTACGAAAATTCTTGACATAATTACAATGAAATTTAACAAGAAAAATTTCTGGCAATGATCAATAAAATTCGATCTAACTGCAAAAAATTACTTACACTGTAAGTTTATTGATCATTGCCAGAAAGTTTCCTTGTTTAATTTCATTGTAATTTAAATAACGGCAAATGTGTGAATCATCTTGGTTTCATTACATTTACTTTACATAATTGCAATTTATTTTGGTAAAGCATGACAAATTAAAATTGTCCTGCTTTTAAACTACGTTTTAAAGATTTCTCTGAATACAGGCTGTAAAAAATATATAAAACAAACATTCAGTTGTAGCAATAATTCAAAGTGTAAATAATAAAAAAAACGAGCAAATGAATAAATAAACAATACACGACGTAATAATTCAGCTACTAAACTATAACTCTTTCCGGCGTTGAACTGTGTTCCGAAATCGTCCACATATTGGTCATTTGCATATCCCAGCCCGCCCATCCGATGTCGGAATCCACGGTACACCCACTTACCATGATATATGCGCGCACGTCCGGCATTAAGGCGCTAATGATTTATTTTCTATATGGACTTTAATCTCCCGAAGATATCACCGATCCATTCTCAAGCTACAGATCGATTGCCACGGGTGGGTGTCCCTCTCCCGAACACACCCATCATTTCAGCTGATTACCTCGACTCTTATCAGTCACCGCTATAATAATCTATTAGTTTGTGTTATAATGATGTTATTGGTTTTTATCTTGGACATGAGAGGGTTTAATTGATTGCTTTACATTGTTATTATCGCGGTTGTTTAATGGTCTTGAAAAACGTGAGCTTATTTTTTGGGATGGTAGCACGATTGATCAATTATTATTTTATCACATTTTTCGAGATGGCGATAAGAATTGTGTTATTAATACAAAATATTGTATTTTTGTTATGAAATTACATAAATAAAAAAAGAGTATTCATTCACTTGGTCACAGTTATTTAAATTAACTTAAGTCTCATCAATTTATTGCTACTTCGGGTGTCCTCCAAGGCTCAAACCTCGGACCGGTACTGTTTAATTGCTTTATAAATGATATTGCTGATGAAGTTAATCATAACATATTAATGTTTGCAGACGATTTGAAAATTTACCATCCTATAAATACTTTAGACAATTGTGTGTATCTTCAGCATAATCTCGACCTTATAGTAACGTGGTGCAAGAACAACAGCATCACTTTAAACGTTTTAAAATATAAGACACTGTCTTTTACTAGGAATAAGTCTCAAATAACGTTCGATTATATGATTAATGGCTCTGTATTATCCTATGTTGAGACTTTCAAAGACTTGGGAGTGTTATTTGACAAGAAACTATCTTTTAATAGTCATGTCATGAAAGTAGTATCGACCGCCAATCGCTCGTTAGGCTTCATAATACGAAACACTAAACCTTTTAAGAATATCGATGCCATTAAAATTCTATACTATTCGTTTGTAAGATCTAAACTTGAATATGCCTGTTGCGTTTGGGATCCATACTACGCAAGATATTGTTTGATGGTCGAGGCCATCCAGAAGAAATTTGTCAAATATCTTCACTTTAAGAAGTTTGGTTCATATCCTGCGACTGATTACAATTATATTGAACTATTGCGTGAATTCAACTTACATTCCTTAGAAACTTCATCCGGATATTGACATTTTCAATAGCATATCATCAAAGGCGTTCTTTGACTGTGTTGTTGAGTATTTAGAATAATTTAGAATAATTTGCGCTCATTTTGTTTGTATTTTTGCGTCTACTGTCTTTTCCATTATTGTTTAGTGTTAATTTTTATTTTGCAATGTTTTCATATCTTGTAATCAATCTGTAACTGGACTCGTCCGTTGATTGAAATAAATAAATAAATAAATAAACTTACTTACGTAACGTGAGTCAAAAGTCATAGAGCTAAATGTGGAAATAATTATTTTCAAATCATTTTTATTTAATTTATGAAACTATATATATATAATTAAGGACGAGCAGAAAGTCTGTATTTTTCTTGATGGTCAAAACATACTTTTAATGGTATGGAGAAAATTAACTCAATCAAAAAATTGATTGTTTAGCAAATAAAAAAATACAAACGTTATTGCGACATCGTCTACAGTCAGCACCCCCATCGGACAAATTTAACTGCATGTATTCCAAATTAACTTATATTTTACGAGTGTTGTTTTAGTCAGTTAAAGTCTGGTATCTAATAACTAATCTACCTAATAATGAGAATATTCGACGCCTATGAAAAATTCAACATGAAAAACTGGACATTCTTTTTTATGCATAAGATTTATATGTCGTAGTATAATGGATGTCATATGATGGGATTCATATATTGTGGTATAGTATGATGGAATGGATATTATGATGCATGCATAAAAAACAAGAATGACCACTTGTTCATGTTGAATGTTTCTATAGGAGTAGAATATTCTTATTATTAGCGCGAGGCTAATTCATAGAAAAAAATAAGTGTACAACTAGAGTGGATAGAGAGCATTGTCCATTTCTATAAGCCGAGTTTCACTTTTATCAACAATCATATATTATACACCTTCATTATGAGGAATTTGGATTATATAATAGGAATTTTTCTGTTACGAATTTAATTCTAGCCCATTTTTTACGCCATTACAATATAAAATGGAAACATGCAATATGCGGTAGTATGTCTGTTAATATGATAGTGTATTGTTGTTGTACTATTTATTTATTATAATGAAGATTATTATTATTACTAAATTCCCCATCTACCATAATAAAGGTGTAGGGGTAAGTAGTCTTATTTAATTGTAAGAATTTTGTCCATTCTTCTTTGTTTCTTTGTTAGTCCTCTTACTTCTTTCCTTTTTCCTTCTCTTTCCTGTCAATAATTATTCTCACTTTAATTCTTCATTCATTTCAATATACATTATTTCAGTATTGAATCCCATACCAACAGCAGTATCATTCTGCGCCGTGGAGTCGAGGAGAAAATGAATTGTTTACGATAGAGCCGCAACGCGACCGAAGATAACACGACTTTAACGGCCCCGGCCCGTCTAATTTGTATTCAGCATATTAAATAAAGCACAATATAAAAAAGTAATAAAAGGCGGGAACCCCGATGCGTGCGTTAAAGTCGCGGGCGCGGCACTTCAATGTTGCTCCGCGTGGAGTCCTTCCATCCTTCCACTCTCTCACCGCTCGCGGTCCCAAAAAAAGAAGAGAAAATCGCCGCCTCGACAGGATGCGTCGCGTCGTGGCGTTCCTGCGATGAGTTTCAAAATATCGCGGGGAATGAACTTAACTTTTATTGGTGTATTAAAAAATAATGACGCGCATCGAAAATGTGAAGGTTTTTATTATTTGTAGAAAAAAAAAATACCAATAATTGTTTTAATCATTCGTATAAAATAAACAAGCGTGAAAAAAATATATAATTTTACAAGTAAAACATTTGAGGGTGATTCAAGTTTTCTCGGGTTTTTCACAGAAAACAATTATAACTGAAAACAAACAAAATAATATTATGATACATGATTTATATATATATATATATATATATATATATATATATATATATATATAATCTTTATTATAAGTATAATTCAATACGATACATTTTATATAATATTCTTCCTAAATGACTATTGACAATCGGTCTTTCAGCAAGGAGTCCATGTCTTTATGTCATATCAGTCTGTAAGTCGTTGATGAGTGATGAGATGAATGAATAGCAGTTTCAGAATAGCGGAATTTGGATGAGGCGTTTGGGTTACGTTTAAGGGATAGTCGGTTTAATAAGTCTTGGGTTACGGGATTTGTGGCAACTTTATGGGATAATTGAATGTCTTACGGATATATGGATTATGTTATAAAGGATAGTGTTCGAAGGGTTATGAAGAGGATTATTTGAGTGGCGAATTTTTGTTAGGGTACTACGAAGGGCTGAACTTAATAATCAAATTCATTTAGAGAACATATAATTTTGTTTGAGAGGGCGCTATTCATATCATAATCATGAAACAATGGAAGGGGGTGCCAGTCATGACTACAATAGTTGGATATGAATCAATGGCGCGTTAAAAGCGTAAATTCAACGGAGTCGCCATTGGAATTTCGACAAGGGAACAGCAATCTCGAAATTAGTGAAGGACGCTGACCCGCTTGGTGCGGGATTTCGAGCTTCAGGATCCGATCGCTCGCGCGATTAGCAAAAATAGCTGACCCGACGGGTTCCTTACTTCGGGAGACCGACGACAGCTACTGTGATTAGGCAAATAATCGCGTTCTTCGTCGCCATAATACCAGACTGAGGGGACTCACTATACCTACAAAATGATCATTTCTATATAGAAGAAACGAATCTAACAATAGACCTGCTTAAACAAGACAGGAAAGTAGTCAGAACATTAGTGGGTCTACTGACAGGACACTGCACACTCTTTTGTGCAAACTAGGCCTATCAGAAGATGTGCAGATTCTGTGAAGTGAATCATACTAGCACAGTATGTGAAGGGGGTCTTCACATACCGTGCCAGTATGAGGCTCCATCTAGGACTAGATATCTGCAGATAGGGGACACAAAACCTAGCCGAGAAAGCTACACTCAAGGTTCATTTACAGGGTTAGTAGGGCTAATCAAGGAGGCGAAGCTAGAGCTAGTTATCTGAGATCCTCTATTGATCTGAAAAGGTTGCGGTGGTAAAAGCCAAGGGGCTTCCCAATCAATATATATATGTATATATATATGTATGTATATATATATGTATATATATATGTATGTATACATATATATACATATACATAGAGGAAAAGGGTCTTATTTCCCTGAATAGAAATATTTTCATTTAAACATCATCCTCCAAAGAGGGGAATTGATGATGATGATATCATCAATTCCCCTCTTTGGAGGAGGAAACAAGATTCACTAGGACTCGTGTACTTCAAGACTGGTCCTGACAGGACAGATTTTTATAGCCTAAGATCTAAAACAATCTAAACAGGGAGATAGAAAAACGTAAATTAAAATTTCACCAAATTTTCTTCCTGCAGTGTTAGCTTCATAAAATGTACAATTCGAGCGGATAGGCCATTGTTTATTTGTATGATTCAATATAATAAACCTTTAACCACAAAAAAACCCATAGAAATAAATCAAATAGTTATAAACCACATGAATTGGTGGTAGGGTAAGTTTATCGATCATCATTTTTTATTTGTAAATTTTACATAAAGAGCACGTTGTGCTTGAAATGTACATATAGTGATCAAAATAAAAAAAAAGTGAAGAAAGGAATAAAATATTATTATATTATATGAAGAAACTTCACGTACAATGGCGGCGGACGAAATGTGAACGATGTTTATTAGCTATGTGAATATGAATTTTAATCAGGAGCGTCGCGTTTGTGCGAAAACAAACATTTGAATGACAGATTTATAAAAGTCATTCAAAAATATGCCTAGATATCTATCTTTAGACTAGGAGAGCAGGGCAATAGCTAAACTAGAAGAAAACTAGTCTCTTAGCCGAGTGGCTGCTGATTTGAATGTAAGCAAAACCTGCATACATAATTTGAAAAGGCGATTTGAAATAAGGCAAGATTTAAGAAGGCCACCCAAATTGGAATATAAAGGATATCTAATGAAGAACAGGATGTTGCATTGGTGAATCATCTCAGAGAAAATCCATTTGATGGTGCCTTAGATGCTCGAGAAGTAACGGGTTTTTGTGGGGTCTACTAGAACTGCTCGGAGACGTATTAAAGCTGCAGGTCTACAAAATTTTCAAGTAGCCAAGAAAGTTTTTCTCTCAGAAAACTATAAACAACGAAGATTGGAGTTTGCCAACGAATTTGTATATCGCGGGGATGATTTTTGGAACTTGATCGTCTTTTCTGACGAAAAAGTATTTCAATCATGTAGTAATGAGAGCCTACGAGTTTATAGACCAATAAACCAAAGGTATGAAGAAGGATTCACACGTCCAATATCAAATAGCTGACAACTACAATATGAGGAATCTAGTTTCATCCATGAGTACACGTTTGGCAAAAGTTATCACAGCAAATGGTGCTCCTACAAAATATTAATTTCATAATTTCTACTTGTATTAAGAATAAATATGTTTAGCATTGTAATTTGCAATTGAATAATAGTCCTTTAAAACCTAAGTTACGCCACTGTTAAGAGTTCTGATAAATCTGTACAAAATTAGACAATTTCTTTATTTACGAAATTTCTGCAGCGGCAATGAATATGTATGACATAATTGCACTGTCTTATTGAAACCAAATTTCAACCACATTTTTGTATCCAATTTAAGCACGATTAAATTGCTTCTATTTAATCGTACACAGTAAACAGTATTACAAAAGTGGGATATTTAGCCCAAAATCCGAACTAAAAATGGATGTATTGTATATATAAATGTTACTATTGCACCAATAGTAATATTTACATTTTAAAATGGGACTTAAACCTAAACTGTCATTATTATCGGAAATATTGTCCAACTTTATTTTTATTCCATAATCCCGCCAGAACTTAATTGACAGGATTATGATAGGGTAGGACTCCTACTGACTAAAAAAAACCTTAAACTTGCAGATGTACCTATTAAAGTTGACCGATAGTGGCTTCGACTTTTGGAAATTTAATTTGTACAACGATTTTATTCAGCTATTTTATATTAGTACATGTAGGTGCTATTTTTGAATTACCCGCCTGTGCGCGCCATCTAACGCCGCGGAAAGGAAATGTATTTTATATTGGCTGGACTTATGAGATTTTCAGGTTTGAAAATCATAGAGAATAATAATAGACTTTTCGACTCGGATTTTAATAAAGCCTCGCTAGCTATTAATAATAATAGGAAAAGGATTTATTCACTTGGTCACAGCTATTTAAATAAATGAAATAAAAATTATTTGAAAATAATTAATTATTTTCTCTTTTGCGACCGCGACATAATTAAGTTAAAGTACTTATGTAACATAAGTCATTATGTCACATTAACAAAAGAGAAATAAATTTAATAATTAATTATTTTCAAATTCTTTTTATTTAATTTATCATAGAAAATATTCAGAAGATTAAAATTACGTTAAGTTATGTGAAATTGTTGTTATCGATTATTAAAGTTTTAAACAAATGCAGTCCGTCTAAGGGGCCATCCCCGACTACATACAATAAAATTTCACTTGCCTACTTTAATTAATTTTAATCCCTTAATCAATATTTATTTATAACCAACCGAAACTATTAATTTTCACCTACAAGATTAATAATAATAATAATAATAAAAGTTCCTTTGTAATCTCCATCAATTTTGTGAGGGGAATAATCTATTGATAAAACTCGGACTAATTCCTTTCGATATTTCTAAATAAAGCCCCGGCATTGTTTACATCTGGGTTGGGCTTCCTGGACTGCTGGAGAGCCGGGCCATATATCTCCCCATAAATGGGACACCGCCTTTGCCCCCACGCTGTCTTTATAATTAGAATTATTGAATTATCTCGTTCGGGAACATAACTTTCGGGAGCCCCCCTTTGGCTCCCATTACATCCACGTCCGACGAAATTAGTTGCGAAGAATACACATAATTTTTATTTTTGTGGAAAAATTATATTAAAAAAGGCGAAAAAATTTGCGATCGAGAACCGACGTGTTTATAAAATACATGTGTGAAAAAATGAAGGTTTGTATCGAAAGTTATTCCGGGATCGCATATCCACAACGAATGGAATTTCAAGTAAAATTGAAATAATTAAAGACGAATTAATATACTTTTCTATATACAAGGTGTCCAGAAAAAGGTGTGATAATGGTCAGGTAAAGTGGTTCATTGATTAATTTCAAGTAGAAAATTTAAGTAAAAAAAATATTGTACGGTTCTTCATTAACACTCACGAGGCCATTGATATAATAAATGTGTGACTGGAAAACAGTAATATTTTTCAAATATTTTGATTAAAATTAGTTCTATTAACATCCAACCATTGATATAATAAATATGAGACTAGTAATCAGTAATATTTTTGAAATATTTTGATTAAAATTAGTTCTATTAATATCCAACTAAACATTGCAAATGTTTATTAAATGATAAGTCTATTAATAATAGCTATAATTATAGATAAAATGTTAAAAACAAATTCTAGTCACATATTTCGGATTTTAATGGACTCATTAAGTTTATTGAATAATTAGTCAATATTTTTGTGTGTTTTATTTAATTTAATTTTTAATTTAAAAAACTTTTTTAGTTTTTTTCTACTTAAAATTGATTAACGAACCAATTTAACTGACACATCTTTCTTTCTGCAGATAATTTTATATACATTAAATTAACAATATAATTCTTATACTGTGTTCTACGTTGTCCTTAAAAAACGGCTATCGATCGTCGGTCTTTCTGCCACACTTTTCTATTAAATTAATAATGACAACTAAATTCATGTGAACGTCCAAATATTTTTCAGAAAAACTTTATAATCTCTCTCTTCGTATAATTAAGTAAAACCAAACCAAGTGATATATTTTTTTTTTATTTTTTGATTTACTTAATTTAGTAAAACAAATTCAAGTGATAATTATTTAACACCTTTGATTATTCATAATGTTTTACCAAGTGGTAAATGAGAAAACAGTAACAGAAATAAAATTGAAATTATAATCAGCGCCATCCAAAATCTATTTTTTTTGTTTATTTAGGATAAAGGTGATGATATATCTAAAGGATTTGAAATGAATTGAGAATCAAAAATCACGCCTAGAATTAACAACTTTCATAATTCGACCATTAATCAAGTAACTACTGATAATGTAATTTTTAAACCTACATAGCTTGCTACACCTAATCATCAATTCTGACCGATTCAGATAAATTTGTTATGTATATACACATCTTTTTTGACATATATGTACAAATTAATTATATACAAATAATAATAATTTTATTCCCAACAGATATTTCCAATTACAGGGAAAAATTACGTAAAAATTAAGTAAATATTATTTTATAAGCTAACGTTAACCGTTCAAATTGTTATGAAATGGAAATTATAAAGAATAAACAACAACAAAAAATATACAAATATAGTTAAAAATTATAACCGAAAAACTTAATAACTGAGTTAAGTTTTCCTCTTATAATTTTTACTTTATTTATATATTAAAAAATATAACAGAACTAAGTTTTTTCTGTTATATTTTTATATATATCTGTATATTTTTTTGTTAGTTATTCTTTGTAATTTTCGTTTTGTAACTATTTGAATTGTTAATGTTAGTTTATAAAATAATAATTACTTTACTTTTGTTTGTAATTTTCTTTTTCTAAAAAAATGTATATAGATAATGGTTTAATTAATCAATGATTATATTACAAAAAAATATCTTTTCATGAAAATTATCTGCAAATTTATACATATCTTTTGTAATCTTTTTAGAGCGTCACGTTTTTCTTATAAAATTTTTAATATGTAATTATAATTGTAATTTGGAAATGGAGATTCCGTTAATAAAGTAAATTGAAATTGAAATGGCTATCTATCTGAGGTCTTTCCGCCTGCCTTTGAAAAATTCTGTCATTGTCTTTAGTGCAGTTGGATGTCTTTGTCTGACTGTAAATTTGTGTAATGATTAATTTAATTTTTATTTTTTACTTCTAACGTATTTACTGAAAAACTAACAGTCACGCATTTAAATGTGATTAAAAAACAAATATTTAAATAAATTCCGTAAAGAAAAAGTCTATTGAATTCGAAAGAAAATAATTCACTAATTCAATTAACCGAGCGCTTATAACTTAAGCCCCGTAATTACAACCCACGGCCGTAAAAGTTATAATTTACTGCGGCCTTTACAAACAGACACCAAAACACCAATTTCCTCTCTCGCTCCTCGTGTGCGCGCCCGTCCAGCGAACGCAATTACTCAATTCCGTGTGTGTAATTTCTTTAATCTAAAATCTAAGCATCTGCTTCCGAAACGCATGCACCTCATAAATAATACATTTCTAATATTGTAAATGCCGACGCCTCGGAATTGTAGTCGCTCAATGGAATTTAATGGGGAATATCGTGATAAACTTCCTGTTTGTTAACAAAATAAGTCCGTATTGAATTCGTAATGAGTTTGTTTTCACATGTAAATGTCTAATATAGGTGGTTTTTATGGTGTTCAATTTATTTATTTATTAATTTATTAAAGCATACACCTTTTACAATTTAAATAGAATTGAAGATAAAATACATTTCTATGAAACACAACATATAAAATTCAAGACGAAAAATTTAAATTTCTTTTTGAACAAACCCAACGGTATTCAATTTCAATTTACTTTATTAACGGAATCTCCATTTCCAAATTACAATTATAATTACATATTAATTAATTATTTCCATTTAAAGAAACATTACAATTTTTAGCGCTATTCAGTTTAAACTGTTTCATCATTCGATTAAGCGGTTCATGTCTACCATAGTTACTACGGTGAAAATATTCTCGAACAACTAAACTATTTCGAGTTGTATGGAGAACATTAAAATTTAACCGCTCAAGCAAATCAGAACAATTCATATCTGAATTGACAATTTTAAAAAGATTACATAAATCTAACATAACACGGCGCTCCTGTAAGAATTTGAAAATGATTAATAAATTATTTTCTCTTTAGCCACTGTGACAATTTGACTTATGTTAAATAAGTGTTCAATAATGCTTAAAGTATTGAATAGATTTTTAAATGAGATGAAAATTTAATCAATGGATACTAAAAAAATACAAATTATTTAAAGAAAAGAAATATAGTTTTTCTAAATAATATTTCGACAAATTAAATAAAAATGATTTGAAAATAATTAATAAATTATTACGAGAGGCAAAAATGCCATAAATTGAATCGCTCCATTTAAATCATTTTTGAAATAGAAAAATGTAGACGCATTAAAAATTTCTGATGCAAAATATTATAAGGATTAATTTCACACATTTGCAATAATATTTTAGGCGTTTACATGAATTTATTTTTATAAGGAACTTTAATAATAATAATAATAATGACTTTATTTATCACAGAGAAAAATACAAAATGAAATGTCATGAATATTATTAGAATCAAATAATAGAAAAAAAAATATTAAAAAGGAAAAATAATTAATTAATTATTTTCTAATTCTTTTTATTTAATTTGGAATCAAAATTTATCAAATAAAGTGAGGAACAGTGTAGTTTTCTTCCCGTTATTGATCAATTTTGATATTCCTCAATAAAATTCCTTAATTTGCGTTAATCCGCACCGCTTATACATTTATTGTATCCTTTTACAATCCATTATCAATTCACGTCAAGCGAACAGAACTCGACTCGACTCCGGTTGGTTTCCCCGCATGGCGAGCAACTCTTGGCTAATACCGCGTGGGATTTTTATTATTACGGTCATTTAACGGTTTTATTGCCTCACCGAGTTATGTTACGGCTTTGTAAATATTCGCCTTATCAGCGGGGCCATCTTTATGTACGGTTGCCGCGGCGCTCGCTTTCCACGGTAGTCTTTTCTCCTCCGCGCGGAAGAGATGTTTTGTTGTGACATGATGAATTACGGGCCATTGCTAATGATTATCACGACTTAATAATCCCATCGGGCGTAATTGACGATTAAACCAAACAAATTTGTTTATTTAGTTAATGTCAGGTGATCGTTTATCATTATTTGTGGTCGCTGTCCATAATTGATGGCTTTTATAGAATCTTCAAGATGAATACAGTCTTATGAAAATTATTAAATATCAACAAATAAATATTTTAATTAACTTGTTAATTGTTGAGGCTTCTACTTTGTTATACATTGTAATTCAATTGTAATAAATGAAACACTTTTTTACTTTGTTTGTATAACTCGGATTGAACCTTAACGTATCATTATCAAAACAAAAGTTTGTTTTGATAATGACACGTTAAGGTTGTCGAAACTATAGTCAACAATAAAATCAATCCGAGTTATACAAATAAAGTAAAAAAGTGTTTCATTTATTACAATTGAAATATTTTAATATAATTAAAATTTGGATATATTAATTAATGCGTGTTTTTTTTTTTTTCATTTATAATAAATATAATCAATGGACATTTCAGTGTTTCAAGGTTTAGTTGGCAATGTGCAAGATAGAATGTCATAGCCTGAGATGCTGATACATTCAAATTTAGGAAGAAATAATTTCCTGTTGAAAATGTACATTTATTAAATTTAACAACTCACATATTAAAATAAATAAGTTAAGTAAAATAAAGATCACAAAATGCGGTTTTTTATTAAATTATGTTTTTATTAGTTTCACTTATGCTTACAGTTATTAAATATAAACATAAAATACAACAATACAATAAATATAAATATACAATTTAAATATTAAACGCTCGACATTCGTGAATTCCTGTGTACACCGTACATTTATCGCCGAATCGTAAATGTTTAATTATCTGCAATTTTACTGTCCGTTATTAGTAAAACATTAACGACGGCAATAACATTGTGAATAACAAAAATTCAATTCCGGTCGCCACCGAGCGACGTTCGCGCAAGAACTGTATTTTACAACAAGATAATTAAATACAGAAATTGCCATTCATCTGGATTTATACGCAGTAAACCGAAATATATTTCCTAGCCGCAGTCGCGGCGCCCTTATAAGGAGACACATTTTCTATTGAAATTCCCCCGGTCAAGTTTATTTACCGCAATTTGTTTGTAATGTTCATAATTGGCAATTCGGGTTTGTCCACTATTTATAATTAATTTAGACTTCGAAATAATAACATTGTAGCTTAACTAAATTATTATATAGTTTATGAAGATTAACAATTTTTTATCCTTATAATTACTAATCGAAATAGGTTGAAGGAAAGGTATGGAAAATGGTGAGAGAATAATGGGAATTTACAAATTGCATTGAAAATATGGGATGCGTCTCTGAAGCCCATTCTGATGTATGTTGTGGAAGTTTTGGAATGGTGCGAGAAAGAACGTTGCAATTATTGGGGTTATGACGGTCGACTCCGAGTTACATCTTGCTTCAGGAAACAAAGAGATGGGAGATATATGTAGAGGCTGTGGAAAGAGCGGTCAGGTATGAAATGAGGTTGTGTGGATTAGGAAGTGGGGTGTTGGTTAAGGACGTATGGAAAAAGTTGGTGGATAAGAATGGATCGGAAAAAGATATATGAAAGAGTTGGATGGTCACGTCCTCAGACCATCCAACTCTTTCATATATCCTTTTCCGATCCATGGCCAACGAATGGTTGGGGAGGGAAGTAAATGTAGCTTCATGGATGAGGGTAAGACTGAACAAGAAAAGCGAGTGTGTATAGACAAGAGCGAATATAACCCGATGTATGATATGTGGCAAGTGTATGGGAGGCTACCTAGGTAACTGTGTGTGATATTTCGGCAGATGACAAGGTAACCGTGACTAGAGCCAGGTCTGGATCGGAAGATGAGAGGAAGAGAGATGGAGGAAACTTTAATAAATTTAATAAATTTATTCAAATTGTCAAATGTTACAAATCAAGCGGAGAAGATTTCCTCCAGGCGGCGAGGGGGCCGTGCTCCCTCCTGTACTGCACTTGCAGCCGTCGTTGGCGAGACGGCCCTGTTCCTTCAGCTTCTCGTAAACGTCGCGTTCGAACTTGGTGAAACCCCACTTCTTGGAGATTTAGATCTTCTGACGGCCGGAGAAATTGGTAAGTGTGCGTTCTGTGGCTATGGCAGGGATACATGGAGGGATTTGGGTGAGGAATTATGTAAGGTATGGATAAATGGTAGACGAAAGATATATGAGTGGTTAAGGGAAGATGGAGCTAGCGTAAATATCTTGAAGAGACTGGGAAGGGAGAAAAAAATAAGAAGAAGGGATAATTAAATATGAAGTGATGGTTAAGTTATATATTAAATAAAAATGATTTGAAAATAATTAACAAATTATTTCCACATTCAGCTCTGTGACTATTGACTTACCTAAGTTATGTTTATGTTTTTTTTTGTGTATCGATTATTTTTATAGAATTTTTTTAATAAGCAACAATTTTTTTTTTCATTTGGGATGCCAATAAAGGTTTTCTTTGTAATTACTACTTACTTCAAATAAATTTTTGCAGCAAATGAAATTAACAGGCTATCGACTATCCGAAAGTAAAGTTTCATTCTTTATTTTGTATTTATTTATGTATATATTTTTTAATAAAGATTATACACGTATAGAAAATGAAATTACTTATATTCCTTTATATAATATTTTATTGAAGAGACTATGATCTCTGCGAAAACAACCGCCCCCCTTACAACCCTTCCTTGCCCATACATCACGTCAAGGTACATTCCTACTGGGGGAGCATATATATAACAAATAATCTTACCTAACCTAACCAACATATAACAACGTTGGGTTATGTTAGATTATTTCAACTTAGATTAGGTCTGATTAAAGTTGTAGTGGATAACTTTAATCTAACCCAACCTAAGCTAACATAACCTAACTAATATATAAAATATAATCTAACTTATGTTACGTTATGTGTTAAGTAAGCGTTAAGGTAGATTATGCTAGGTCAGGATAGATTGAAGTTGGCTACTAAGCTAACATAAACGCTCACTTAGGCAATTGAAAAATCGTTGTAATGCCACAATAGGCTTTACATGATTATCATTCATATCAGACTTTAAAACAACTTTGAGCGCTTAATATAGTTGACTAGGCTTTGATATGAGATTTGTCGACTCATTAATGTGGGCAGAGAATGCTTAGATGAGGAGGAGGAAGAAACAGTACTCCACTATCTAGGACAATGTCCTGCCCTCGAGGGGAAAAGACTCAAGTACCTCGGTCTGCACTACGCAAATGAGCTGGCGGATCTTTCACCTATAAGGGTGAACGATCTGAACAGGTTCATTAGGTGCTCAAATTGGGTTGTTTAGGAGGAAAAACCTTCTACTTGTGGTAACACAATGGGCCTAAGTGGGCCTAAGTGAGCAGTCCTGAGGATGCTGCCACTCGAACCTAACCTAATGTGGGCTAGTTCTATTTCCCTTTAAAGCATGCCATTTTCCAAGGAAGCGGAGAATTGTCTCCTCTTCCGCTTCTTCATTGCAATCCATACTCTCGTTATGATGCGTTATTCTCGTAAATATTTTACTTTTCCTATGTTGCTTTGACATGCAACCAAACTAGGATACTCTTTAATGCGGATGATAATTCTTTTCGAGTTCCAGCTTCGATTAATTAAGAAATTGTTTACGCTAATCGCCTGAATTTCATTCTTGATGGTAGAAGAAAATTATATGAGTGGTTAAGGGAAGATGGAGCTAGCGTAAATATCTTGAAGAGACTGGAAAGGGAGGAAAAAGTAAGAAGAAGGGATGATTAAATACGGAGTGATGGTTAAGTTATGTTTGTTTGCTAATCGCCTGAATTTCATTCTTGAGCAGCTTCTCGGATAGCCTTTATTTCTGCCTGCAGTGCCTGCAGCGACAAGTAACCGGAAGGATCATTCCAAGCCGAGTTCTTTCGAGTAGATCCCTCCTTGTAACCTGTTGTTTATATTGGAGCCATCCAGACTGAATTTGTATTAGCCAATATCTTCTGAGAACATTTCAAACGATGTATAATAAATTGAGAACACGTTCCAGAAATATTTAACGCATCTGCCAAATTCCTTATTTTGCTAGTAAACAACGATCCCGCGGGAAGTTGATTCTCCTGGCATTCTGAGTTTGATAATGACAAGCTAAAATTAAGCAACCAGTTTACCATATCCTGCGCTTAAGTTAAAATTATACAGTAGGATTGAGTTGCAGAAGTATAATTGGCAATAATTGTTGTAATAACCCGGCGCATTCACCATAAATCAGCACTTGCATTTTTCATTTGCTATTAACCGATTCTCATTAATATATTTTTATTATTCACTTTAATCTATTTTTTTAATTTGTTTTATTGGTAAAATTTTAATAATTCATTTATATTCATGATTTAAATATTTTCGTTAAATAAATTAAATAAAAATAATTAACAAATTATTCTCACAATTAGCTCTGTGGCTTTTAACTTACGTTACATAAGTACGTTAAACAAATGCACATTAAAAGAACTACTTCCCGGACAAATACCCACTCTTAACATCGAATTACATAATGTAGACCTGTTGCAAATCAAATCATTCTTATTTAATTTATTTAAATAACTGTGACCAAGTGAGTGAATACTCTTTTATATTTATATTTTCGTTAAATATTCAATCTTATTTAATTTACAAAGTCTCAGCTTTCTTCGCATGAACAACGCTCAAAGAGAAAATTCCATGCGGAATAAAAACACATTTATGCAGTAAACAACCTTTATTTATACGTTACCAGATACTTTTACTGTATTTCCTTCTTATTTATTTTCTATTTTTTTTTTTTTCGTTTCGCCCTTTTTTACAATCTCACCTCATTAGCATTTAATTAAAATAAAATGTTGCGAAATATGGAGTACAAGCTTGGTAGACGGCATATCCAGGGCTGTTATGAGGATATTATGATATCATTAAATATCCCGTCTCTGGCAGAACGAAGAACAATTTCGGACTTAAGTTTTTTGCATGGCTTACTAAATTCGTATATTATCTGTCCAGCTTTGTTATCTGACATTAAATTTAATGTATGTAATTACTCTCGATCACTCAGAAATGTTAATATATTTTATGTCCAAACACATAAGACCAACCATTCTTATAACAGCCCTGTTAGTCGTATATTAAGATCGGCTAATAAATTAAATCAGTACGAGTGGTTTAATTTATTTGATTCGTGTAAATATACATTTAAGCGCGTTTTAAAGAAACATGTACTTCTTGTGTAATATAATATTAGAGTTAATTTAGAATTTAAGGTAATAAGTAAAATATTTTTGTAAACTGTTTTTGTAAAAAGGGGTTTTCCCGTAAATAAATAAATAAATAAAAAATAAATAAATAAATAAATTATGTTAAATTAAAAACTCGAGAAAAATAATTATGAATACAGCAACAAAAATTAATAAATTTAAATTGGAAGCAAGTAACATCAAGATTCCATTTCGTCCTTACATTAATTTTTGTTTTATTCAAAATACGAATATGAATCAATTATATATAAAAAAAACACACACACATTTATTTTTGCTTCCACTCACACACACAAGAATATCGGTATATTTTTAACCATATAACCCAGCAACATTTTTAAATTTGTAATTTGGGGGACAATCACACCATTCATACTACGATCAGCTTAATCCAGGAATTGAACCAAGGACCCCTGGCTTATCAGCCTGACGCTTATACTTTTTAATATAAATAAACTCAAAAAAGCCTCGGCTATATTTATATGAACAATTACGCGGACGAATTAAGAGACGGAGAAAGGGGGAGTTACGGAGAGAAGAATGGAGTGAGAGAAAATATAAAGTCCCTCTCTTTATATTTTCTCTCCCTCCCTCCCTAACTCCCCCCTCTCTCCATCTATATCTCTTTCTCTTGATTGTATATATATATATATATATATATATCTACAATTACTCTTTAATATAGTTGAATTGATTTAATTTATTTATTTTAAGATCTCTAAATTATGTAAGGCATAATTAATTAATAATTAAAATAGCGTTTACTTTAATAAACCGATAAAAATAAAATTACATATTTAAAGGTATAACCATTTCAGTAGCCAGACACTTACCGAAGGCATTAAACCGATCCGGCGATAAAATTTTTGATAGAACCCATTAAAATCGAGAAGGCCGGTCGTAATTTTTGCATCGGTGTATTTACGTCCGGCATTGCTCAATAACCGTTCGAATCAGTTTTTGTATTCCGCAATAGATGTGCACCGTGATAATAAAAGTGCGATATATGGGAAATATGCTCGGATATCCATTTGGATTGAATTGCGTGATTGTAAGGATAATGGGTTTTCCATAAAAAAAAATAATATTTATATCTACACATACGTATTTGTTCTCGCTGTTTTTTTTTTTTGTCGAGAATTTCTAAATGACACTTATTGAAATGGATTGTATTTTTTGTTTGTGAGTCTGGACGAATTTAATGGAAAATCATAAATAAATTACAAAAATATTTAACACCAGCTGTTGCGTATCAATAAAATATTGCATAATGCAACGAATTTTTGATCCGAGAAAAATTTAATGCAAAAAAACGTTACGTAATATTAGGCCATCTGCAGACACGTGTTTCGGCATCTATCCCTCGTCAGTACAGCTCTGCCTTACACAATTTACACAAAGATTATTCACACATTTTTAAGTAATTTAAATTACAATCAAATTAAACAAGGAATATTTCTTGCAATGATAAATGAAATTCGATCATTCCCTTTTTCAAACTGAAAAAAAATACTTACACTGTAAGTTTTACAAGAAACAACTACTTCCCGAGCATTTAACCCGCCGGACATTGGATTACACAATAGATTTTTGTTTAATTCTTGTTATGTTGGTTGTTGAGACTTTAATTATTTAAATATTTAATATTTAAATAATAGTAGAAGGAAGGACATATATTTATGTCCTTCCTTCTACTTATTTTTTATTTAACTAAATGTATTTTTTTTAAATGTATTTATTTTGTTGAAATTACAAAATTGTTCATATTGTTTATTTTAATATATTATTTGTTGTTGATGTCGGTAGTTCCTTGTATTTCTCCTTTATTTCTTGCATAGCAGTACTACTGCGAATTGCAACGGTTTGAGTCGAAAGTATTTAATCAAAGAAAGCAACAAATAATTGTCATAAGGCTATCTGTAGACAGAAAGATATAAATTTTATTTTATACAATATATTTTTTAATCGGTACTTTATGCACTCTACTAACAAAACGTAAAAATAAAACACAAAAAATCTCATTCCGAACGAAAACATAACTCCTCGCAACTATTTTCCACCCCGCGCCCGGCTTTTAACATCAATCTAAAACTTTGAATAGGGAACTTATTTATTTCATCGTAACAGCCATTACGTGGTCCGTATAATCCTTTAGAAACACCTACGTTATACACACACACACTCATATACAAATATATATAAAAGAACCTGAAAAGCAGTTAAGCGCGAGCAGGTTATAACTCATTTCTGTTTACACTCTTGTGTTGAGCGCGAGGCTTTCGGCTTTATGCGACCGCCTCAATATTTTAATTGCGACTCTCTCTCGCGGAAAGCTAAACGCATTAACGGAATAATTTATTAGTTAAGCGGCGGGTGAAACACTCCGAATGCGCGGTAAATATGCCGGAGGTGCGAAGAAAAGGGGACGCGACGCTTCTTGACTCGAAATGAATTGGTGATGTGTGTGTTGCAAGGGTGAATAAAAGTAAATAATTTGTTGATTGTTGAGGCTTTCGCGCGGTTATATATTTTGAGTTTATTAAATAAATAATCTTTAATAATATCGTGCATTATATAAACAATATATGAAAAAATAAGCAACATATTTTTTTTTATTTGTTTTACATTTATTTAATCTTTGCTAATATTCTCTAAATTTAAAAGTTATTTGAAAAGATTTGTATAAGAAGAATATAATTACAACTCATAACTATTTATTTTGAATAAAATAATTTGCTTGCTAAAAGTCAAAATAACAAAATGCAATTCTGTCCTTAAAGTTTGTCATCTTTTCATTTTTTTGTTGTTTTAGTCGACCATTTTATCCGTTTTCGATTAGTCGGTTATTTCAGCCGACCGATTATTTTCGATTAATCAATTAGTTTCGATTAATCGATTTGTTTCGATTAATTTCGATTAGTCGGTTATTTTCAATTAATTGACGGATAAGTCGATTAATCGAATATTTTGAACTTCGATTAATCGATTAGCGCCGAAGTCAAAATTGCCAGCCTTAATAATAAGTTATAACAAGCGAAAGATTATACACGCACGTTTATTAAAGGCGACAGCCATAAACACTCTCTTACACAGTGCCAACCTACATAAAATATATTCTCCAACAGTTTTGATAACAATGATTAAACAAAAATACTAATATCCATTGAAACAACTACTTCCCGGGCAAATACCCACGCGGGACATTGAATTATACAATAGAATTAATTTAATAGACAAAAAATTAATTCTTTTCATATAAATAGAAAAGAATATTCATTCACTTGGTCGCAATTATTTAAATAAAAATGATTTGAAAATAATTAAAATAAAATTCTCTTGAAAATGGGCTAATAATCCGAAACTATTCGAGAATTTAAAGTTATTCAATCTAATCTGTGTTTTATTCGTTGATTTTAATAATCTGTATATTTATTTCATAAAATTTTTCTCACATCTATTTCTGTGACTTTTGACTTACGTTACGTAAGTACGTTAAACAATCATTTTTTAGGGAACAATACGCAATTGCGCTGGAAGTAAACCCTCAGCTATTCATTTCGCGCCGGAGATCTCGAAACCCGGTGTAAAACGAGTTTATTTACATCGAGTTAATTAAACTCGTGTGCGGCTAAATGGGAATAACTTTTTACAGCAACGACAGCGCCGCGATCGCAAATGGGATTGATAGTTTTATGGCTAATTTGCAAGTTTTACAACCTGCCTCGAACTTTACTGCGACAATATAAAAAATAACCCTCGGAATCCCATAAAAAAAGAGAAGCGAACAGAACAGAAAACGAAAACTGGAACAACAAGTGAAGCTTTTTATTATTCATAAAATAAACGCGTAGAGGGGGGGGGGGGATATAAAGAAGGGATATTATCGATTGTTCATTTTTTTATTACTTGATATTGTTAATTTAATACGTGCATATAATAATTAGTACACTAACAATACTACAATTAATTTGATTAATCTTATATTAGACTATTTGTAAATAAAAATTAAAATTACTGATCACTGAGGCTTCTACTTTTTTTTATATATTATGTAAGATTATAATAACAATTAAATTATAGTATAAAAATATTCAATTGGTTTGTTTCATAAATTTGTACAGATTAATATATAAAATCAGGTAGTAATGGCGGTGTGGATGGGGGAGTCCCTTTTCACCTTCAATTCTAGAAAATGAAAATCAAATTTTAATTTAAGAATAAAGTTTGATTTTTGAAATTAAAATTCTATTTTCCGACATTGATGATTCATTATATCAGAAAATGAAAGAATATGAATTGTATTGTTTATTTGCTTACGATATCAGACAACAAGGTAAATACAAAAAATAGATGATGATGATACTAATATCATTATTTATTTTATTCAATTATTATTTTTATTATTATTTATTATTATTACTATTATTTTTATTCAAAGTTTGAAGTCAAGTTCTAAATATTGGAAAGCGAAGTAAATGTTGGTGGAAATTGGTAGATAATAATAACTAACATCTTTATTTCTATACGGAGTTACAATATTTATCACTTATATTTACAATAATTAACTAAATTTTGTATATAAATTGGCCATCGACCGAAGGCCTTTCCGCCAATTGGCAGATATTAACTAGGATAGATGGTATATCATTTAAAATGAAATAAAATTTGTTAAGTTAACGAAGAACGAAAAGATGTGGAAGTAAAAAAAAAGTATGGCATCGGAACATATGAAAGAAATATTAATAAGCGAAATTCGTAAATTGGACAATTCAACAATATTACTGAGCATAGGTTATTTTCCTCGTATAACGAGCTTATGAACCAAATTAAAGTTCTGTTACACAAACAAAGTTAAAAAGAGTTTTGTTATAAAAATTATAATATCAATTTCCAAAACTTACAATAATAAATTTTAACGCTACAAACAATTTAGAAAGTTAATAATTAAAGGAAAATTTTTCGCGTCTACTAATTAATTAAGATTTAATTGTAAACACAAGTAATTTCCTATTATCCATATTAGAAAATGGATGAATGTATTTGTTATCGGAGCGAGACTGGCTGTAACGAATATCCTGAAATTAATCCGTTCGGTAAATGCCGAAGGATACATGAACTTTTATTAATTACACCGTCTCTAACCGAGGTGGGCCATCCATTAATCTTCTCTTCTCATCGAGTTTTCCGTGGCTAATTAATAAAATAGTTAAACCGATCGCTTTAATTCACCCGAAGTTATTACACGGGATAACAAGTTGTTGCTCGGAAACGCTACACCGATGGATCCATCGAATTTATTCAATGAAATGAGCGTGGTTGTAGTTTCAAATGCGCGTTTGAAGGGATTTATTATCGTTGTTAATGTTTTTGTTTAATTAATTTGTGATTTAATTAATTTTATATTTTTGTTATTGCTAATGAGAAATACGATTACTTCAAAAAATTAATTATGTTAATAAAGGGTGCTCCTTAATAATTAATTAATAGTTTTAATAATTAAATATTGGTGGTTCGTATTATTTTTTTTTTGTCTGTGGAAGGGAAAATCCAGTTACGGATGGAGTGTGGGACTCCCCTAGTAGAAATGAATCTTGTAGCAATATTGTGTCAATATTTATATCTTGTATATACATTGAAACTGTTATTTAAAGTGCATACAATATAGACACAATATTGTGTATGCCCTGAATAACAATATTTTGCGCATTTGTGGTAGGAACTAGTTGATTCTTAATGACAGACCGAACGCCCGATTTTCGTTCACAAGTGTGGTTATGTGTGATCAATTGGATAGTTTGTTTATTTCTGAGGTGTGTATTTACAAAATATAATAAATAGAAAAGAGTATTATTCATTCTCTTGATCACGGCTATTTAAATATATTAAATAAAAATGATTTGAAAATAATTAATAAATTATTTTCACATTTAGCTCTGCTAAATTCGTTTTTTTGATTCGTATCGGTGTCTATACGAATCAAGAAAAAAAAAAACAAATCCCTTCCTGAAAGAAACCCTTGAAATTCTTCTTCCTGGTTATCCTGAGATGTCGATCATTTTGCTACTGTCTGCTGACCCGAGTAAGGCGGCTGAATCCGAAATTGACGAAGAAAGCAGCGAAGAAGAAACATGATTTTGATATACATTTCGTTTTCTTTTTTTTTTTTATTATTACGTTGTTTTAGTCAACGCAATCACGTTCAAATACTCAGCATAAGGAATAAACTGTTAAATATCCATCAAATAACTCCCATGAATTGAACAAAAACATTCTATTTTAGATTGTAAATATAAAATACCTGAAATTTCTTTCATAATTGATGTGGAGTTTCATATCCTTAAATATTTCAAAGAATATTCTTTTAAGTTATTGTTTGTACGAATACGTATTTATATCTTCAGTTAAAATTTAACATCGGCAGAATTATACAGAATTAATTAGTTTACAAGATTTTTTTCATTACCCGTTTTAATCGCATTAATTTTTGCAGACATTTTTTAAGCATATTTTTCGTGTTCAGCTTACCAAAATACATAGAGTAAAACTATAAAAAACATTTTGGCCAAATTTTTAGCTCAAACACGTAGGGGTAACGTGCTATGTAACCCCCGTGTTGTTAATTTTTCACGAATTTGTGTAATCAATGTACAAGAATAAAGGATGCGAAAATTCAAAACCGTTGTATTTTATCGCTTTTATTAAATTTCAAAGATGAACCACTTTTCGCGACTTCCAGTGCGAATGCCTCCTTAATAAAAATCGAAATTATTTAAATTGAAAATAGTGGATAGAATCTTCTTAGTAATAAAATAACTGTGAAAGAGAAGATGAAAAAGAATGATCTATCACCTTTAATAATAATTATTAAAAAGTGGAGGTGCGAAGCATCGGCGAGATAACCGCTGGGACCAATGAAATCGGCCGGTGATGACTCATGTGATACTGGGCTTGTTTATCAGATCAACAATCAGGCGAAAAAAAACATTCGAATGTATATTAATTAGTGATTGTGAATTAATGCGAGTGGTTTAAATTTATTTCGATGCAGTCTAAATAATAAGGTATTATAATTAAATTAAATAAAAAATGATTTGAAAATAATTAATAAATAATTTCCACGTTTAACTCTGACATTTTGACTTACATTGCGTGATAATAATTTAATAACAAATCATTTTTATTTAATTTATTTAAATAACTGTGACCAAGTGAATGACTACTCTTTTCTATTTAAATGGATTACAATTTGAACAATGGACGATGTTTTAAGTGAAATTATTAATTATTCATTAATAATTGAAATGTGCCTTCAATTAGTTCGACGAAGAGAACAGCATTAATTGTGTAAGTGATAAATTAATAATTATTTTATTCTTCTTCTTCTTCTAGAATCTTTATACCCTTTCCGGGTTCGGATTTATTTTATTCATATTTGATAATACGCCTCCTATACATAGACTATCTTTATTAGAAAAATCCCCTGCGGCTTTAACAATGTTTAATAGATTGCCAAATTAATATTGTATAAGCAAAGAAAATCTCCATATGTGTTCACAAAAATTACGGAAAAATTCTCTAAACTTCCCAAACATTATGGAAAAGTTCAGTAAAATTAACGAAAACAACGGAAAAATTCTTATTAGAAATAAAGTTATTATTATTATTAATTGTTATATATAAGAAATGAAAAAGAATTAAAAAAAACATATTGAAATACTTGATGGACAAAGAATGATATTCTATAGACGAATACTTGTATACCACTATTTGGTTGATTTTTCTGTCTTTCTGACGTTTCAATTAGTAATTGGAGGAGCATAAAATAATTTTATATTTATATATATATATATATATATATATATATAAGTTATAGTAGACCTCATGTACCACTTCTACATTGGATAAACGTATAATAATAATAATAATAATAATAACTTTATTTCTACTGAGACTTTTTTCGTTGTTTTCGTTAACTTTACAGATCTTTTCCATAATTTTTGAGAAGTTTAGAGAATTTTTCCGTAATTTTTGTGCAAACAAATATATTCTACACATATGGAGATTTTCTTTGCTCATACAATATTTCACAAAACTAACGAACAAATACTCTAAACTTTCCAAAAAATTAATGGAAAGTTCTCTGAACTAATAACTAGGATAGGATCGAAAACATATCTCCTCTATAGTGTTTTTACTTTACTTTTTATTGGAACGAAATAAAAGTGCTTTTTTTAATTAAAAAATTCTATTAGTCATTTCAGCATTGTTATAAAATATTTTTTTGTACGAATATGTGTATTTAACCTTTCGTAATAAAATGGCGCAAACAGATTTTTTGAAATGTTTTTATTTATTATTTATTTACGGAAGTCCATTTATAACAATATAATGCCGATTCGACTTATGGCTAGTTAATCTAAAACTAAACTAAAAGTAAATTACATATAATAAATAAAAAACGCAACACAATTTACATAAAAAGCACTAACAAACGTTAACTTTTAGATGTCGACTGCCTTGACGAAGTAATTTCCTCAGACCAGCGCGGCGGTTTTTGCTTAACCTAGAAATAATTTTTGTTTAAAGGTTCTTTTCAAGACATTATAATAATGATATTTATTTGTGTTTTCGAATAAGATTCTGTCTGCGCCATTTCAAATTTCAACTGCTAATATCTTTCTATTGTTCCAATAACTCCTCTTTCACATTAGTAGCACAATATAAACACTGTTATTCCTTACTTCACTTTTAAGGAAGTGAAGTAAGGAATAACAGTGTTTATATTGTGATTAAATACTCCACATAACTCAACAAAACATTTAGACATTAGTAGCAAATGATCATACATTTCCATTCAAGCTGTTGTACCAAAACTTTAAAGCTATAACGAAAGCAAAGTTACGAGATTTCATAAAAATTTAGGAATTCCACTAACAATACTGTCCACATCAATGAGATGATTTTTCATCCTTCACTCAATTATGCAGCTACATTTTATCTAAATCGTGGTACAACATCTTGAGCTTGAATCATTAAAATTCCCCGAATTAAATGAATATTGTCAGTATTTAATAAATTATTTTTTGAGTTTTCTACTGACAATTCGATATTTAACTGTTGCGCAACGTCAAATCAGAGTACTCACCAAAATTGCGTTATGTACTATAAAACACTTCCAACACTCTGTGTATAAAAGAAAAATACAACAAAAGCAAACGATAAAATTCTTGGAGTTATTGCAGACAATTTAAATATTCCGCGTCTGAAAGTCTCGATATATAATTATTCTAATTTCTATATTATAGATTTAATTTATTTAAAAATTAATAACAGCACTATTAAATCTTCTAAATCTTTCTGTAAAATTGAGTATTATCAAGTTACAGATTTAACCATTAAAACAATGGTTAAGTGTGTTACTTGATAAAACTCAATTTTACATATTATAACCGATGGAACATAAAATTAACAATAAATCCCCCTCTTAATAATCACTGTACACGAAATAAATTTCTCCACGAGACTCATTTGATGATACGTAAAAAAATATATATATTTCAGAGGGGGTGCCTGCTGCTTAGTCATATATGATCCTCTCCCCCCTGCGGTGAGATTAATTACCATCGGGGTTTAATTGTGCGGCGCGCTCGCTAATGGATTCTCCTGTCTTCTTATATGAAGCCGCCGACGCGACTCGACGTGTGTATCTATGGGGCACCTAAACGTACCCTTTTGCTCGCATCATCTTCCATCTGTTGGCTCCTTGCCTCGGGTCCTTCACGTCTATTTTGTTTTTATTGTTGGTATAATTTATTGCGCCACGGTCGTGGTTTTTTGATATTGTTGAAAATCGTTCATTAGGCGGACGTTGGGGTTCTGTCGAGGTTGGATTTAAAGCTGTTGAGATTTTTAATTTATATGAGGGAGTGAAATTAGTGGATTATCAACCGTAATTTTGATTTAATGCCTATTAAACTAATGCTATAAATATTGAACATAAATATTTTAAAAATCAATAATAACACTTGATAAGTAAAGCACTAATAACCTTTCTTCACACTAGAAGAAAGGTTATTAGTGCTTTACTTATCAATTCAATTTGATTTTCACGTAACTCAATCAATCAATTTAATAATAACACTATTAAAACTACTAAACTTTAATGGTTAAATCAATTACTTGATAAAACTCCATTCTACATATCCATTATAAAAAAACCCTTTTAATATAAACAATAAAACACGGTGGAAATTTGATCGTTAAAAATAACATCTTTATTTTATTTCTGGATTTTTATTTAGCAATTTTCTATTGCATGCTTACATAATTTAAAAAAAATAAACAAAATTTTCTAATCGTTTTAAAAATGATATCTCAATTAAGTTAATTTGCAATATTAATTATTTTTTATTTATACGAACATTTCTCAAGGAAAGTTACTGTTTCAACCTTAATTACTTTTATTTGTTTTGAGTTATGTGAAGTAATAATCACTAATAAAACACTATTTTATTTCCCTTCTTCACGAATTTATTTTTCTGTTAGATGTACATGTGCTCATTTTCAATAACTTATTATTGAAAATGAGCACATGGTGCTCGAAATGTACATCTAACAGAAAAATAAATTAGTGAAGAAAGGAAATAAAATAGTGTTTTATTAGTAATTATTAATTACTTTTTATTTAGATTAATATTTCTCAAGGAAAATAAAATAATAAAAATAACATTTTTTTGTAAATTACAACGAGCGCATAAAAAATTATTGTCTGAAAAATAAGAACGGATAAAAATTTATAGACCACTTCAGTTTCCGTCCCCCCTTGTTTTGCGCATTCCTCAAAATTATTTTTTACAATCCCGCTCCCAATCCGTGTAGTGCTTTCCTATGTCGGGTCCACCCCATTAAAACCATTACGGAATCCAGAGCAGTACACAAATACGATATAAAACCCCGAGGGGTGGCTACATATATATTATTTCCCTCCATTCGTTTTTCTTTAAAGAAAATCTCATGTGTGTGTGTGTGTGGGTATGGAAACGGTGGCCGTAATTCTTTATAAAATATAGTGATTATTTTTTTCCCTTTCGATCCGGGACCGTTTCCGTTTGTTTCTGTCTGAAATATTGGGGGGCGGGAAACTATGGGCGAGTTTTGTCTCAAGGCACGGGTTCGGAGAGGGGAGCTTTATGATTGCGCGATAACTTTACTGCGTAGGCATAAAATAAGGGTAGGAAAGTTTTCCGAGGAGCAATTGTCGCAAGTGCTAATTCAAGGAGGGCGCTTTTCTTATATTTGTGTCCCCCCCATCCCACCTTCGCTCCTTATAATTCACCCACCCGGTCGGATTTTACATCGGGTCGTTATTTCTAACGAAACATAGGTTCTTAATTAAAGTTAAATCAAGGTTGGATTTAAATAAAATGAAACTAAGATGATTCACACATTTGAAGTTATTTAAATTACAATGAAAATAAACAAGGAAAATTTTTGGTAATGATCAATTTTATGCAGTTGGAAAAAGGGATTGATCATTGCAAGAAATTGTTCTTGTTTAATTTCATTGTATGGTTGGATTTCTTTTATATAACAACAAATCAAAGATAATGAACTTTTTACAAACACAAATTATTATCCTGAAATAAAAACAAATAATCTATATACAAGGTGTACATAAAATGAGTGAAAAGCTTTAGGTAGCGTGACTCTTTGACTAATTTTTAGATAAAAATATTAACGAAAATAAGTCACACGGTCCTTCCTTAAGCCTCACGGGCCACTTGAAAGAACTATACATTTGGCAACGTTGGATCAAACAAGTGTGCATTTATCCTGTTTATAACTGCTACATCATCCGCTGGAGGTGTTGCATACACTTTTTCTTTTACAAACGAGCATGCGTCGTTGCCAGATCTATTTTCATTAAAAGAATGCTTCTGATGAAGTTATAAAATTGTAAAAATATCCGATTTATTAATCATTTACATCAATGGAATTATACACGTGTCTAATTGATTGTTAATGCTATTGATTTTTTACAAAATATTTAAAAAACAATACTAATTTATAGTCACATATTTAAAATTCCGAAGACTTCGTGAGCCTCAATGAAGAACCATACAACATTTTTTTATTTGGATTTTCTATTAAAAATTAATTATTGAATTGAGTTTTCTGAAGGTTTTCACTCATTTTCTGTACACCTTGTATATATAAATAGAAAAGAATATTCATTCTCTTGGTCACAGTTATTTAAAAAAAAAAAAAAATAAATAAAAATGATTTGAAAATAATTAATAAATTATTCTCACATTTAGCGATTAATTAATTAATTTGTGAAAATCGAAAATATATGATTTTCACAATTTAAAATTAATTCAATCGTATACACAAAAAGAAAACGAAATGCACATGACTAAAAATTTCAGGACTCTAATCCAGGATGATTGATGGTGATCGAGTACAACCGGAGCAGATTAATAAAATAGTTGTTCGTTATTATTTTTTTTTTTCTTGTAACTCTCAAACGGGTTCAATATTTTTCTGGTATGTAGCGTATGCCCTCTGGAGGATAAATAGTTGGAAAATAAAACAAACACGGAACGTAACATGTTCTCGCGCTACGTATCGGACGGGGAAAGCAAAAAAAAGGAACATAATTCCGAAAGGTGTCGACCGTTTATTGCGTTCGGTTATGTTAAAGTTTTTTTTTAAGCCTGTAGTTTAACTAGTTGAGTTTTAGTGTCATTCGGTGTTTGAAAGTAATTGAACCACAGTATATAATATAATATAATATAATATAATATAATATAATATAATATAATATAATATAATATAATATAATATAATATAATATAATATAATATAATATAATATAATATAATATAATATAATATAATATAATATAATATAATATAATATAATATAATATAATATAATATAATATTCATAAATAGAAAACAGTATTCATTAACTTGGTCACAGTTATTTAAATATATTAAATAAAATGATTTGAAAATAATTAATAAACAGCAGGTGTACGTTATGTAATTCAATGTCCAGCGTGGGTATTCGCCCGGGAAGTAGTTGTTTTAATGTGCATTTGTTTAACGTACTTACGTAGTGTAAGTCAAAAGTCAAAGATCTAAATGTGGAAATTATTTATTAATTATTTTTAAATAATTTTTATTTAATATGGAATTTTCAGTTAGGTATGTCCACTATTCATCATACCATAATGTAATTCCCATTAGCAATGCAAAAGCTTATCTTAATCATGATGTTTGCTATCGTAACTTATCTTCTACCGAAGACGAATCAACGTAATATTTTACCCATATTTATAAATCGTCAAATATGTTTAATGGAAACTTAATCGAATGTCGTATAGTTTTAGTCAAACTAAACTCGTTACTTGATATCTTAATTTTTTTTTTAAGATCTCAATTTAGTTAAGTAACAGTTACATATTTTTTTTATATCTCTGCTCTATATCATACAAATTTAAAACGTGAAACTTGCATTTTTTAGTTTTGACTGTTTTTATAATCAAAATTATTTTCCCGTGAATAAATAAATATTTTGGTTTGCTAGAAAGAAAAATTATTATTCATTCGAAATTTAATAAAATTACATAAAAACATAAATAACGCCAAGAATAACAAAACATAAAACATTGCGTTTCCGTCGTTTATATAATATCATTACAATTCCCCATAATAGCTCAAAGCGTGCATATGCCTTAAAATTAATGGTTATTTAATATGCAAGAGTAAAAGCAGCGAGAGCCGGCTTGTACTTATATTACATTTAATAATAAAAGACTAAAAGGAAACGGCATTAATCCAATAAATCAGGGATAAATTTCACGATTAAATTGTAGAATGGATCGCTAGGAGCTAAACGGAATATTCGCTTCGCGCCGACAATTACAGCTTGTTTCCTTTAATATTTTTTTATAATATATATATATATATATATATATATACACTACAATTTCTACAATTTAATCGTGAAATTTAATGTTAACGGAAAATAAATTGTTTGTATTTTAATATGCACAAATTGTTTATGTTTAAAAATATCTTTGGTTAATTAAATGAAACGAATTTTAAAATAATTAATATTTATATATATATATATATATATATATATATATATATATATATATATATATGTTTTTTTATCAGTATACATTAGGGGCAGTGTATACATACCTTCAAACAACTGCAATTGTTTTACTTTAGTCTTTTTCATGGCCAACTATTTTTTGGTGTATGGTAAAATTAAAAACGACTGTAACTTATTTTATTTTAAAAATAACTATGGCATATGTTATATCGGATTAAAGGGAAAAAAATAGCCCTTTTAATAAAGTCATAGCCAACTATTGTTTCCATTTTAAAAAAGGTAAGTTTGTGTCGTATCTCCCAAAATATGGGCGAATTTTTTTTTTGATTTTTTGTTATTAATCTGTGTAAAATTTTCTACAACTTTATCCTTTGCAGTTTTTTTCTATCTATGATAATAATAGAGATATATTGAATTCAAAAAATTGACACATTTTACTTTTTTCAAAATATCTGGTTACCCTTGACTTTTTCAAATATTTTGAAAGTGTCATTTTATTCGTCTTATAAAACTACACTTCTTTCCCCATTTATCCGTTTTTCTATTTCTTATAGTTTTCGAGATCTCCATAGAGAACATCGAAAAAACTCACCCTGTATATATATATATATATATATATATATTGGTTTTTATAATAATTTGCCAAAGATATTTTTAAACATAAATAATTCGTGCAAATTTAAATACAAACAATTTATTTTCCTTTAACATTAAATTTCTGAGGATAATTGAAACTATATCCCCGGCGTTTCGCGCCCGCGGAATTATAAATGTTGAATTTAATGCAATTTGAGTCGTTCGTGCGTAATTACAAACACATAAATTCGCAATATGCAGAATATTCCCGTAATTACTTGGCAAATTGTTTCTGTACGGCCTGACCTTTCCTATCCACTAATTTGCCGGGTCAGGATACGCGATCCTAAGAGAATACTTTATGCAATTAACGGTTTCGCTTAATTTAATTGTAATTCATAAAGAACTATCGAACAAAAGAAAAACCGAATTTTTAAAATTCTTAAATACAATAGAATAATTAATTTTAAATAAAAACATGTTTTCTCAATAACTTTGAATGGATATAATTATTATATGAAATAAA
The DNA here is from genome assembly GCA_963082785.1 of Philonthus spinipes. Taxonomy (NCBI): domain Eukaryota; kingdom Metazoa; phylum Arthropoda; class Insecta; order Coleoptera; family Staphylinidae; genus Philonthus; species Philonthus spinipes. The sequence goes on from OY720314.1 coordinate 22,300,159, forward strand.
TATGAATAAATTATTAAAAATCAACCAATAAAATTACATAATTTTGTGATTAACGAATCTTAGCTAAATAATAAAAATTGCTTATAATATTTATTAATTCGATAGAGCTGATGGATTGATGTACGTTGTCCAAGTTTTTTTTTAATCGCTACAAGAAAACATGATTAAATCCCAGCGGCAATAAAACACGGTAATGCCCGATGTATAAATATCTAAAATATGAATAGTTGTGACCATAAAACTGTTCCCTCGGACAGCGTACACGGAGGACGGCGTGTCACAGACGTGTTCGTACACTTTTGAAAATACGTAAGCGATTATTTATCGCTCAAATCGGGCTTTAAATATTACGACGGGGAACATTCCACGCTCTCGCCGAAGGGACATTGTGTGGTAGCCCGTTCCTATTTAGTGAGGACGCGTTCATTTTTTCTTTTTACTTGGACAACAAATTGCCGCATTCTAATCTCCATGTGGCGATACTTCGAATCGTTAATGTTTTGAAGTTTCGATTTGTTTGAATAATAAATTTGTTTGGTATGTAAAAACAAAATATAATGTACCAGACCTGAGGGATTTCTGGCTGTGTATTATATTAAAATACAAACTAATCACATTATCTTACTCCCAAGAATCTAATTAAGCAATGGATGTAGCTAAATAAACCCTGCAGCAATGGTTTTAGATTTTTAGATTTTTTTTTAAATTCGAGTCAAATCTGTCGATCTGACCTAAAATTACTGAAATTGGGAATGCCGTGGAGGGGTTGGTGGGTATATCAAGTAAAAACAATTGACTTTATCTTACTTCTCTGAGTCTAATAAAGCATTCGATGTAGCTAAATCAACTGAAGCAGTTGTATACATTTTTTTAGATTTTTTTTTAAATTCGAGTCAAATCTGTCGACCTAGCCTAAAATATCCGACATTGAGGGTGCCGTGGAGGGGTTGATGGGTGCATCAAGTACAAACAATTGACATTATCTTACTCCCCGGAGTCTAATTAAGTAATCGATGTAGCTAAATCAACCCTGCAGCAGTTTTTTCAATTTTTTTAGATTTTTTTTAAATTGGAGTCAAATCTGTCGATCTAGCCTAAAATAAGCGAAATTGCGGGTGCCGTGGAGGGGTTGGTGGGTGCACCAAGTACAAACAATTGATATTATCTTACTCCCCGGAGTCTAATTAAGCAATCGATGTAGCTAAATCAACCCTGCAGCAGTTGTTTCAATTTTTTTAGATTTCTTTTTAAATTCGAGTCAAATCTGTCTATCTAGCCTTAAATAACCAAAATTGAGGATGCCGTGGAGCGGTTGGTGGGTGCATCAACTACAAACAATTGACATTATCTTACTCCCCGGAGTCTAATTAAGCAATCGATGTAGCTAAATCAACCCTGCAGCAGTTGTTTCAATTTTTTTATATATTTTTTTTAAATTCAAGTCAAATCTGTCGATCTAGCCTAAAATAAGCGAAATTGCCGGTGCCGTGGAGGGGTTGGTGGGCGCATCAAGGACAAAAAATTGACGCTATCTTACTTTTTGGAGTCTAGTTAAACAATCGATGTAGCTAAATCAACCCTGCAGCAGTTGTTTCATTTTTTTTTTGATTTTTTTTTTAATTCGAGTCAAATCTGTCGATCTAGCCTGAAATAACCGAAATTGCGGATGTCGTGGAGGGGTTGGTGGGTGCATCAAGTACAAACAATTGATACTATTTGACTCCCCGGAGACTAATTAAGCAACCGATGTGGCTAAATTAATCCTGCAACAGTTGTTTTATTTTTTCTAGATTATTTTTAAATTCGAGCCAAATCTGTCGATCTGGCCTAAAATAACCGAAATTGAGGGTGCTTTGGAGGGGTTGGTGGATGCATCAAGTACAAAAAATTGAAATTATCTTACTCCCCGGAGACTAATTAAGCAATCGATGCAGCTAAATCATCCCTGCAGCAGTTGTTTCATTTTTTTTAGATTTTTTGTTAAATTGGAGTCAAATCTGTCGATCTAGCCTAAAATAAGCGAAATTGCGGGTGCCGTGGAGGGGTTGGTGAGCGCATCAAGTACAAAAAATTGACGCTATCTTACTCCTCGGAGACTAATTAAGCAATCGATGTAACTACATCAACCCTGCAGCAGTTGTTTCAATTTTTTTAGATTTCTTTTTAAATTCGAGTCAAATCTGTCGTTCTAACCTGAAATAACCGAAATTGAGGGTACCGTGGAGGGGTTGGTAGGTGCATCAAGTAAAAACAATTGACGTTATCTTACTCCTCGGAGTCTTATTAAGCAATCGATGTAGCTAAATCAACTCTGCAGCATTTTTATGAAACTGCACAGAAAACATTCTTATCCAATTAGTTATGCCAATCTGCATAGGTTCTAAAAATCGTTATCACTAGTAAAAATCAACATTATTAATACATTCTAAATACAGTAATAGTATCTAAAATATTTAAATATTATGTATTGTTATTAGGGACTTACGTTTGTTCGTTATTTTTTTAATATTATTCAAATTAACAGAAGCAATAGAATTTTATACGTTCACACACTCCCTTCTGCAAATGCAAATGCAAATAAATCCAATTAAACCATTACAATTTGCATTGTTGGATCTCTTAGAGTGAATCGAATCACTTTGTCAAGGGTGAAATTTCCCATTACTTTCCCTAAAATAATGCGGGATAAGGAGTGGATTTTAAGCCGGTGGCCCCGGAATTTCAGTACACGGGCATCAGTGTGACTCACTGAAAATTAATGTAGTGTAATATCAATGTGGATCATCCTAAGCGAGGCGAAGCGAGCCGAGGTGAGCCCATTGATTGCTGGAAGGCTCCTCGGTTCGGTGTTCAGCGTGTGTGTGCAGCTTTGCAAACACTGGATAAAAGGGGGATGCTTGATGATGATGATGACGATGGGGAGTGTTTGTTCACTTCATGTTATTGATTTATTTTCCATATACGTGTTAGTATATCCGGAATGGATTATTCTATTCAGAATATTTTTTATCAAAAATTACTTCACAATAATTGAATTATTCAAAAAACCGGTCAATTATTTATTTATTTATTTCCTCAATAGATACATATAATAACCTAATTACAGAGAAATACTTAAGAAAGGCAGAAAGACCGATGGCCGATAGCCATTTTCTGATGTAATTATCAAACATGATTAATGTAAAAATTCTATGTACAACTTCAGAAATTAAAATGTATATATATACTTAAGAAACTAAGTTACAATGAGCTAAATTACAACTAATATGGTTTTAGGTTTGAAAAATCAAACAGCATATTTACGAAATAACTTAAATTAGAATATATAAATAAAACAAAAGAATAATCATAATAATCACTAGTTATCCATACGCTAGATGAATGATGGCTGAACATTTCATTAAAAATAAAAAATAAAAGAATAATGTCTAGGACAGACATGTGTTAATACTTTGTCTAAATATTCTCAAGTAATAAAAAAAGGATTTTGAACCCGAATTTGATTTGATTTGCAGTACTTTTTTTCAACAAGATGCATTAATAATGGATGTATTGGTAGCTAGTTGTTCAAATGAGCATTATGAAAATTGCTGATTTTTTTTTGTAATAATTTAATAAACAATTAATGCAATTTTTTTTCTAATTTTATGCGATCGTTACTAGAAAAAAAGTTAAAATAAAAAAAACGACTTTCATATTCCAACCTATTACACAAACACTTTTCCCCAGGTAGGAAAAACACAAATTGAGCAATTCCTATGTGCCGCGCGCACCCTTGACGAATTTCCGCATAAACCCACATTATGCGTGAAAGTAAAAAAAAACCTTCTCGTTTTTCTTTCCCATTTTATTTCCCGCACTTCATGAATTTTGCATCCGCTCGACTATTTTACATATTTTACCTTCTCTCACCTGTCGTTCACCCGGGAGGGCATAAGGGCCGCGCGGTGGGCACGAATACTAATTGCGTGATTGAAAGCGGCGGCGAGGAAAAAAAAAAATAAGAAGGCGAGCCAAGAATTGAACGCTCCGTTTTCGAATTATTGTACCGTTGCGTTTGCCCCCGGAGGACGACGGGAGGAACGGAGAATGTCTCGCGTAAGTAATTTTTTGTTCGTATGCATAAATCAGTGCCTCCGGGGGAAATGGTTTTAAAACGTGAAAGAAGCAGCAACAAACAAAAAATAAATAAAAAATACGAGTTTCAAATATTTAAAACTGGGTTTATTTGTGAAAGGGAAAATTTTGTTACGAATTCTGTTTTAATAATACTTTGATAAATTAAATAATTTAAAACAATTCTGTTTTGATTAACATCGCTAGTAAATATCAACAAGCGGTAGAAAAATCAATTTACGAATTTTTGTTTCATAATGAAATTCGTATGTTTTTTTTTGCATATTATTGAAAATAACTCAAAAACCATCGATGGGGTATTTTCTGTTTATTGCATGTACTAAGAGGGGAAGGTTTGATTAACATCCCCAGAAAGTTTCAAGAAGCTACCCCGCTGGAAAATTAAATTACGAATTTTTTTATTTAAAAAACGCAGAAAATCCGAAGGAAATTCGTGTTTTTTGCATAAAAATGAAAATAACTCAAAAACTACGCATGGGGTATTTTTTGTTTTTTGCATATACTAAAAGGGGAAGGTCTGGTTAATACCCCCATAATTTTAAAAAGCTATCTTGCAGAAAAAAAAAATACGATTTTTTGTATTTAAAAAAACACAGAAAATCCCACGGAAATTCGTCTTTTATGAATAAAATTGAAAATAACTCAAAAACAATCGATGGGGTATTTTCTGTTTTTTGCATATACTAAAAGAGGAAGGTTTGATTAATACCCCTAGAAAGTTTGAAGAAGCTAACCGACAGGAAAATTAAATTACGAATTTTTCTATTTAAAAAAACGCAGAAAATCCGAAGGAAATTCTTTTTTGCATAAAATTAAAAATAACTCAAAAACCATCAATGGGGTGTTTTCTGTTTTTGCATATTGTAAAAGGGGAAGGTCTGAATAACATCCCCAGAAAGTTTCAAAAAGCCACCCTGCAGGAAAATTTAATTACAATCTTTTCTATTTAAAACCCCAGAAAATCCGAAGGAAATTCGTGTATTTTGCATAAAATTCAAAATAACTCAAAAACCATCGAATAAAATTGAAAATAACTCAAAAACCATCGATGGGGTATTTTCTGATTTTTATATATTCTAAAAGGGAAAGGTCTGATTAACATCCCCAGAAAGTTTCAAGAAGCTACCCCGCTGGAAAATTAAATTACGAATTTTTCTTTATAAAAAACGAAGAAATTCCGACGGAAATTCGTCTTTTTTGCATAAAATTGAAAATAACTGAAAAACCACCGATGGGGTATTTTCTGTTTTTTACATATACTAAAAGGGGAAGGTTTGATTAACATCCCCAGAAAGTTTCAGGAAGCTACCCCGCTGAAAATTAAATTACGAATTTTTCTTTATAAAAAAACGCAGAAATTCCGACGGAAATTCGTCTTTTTTGCATAAAATTGAAAATAACTGAAAAACCACCGATGGGGTATTTTCTGTTTTTTCTATATACTGAAAGAGGAAGGTCTGATTAACACCCCCGGAAAGTTTCAAGAAGCTACCCCGCTGGAAAATTAAATTACGAATTTTTCTTTTTAAAAAACGCAGAAATTCCGACGGAAATTCGTCTTTTCTGCATAAAATTGAAAATAACGGAAAAACCACCGATGGGGTATTTTCTGTTTTTTACATATACTAAAAGGGGAAGGTCTGATTAACACCCCCAGAAAGTTTCAGGAAGCCACCCCGCTGGAAAATTAAATTACGAATTTTTCTTTTAAAAAAATGCAGAAATTCCAACGGAAATTCGTGGTTTTTGCATAAAATTGAAAATAACTCAAAAACCATCGATGGTGTGTTTTCTATTTTTTGCATATACTAAAAGGGGAAGGTTTGATTAACACCCCCAGAAAGTTTCAAGAAGCCACCCAGCTGGAAAATTAAATTACGAATTTTTGTATTTAAAAAACGCTGAAACTCCGACGGAAATTCGTGTTTTTTTGCATGAAATTGAAAATAACTCAAAAATCATCGATGGGGTATTTTCTGTTTTTTGCATATTGTAAAAGGGGAAGGTCTGATTAACATCCCCAGAAAGTTTCAAGAAGCCACCCCGCAGGAAAATTAAATGACGATTTTTTCCATTTTAAAAATCGCAGAAATTTCGACGAAAATTCGTGTTTTTGCATAAAATTAAAAATAACTTAAAAACCAACTATGGGGTATTTTTTGTTTTTTGCATATATTAAAGGGGGAAGGTTTGATTAACAACCCCCGAAAGTTTCAAGAAGCCACCCCGCTGGAAAATTAAATTACGAATTTTTCTTTAAAAAAAACGCAGAAATTCCGACGGAAATTCGTCTTTTATGAATAAAATTGAAAATAACTCAAAAACTATCGATGGGGTATTTTCTGATTTTTGCATATACTAAAAGAGGAAGGTGTGATTAACACCCACAGAAAGTTTTAAGAAGCCACCCCGCAGGAAAATTAAATTACGAATTTTCTCATTTGAAATTCGCTGAAAATAACACCAAACAATTTATTTAATGTAAAATTAATTAAATTAATAAACTTCTTATCATTTTATGTATTATTTAAACATAAAATGTATCTTAATTAAAGTGAAATAAATAAATAAATAAAAATTAAATCGAGGTGTTTAATTTTAATTATATATTTTAATAATGAATTCGTCTTTATGTTTTTTATTTAATTTTTGTAATACCAAATTTCAGAATTTGTTCCACTTTATCCTAAAACTCATTTTGCTCATTGTTTAGTTGTGCTTGTCAGGTACATGCGGTTGGCGGAACATGCGATATCCGATGCATACAATATCTCTCTCAGGGTAGTAAGTGAGGTATTGCACGAAATAACTCAGTTTCAAGCAGAAGATTTCGGGAACGGGACACTACCTCGTTTTATATACATTTTATGAATAACCTCGAAAATGACAAATTTAAAAACTCAAATATCAGAGGTGTATACTTCGAACTTTCTTATAAGTAACTTCCACCCACGAATTTTGTATAGAGAGATGAACTTTTCTAAATCGAAAATTAAAATTGTTTTATTTTTTTTTAATTAAATTAATTTAAATTATACCTCAGTGTTGTAAATTGAAATTTCTATAATTCATAGAAATATAATATTTCTATAATTCATTGAAATATCCCTAATTTCATAGAAATTTCAATGTAAAGAGTTAAAAAATAAACTATATAAGGGCAGAAAGACTTATGGTCGATAGCTCATTACAGACTACTAACATAATTGTACATATTTTTGTTATAAATTTTAGTTATCATATTGTCTGAATAAAGATGTTTGTATATAAAATATATAATTAATATCTATTAATTGGCTATCGATTTGTGGTCTTTCCACCTTCCTTTATTATTAACTTTAAAATATTGTAATAATGTAACTTTTATTTATATTTATATAATTTATGCTTGTAACGTTAAAACAATGCGATGAACATGCATATGCATGGCATGCTATGGCCATGTGAGGTGTCAAGGATGTGCGGGTCAAACGTTTTACGACTTTCATATACATACGTGCATAGAGGCAGGCGTGTTGGGCGTATGGAAGGGAAAAATATGGACAGCGATATGAATCCCGTGGTGAGATATTTATACATCGTAGGGAATGAATCTCGCGAATGGCCCCCGCGAAACAACAAAAAAAAATACGAATAAATAAATAAAAGAGCGAGCGGTGCTAAAAACAACAACGCCGAACAAAGACAGGCCTCGGGTTGAATCGCGTCCGCGGTGTGCAGCTGTGAAGAGTTATTATGTATTCCAGCTCCAAATTGCAATAATTGAAGAAAAATTACCGACGTAACGCACCGCGGGGATTCAGGTCGGACAAAGAGGATGGAAATGTATGTTTGGTAAAAATGATTAAACGGTGAAGAAAAATTCATTCTTCAATTCTTCTTCATTAGTCTTGTCCTAAATGGCACAATATACATCGACCATTTCCTCCTTCCATCCTATCTCCCCCAATCCACAATCTATAAATAATCCTTTGAGCTCAAAATCGAAAATTATTTTCGATTTCTTCGTTATTTATGAAAGCAGGAAGGATCTACAAATAACTGCAGCCAAAACAAACTTACATTCAGTGAATAAAACGCATTTAAAGTAACAGAATGGCAGATAAATTGGTAGGCAAGGCTGCTAATGCATACATGCAGGAATCAGAACCAGCATTACTACAAAAAAATACCTCACATAAAAAAAGCTATTGAAGACAGCTCCAAAACTCTAACATCTTGAAACATACTGTGGGATTAAGAGTAATACAATTGGGAAGCTTTTTATAAACCTCAAACATAAATATTTACTTTGTTGATGAAACGTTAAATTTAAATGTAAATAGAAAAGTGTATTCATTCTCTTGGTCACAGTTATTTAAATGAATTAAATAAAAATGATTTGATCGCAATAATGCATTGGTTAATTGAGGAATTTTTGAAGGAATCTTTAGGTTTCTTGCAACACTAATATTTTGAGAGGATAATTTTCTTATTTACTTTTAAACAAATACTATTTTATTATTCTGTATGTATTTCTTGAAGTGCTGCACAATTTCCATTACTCGAGCAATTTTTATTGCGATACCGTATAATTTTCCATAAAGAAACTCGATTTTACGACGAACGCTTCCGCATTAGCGAAACACAATTATCTCCCGTAATGCATTTTAAGTTGCATCCAGAAAATGCAGCGCTCACCCGGCTGCCTGCCTTTCCCGCTCCTCTATAATTCTCTTAGAAAATCCCGGGAACTACTAATGCACCGCGCGACGCAAACGCACGCGTGATCTTTAATTTAATCAAACCCGAACGCGGGTTGTTAAATGACCCCCTTGATTAAGCAAAAACCGAAGGGGGATTCCGATTGCATATTTATTGTACCCATTAAGTTCGGTACAAGTTTCAATCAAGCGTTTCCATTAAATCAAAGAAAATCCTTTAACTCCCGTAAGTAGATTGCTTTCCTTCCTGGATGTCTGTCTGTCTATTCGAGGATGAAAACCCGCAGCGATCGCTGTTGATAATCACTCATTTCACGGGACTAATGTCCTTATCTTGTACTGTTAGGATCGAGATAGTGTTCGGAGGCTGAGTTGTTGTTGTTGCTGTTGCCGCCGTTTTGTCTTTTCGTTTCATTTGTCGCCTTGTCAAGTCTTGCCTGCCGCGCAGGGACGTTTTCAATTAAGCTAATGCCTGGCAACAATAATAACGGATTTAGGGGGATGCTTATGATGGAAGTGTATTTCGTCTGTGTTTCTGATACTGCTGGGGCGTGTGCGAAAACAGAGGTTCTTTTATTTGATTTCTATTGTCTCATTAATTTTTGCTGCGGATGAAGGGATTCGTGAGAAAATTATAAGTGCATGAATTGAAGTAGAAACAAAACAAAAAAACATTTCTCCTCAATATATTAAACAGAAGAGATTTTTGTTGATAAAGTGAAGTATTTAGGGCGCTTCGACAACAAATAAAACAATTCATAATTTTAATTTCATTTAGTGAAATCGCAAGTTTGTAGATTTTTCAAACTGAATAGCCTGAATCTATTTAAACGAGACGAGCATCATACGCAATCTGACAAAGCGGGAGCAGGAAAGATGTTTCGCGGCATCACCATTAGTCACGATGTCAGGGGCAGGCGCATTCAAGGTAATAGGCCATAATTTACCAATTTCGAGCAATTCCTTACGGTCATTCGGAATGCTCCTGTTAAAAATTTAACGGCCACAGACAACACAACCTCGCACAGCACAGACAGACAACTCGAACCGCCTTAAATTTTATTGCAGCGAAACGCACACCTTAATCGAATTCGTCATCTCGCCTCGGCTCAGCTCTGCTCGGACCGTAGGTGTGGTCTTTATGTTCACTCCGAGCGAAACAATGCAGTGATTAATTTACTCGAATTATATATTCATGAGTTAAAGATTCGTTTATAAAAGTAATAACAATGAAATGAAAAGGAAGGGAAAAGAAACGGAGCTGAGTGTGTGTGTTGCGAGGATAATGCGGACGGTTTTGTTACACCTGCTTCATTGTAACTGATACAGCTGTTGTTGATTACATTGGAGCTTCGAACGTATTGTGATGCAAATCACGTATACAAAATATGTTAACGTATTAATATTTGTGGGCCCAAATAAACGACAGACGTGGGTTCCTTGAATAAACACCGGAGGATATCATCTTGTTTGTTTGCATTCGTATAAAGGGTTTATTTGTGTCTATCAAGATGTTATTTATTTCAATAAATCACAAAAATATAGTTTACATTAAATAATTCATAATTCACATTAATTATAAATTTATCATAAATTAAATATAAATAATTTGCAAATTATTCTTTTTATAGCTGATATTTTGGCTTACGTTACCTAAGTATTTTAAACCATTTTTTGATTCGAAAATATTTAATGTAAAGAACAAAAACAAAAAATCTGAGGCGATAATATTTTTTTTGCCGAAAAAAAGATAAATAATTAAGCATTCGCGTCTGTCGTTGAACTCCATCATTACCGTAATGTAATATAAATATGTACGTACCGTCCCGACTGTGATCTCCGATGTAGATCACAGTCGGAGATCACAGTCACGTACCGTCCCGACTGTGATCTCCGATGTAGATCACAGTCGGGACGGTACGTTTGATTAATTCAATTTTACAACTTTGTAGTTATATAAGGCATAGCCCACCAAAACTCACTACACAACCCCTCCAACCCTCTCCTTTACGAACTAAAAAAAGTCACCCATATCGAAACCCGCCTATCCCGTTTAGACGAAAAATTTGCCTCAAACCCTATCTATCACAATCTCCTGCACCCTTTGTGCATTCCCCGAAACCAAAATATCACTCCCAAACGTAAACGTTTCACCATCACCATTCATGATTTCATTTCATCATTTCATGACTTTAGTGATCACGACGAGTAAATTCAATTCACAAGACAATGGACGACATTAGCGATCAAAACCTTTTTGACACAGCAACAGACGCCTACAAAATCATTCTGAAAGACCAACGGTCGATAGCCAATTGGCAGAAGAATTTATTTTTATGTTAGTTATTTATTGTATTTATTTATTATTGTTACTTTGTTAAAAATAATCTGCCAATAAAGATTTATATATATATAAGGCATAGCTGTATTGATAAGGGATGAAATTCTGAAACACGTGTATGCAAATGGTTTTAGTTTACGTATTTTTTTTTTTTTATTTTAGTTCTTTGCATTAAATATTTTTTAACCAAAAACTCTTTTTTTGCAGTTTGAGGGGGTATTAATGTTTCAAACGATACAAAATAACGATTTATTAAATTTCATTTTTTTCAATAATCCATGGTATGTAATGTTTAATGCCCTTAAGCCGTTTTGCAGTAGGGGAATTCATTAGTCAGTTTTTTGCTCGTCAAAGCCATCACTGCAGCGCGATGAAAATGACTCCAGGAGAGCAACTGCGTGGTGTACCGCAGATCGATTTACCAACGAATGTAAGTTCTTGTAAAAGTCAGTTTTGTCAAAGGAAGACCTTCAGAGTAGGTTGTTACACCCAAAATTCAAACGAAAGCTTCAACGCTGACACCAAATCTCCTCAATTATGGAGCAAAAACAGTATGCATCTGAACTTTCCTGGCAACTAGTATATTTAATGAAGGATTCAGCTATATTTTGAAAGTTATGAAAACCCAGGGGAACAAAATCGGCCTGCGAGCGAAGGCGTGCAAAACTTCACTCCACTCCAGCAGTCCAGGACTTCTTCCTGCAACCTGCAGGTACAGCAGGATTTATTTGAAGAAGAGAAAGGAATCCTCTACGGAGCTGGTATCGCAGATAAACGTAAAAATCTGAAAAGACCTTTCAAACACGTATTTTTTAACACTTTTTGCCTGCACACCGGAAAGCTTTTTTTTCTATCCAACAAATCAACTTGCGGTTTTAGAATTTTCTTCTCCTCACTTTTCTATGAAAATTGATCCACTTTCGTTACAAAAATATTAAAAAAGTTAAGGCAAAAATTGACTAGTTTTTTTTTTTTCAAATGGGCGCCATTTTCACATTTTTCAATAAAATAATAATAATAGGAGGCTTGCTGTACAAATTTTACTCCCTAAATATCCCGTCACACCTTATTAACCTTCTCGACAGTTTCCTTAAGAATAGATCCCTTCAAGTAAAGTTACGTCAGACCTTATCCAATCCATTCACACCCGAACAAGGACTTCCTCAAGGTTCCCCCTTATCCCCTCTACAGCAATATACTAGTCCACGACATTTACCATCCTGATCCTAAACACATAGATAAATCTGCTTACCCTCTCCTTTATGCTGATGATACAGCACTGATAGCTCATGCCCCCATCCTACCCAAAGCACTAAGCACCCAGAACCAAAAGCTCCAGCATGAAAGATTTCTCATTTAATGAAACGTTCAGTCACTATTCATCTAGCGTATGGATAACTAGTGATGGCCATTTCGCTTTTTAGAACCTCATCAGACTAGTGTGTTCCATTAGGCAAAAGGTGGTGTGGATTCATTGCGGAAATAGGCTTTTTGGTGGAGTTACACCAGAACGTAAAAAAAAATGAAAATGAACCACAGAACGTCCGATACTTAATGAATCATCCTTTGTAGATGTACCTACGGAAAATGTTCTTCTCGGAGATGTAGCTTGTTTCAAGGTCGCTGTAGGAACGTTTGACAAAATTGAACTACCTGTAGCTTCTAGTGCAGCTGGTTGTTTAGATGAAGCCTCAGAATACGTCATGAAACGCAGAACCCAAATTAAGCTGTTGCATAAAGTATACATGACGATGCCACATGAAATTAGGCCAAAGATGGCGCTTGGGTTGTTTTTCATTTATTATGTTAGAAGCAATTATTAGAATTTTTAAAAATTCCGTTACATACTTTTTTGTAGCAAAGAAAATGAAATTCTAAGACCAAAGAATTTCATTTTCTTTTTAAATCTAGGATAAAAATAGTTTCTTTTAAATGGCTTACGTCATATCTAAAAAACAAATGACGATCCTTAAGTGGGAATTACATCGAAATCTGTTATGACTGTTCAGGACTCGACGCGATTTTTAACAAAGGATTTTTATTATATTATTTCGTCATTGTCATTTATCTTTCCTCATAAGATTGAAGAAAAACTTCCTCGAATTCCACAAATACGGCAATAAACGACCGTTTTTTGGGAATTCGTGAAATCGCGGTGAAACCGAACATCTGGGATGCACTCGGACGTGCACGAAAACGGTCACCCCTAATTTGCATATTTTCTCCCCTAAACCATTTTTGTTACCTGCGACGCGTCCTGTAACATGCGCAGCACACACTCCCACATAGTTGTAGTATAAATTTTATCTTAAACAATTTTTAGAATCACTTACTTACGATCATTCGAAGAAGAAACACGTATTTTGTAAAGTTTAGACTGTATAGTATCTGTAAATATTGTGTTTGTTGGAGTTAATAGAAGTATTAGTGTTAAATATATTTTATATCAATCTCCACTTCTATGAACCATCGGTTGGATCTCAGAACCAGGAGATCTCAACAACCGAACAAACTTCCAATGACTAATTTAAATATTAGTATTGTTGACTGTTATTTTATATTTATATATCAGTTAGAATATTATTTATATTCTTCAGTTTAGTTCTTCTCTGAAGGTTCATTGATCTATTCATTTACTACATGTCTTTAAACCAGTGGTACGAATATATATATACCACTGGTTTAAAGACATGTAGTAAATGAATAGAACAATGAACCTTCAGAGAAGAACTAAACTGAAGAATTAAAAATCCGTCTTTACCCAAATTGTTGACGATCCAACTTGTTATTAGGCAAAAGGTGGCGCTTAACGCTATTTTTATAATTATAGAAAAATTAAAAGATCAATAAACCATAAACTACCCACTAGCTTAAAGATGTAAATGTTGTAAATGAATGGATCAATTTTGTAGCATATGTTTCATAAAAAGGTGATTCCGTAATTAAATAAATGTATTATATGTCTAATTTAAGATAAAAATTGACCTGTTCGAAGATTTTTTGCAAAAACATTTACTAAAAGATTTATTGCGATAGTTTCGGACTATACACAACAAATTGAAATAAATTACAAATGTCAATTTTCTATAGTTCAAATATTTAACGTGGAATAAATTTCATAAAAATATACTCCAATAACCTCAAATATCTTTATGGAACTAATTCCATCTTTATGGAACTAATTTCATCTTTATGGAACTAATTGCATAAAGTTATCCTCTAATAACTTTTCGGCGTTGATACACATTGTCTTACTTCAGTAGATGTATTCAGCAACAGAATACTTATATTTTTATTGATTTTTTTTTGTATAATTTCTCATTATTAAAAACGTATTAATTTTCCTCCTCGCAAAAAAAAAATGGAAATTAATCGAAAATATTCATCAGCTGCCCGCGAAAATTACATCAATAATCCATAAATACGTGTTATTACACGTTTAGGAAGCGCCCGAAAATTACCAATCGAGCGAGTGTTCCTTGTAGAATTAATAAAACGAAAATACATGTACCGCTACGCAGAGTGAAAATTGCCGGCTTTAAGTGAAAATCGGTGAAAAAAAAAAAAGGACGAAGAGTGGAATAATTACGCCCTAAAAATTCGGCACCGAGATATAATTTTCGCGCCGGGGATTTTTTAATGGAATCATAAAGTACATTAAATCTCAATAAAATTTAATGAATGCGCTTAATTCGCCCGGGAATTACCTGTTATGTCTGGTGAAATTTAAAGTTTGCCGAAATTTTAAGTGGTTTTACGTTCTGGGCGGTTAAGGGTAGGGGAGAGTATTCAGACTGTTTGAATGGGTGTTATAAAAATGTATTTCTATAGCCGCATAATATATGTTTAATTTAATGTAAGAATATTTATCCACAAAATAATATTAATTAATTATTAATTTAATTTAGTGTTAAATTTTATTTTGCAATGTTTCATTTCTTGTAATCAATCTGTAACTGGACTCGTCCGTTGATTGAAATAAATAAATAAATTTATTTAAATTAAATAAAAATAATTTTAAAATAATAAGGCTGATAATTGTATCAAAATATCTCTCCTACAAAAACAAACCGGTGGCTTGCACAGAACATTCGAGATTATTACTTTTTCATTTTTTTATTACGAAATTAGCAGCCGATACCTGTTTTCCAAACATATAAATCCGTAGAAGATTCGCAAATTTATAAAGAAAAATTTTGGCAACTTTAATGGGCTATTGCTGTTGAAAAAGAATGACCGGCGTCATAGCATTCGGAACTTAGGGAAGCTCGCTTCGCGAGAAAGCTCCGCGGACCGCTAGTTACTAAATAAAGGAATTTTAAAATTTGCTTATTTACAACTGTAAACGTCTACCAGAAAAAATAAATAATCTTCATTACTTGAAAGCAAAAAAAAAACGAATACACATTTGAAAATTACACATGCATTGTCCTTATATTACAACGTACCAAAACTGAACCCTTAAGGTTGCGGTTTAGTGCAAAGAGATAGCTATATAGTAAAATGGAAATAATCGTTCGAAAATAGAGCTATTCTTTTGGATTTAATAATATGAATGTGTATTTACATTTTTTATCTACCAAATATAAAGTATGAGTCTAAATAAAAAATAAATCGTTAATTTTCGTGTATTACATCAATTTACTTGTTTAAGTTAGAAAAGAAAATTGTAAGATATAATGAAATTAATAGGTCATGTCTGCTAAGTTATTTGAATGCAGAATTTAGTGAAATCCTTTAAATTTTAATTGCACAAGTTTTTATTAGCAAAAATTTAATTTAAAATTTGCTATAAATTTGATGAATTTTCATTGTTTTTCATAATTATTTTTCACAGAAACTAAACATTAAAATAATTTTTAATTTGTCTGATGAAATTCCTGCTTATTTTAAGATTATTTTAATGTATAATACAATATTGTTCATTGATCACAACAACAATCTAACTCAAATTAGTGATTGCCCATTTTTGTATAGCTATCTCTTTCTTCTAAACCGCACCCTTAAATAAAAAGAACTGGAAAATAATATAAAATATTTAATGATTATATAAAACAATGTTAAAAAATGTTTCAATAACAAAACTCTAACATATATAAATCCGTAGTAGTTCACACAAACAATGGAAAAATTTAAAAGAGGTTTTTTATTTAACAATCATTAATTTAAACGCGACGAGGTTATAATGGAATGAAAAAGGTGGATAGTTTACAGGTGAGCCGTATGAAAAGGAATCCACAATGCACAAAAAGGAAACAATGTAATTTAATTTTTCACCCCCGACATCTATATATCGCGGCTGGATTATAATACAATCATGATTTTTTTATCCTGAATAACATTGTTATTCAGATTCAAAAGGCGGGGGTAATAAAAAAGAGTCCAACCCCACCGGGGAAAGATGAGAATCAGATGCGCTGACCACCCGGATTAAAAATCTTTATTAAACAAAATTATAATTTATAAATATCGTTTTGTATAATTCATCCGGCATATGTTAGATAACGGAAAAAATAAATGGTAATGAAATCCTCTCTCTTTCCCTCCCCCGCCACTTCCTCTCCCTGTGTGTATGTATGTGTTTCTTTTTTCATTTCTCTCCTGTGCGTGTTTTATTTTTCTCCTATCTGTGTATGTGTGTGTGTGTTTTTTGCGGGGGAGGATGTATAAAAAATGTTAACGAGCCCACCAGAAATATGGAAACGGTCGTCGGTGCTTTAATGCTGATTTAATCAAGTAGGGGATTACAGATGGAAAAAAATATTATGTGCGTTTGAAAAATTCATCAGGATGTTTACTTATCATTACAAATTTTAATTGAATTCGTGCTGTTTTTTTTATTAAAGGTTGTTTGTATGAATGTGTAATTAATGAAAACATGGATAATTCGCTTTTTATTTCTTGTGCAATTTTTGTTATGTTATTAGTTATTCATATACATAAATTCATATTTAAATAAAATTTATTGTCCTTTCTCATACTACTTCTATTTTTTTTTATTGAAATGTATATTTAGTTCAACATAAATGACCTGTATTTAAATGTCCTTTCTCCTACTTATTTTTTATTTAACTAAATATATTTCGGAAACTATGATTCCATCTTCAGTAGTAATTTTTTTTAAAAACTTCACTACCGTAGTGACTTTTTTTAAACTTCACTACCGAAGATGGAAACATAGTTTCCGAAATATATTTAGTTAAAAAAATATAAGTAGGAGAAAGAACATATATTTTTATTTAAATAATTAAAGTATCCATAACCAACAACCAACATAAAGAAGATTACAAATGACCTGGACATATTTCTTTGACTCATCTGTTATCCATTTGTCATTTATGTTATGACTGGTGTTTTTAGACAACATCTTTGGCCAGAACGCTTCGATTTCGTTGACAGTTAACTATTAATCGTTCTTCCTCTTGATACATAGGCTCCTGTAGAAAGCATCACTAAATATTTTATTTTCATTCTTCCTTTATTTGTATCTCCTGAATCTCTTAGCTAACGCAGTTTTTGCTTTATAGTATCCAAGAATTCAATAGGATCATTATTTATTTCATCGTGTTAGCCATGAATTGTTTGATTTCTAAATATTTTGTCAATCTACTTTGTTAATTTATTAAAA
This sequence comes from Philonthus spinipes, assembly GCA_963082785.1. NCBI lineage: Eukaryota > Metazoa > Arthropoda > Insecta > Coleoptera > Staphylinidae > Philonthus > Philonthus spinipes. The sequence goes on from OY720314.1 coordinate 22,317,968, forward strand.
AAATGCCACATAAAATTAGGCAAGAGACGGCCACCTTGTATATATATATATATATATATATATATTATCATATAGCCCTTATATCCCTTCGAGTGATCAAGTCATACAATTATTGCAATATATTTTTCTAATTTTTTTTTCTCCATGAAAATTCGTTTTGAACTACTAGCACTACTATTTTAATAAGTAAATAAAATTAAGAATCAATAAAGTGCATCCCATCTATAAGTAACAATAATTTATATTTTCTAGAATTTCCGTCGCGTTCTTTCTTATTATCCACAACATTGAAATAAAAAAAAAAATCGGAAAATCACAAAGGCGACAAATTTCCACAACACACGAAATTACACACCGCGCATCAAACATTAAAATAATAACAGAATAAAACGCGGAATAATCCCCATAATAACACCCCCCCTTCGTACACACTCCAGTCATTTGCGTCCGACGGTTAATACGTGTAATTTATTTAAACACATCCGCATTATTTATTTACATAAAAACGGGTATTCTTGTAATAAAAAAAATAATAACTAGAAAAGTCACAATTTGAAAAATTGAGTCCGTCAAATCGCAAGGCGTATATTTTAATTAACTTCTCTTTCTATCAACTGTTTTATTTTTTTTTTTTTGCTGTGCCAGGCACAAGCGCAGCTCTTTCTGGGTTAAATTGAAAAATGAATTGTATTTTCATAACGTTGTTTCTGAATTAAGGTGGTCTAATTTTAAACGGGGAATCGATGTTCGTTGTTTTCATCGTGTTTTAATTTTTGTGGGTTTAACTGTATTTTTATATTAAATTGAATACAAAGATATTTATTCTTATTTATGTTGGTTGTGGAGACTTTAATTATTTAAATAAAAATAATTGTATTAAAGGTTGTTTGTATGAATGTGTAATTAATGAAAACATGGATAATTCGCTTTTTATTTCTTGTACAATTTTTGTTATGTTATTAGTTATTCATATATATAAATTCATATTTAAATAAAATTTATTGTTTTTTCTCATACTATTTCTATTTTTTATTCAAATGTATATTTAGTTCAATATAAATGACCTGTATTTAAATAAAAATATATACCCTTTCTCCTACTTATTTTTTAATTAAACTAAATATATTTCGGAAACTATGTTTCCATCTTCTGACTTCTGAAAATGGAATGTTGTGGGTAACTTGATATTTTCTTCCAATTTGTTGTGGTTAACTTAATATTTTCTTTGACGGTCGTTAAATTAAAGATTTAATTTAAAAAATGATTTTCTGTTTTATTTTCGACTGTTCGATACGAGAGTACAAATCGGAATGAATTATATTATAATACAAAACTTAACATCTAAGCAAAATAAATATGTGATAAGGGTGGTGATTACGTGCGTGATGACTAATTGCTTCTTTCTTGTTTTTGCAACGGAAGTTGTTGTTTACGTTTCCCAACGCTTTCTCTATTTCTAATATTTACTGTTAAATTAAATGACAAACATGATTAGAAGGAATAATGTAAAATTATTTTGGTGACCCAAATTGGTTAAAAGAACTATTGATTTAAGCAAATGATAGTTGTTGAGTAATTAGTATAAATGAAATAATATTGATATTTATTGTTGAATTATTTATTTATTTATTTATTTATTTAACGGATGTCCATTTAAGTAGATATATACATGTCTTATTATTAGGATATAACAGGAAATATAGTTATATATTTAATTTAATAAAAAAATTAGTATGAGAAAGGACAACAATTTTTATTTAAATACAGGTCATTTATATTGAACTAAATATACATTTCAATAAAAAAAATAGAAATAGTATGAGAAAAGACAATACATTTTATTTAAATATGAATTTATGTATATGAATGACTAATAACATAACAAAAATTGTACAAGAAATAAAAAGCGAATTATCCATGTTTGAAAATAAATGATTTCCAAAATATACTAGGTCTGGCTGTTTAATAACGAGACTGTCTATGAAGTAGAGTTTATTTTTAAACATTATTCTATAATCAAATGTACCCCCCTCCCTTTGCCCCATGCCGTTCCATTAGTTTTTTTACCATTGCTGGAAGTCTTTTTTTGTGAGAGCATTTAGGAGCTCCGCTGATTTTCTCTTCACCTCTTCCAACGACTCGCACCGGATTTATTTTAAGGCACACTCGAGCTTCTGGTCAGAGGTCATTTTTAGGAACAACTTTGCACAGATTTTCATGTTCAATTCGTCATGCAATTTTTTTCTTTATCAGCTTTTATTGTTTCAGCAATCATACGAACTTCATTTATATAGAAAAAGTACTACAAATATACCAAACAGACATAAAACAATTAAAATTTAACAGATTTAATAAAATGTTCAGGCAGAATTCATCTAGCGTAAGGATAACTAGTGTTGGCCATTTCGGTTATTCGAACCTCATCAGACTAGTTTTTTCCATGTGCAATGTTACTTGCGTTCGCTGTTACTACGTGATGAGCTTTGAATTTACAAAATCAATTATTGATGTCGAAAATGTTTAGCGTAAGTCAAAAGTCACAGAGCGAAATGTGAAAATAATTTATTAAATATTTTCAAATCATTTTTTATTTAATATATTAATATTATAGTTGTGTCTAATAATAATAATAAAAAAAACTACACCAATAACAAACACAAAATTAATAATTTCCCGTGCAAATATTTGCGGCGTGAAAAATATTTACTCCGGTGTGTATTTACAATTAAACATAGCATTTTCAATATTGCAGTCAAAAAACACACAAACAAAAATTAAAAAAAAAATAAAACAACAACCGGGACTGGTTTTATTTGCGCTGTAATTTAGAGAGTCGCGCCCCGGCGTTACGATTAATTGTGGAAATTTAAATAAACACCATTATTACACATTGTTTGGTGTGTTTTATTTATGTGCATTCGCCGGTCGGAAATAATTATTTCAACTGATTATTGAACGTACAGTGTTTAGCGTTTCGTGTTCGCTTTTCGGCCGTCGCGATATTTTTAACGTGTCCGTGATTTAAACTGTTAATTTAGAATTGATGAATAATTAAATAATAATAATATTTTAACTTTAACTTTAATATAATAATAATAATCTTTATTAACAGATATATACAGAAAGTATACAAAATAAGTAATAAATATTAACAAACTCAAATGTATAATTTATATCTGTTAATTGGCTATCGACCAGTGGTCTTTCAGCCTGGTTTTTCGTACTTATATCCTACTCATGAAAGAAATATGATGATATCTAACTGTCTTATTTTAACTTTATTTTACGGAATTCTCCATTATAATTGATTACATTATACAATAATTTACAAATTTGTATATAATCAGGTAAGTATTCCTAAACTATTAATAATTAATAAGTAAGATATGTGCATTCCCAAACGGTTCAAAGAATTGATTCAGTGTTGCTTATGACTTCACAAACTAACAGATACGCTGAGACAACGTTAATAACAAACATAACAAACAACAATATAATATGTACATAAAATGATAAAATTGAGATAAAAATGGAAGAAATAAATAAAATAATACAGTTAAATAAATAAAATGGAAAATAAATAAAGGATAAATAAATAAATAGTAATTTATTTTAAAATAAAACACTTTTTAGCCTTGTTTCTGTAACTCCTCTTTTAATTTTAGTGACTATAGTTTCGAAGCATTAAGCATCATTATCAAGCTCTGTGCTTCGAAACTATAGTCACTAAAATTAAGTAACAAGTTTAATAAAGTTAAAAAGTATTTTTTTAATGAATAACGACTTTTGAATATAATCCACAGGGAGCATTGCAATTAAAAAAAAAAAAACGTGTTCATTCCAGTTAATAAATCCATCATTTTCTATTTTGTTTAAAAATCATATCTAACAAAATTCTTCTTTCAAGCTACGACCTCAGAGCTAACAACCATCAGAAAAATTGCTTATATTAAAAAAGGATGATTTATCATCATCAGCCTGATTGATTGAATAATTGTAGCAGTATATCTACAATAAATCGTGTGGCACTTAAAAAAGTTATTTTATTTACACATAGAATAAAAGATAGTAACCAATAAACGACCATGGCATTTTTTTTTAAATAAAGGAAAAACTGCTTAAGGTTGCGGTTTAGTGGAAACAGATAGCTATATAGTAAAATGGAAATAATCGTTTGAAAATAGAGCTATTCTTTTGGATTTCATAATATGAATGTGTATTTACATTTTTTATCTACCAAGTATAAAGTATCAGTCTAAATAAAAAATAAATCGTTAATTTTCGTGTATTACGTCAATTTACTAGTTTAAGTTAGAAAAGAAAATTGTAAGATATAATGAAATGAATAGGTCATATCTGCTAAGTTATTTGAATGCAGAATGTAGTGAAATCCTTTAAATTTTCATTGCACAAGTTTTTATTAGCAAAAATTTAATTTAAAATTTGCTATAAATTTGATCAATTTTCATTGTTTTTCATAATTAGTTTTCACAGAAACTAAACATTAAAATAATTTTTAATTTATCTGATGAAATTCCTGCTTATTTTAAGATTATTTTAATGTATAATACAATATTGTTCATTGATCACAACAACAATTTAACTCAAATTAGTGATTGCCCATATTTGTATAGCTATCTCTTTCTTCTAAACTGCACCCTTAAATACCAAGCAAAGCACTTTGCACTTTGTTATTTAAATAAATCTAACCAATTGTGGTTTATGTGGATTTAAGCCAATAAAGGTTTTTTTTTAAATAAATCTAACCATTGAGGTCTACGATATACAAGGTGTACAGAAAATGAGTGAAAACCTTCAGGTAACTCAATTCATTAATTAATTTTTAATAGAAAATCCAAATAAAAAAATGTTGTATGGTTCTTCATTGAGGCTCACGAGGTCTTCGGAATTTTAAATATGTGACTATAAATTAGTATTGTTTTTTAAATATTTTGTAAAAAATCAATAGCATTAACAATCAATTAGACACGTGTATAATTCCATTGATGTAAATGATTAATAAATCGCATATTTTTACAATTATATAACTCCATCAGAAGCATTCTTTTAATGAAAATAGATCTGGCACAGACGCACGCTCGTTTGTAAAAGAAAAGGTGTATGCAACACCTCCAGCAGATGATGTAGCAGTTATAAACAGGATAAATGCACACTTGTTTGATCCAGCGTTGCCAAATGTATAGTTCTTTTAAGTGGCCTGCGAGGCTTAAGGAAGGACCGTGTGACTTATTTTCGTTAATATTTTTATCTAAAAATTAGTCAAAGAGTCACGCTACCTAAAGCTTTTCACTCATTTTCTGTACACCTTGTATAGAGTGATATAAATAAATATAAATTATTTTAAATAAAAAACGTATTTATATTATTTATAATAATGTACACCCAGTGATCTATTTGTATACCAATGAGCGTTAATGGGTTATTTTTTTTTTCTGCAATTGGTTCAATTGTAATTTGAATCGTATCCAAAAATTGTAGGAAAATTAGTATCAAATTAATCTAACCAAAATTAACCCGCTAAGTGGCTCCTTGTTGCCCGCCTCGCAAACGAAACAACAAACAGAATCCACTCAACCCGCTGAAGTCGAGTGTTGGGAAGATAAAAGACTTCTATTCGGAGCACCCGGACGAAATTTATGTGTGCTTTATAAGCGATATATAACGCACCTGCTCCCGCCGCTCCCACACACACACACACACAAAAGCGCCAGCAGAATTACCGAATTATGCCGTTAACCACTCGTGACTTATTTATTTCGAAATGACCTGAATTTTGGGAAATTGCACGGGCGTGTGTGCGCGCGCGAAATTTTCCATTTCCTCCGGCGGATTTGTTTCCGTCAGGTATTTCACGCTAGTTTCAATTGCGGGCTATTATTTCAGCGTGTAACGTGAAACGTAACGCTGACAGGCAATTGGTTATATTACATTGCCCGATTTTTTTTTTTGTACTGGTGTTGTTGTTTTCGGATGCTGAAAATTTTAAATGCAATGTGTATTCAGGGAAGTTTTAGACAAAGCGCTTGATGTTCCCTGGACGGACAAATTGTAGTTGTCTATACTGAAATGATATGATAATAATATTTTATTCCTTTCTTCACTTCTGTACATTTAGTTGGTAAAAAATAGAAAAAAAAGAAAGGAATAAAATATTATTATATCATATCGAGAAACTTCACGTACTCACCAACAAATATCTTGTCTGTTCACATTTAATGAAACGTTCAGTCACCATTCATCTAGCGTATGGATAACTTGTGATGGCCATTTCGGTTTTTCGAACCTCATCAGACTAGTGTGTTCCATGTGCAATGCCTTGATGAAGGCGACTGAAAGGAAATTGTGTTGGGGTTATATACCCAATATTATTCATAATAAATTAATTAAATTAATTTATCTTATCTGTACTGAAAATTTGGCGGTTTTGTTTGCTGCTGCATGACTTAAAAAGCAATCCAGCGGAAAAAATATATGCTTCACCGCTTGATAAAGCGCTGCAGCGCCACACATAAAGCGGTACCGTTCAGCGACACAGCTTTCGTAAAGCGCTGCAGCGCTACAGTTTCCTGAACGCGCCCAATATTTCATATATAATTCCATCCAACCTGATAGGGTATAATGATTCGAGAAAAATACGAAGAAGACGGTTCTTATAATTATGTGGAACAACATAATATTGAATATTTCGTACTTTCAGATTGTCACAGTTTTTTTTTTTTAATTAAATTTTTGGTTTTCTTTTTTTTTTCGCACAATAATTCGCATCTAGTAAATATACCAATGTGAAGTTATCCACGTTTTTCCAGTTACGGTTTTTTCGACCCGGCGCCTCAGCCATGGTGGATGCGCCGGACATTCAAGGCTTTTCCACGGATATTAATTTACATGACAAATGTAATACAATATCTAACTTAAAAAATTACAATACATGCTGTAAGAGTTTGTCAATTGGCCATCGACCAGTGGTATTTCCGCCATTCCACGAATATTAATTTCATTTTTTTAATTAGCCTATTAATAGATATCCTCAGACTTACTTTGAATAATACTCTTATTATTTCCATTACAATCTTAAATTTCCTTACTGCCATTCACCATTTTCAAAATAAAATCGTACAAATATCAAAGTCTAAAATCCAAAAACGACTCACTTTGGCGCACTTTAATCTTAGATTGTTACTAGATGCCTTAAGAATCATCTCAACCAATAAAAAAGTTTTTTTATTTAATATATTTAAATAACTGTGACCAAGTGAATGAATACTCTTTTCTATTTGTAAAAAAGTTTATTTTTTATTGTAACATTTTTTTTAATGTTTTATCATCCACGGTTTTCAGCATAAAAACTAACAAATTTGAAAGTTTTGACTTAAATATGAGTATATATATTTTTCTAATTTTAAGCTTAATTTTCAAAACAACTTTTTTAATATTCTATTGTTTAAGCTTTTTAAGCTTTATGTGTATGGTATGAAGTTTATCCAAAAAAATAATAGTGCATGACGATCAGTCTAACAACGTTAATAAAGTGTCTAGCATGGATGATGTGTTTTCTTTATTTGACTTGTGAGGCTGTGGTGACACTTCAAACTAAAGATCTTTTGTGTGTAATGTAATTTAATTTGTTACCTCAAGGATATACCTATCCGTTTGAAGTACCGTAAAAGGTTTTTAATCTTGAAATATTTTAGTTCGTCAAGAGTGGGTAAGTAGTTCCACTTTATCTTACAGGAGCTAAAGACTCGCATTCTGTTAGGAGATGGATAACTTTCTCCCTTTCCACAAAACAGAATCTACACATTTCAGCAGCGATTAATCCCATGTTTTTCAGTTGTCCCTTAACTGGGATATGTTCTGTTAGAATTCTTATTAGTAGTTTGATGTCTTTCTTGTTGTGGATGATGTGTTAATTAGATATTTTCCTTTTGCACATCAAAGAAATTTAAGCTATAGTGAGCCAAAGTCAATAATTCGGATTGTAATGGTCCTTGGTGAGTTCGGCTACGAAGGTACTACCATGTGGTCGTTTAATATTTTTATTGTCTGCTATAAATTACAGGTGTTAGCTGAGAGATGCGCATGCTTTATCTCTTCCATTTGAGTCTTAATCTAAAGCTACTTACATCAATGTCAGAAAGGTGGTTCATTATACCTACTTCCTTCAAACAGCATGAAAGAACTGATAGCTTGTAGAAAGATATTGTTCAACTTTAACCTGCTGGGTGCAATTTTAGATTATTTTGAAAAAAAAAAGTAACTACCACTTCACCTAGCCCAATTAACCTTAGGAATCAATCCTAATTCTAAGAAAAAGTTACTGCCACTTCACCAAGCCCAATGCACCTTAGGATAGATAGAAAAAAAATCGCATCTTATAATAATAATAATCTTTATTTAGCATCTTGCTATATGATAACATAGAATCTATCCTAATGTGCATTGGGCTAGGTTAAGTGGCTGTAACTTTTTTCAGAAATACTTAAAAAACGCACCCATTACGTTAAAGTTGAACATCTTTCTATCTACTGTCATCTTCGATTGTATCAAATGCTTTACTGTAATCTAGCAATACGATCACAAAAAGCATGCCAGTATCCGTGGCTCTAATAATGTTGTCACACATATTAGATAATGCGGTTGTGCAGCTGTACTTAGGGCGAAATCCTGATTCTGTTACTTCTAACACAATCAGGATTTCGTCCTAAGGTTAAAAAAGGTTAAAAAAGTCGATGTAATCTCTTAATTGAAGGTCAACAACTTTGTCTAATATTTTGGACATTACTGGGAGCACACTAATATGACACAGATCTTTTAACTGAAGAGGCATTTTAATTTTATAAATTGAGATAAATATAGCCTCCTTCCAAAGACTATTCTCTAAGCACATATTTATAATATCCGAGATATAAAGCAAAATATGTGGACAACCATATTATATATCATATCATTTATGGTTTAGATAAATGTGACAAGATTTGTGTGGAAAATTCAGAACTAAAGAAATTATTACTTGAAATGAATAACCTTAAATTGGAAAATAAAGAGATGACTAAAACTATTGACCTATTGTCTACTAAACTCGAGCATATGGATAAGATCATAAAAACGTATAATTTACAAAATAGTAAGAATAGCCTTGATTTGCACAATGACATATACAACGAAATTGTTCAGAGACAGGAATGATACGTCGGCTCTGTACGGAATGATAATCTGAGTGCCGACTTTTCCTAATTTATTGCAAACATAACGGCCAACGAAAACGGCATGGCTTGTTTTGCTTACTAGTATTAATTCACACAATCGCACATATGTTTATAAACATTTACAATTTGTATTATCACAGGATATTGAAATATTGCAATACAGTGCAGAAATATATAAAAAAATGTAATAATAAAAAAATTACAATTTTATTCTATAATTTTGTAGGCGTTAACTTGGTGGTACATTTTCAATCTAGTATATAAAGTTAACAAAATGCAAGTGGTATAAAAAAGTAATAATTTTAGTGATCAAGCTAATTCATAAGACATTTAGAAAAACTCCGGCTCTGAGAAATTGAATTTAGAGAACACCAAAGTGAACCGTTTTGAATTTTGATCCATAAAAACTTCTAATATCAATAAAGTTTAAATTTGTGAAACGATACCAAAAGTCTTTCTTTTAATTAACTTTACATATTTAGAATTAATTTCTCACTTAACCCGTGGTGAAACATATTTAATTAATAGGCTTTGATGAAACAAACCAAGTGTTTTAATCAAAGTTTAACTTTACATAGTATTTTATGTTTCATCAAGTGCCAGATGAGATATTCGGGGCTATTCCATACAGCAAATGTTAAGTTTAATGTTTACGTTATACATAAATTCACATATATACATACCTATTCAAATAGATGCATAGACTGTGACGATAAAAAAATAACGTACATGTTAAACTTAACATTCATCCCTTGGAGAATAGCCCCGATTAATTGAAGAAATTAAACAGAAACGCAACAAGCATCTGAAACAGCGTATAAAAAACTGTTACAACTTTCAGAAAATAAATAAAATATAAAAATTATATAATGAGCTTGTAATTTATGAATAAAAATCCATTAATAATTCATCCATCAGGACTCGAATCGTGAACAAACTGCGTTGAATATCAGCGCAGAAACGCGGGCATAGTTTACGGCGTTTATATGTGTGTATTAAATTTAATTTATTTCCCGCCCACTTGTCAGCGGAAAACATTCCGCCCTTATTAATTTATAGTTCAATATTTAGCGCAGGTGAATGCGGAGGAGCGGAATGCGGCGCGGTGGGGTATTTATGAAGATAAAACCCTTCATAACACACGGCGCGCTTTATAAATACGAGAACTGCGAGTTGCAGGTGGGGGGTGAGGCGCAAGAAATATAAGGCTCCGGTTAAATTTACAGAAAATTTTCTGCGTTATATTTGATTAATTGGAAGATATATACTGTTTTTAATGTTGTAAAAATGATTTTTTAATAACAAATACCTTTTTGTATAATGCAAAATTTTTTTAATTGAAAATATTTAATAGAAAGAATAAAACAAAAACTAAAAATTACTTCATAAAGGTGCATACGTATTTGGCATTCATCCCTCATCAGTACAGCTCTGCCTAATATAATTGTAAAGTTGTTAAATTAAATTAATTAAATGTAAAATCCCGACTGCGATCTCCGGTGTAAATAATCGAGCGGATTGATTAATAATTAATTATTTTCAAGTTTGTTTTATTTAATTTATTTTAAATAGGTCACACCTAGCGAAAAAAATCATTTTTTCTATTATGATTTATTTTTTCACTCATTACCTAATTACCGATAATTAGAGTGAATTAACAAATAAGATAAATTCTCGTTTCTAATTTTAACTATACAATAAAATAAGTTACAAACCACAATTGTGCAATATGCACACATATATATATTTTTTTAAAATGCAGCATATAATAAATAGAATTCAATACGCCGGGGTCGTGATTGGTTTAATAACGCGTTTAATTATTTCACATTTCAATAAATTCCAACAATAAGAGCCGTTGAATTTAATAAAATGATTTTAATTAAATATACGCAAACATCAATTTATTACACGGGGCGGGCCGTAATGCGCACGGATCCCCACCGACAACGTCATTTCCGCTCAATTAAAATAAACCACAATATCCATACTTATTTAATTACACGCATGAGCGGCTCATTGCGAAACTATGCGATTTTTCTAATTAAAATTAAAATAAATTTTATGAAATGAATAAACAACGAGACATAATTAATTTTGTTAAATTGTTCGTCGCTTTTAGAATTTAAATGAAATACGACAACAACAAAGCTTCCACGCGGTTTTATTCATCCAGATTTCGTCACATGAAATTACTTAAAAAAAAGGATGTATATGTTATAAAGAACTGTGTGGAAGGTTTCATGTATGTACCAGGTGTACCGATTTGAAATGAGCGATTTATTCTTAAAACGAAACACTAATTATGAATGGGAAATTAATATATATATATATATATTTGAAACTATACACTTTTGTGTTTTATTTTATCCCAACAAGTATAAAGAAATGAAAGCCTCTACACTGCAAAAATATATATATTCAAAGTATTGACCACATCTTGATCAATACTTTGACTTTTTACACACATCTTTTTTCTGCACATCTTGATCACTTTTCTGACAATCCATGGATACCACGCCAATAGAAATGTTCGCCTTTTGAAGCAAACGAATCAGACACCCAATTTTCTACTCCTTTGTAGGAATAGAAGTGCTGCTCAGCCAATGAGGGAAGAAAACAAGTGGTTACATCAAAAATTTGTTGCGAAATCGGATTTAATAAGACTCAGAAATAAGCAAAATAATGTCAATTTATTTATTTAGAGTACACGTAACATATTTACACTGTCACCATTTATTTATAACTAAATGTTGAGTACTCGGACGTCTCGCCACTAGCGCGCGCTTATACAGCGTGCTTGTTTCTCGAATTTTTCCAGAACATGCCACGTTTACCGTCGCGCACTCGGTGGAATATTCCAGAGTGTTCTTTCCAGTTGTAGTTAGCATAGATATTTTTATTGCACATCATCAGATATTCAAGACAGAGTAGAAAAACAGTAAAGAAAATCATTTTATTATGTACACTTAATGTTTGTAAAAATATATGTACTGATAATTATTCGAATAAAAATATTTGCATATATATGATATACTCATCAATCTAAATATATATATATCCTCATTTTCGCCAGTTGAACGTTATTTCGATGTAAAGTCTCTGGTCGGTGCCGATTATCTAATTATCCGCAGTTATCCGGGATTGGATCATTTACAGTTGCGCGTTTGCCTCGGGATCAACCGCCGTTTGTAACGGCGGCGGTTAAACGCGAATCTCGCATTCAATAACCGAATTATGCATCATTGTGCAAACACGTGGCTAATGCGAGCTTTTGATAAACGAACGGAACGCAATCCGAATCCGCCTCCGCCTCACATGAAATTTTCCACCAAAGCATTTTCCAATTTTAACAGTTTGAAAACGAAAAAAAAAAAAATGAATCAAATTTTTGTAACAACTACATACAGGACTTTTAAATTTTAAAAAGGCAATGAGTAAGATTCAGGACACTTCGAGCTTTTAACATTTTGCAAAATCCTGAAAAAAAATTGTAATAATTTAATTGTAAAATTTGCACTACTAAACAATGATCATATAATTAAAAAAATAATTAAATAATTAATATAACTAAATAATTATTTAATTAATAAATTAAAATGTTATACCTTTGTAAAACTGGAAGATGGGAGAAATATAGAAGAAGAAAAGATTGAAGCTAGAAATGCGGAGATGCATGTTATGTATTATGATTTATGTTTTCACTATTTTTTTTTAGTTATGTGAAGTAATAAATAAATAAGTGATGCAAGGAAACCAAATCGTGTTTTATTAATTATTTATCTTATAATTCCAATAAAGGTTGTTTTTTTTTACTTTAATAAATAATAAAGTCAGATATTATTATTATTTGCATTTTACTGTAATGCCTATTTCTTTCTACTAAACCGCAGCCTTTTAAAAAATTCCCCAACGATGTTCAACATTAAATTATTCCTGAAAGGAATTTATTACCTCACGAAAGAAAACACGCTGTAATAAGTAATTCAACCTTCTTTTATTTCTCGTGAACGAACATGTTTTATAAAAATAATAATAAAAAAGCTTTGACATGCGCTCAACTCGCGTCTTATGCTTATTAATAAATATTAGTTCGCGTGTAGACGGATTAAAACAAGATCTCGGCGCGGAGTGAGGTCGGGGCATTAAACGTCGTTATTTATTTACACCGAAAATCCCACGCAAACTGTCAATACGAACAAGAGTACAGGAACAACGGACCACGGAGAGAGCAGAGACGAGGAAAAAATGTAAAAAAAGCGTCGACGAAAAGCGTGGATGATTTATGAACGGAAATATTATATATATCCACACACGTAGAGTAATGTACTGTTACATGGATATACGTTTAGCTCGGAGGTGTTCCAATAAACATGCACAAAGCGGAAACAACAGCGACGCCGTTCCACGAATGCAATTACGTAACAATGGTTTTGAAACACTTATTCATGTGCGGTTGTTGATTGGTTGTTTTACGTGTTGAAAAATTCTTTGTTGCTGTTGAATTGTTTGTGGGAAGGGCGTGTGAAAATTTGCGGTTTGTAAAGGTTTTTCACTATTAAATAATTATTTAATTAAATTTTTCTTTATATTTTTATGAAATATTGTTATCACTTGGTACTGAAATTTCTATAATATACGTAAATTTGGAAATTTTGACAATTAATGTAATGTCTGGTCGGTTAGCCGTTATTGTCAGGTCTGTCAGTAGTGTAGTGTCCCAATATAATTTATGTGTGTCGGTTTCTAAAATTTGCAATGGATTATATTTATAATAGGGGTCTAAATTTTGAGAAATGTTATGGTTATTTATAAGTGTTTGATGTATAATTTTAGCAACAGTGTTATGTCTGTGTGTATAGTCCATATTCGCTAATAGAGTGCATCCGCTGGTGATATGATCAATAGTTTCCGGGAAAATGTGGCATTTTCGACAGGAATCATTTTCTACTGTTTTCTTCATGATATATTTTCTATAATTAAGTGTATTTATGACTTGGTCCTGTATAGCTATAGTGAAGCCTTCTGATTCTGGGAATAAGTGTCCATTTATCAACCATTTGTAGGTGGATGTTTTATCAATTTCTCGATCATTGACTAAATTTATATGCTTTCCATGTAGAGGTTTCGATGCCCATTTTTCAGATAACTGTTGATTTGTATGAAATTCTTGATCTAAATTTTCTTTACTGAGAGATAATGGTGTATAATCATAATCAACAGAAGAAATAGCTGCGTGTAGGTCACTGTCAGTTTTTGAATGAAAATATTCCTTAATTTTTTTTATTTGTGTGTTGTGAAGCTGTTTAATTTCTATTAGATCTCTCCCTCCCAAATTTCGTGGTAAATATAATCGTTCAGAGCAGGCATTTGGATGGTGAATTCTACTTTTGGTTAGATTTGTTCTTGTTAATCTATTCAAATCTTCTAAATACGTTTTCGACCATTTAATTACACCAAAAGAGAAAGTTAAAATAGGAATCGCATATGTATTAATAGCTTTACATATATTTTTAGAATTTATTATTATTATTATTATTATTATTCATTTTTCTAACTGCCAGAGTATAGTACTTTTTGAGTGCAACGCATTCTCGTTGCAATTTGACATCTTCTATGAAATCCAATTGTCGTATAATACGAAAAACGATAAAATGATAAGTATTTAAGAAAGCAAATAACGCAATCGTACAATGTGAATAATTTTCTTACTTGTAAGGAATAATATACCTTTATCATTATTAATAATAATAATGGACAATTTGCCTATACAAATATGCATTGGAACAAAATTGATTTTCGCCCGTAAAAATTACTCCTAATTTAATCCAATTCATCTGATTTCTCGTAGAATTTAGGCAAATTTCTAATAAAATAGGTGATCCGTTTCTCTTAAGAACAAAATATTTTTTATTAAACAAACGATACTTTACGTATTTTTTTGTGCGCCTTTTTTAATGAATTATCTATGATAAAATGTGGTTTAAAATACTAATGCCATTCTTTCTAGGAGAAAAAAACAACATGAATTTACTGAAGTACGTAAAGGTGAAAGAGATATAAGCACGGCAATTCGAAAAACAAATTATTTGGAACAGAAGGACTGCCTACCCCGGCGCATCCACCAAAACGTACGGCGACATACGAATAGGCCGTCGAGGTTATTCCGCACGGGCAATGGTAAATTAGCGTGTAAGCTATTAGTTAAATGCACAATCAATATATATTACAACGAATATTACATATTTATTTACAAGATGGCTATCTTTCAGCTGGATATTTATTAAAGAATCTCGAGAGAGCGATGCATCAAAATCAGTTTTAATCATATATTTTTTTATTTCATTTATTAAGTTTTCTACAACCACAAACAAATACATTAATAAAGTATGCGTATTTGCACTTTACAAGGAAAATACCTCAAACTCTTGACGTGATATAAAGATAATTAAGCTAATTATTAATCGCCAAGGAGCTGAAAAGCTTTTGGTTAAAATTGAAAAAAAAAAAACAATGTGTTTTGAGTTCAATTATAACACAATAGTTTTTTTTTCCTTACTTCACTTTTGTTATTGATAATGATCACTTTGTGTGTCGAAATGTCCATCTAACGTGCAAAATAAAAAGTGAAGTAAGGAAAAAACTCTTGTGTTATTAATAAAATTGAAAACTCTGAAGCGCATTCCATTAGAGTTTACAAGAATATCTGAATAATTGATTAAGTATATCACACAAAATTTAATTAATTAAATTGATAAATAAAGCACCAATAACCTTTCTTCACTATTTATTTGTTTTATCAATTTATTTTATATATTTATTTATTTACATACAGGCACAGAATGAGTAAACATTCCTATAAAGTAAGTATGAATATTACAAAAAAAAATATATACACATGTAACACAAAAACATAAGTAATTAAGTGAAAAACATGAACAATACATATAATTACATCAAAAATGAGCCAACAAACTTATAGTAACACTAAAAAAGATTTTCCTATTTTTAATAAAGAAGATATCCACACTAGAGTCCAGTTCTAACAGCGTATAGGGAGCACATCGAAAAAATCGGGGATTTAATCAATAGAATACGCGGAATAGAAAGTTGAAAAAATCTGTTCTGACGTGTATTACAAGGAATCTGAAAGAAAATTTGAGAAACAATCTCTGAACAGTTAAGGTTATTATTTAATATGTTATACAAAAATGTAAGTAAATGCGCTTGACGCCTGTGTTTCAGTGAATGTAACCAAAATTTCAGTAAGAGTGACTCATATGAGACAGACCTATCAGGATAGATACCATATTTTCTTAAATATAAATATTTAACAACGTTTTTGCACAGACTCAATAAGTTGACAGTATTTATCATAACACGGATTCCAAATACAACAGCAATATTCAAGCCGCGATCTAATATAAGCAAAGTAAAAGGTAATAATTGAATTAATTAAAATAAAACACTTAATGATTTTCAACAATTTTTATGTGTATTTCACGACAATTGTTTCGCAACGTTGTTGCTTCTTCAGGTGAAGAACTTATAGTTGAAAATCATTAAGTGTTTTATTTTAAGTGATCATGGATTTTCAAAAATTAAGTGCCTCCACTATCTACGAATTGAATTAATGTCTTTAAATAGCTTTGTATTACGAAAAATAAAACCTAACACACGGTTTGCAGATGACACTAAAGTCTCAATATGTAGATTGAAGGACAGTTTCTCGTCAAAAATGACACTCAAATCCCTAAAGGAATTTACTCTAGAGATTGGGGTATCATCTATTTTATAATCAAAATTGAAAATAGTTTTATTTTGCGAGAAAGACATAAATTTAAATATACTGGGATTTATAGATAATTTGTTAATTCTACACCATCTACTGATCGCATCAAGATTGTGTTGTAAAGCTATACTGTCATCCACAGAGAAAATAGGTTTAATGACTTTAAGGTCGTCTGCAAATAAGAAGGAGTCAACATTTATGTCCTTTATAATGTCATTAATGTAACAGTTGAAAAGAGTTAGCCCAAGTATGGACCCTTGGGGAACACCGGTTGCCGCGGTAAATATGTTAGATTTATGACCCTTATATTCAACAAACAGTGACCGCCCCATAAGATAACTAACAAAGCGTAAGAGAAAAACCAAAATTATTAAGCTTTGTAAGTTATATAACATGGTCCAATCTATCGAAGGCTTTTGAAATATCTGTGTAGATCACATCAACTTGAACTCTGTCATCAAGATAGTGAGATAAAAGCTGCGTATGTAATGTAAGGTTGGTAACAGTTGAACGTTTAGGCCTAAAACCATGCTGTTTTTCAGTAAGTTTTAAATTGACAAAAGGAGAAATGTGATCATTAAGTACAAACTCAAAGCACTTCGATTGATTAGATATAATAGCTATAGGATGATAATTTACAATTAATTTGTTGTCTCCGGATTTATGAATTGAAATTATTCGTGTTCTCTTCCAAATATCAGGAAACGTACCATTCTGGGTGTTCATAAATTTCCAAAATATTTTTGGTGTTTTGGAAAGTGCTTTTTCTGCATCGGATACAAAATTTGAGAAGTTGAGCTTTGATAAATGTTGTACTGACCGGCGCAGGTTAATAAGTTTAGATCTAAAGTAAGCTGACAAAGGATATTTTTTATAGACATTTTTTTCTTCTCTCTAACAGCTTTTCTTAGCTCAGCGGAAAACCATACAGGAAATTTATTATTCGATCTAGGTTTCGACGGGACGCATTCTTTAAAGAATTGAAATAATTTGTTGTAAAAGGTTGCACATGCATCGTTAACATTGGTTATTGATAAGACGTCCATCCAATTAGCAGAACTAATTAAGTCGTATGGCTTGGGAAAGTTTGTTTTTCTGAAATTATAACATAAATACCGCAGATTTCTGATACCTGGTTCAGTGAATGTTTTAAGTGGGATCTTAACATCAATATTAAGTGCTGGATGCTACACGTCTTCAGTTACAACGGGAGAAGTTGAGGAAAGAACAGTACAATTTAAATTGGAGAACACAAGATCAAGAACTTTTTTGTTACTATTTAGTTGAATTGATCAAGACCCATAAAGTCAATACAGTGTGTCAGCTGAGCAGAGCATGTATTACCGAAAGGATTAATAGGTATAGTTATTAATATTAAAGTCTCCAAAGATAATAACAAAATTTTCATGAATATATGGTAAACTGTCAAGTCAAGAAATAAATTCTGATATTTGGTTTGCGTTAATAGGTGGACTAAAATAAACGTTAATTAAATATATAACAGTTTTGGAAATTATTAGTTTTACAATAATAATGTCAACACATAGTTGTGAAAGATTTGTAGAATCTATCATAATTTCTTGAGAATTAAAAGAACAATCAACTACTATTAAAACCCGATATAAAAAAACTCCTATCTTTACGATAAACTGCATAATTACTACAAAATACTTCATTATCAAATGGTACATTTAAGAGACGACGTGACCATTATCAATGGATTTAACACTCTGTGTCCGAAATGTACCTTTGGTAAAACAAATAAAATGTGAAGAAAGGTTATTAGTGCTTTATTTATCTGATCTTCACGTAACTCAATCAATTTATTAAATTAAATATTGAATGGAAATCGACCGTAGATTTTTCCGTCAGGATTTTTTCTTATTTAGATGAAACTGTTTTCAATGTGTTATAATATCCATTTTTTTTTCTCATAAATGGGAAAAAATCAATAATTTTTTAATCACTTTCAATGACTGTCCATTTCCCCAAAAAAAGAAAAACTCATGTCAGGAAGCTGAATATACGCGATGTAATTAATCTTCAGCATTGTTGAAAATTGACGAATGCCCGCTCGCGCTTCGACCAAACCCATTGATATACGGAAGGTGTGTATTATGATAAGCAATGAAAACTGCCCCGGCAATTGTGTGCATTGAAGTGGCGCGCAACAAAAGCCCTTCCGTGTCGGTGATTTTGGCATGAAGGGAAAGGGAGAGAAAAATCCCACCCCCTCGTTCCCGCTCCGTCCGTTTCGAATCAATAACCCTAAAACATTATCCGGACCGTGGTTTAATTAATCAATTGTTGATATATTTATTTTCGGCCCCCGCACACGTACTCATCCTCTTATTGATGTGAATTGAAGCGTGCGAAGCGCTTGAATGTCGAGTGTTGCGGAGGTAAAACTAAACATTTATATTATTCCGCGTGCATATATAGCATGCGCCCGGTGATAATAAAGCGCGGACATTATTTTCGTGAAAACAACACAATGCCTCTTTGTCATCTTCGCTTTGTTGGGCAAACAATAAATGATACTATCTATTATCTGTTATTACACAAAGGGCCCTCTCAGGTTTTAGCGTGTGCGTCTGGTGGATATCTGGAAGTACCGTCGACCGTGTCTATTTATTCGAAATCCGTATCTGTATCCGGATATAGTTACAGCTGCTCTTTGATCTGATCGATGGATGGGATGGTAAAAATTCGGGGGCTGCTTCGGTTTCGGGGTGGAATACATAAATGCCGATTTTATTTGCGGCTCACTTGTCAAGCAATCTCATGAATAAATTTCGTGCCTTTATTTTTTTTTAATACCAACGTTTAAACATACTTTCACCGAGAATTTTTTATTATTAAATAATGTTTTTTCTAGCAATGAAAGATAATTTTTGAAATTAAACACTTAAACATGCATCACAACGTAATGGCTTCAACCATTCAATATACTAACAATAAAACTTGTGTACGTACGTAACGTAAATATCACAGTAGCTAATGGGAAAATGATTCATTAATATATTAAATAAAAATGGTTTGAAAATAATTAACAAATTATTTCCACATATATGAAATAAATATGAATAAATTATTAAAAATCAACCAATAAAACAAAGATTAGATTGAATAACTTTAAATTCTCGACTAGTTATTCAAACTAATCTGTGTTTTATTGGTTGATTTTTAATAATTTATTCATATTTATTTCATACAATATGAACTACCAATGTCTAAATATTAAAACCATTAATTATATTAAATATTTCCACATGATTGATTAATTATTTTCAATGTAAATTTATTTATTTCTTTGTTAAAATAAAGTATTTTATAAAAGTCAAACACTCAAAGTTATTCTATTTCGTGCGTAATTTTTAATAATGCATGCGCGCTCGTTATGGTAAAAAAGTTCTACTTAGTTTATCCGTCTTTTACATCGAGGGAAGGCAAGGGACATATTATTTATGGTAATATAATCACGTCGTGTCTCATTATATTCATTATCATTAAATGGAGCAGAAACTCCCGGAGTCTGTGGAAACTTTAAAAATATGCTTCCCGATTCCGCGCATTTATCAGGGCGGCCGACTAGTTTCAAAGTGCGCATTACACTTCATCAAGTTTTTCACTGGAAATAATCAACCAAATGAAAAAAAAAATAGATTAAAAGGAATGAATGATTATATTTGAAATGATGGTAATTATTTATTTGATTATTAAGGGTGCGGTTTAGAAAAAAGAGATAGCTATACAAATATGGGCAATCACTAATTTGAGTTAGATTGTTGTTGTGATCAATGAACAATATTGTATTATACATTAAAATAATCTTAAAATAAGCAGGAATTTCATCAAATTAATTAAAAATTATTTTAATGTTTAGTTTCTGTGAAAAATAATTATGAAAAACAATGAAAATTTATCAAATTTATAGCAAATTTTAAATTAAATTTTTGCTAATAAAAACTTGTGCAATGAATATTTAAAGGATTTCACTAAATTCTGCATTCAAATAACTTAGCAGACATGACCTATTAATTTCATTATATCTTACAATTTTCTTTTCTAACTTGAACTAGTAAATTGACGTAATACACGAAAATTAACGATTTATTTTTTATTTAGACTGATGCTTTATACTTGGTAGATAAAAAATATAAATACACATTCATATTATGAAATCCAAAAGAATAGCTCTATTTTCAAACGGTTATTTCCATTTTACTATATAGCTATCTCTTTCCACTAAACCGCAACCTTAATCTATATTTCTCCGTCTCAATCAGCTACAGATAAATATAACTCTGAAATAATTTTAACCTATATTTTTTTCTTATATTATAATAATAAAAAACTTTGATTTTATTAAATGATTAGGAAATTAATATTAAATTTAATATTAAGTATATGAATATATTTTCTATTTAATATTTTTCATTTTTAAGTATTAATATTTCATATTATTATAATAATAATAAATATGAGTATTCTACCTTATGTTTTTCGTTGTTTTTGATTAACCTATATATATATTTTTAAGGAGTTACACAGGACTTGAAGATCGTCGGCGTACGAAATTGACAGGAAAAAAAAAATAAAAAAACAGGAAAACTTGGAAAGACACAAGCACACGAATATAGACAGAGAAACAACCCCATTTTCTCTGTCTATATTCGTGTGCTTGTGTCAGCCTCAGAAGTAAGGCGAAATAATTCAGGAGTAATTATATATATAAACCATGAAAATATTTTTTTCTTTATTTTACATTTTGTTGGTACCAGTGAATAAAAACAAATAAAATGTCACATGTATTATTATTTATAAAATTGAATTATTAGAATAACATAACCTACAGTATGATTACTTTTATTACTAACATCATTCTTTAACAAACAAAAATTAAAAAAAAAACTATAGAGGAGAAAATTTTTCCATCATATAGTATAAATTTTAAAATTCCAAACAAATTATTCATCCTATAAAAATGGAATCACGCATGGAATTCTCTATTCCCGTCAGCCCGTTCTTGAAGACTCCATCTATGCAGCCCCGTATTTCCTTTTATTTATTTTTTTTAGGCGGTCTTTTAATCCATTATTGCGCATTTAAATTACGATCCCCGCCACCCGAAGCCAGACAATGGCGATTACGCGATTTTCGACTCGGCTCGCGACAGCTTTTGATTGTGATTGGCACGCACCGGCCTTATTAAATTAGCAAGCTTCCTGTCTCGCTGGCTGCGCCTTTCAACGGCGGCCATCCTCTTTCGGGTCGGCTATTCACCAGTTTTCGTGCTGTTCAGACCGTGCACATCCTTGAAGTTTTATAAGCTGTGGCAAGGGGAGGTTTTTTTATGGGATTAAAGTTGTTGATGGGTGCACAAAGGGTTTTGTTTAGAAATCAAATTGTTTTATGCGAAAAGTCATAACTAAAATTTGGGGATATAAATCACTTTTTATAATACATAAATAAAACTTGTTTGTTTTTTCTGTATAGAAAGCGGAATTTATTACACTGTCAAAATGTTCCAATATGATTTTATAATATTTTTAAAATGTTATATACAGATATGTAGATGATATACAAATGTAAATTATTTATAAATTAATCATAATAAATTAAAGACGACGCAAGCGCCACCTTTTGCCTAATTTCATCGTCAACGATTTGGGTCTACAAAGTAGATGACCGAGAATCATTGTTCCGTCCACTAAAGGAAGGCGAACTTGTCCTGTTTAAGCAGACAAGAAAAACATTTATAAATTAATTTTTAAAACGATTACAATTGAAAATCGAGAAATAATGTAAATTAAATAATACAAAAATAATATTCTCGACTGGAAAAATTTCTGTAAATTCCTTCTTGTTTAATTTATTTATGCTAAGTAAATAAACAAACATAACAAACGTGAAATTTTGGCTTACGTAACGTTTAAAGTACTTACATTACGTAAGTCAAAATGTCACAGAGCTAAATGTTGGAATAATTTGTTAATTATTTTAATATCATTTTTATTTAATTTAAAATGTTCTTAATAATAAAAAAAGTCTGGCGGAAAGACCTTAGGACGATAGCCTGTTCAAGCAAGCAAGAAAGAAACGAATATACCATAAAATATTGTAAATATATGTAAAACAAATAACTTTGAATAAAGATATTGTAGTAGTAAAAAAAAGTATTTATTCGCTTGGTTACAGTTATTTATGTAAATTAAATAAGAATGATATTAAAATAATTAATTAATAAATTATTTTCAAATTCTTTTTATTTAATGTATTTAAAAATGTTCTTATTCATATTTGTAGTGAAGTAGATAATACTTAATAAATTCCTTAAGTAATAATAATTCATATTTAAGAAAATAACTGCGAAAATCGAAAATTTTCAAAGGGGTACCCCTTTGAACTTTTTCAGATTTTGGTCGAAACTTCAAAAATTAAAAAAAAATATATATATTTCTAGGCGGAATTCAAACAATCTGTTGACGGCTTCTTATTCTGCATTATTTAAACTATCTCTGCACAATGTTTCAGCTCATTTTATCCATCAATAAACTTTTTACAAAAATTGGCGAAAATCGAAAATTTTCAAAGGGGTACCCCTTTGAACTTTTTCAGATTTTGGCCGAAATTTCACAAATAAAAAAAAAATCTAGGCGGAATTCAAACAATCTGTTTGACGGATTCTAATTCTGCATAATTTAAACTATCTCTGTAAAAAGTTTCAGCTCATTTTATCCATAAATAAATTTTGATCAATTGTATTTCTGCTATTAAAACTTAGAGTATGAAAATTAATCCGTTTCAAATGTTTAATGAATATTCACTCAACAGAAATGTATTCAACGAATTATCATTCCCCAGATAACGATTTTATCTTACTTAATTACCGGTCTATAAAACCCTTATGATATTTCCTTGAATGCATTTCTATTAAATGAATATACATTAAATATTCATAAAACCCTTACCAAATGTATTTCTTTCTTTTTTTGTTTCGTTTCGATTGATCCATATTGATAAACCGAATCCGACTCGCATCTGATAAAATCTTGTAATTTATTCCATTTATCACTGCACCAACTGTCGGGAATAACAATGGGAGCCTCTTCGGTCGGACATAATTATTACGGGATTAACACGTCAACGCCGGGTCCACGTGTTTATTATAAAATTAAAATAGAATAATAGCGAAACAAAACAGAAAAAAAAACTAAAGCGGGAGAACAAGTGGGAAACATTAGCGCCACCTGCTGCTCGGGTATAATGTGGAATTTATAATGGTAATTCGGATTTAATTCGTGATCGTTTCTGGAATAGTTGTAATTTGTTTTGGATGTAAATGGGTTAATGTTAATATGAATATCATTAATTTTAAATGTGAAACACATTTAAATTTAATATTTATATTATTGATATGAGAGATGGAATTAAATTATTTAAATAAAAATACTTTTTTTTATTTAAATAATTAGTCTCCACAACCAACAAACAACATTAAGAAGATTGGAATTAAATTAGTTTTGTTTTTTTAAATATAATAAATTTTTATATACTTAACAATATTTACGCATCCGTTCTCAACATTCATGAAATCATTAGAAAACTGCAAGATAATTCAGCTGGCTAGCATTGATACTTTCATTACAAATCACCGTTAATTCAGACATAGCAGAAAGACCCAAAGTCGATAGCCTTGAGAGACTAACACAATATTTTTCCTGTTGTATAAATAGCTTATGAATAAGCTTATATAATGTTTTTGTATGAATAAAGATGCTTGTATATAGGGTGACCCATTTTAATTCATCTAGTGAAATATCTCGACAAATATGCGTCGTATTTTATTTTTTTTTCGAATAAAAATTTGAACCATTAAACTTTTGTCTGAAATATTTTTTTTGGACGATGTATACTTGTCCAGATGGATGAATTAAAATGGGTCACTTTGTATATATATTAATATTTTTATATAATAATCTTAAGTAACTTATATATATATATACAGCAAAAATATATACAAAATATGAAATAAATATGAATAAATTATTAAAAATCAACCAATAAAACACAGATTAGATTGAATAACTTTAGATTCTCGACTAATAACCCGAAACTAGTCGAGACTTTAAAGTTATTCAATCTAATCTGTGTTTTATTGGTTGATTTATAATAATTTATTCATATTTATTTCATACAATATGAACTACCAATGTCTAAATATTAAAACCATTAATTATATACAAAATAACTAATAAAAATTACAAAATCAAATATATAATTCATATCTGTTAACTGGCTATCGATCAGTGGTTAGAAATTATTTTTTTATATTAACAAATTATGAATTGTTATTTAGCACGAACAACTTTTCAGTAATTTTTAACTTAATTACTGTTACTATTTATTTTCTCTATAATCTCTTTTGGCCGTACCAATAGTCGCAGTTTAATCCTGGAATCTGATACGGGTCAATTTTGACACGTAAGCGTTTTTGCTTATTGAATTGAAATTAATCACTTTTAATTGTGCGCATGAATCGCGGATTCACGAAAATTATTGGTGGATCCACCGATCCTTTTCAATATAATCCAGGATAATACTCAATTCTGGATCAATCCACGACTGTTAGTACGGGCATTAAGGTATATATTATATTTTAAGTCTATGTTCAAGCGAATCCACGTTGAATTTGTGCAGCAATAATGAATGATTAAAGCTGCGTTCAGGGTAAATTCCCTCTACTTTAAAATATAAGTATTTAAGAAATTTACGCTGAACGCTCTCAATTAACTCTATTTGAAATTGCGACTGAGGATACCAAATATTCCAAATAAAAGAAGCATATTCAAACTTAGAACGGACAAAAACATTAAATAAGGATTTTAGCGCATTAGGATAGTTAAAATTTAGAGAATTACGATTAATTAAACCTAACGCCCTGAAGGATTCCCCAACTAGCTTTTGCACTTGGGGATTAAATGTAAACTTACCATCAAATACAACAGCCAAATATTAAAAAAAAATGCTTACACTCTCGATTATGCGTTGTAATTATATTGAAACGCACAATGTTTATTTGTAAAGGACATAAATTTGCACTTGAGTGTAAGATTATTGGTATTACACCAATTAGCAATTGTATCAATTTGATATTGTAACTCTTGGCAATCAGAAAGTGATGAAATATTAGCGTATATTTTCAAGTCATCCGCATAGAATAGGTGTTTACAAGTTAGAAGTTCTGATAAGTCATTAATAAACGAATTAAAGAGAAATGGGCCTAATATTGAGCCTTGAGGAACACCAGAGGTAGGAAAGTATATATTAGACTTGAAATTGTTGACTGACTCATATGTTTCACGTTTAATCGAATAGGAAGCTATCAAGAGTAGAGCATTCGAACAGAAACCAACGTTACCTAATTTATTTAAAAGTAGATTGTGGTCAAATGCTTTTGTCATATAAGTATAGATAATATCAATTTGTCCAGAAGAGTCCAAAGTTCTAGAGATATCACGAGTAATAACAGCTAGATTAGTTGTAGTGGAGCGCCCAGGAATAAATCCATGCTGATTCTTAGATAAGTATGGTGCGACATGGCTAAATATTTGGAAATAGAGGGCTTTTTCAAATACTTGAGATAATATGGCGATTGGACGATAGTTAGATATATTTCGTTGATTTGTTGTAGTTTTGGAAATAGGGCAAATTGATGCTATTTTTAGTTTATATGGAAATATTGATTTTCTTATTGATAAATTAGAAATAATCGATAGTGGATAGGAAAGAATCGATGCACAATCTTTTAATAGAAACGCTGGTAAATTATCAGGTCCAGATGAGAGTTTATTAGGAAGCAACTTTAGGTAGAAGTTTCAGTAGAAATTTCAGAGAAAGAAAAAACAGGGATGGTTAGTGAAGATCCGAGGTAAGATGTTATTGGATACTGGTGAAAAAAACTGATTTAAAATAATCTGAAAATCCATTGGAAATATCATTTGGAGTACTAAACAATTTGTCACCATAAACAACTTCAACTAGGATTCTCGATAAAGTATATTTCTTAGAGTTAACATATGCCCAAAATCTCCAAGGATCCGTGGTTAGATCACGTTGAAAATGTAGTTACTATATTTCGCCTTAATTTTAGATTTGATGAGTGATCTAAGTTTTTTAAATTGTAATTGAGAGTGTACAACATTATTTCTGAGCTTATGAACGCGAGATTTTTCTTTAATGAGTTTAATACTTTCACAAGTAAACCGTTTTACGTTTCATCACAAACTTTGTTTTTGGAATAAATTCACATATAACGCTGTTAATAATACTGTAGAATACATCAAGTGCAAGATCAACATCTGAAAATTCAAGAATAAATATTACATAAGTACTTTAAAAAATTTCTAATAATGGATATTTGCTGTTGTATAACAATAATATATTGTGTAATGCAACAATTTTTGAATCGAAAATATTTAATGCAAAAAAACAAAAATAAAAAAATAAAATAAAAGTTATGTAATATCTGCAGACACGTGTCTCAGGATTTGATCCATTTTTCATGTTGAAAAGGACGTAAAAACAAAAATATTTGTATTATGTATGACAATAACTGATAAATATTAAAATTTTACTTCAAAAAAGTTATTTCATAATCACAGTTATTAATATTCAATTTATCATTTAATAACGATATAAATGAGCTGTTTTTACGATTTATTTGTTTATTTAGTTCTGTTCGAATTAAATTAATAATTGGATTTATTATTAATTTAATTAGAACAGAAAAAAAAAACGGCATCGTAAAAACAGCTCATTTATATTGTTATTAAATGAAAAAAATATATTTTATCCATTGTTATTCCAACTTTACATCCTTCAGCATTTTAAACAGATTAATCTCCTCGCTGGAAAAGTCGTTTACCAGAGGACGTTCGGGATCTGTAAATTCTTCAAAAAAAAAAAAAAACGCGCGCGTGTATGTGTTTCTGTGTGCGAGAAAGAGGGGCAATGATAAAGTTAATTAAAACTCCCCGGGGAGGGTTTAGTTAGGTGGTTTATTTTTCTGAATTTGCCCTTATGCGCGAGATTAATGTAATGACGTGACTTGGCTGGATATAAAACCGGCAGGATGCAGGAATACACGGGGGACTCATGCACTGGCAACCATGACAGGATCAACTCTCTCACACACACACATATAAACACGTAGACATAAATGAAGAGCATGGACGTATGTTCGCATACTTGCATGAGATACCGCTACATTTTTCTGTGTGTGGAAATTCCGGAGACAAGCGAATGCTCGGAGGTTTGCGAAAGGAGCCCACGGGTCATACCCTAGAATTTTGGATTTTGTCTTGAGAAACCCTAATTTGAGGTATGGGAATTTCTCATATGTTTGTCCCTTGAATACCAGGATTTATCTTAATTTTAATTAATAATAATAAATATGAATAGATTATTAAAAATCTACAAAATTATTTATTAAAAAACACATATTAAATTGAATAACTTTAAATTCTTTTATGTTTAATTAATTTCTCACATTTTTTAAATTATTCAGGATGATTTAATTGAAATTAAAACACTTAGTTTGTTTCACTTATTTATATTTTCTCCAACTAGTTTCGACCATTGGTTTAATTTCAATTAAAGGAACGAGGAATGTAAATTCCTCCCTGAAGATGATCAATGGTCGAAACTAGTTCGAGAAAATATAAATAAGTGAAACAAACCAAGTGTTTTAATTTCAATTAAATCATCCTGAATTAAATTCTTTTGTTTTCTATATAAATATTTAAATAAAAATTGTAATCCTTCCTCCTACTTATTTTTTTATTAAACTAGATATATTTCGGAAAATATGTTTCCATCTTCAGTAGTGAAGTTTAAATATTTTTTATTATTATTTTTTAATTTGCCTTGTTTTTTTTAATGATTCGGTAACCACAATTTTAAATAAAACCCCGTGTTATTTGTTCGCAAACAAAAACCAGAAAATCTCTTTCCGTTAAACGTAAATATCAACAGAATCCCGCATTCGTCGGTTTTAATTCCCAATTAAGCCGGAAATAACAACTTTAATCACCTATTAAAGCAGCCGTTTCATTGCCTCAATACCGCCCTAATTATCCACAAACGTACATCCCCACGAATTTCCATCCCCCATTCTTCTAAATATATATATGAAACGAGTCAATGTAGCGGCGCGGTTAATTAAGACGCGGATAATAAATCACGGGCCCGGCTGTCTGCCTGTCATTCCTATTATTCCAGTTAACATCAAATGATCTTGAAATGACTGTGGAAATGGAAATATGTGTGTGTGTTTGATAGGGGGGGCTTAGCATTATTTTTAACCGGCGCAACCGTGACGCGCTTAATTGTTAGTTTTGCCTACTAATATGTTAATGGGATTACGTCAATTATTCACGGCGTCTTTAAGCGTCAGGGTTTTGATGTGTAATATTATTTTAGGTAAAAGGGAGATGTGTTTCTCGCATTGAATTGTTTAATAATTAATTAATCGTTTAGTTATTACGAATTAATTTATCTTGTTTGCTGGTTCAATAAAATTGAAATTCTCGCTGTGTATCGCGGCTCCGTCCTGCTGGAACCATACATCCGCAAATTCAATTTCTTTAAGTTTTGGGAGAAAAACACACTTTTGCCGTGAATGCAATTCGCTACAGAAAAAAATGTGCCTCAATAATTTGAATGCAATTCGCTACAAAAAAATGATTGAGGCACATTTTTCTGTAGCTAATTGCATTCAAATAATTGAGGCACATTTTTTTCTGTAGCGAATTGCATTCAAATGATTGAGGCACATTTTTTCTGTCGCGAATTGCATTCACGGTAAAAGTGTGTTCTTCTCCCTGCCATACATTAAGACGTTCACAATGAAGTGGCTTCTCATGAAGTTCACGCAAAAAAAAAATCTCATCCAATCATTTTATCATTTTTCTAACTAGATTTTAAAAAGTTCACCTGTCAACTTTAACAACCGCAACTGAGTGTATGTGTGTGTGTGTGTGGACGAGGGTGTCGGACAGATAATCGATAGGGTTGTTTACTGACCTTTTATATTTGCGCCGAAAGAGAGGAGAGGGAGGGAGGGAAATAGGTTCGTTATTTATTCATTTCTATAAATTGAAAACGAAAAGTTTTCCGTGCGATATGTTGAAATTATGCGATGACGTTTTTCGGGGGTAGCGCGGGGAAGGTGCGGAAATATGAAGCGCGCGCCCGGGGATTTGCATATCCGAGCAACTTTTTCCGAAGTAATAAAATAGAGATGATGGATTAGTTTAAAAATGGTTGCGAAACTTTAAAAAGTTTCGAGTCGGTAATTATTTTTTTTTGCGATGTGATTATCGTTACGGTAAATTCGCCGGCGCGGTCTTCCGAGAATTTTGTATTGATTTTAATTACAAAAATATCGAGGAACTTCGTAGTTTATCCAACCTAAATCGTCTATTTTGGTTCAGTGGGTACGTAAATTAACGGAATTGCCAAATTTGTTCCGAAGAGCAGCCAGAGGTAGTTCTACAGCACCCCGACAAAATGGGGCAGTTTGTAGGCTGAATCGACCATTGAACCGAACTTCTTCAAAACGATGATGACCGCATCGTTACGGTCAATGAAGTTAGGCATCATTCGATGACTTTTTTTGCTAAAAATGGGAGGATTAGAATTTATTAAAATGTGGTTTCAACAGGACGGTGCTTTATGTCACACAGCACGTGATATCATAATTCAATAGAGAGACGAGTTTGGTGAGTAATTATTCTCGAGATATGCCAAATGGTGAGCAATTAATCTGACGATATCTTCAAATCGCATAATCATGGATGCGATTTCATCCCACTAGACTATTCTTGCGAAGGTTACTTGGCTATAAGGACAAGTCAGCCACCATTGCTACCTTGGAAGACAACATTACACTCGTCATTGGCTGTTCGAAATTTTAGGAAAGGTGTGTCAGAATTGGATTTTCAGAATGGACCACGTGAAACGACTACGTAGCATTTACATTCAAATAATTTTTAAAAACTAAATGAATGTTTGATGTAACGTCCCTGAACACCTTTTAAAAAAGCAACCGTTTTAAAATCTCCGCAGACTTGCCATTCAAATTTTTTGTACTGAAGTTTCTCCAATAGATTTAGGGAAGTCCGAAGTGATTCAGGTAAAAAGAGACAAAAGTGGAAACTATCGACCTGATTGGGACAACAAACAAAATGAGAATAGTTATGTTACATTTTTATAATATTCTTTCAAATGGACAGTAGAGCTGTATACAAAACGATGACAAAACCTCAAAAATAATAACTAAAACAATGTTACATGGTGTAGTTTAAGGAGTCAGGCCTCACTGGAGCCCGAAAAAAAAACGATCTTTTTAGAGATTTTTTCTCAGTAAATATATAAGTTTCATATCTGCGGATTGTCAGGAAACAAAGCATTTTTTGTCTACTATTCAGAATTTATTCAACATTTTTGTCCATGACAGATCTTCTAATTGAAATAATATTTGGAAATATTAAATAAAAATGATTTTAAAATAATTAATAAATCATTTTCACATTTAGCTTTGTGACTTTTGACTTACGTTACGTAAGTAAGTTAAACAAATGCACATTAAAACAACTACTTCCCGGGGAAATACCCACGCCGGACATTGAATTATATAATGTACACCTGCTGTTGCACATCAATAAAATATTACATAATGCAACAAATTTTGATCCGAGAAAAAATTAATGTAAAAACAATAAAAGGAACCTTACTTAATTTAAGGCCATCTGCAGACACGTGTTTCGGGATCTATCCCTCGTCAGTACAGCTATGCCTTACATAATTTAAAGATGTTAAAATAAATTAATTCAAATACAATCAGCAAAATTAAGTCAATTATATTAAATCAAATTAAATTAAACCTAATTAA
Organism: Philonthus spinipes; assembly: GCA_963082785.1. NCBI lineage: Eukaryota > Metazoa > Arthropoda > Insecta > Coleoptera > Staphylinidae > Philonthus > Philonthus spinipes. The sequence continues at coordinate 22,349,946 of OY720314.1, forward strand.
TTCAATTTAAATCAAAACCGAATAAAATTAAACGAAAATAATTGAATAATTGAATTTGGAAAGACAGCACAAGCGCCCTAATTTACAAGTAACTGAGAATCATTATTTCGTCCACTAAAGGAATTTTCTTCATGATTACAAACCACAACAGCAAATCGCTTTGTTTACTCCGAATACAAATTCCTGTTAAACAACACCAATGCAATAATTAATCCGCGACTCTGATAACACAATAAGCCGCAATGGGCTTTTGTTCCGCGTCTAAATCCGTCATACCTGTATGAATCCCAACATTCACTTAAAACTGAAACGTCCCGCGGGCTGACACCGTGTACCGTCCAGAGAGAGAGAGCACTCTAATTAAACGAAACGTCGGGCTTCATTAGTTATATGACTTGGGGGTTGGTGGTGTTCGGCTCGATGTGGCGCTCGGATTACCTTCAATTCGGTTTTCCGCAAGAATGTGGTTAATTAATTCTTTAAACCGCCATTTTGTGTGCGCGCACAGGCGGCTTGTGTTCAGTTTCGTTGCTCTGTCAAAGTTTCACGTTAATTAAGGCCATTGTGGGGTGATTTCTTTTAGACGGAATAATGTATTATGTAATGTAATATTCGGCATTGCAGAAACAATGGATCCATGTAGTCTGTATGGCACATGTAAATTGATCATGATTGGGTAATTATTTTTTGTTTAATGTTATATTAATAAAAAATTTAAATAATTAATCATCAAAACCAAAATTGTTGACGATGTCACTTGAAATTAGACAAAAGGTGGCGCTTGCGTCGTTTTTAATTTATTATATGAATTAATTATTTTTAATAATTAAATAATTTAGATATCGCCCAATTTTATGCCAGTCTATAAGACTTTAATGTCTATACCTGATGTATAGACCATATTTCTATACACCAAGTATAGATGACATCAAAATCTTATAGACTGGCAATAAAAAGTTGTTCAGCATCGCCACGTATCGCTCACAATTTACGGTTACTGTACAACCTCGGTCATCTTCACAAAATTACGGGCCGATATTTTCTTATGCCGACTTGGCAGCCTAAACGGTTACTTTTGAGGAGAGAATTAGCCTATCAGGCTTCGGCTTTGGATTTGTTAAACTCGAATAACGGTAGCTCTCCCTGTTTACGTGGCCATTAAGATGAAAATGTGCCTCACGTGTGAATAAAATGTTGTTGAATGACCGAAAAATGTCGTTCTTAAAGTAGAACCTCTCCGTGAAAATAGCGACTAAATTCCCAAGAACGACGTTAACGAATGGTTGTAGAAATCTCGTTTGTGCAATAGTTTAAAAGAATACGTTTTTATTTTGATAAATGGCTATCGGCCAGCAGCCTTCTGTCATAACCCGCTATAACCCTAACGATTGGCCAGTAATTTTGTTTAAGTTAATTTTTGATGAAATTCGGCAGCGCGGTCTTCTGAGAATATTTAATTGATTTTAATAAAAAAATATATAAAAATTTCGAAGAACTTCGTAGTGCATTCAATATATATTTTTTGGCTCACTGGTTATGTAAATAAACAGAATTGCAACATTTATTTTGAAGAACGGTATAACATGCGTACAGCAGCTCTTAAGTCTGAAGGCAGGTCGTGGTTCTAGATAAGATAATTTAAAAAAAACTAACAAAAAAATAACTAATTGTGGGCGCCACTTGGTTTACGTAAAAATTAATCTCCTTAACTAAACCAAGAAAATTAGGTTGACTAATAATAAATTAAAAAAGAGGAATTTTCAACTAAATAATATATTAATAATAGAAAAAAAACATTAATAGAAAACTAATATATATTATAGACAACTTTAATACAAGTTGTCTTGGATATTAAGTAAATTAAATTTAACTAAATCAAAATGTTTAATTAACAAGGGTTTCTTTGAAAAAAAAAAATGACGTCACCTTTCCCTTACATGTTGATTACATTTCTAAAAATAATATTTGTTTTAAATAATTACAAAAATATACATACTCACAAGAAACAGTTACATGAAAAAGATAACCGTAATTAATTCTATTTTACATTCACTAGCAATTCCATTTTTTCTTTTTTTTACTTTTAGAACTTTTATCGGTATGATAAATATTTGATTTATTAAAAACAACACTTTAATAAATTTCTTTGCTTGGACTTTTCGAATTATAAAGATATAACTTTGCACTTAAAAGAAAATGTCAAAAAAAATGATCGTTTGCGGCGCTCTTCCTCCTGATCCCCACTCCAGATCTCCCGGATGTCTATCTGCAGTTGCTGTGTGCAACACCAAAATCCGAGTAATTTCCGAATACAGGAAGATGATAGAAAATCCGTCCACAGAAACGAACACCAGTTATAGACAATGATAAAATGTAGGTTGGTAAACCTCTCCTGGTTAAAAAAACAAAACAGGCAGGCTGGCAGGCAGGCCTACGCTATCCAAAAATTAGTGAAAATCTCACTTCCGGGAAATAGATAGAAATTGTTACCTGAATATTTTGGGCGGCCTGAACGGATAAGCACTTAGCTATTTTAATTATTGCGGCAATCACACAGATGCACAAAGATTTCTGCTCAATTGATCATACAGATCGCATCGAGCACACAGCCCGGCAGATAATAAACCGCCTAATGGTCCGCGGATTCACCTATTCGACCTTTACCAAAAAAAAGCACCGCTGCCAAAATTTATTAAATTAAATTAAATTAATAAATATGAAAATTCATTCAAAAAGGAATGAGTCAAAATCATATATTTATAACAACAAATGTGAGGTAATTAAATGAAGATAACAAAGAAAGAAACGATGTAAAACGGATTTAAATTTGAAAAATTAATTCAAAAGAATTAATTACACTTTTGCATAAATGGTTGTATATATTAAAACATTAAATTTAAATTAAATGAATGTCTTAATTGTTAACGGCGGGACATCTAACCGTTACAACGGCTACAGGGTTGGAACATGGCATCGCGTGCAGTGTGATATCTAGCACTTTCTTGTTGAAACCACATATCAACCAAGTCTAATTCTTCCATTTAGAAAAAAAAATAGCCGTATTAATCGTTTCTGTCAATATAATAAGGTACAGACTCTTTTGATCGTAACATTGATGAATGCATGATGAATACGGTTATATTTTTTTCTTTTTTAATTGAAAATGTAAGAATTAGACTTGGTTGGCATGTGGTTTCAACAGGAAAGTGCTAGATACAAAATTTTATTTGTTTTCATTCATCCATTTGAAAGTTGTGATTTTTTTTCGAAACATCAATTTTTCCAAAAATATTTAAATATTTCAAAAATTATTAGGTTTAGGCATATAAACATATTATGAAAGTTAATTTTATTTTTGATGCAGAATCTGAAAAAAAAAAATATGGGGTATTCCATTAGAAAAAATATAACTATGATATGCCATGCTTTTATGGGACACCCTGTATGGTTGAAACTAATTTTAAAATATGATCCTAATAGACCTACACAAGCCAGTGAAAGTCGATTTTGAAAAAAAAAAAACCATTTAGCCGTAAAGCTACTCGGCGTGCACGCTGAGACATCCTGTATATATATACAATCATCTTTATTGTGATATTTACATATACATATATTATAGAAAATATTTGATCTAAACTTATAAATGGCTATCGACCTTAAGTCTTTCTGCCACAGATCCATATATTTGTCGGGAAACGCGCGCAACGTCAACCATTATTCAAATGGACAACTATTTCCTAAGTTTCAAACCTTTATAAAGTTTTTGAGGTTATGTTCCTATACAAACTATAAAATAACTAATGGCGGGACTTTTGCACATTTTGGCATTTATTATTTTAGTTCACTATTTTACTCCAAATTATTATTATCGGTAAAGAGCACAATTCTGTACGCACATTTTTTTCTACAAATTAACTTTTAAAAACTGTTGTTTATATATTGTATATAATTTTCATTTCAATTCCTCCTGAAAACGCACAAACAACGATACTCCCACTTTCGTTTTAATATTTTCCATCCGAGCCATCGCCGGGAGAATGCAACGGCGCCCATAAAGTTTTTAGTGCGGCGCTCCTGAAAGCATTCGCAACATATTATGCAGGTTTCTGAAATTTTAAACAATGCATATTTCAGGAAACTAAGGACATCGGAAAGATATCGCGCGGCCGTTAAATAAAGATGCCGCCCGCGTGTGCATTACACTCGCTGGCTTTCTAAGACGCGGAAAAGCGCCATTCCCCTACCTGGATGCGGGAATTTAATGTCGTACAAGTATCTGTTATCATAAGTACGGGAATGCATAAAAATGTTAATAATGTTTTGAACGGAAATTTCAGTCGATATTGTTTGTAATGGTTGTTGTGAGTTGTGTTTTGGTATTGTGAGAAAATGTACGGGATAATAACGAAAAGTGTGATATAATAATAATAATAATAATAATAATTGGAGAGAGAATAGGAGATAATAATAATAATAATTATATTTACCCAAATCAAAGATTTGAAAATCAGTGAAACAAACTAAGTGTTTTAATCAAAGTCTAGGAATCACTAAGTACAAAATTCAGTATTTATGCCCAATTTTACAATCTGCAAGAATGGCGTAAATAAAGTATTCGCGGAATAAAAGTTCGGTTAGCAGCACTGTCTCATTGATAATAAAGTTAATGTCTATGATTCCACGAATACGTTACTTACGCCTTACTTGTGGATTGCAATATTGGGCCTAAATACTTAGTGATTCTACCAACTAATAATAACAATAATATTTTAAACAATTTAACGAAATAATTATTTTTAATTAATTATTCCAGTTGGTTTAAATGTGAAATATTAAGGGGGCAAGTTCATCAGGAATTAATCCTTGTTGGCAAAATTTCCATAAATATATAAAACACACGTGTATTAATTCGACAAGCCGTAACAAGGAAAATTAATAAATACCCGAGCAGCAATTAACCCCCTTACATGTATTTACATAAGCGATATTCGTCGATTTAGTTTGTAAGTAATTTCAGCAGTCATATTAATAAAGGCATTAGCGCGCGCGCCCGTCTCGAAATTATCCACCCTCGCGGCGTCTTGTGCTCGCATCGATTAAGGCTATAACGTTACCGAACATTTAATGTCCGAAACATGCTATTGTTCGCAAACACTTACACACTCACACTGAGAAGGGGCGAGGGGGTGGTATCTCTGTAAAGTGTCATAAACCGGGGGAGTTGTGTCGTGGAAGGTGGTCAGGAGTAACTGTGCCCAAGCCACAGGTTAAAGTTCCCTGTCGGGGAGCTGAACTGCTAGTCTTGTAATGTGTCATTACTCTCCGCTCGAGCCCCGTGGACTTGGGGTTTGTGCTCCTTTATGATTCCGGCCGTGTCGTAAATTTCACCGGCGAGATGTTTGCTAATTCGTGTTACATTAGGAATTATGAAGTGATGTCAAATTTTACTTAAATGTTGCTTGTGTTGGATGAATTATTAATAACGCAGAGCGTTTTGGTTAAACACAAAATAACTTTGATTATTAAATAAATTAAATTATATATATATATATATATACAAGGTGTACAGAAAATGAGTGAAACCTTCAGGTAACTCAATTCATTAATTAATTTTTAATAGAAAATCCAAATAAAAAAATGTTGTATGGTTCTTCATTGAGGCTCAGGAGGTCTTTGGAATTTTAAATATGTGACTATAAATTAGTATTGTTTTTTAAATATTTTGTAAAAAATCAATAGCATTAACAATCAATTAGACACGTGTATAATTCCATTGATGTAAATGATTAATAAATCGGATATTTTTACAATTTTATAACTTCAGAAGCATTCTTTTAATGAAAGTAGATCTGGCAACGACGCACGCTCGTTTGTAAAAGAAAAGCGGATGATGTAGCAGTTATAATCAGGATAAATGCACACTTGTTTGATCCAGCGTTGCTAAATGTATAGTTCTTTTAAGTGGCCCGTAAGGCTTAAGGAAGGACCGTGTGACTTATTTTCGTTAACATTTTTATCTAAAAATTAGTCAAAGAGTCACGCTACCTAAAGCTTTTCACTTATTTTCTGTACACCTTGTATATACATATATAACTTGTAAAATTCAAAACACAAAATCTATTCTAAACTCGTATACGTAATTGTGTAATAAAAATTAAATTTTTAAAAAAGTTAAAAGTTATTGATATGCAGCTACAAGTGTCCATTATGTAATTCCATATCTGGCGGGGTATTTACCCGAGAAGTAGTTGTTTCAATATACATTTGTTTGAAGTACTTAGGTAATGAAAGTAAAAATATCACAGAGCTAAAGGAGGAAATTCGTTTTTATTTAATTTCTTTTATTCATTTTATCTATTCATGTTAAAAAATAATTTACTTCAGGGAAACCTCATATTACAATAATCATTATAAACATTTTTTGTTTGTGTGTGTTTTGTGTTTTGTTTTGGAAAATCACCGCGAATAAAAAGGCGGCGGAAATGCGGTGCGCCATTACACAATTTTCGCCGAACGAGATTACTTTTCTGAATATTGCACCTCGGGGAGAGGGAAAAGGGCGACGGCGTGTATTAGTTTTTCTTGTGGGATTATTTTTCAAACTAAATCCAATAACAATTTTTGATTTCGATTACAAGAGCCACAGTTAGCGCCGCACGTAACGCAAATAATCGTAACAAAAAAAATAATAAGAGACTCTAATTAATAATGATGTTGAAAGTGTTTTCATTGCCGTTTGATAATAATAATAATAACTTTACTTCTCCAACAGAGTAACCAATGCAGGACAAGTTAAATTTTCCATAAGTTTACACAATAATAAAAATAATATTTGCCATCCAGAATCCACTATTCATACATTCATCTCATCTTTTATCGAGGAATAAAAGACAGACATGACACATAAAACAATGATTTTTGGTTGAAAGATGGTCGATAGCCATTTTAGAAATAATAAAATACAGTATATTGTATTTAACAATGTATATAAAAAAACCCTCAATAAAGATGATTGTATATATAACATCTTTTATCGCGGCCATTGTCTTTTCGATGTCTTGATGAAATGATTTTTCTACCGTCCGTTTCTTCCCTTCTTGGGGTATTCAACATCCTTTGACAAAATTCTTTAATTTCATAATTATATATACAAATATCTTTATTCAAGGGACTTTCACATTATATTAAGTACAGTATTGTATAGTATAATACGGTATATAAATTGGGGTTGTCCTTTCATAGGCCATCGACCCGAGGTCTTTCTGCCATTTCATAATTATTTATTCCGTTTCATTCCGATAAATTTCCATTAAATCGAAATAAAACCTCTATAAAACAAAACACGAAAAATCAACGCAAAAACACAAAATACCATTTTACGTAATGAAAATGCAATTTGCAAACGTAATCGCATCGCGACCCGATTTTTCGTTATTTTTTTTTTTTTGCACCGACCGCGCCGTTTGGTGTAAACTGTTTAATTAATGAAATGCGTCCCAGTTTTAAATTCGAAAATAAAATAGTTTGTACAAAAAAAAGTAGCGGTGCGCGTTCAAACGGGCGGAAATCGGGGTAATGCTGCTAATGATTAATGATTATTTAGCAAATTGCCGTCACCGGGCATGAAGTTTTAAACCGGCGAGTCGACGTGCGATTTGTGACCATTTGCAATTGAATAAAACAAATAATCACTGAATAAAACACTTACTATGTTTTTACCACAAATATTTACATAGAGACACAGAATGACTAAACATTCCTATAAAGTAAGTATGAATATTACAAAAAATATATACACGTATAACACAAATAATGTTATCAATGAGAATTTCGAATTAAACAAATTAAAAAACAACTATAAAAAAAATTATCCCTAAGGTGAATAAAGCTGTAACGAATTGTTTTAACGATATTGCTATGCCCGCTTCAGCAGCGCCTACTCGAATATTGACGCTTTTCTTTCAATACATTTTGCTAAATATTGCCGTTAAAAAAATGTCGTATTCAGAATGAAAAATATATCAATTGAGGTCTCGCAAAGGATACTTCGCTATTTTAATTTTTAAAGCTGGTGTTACCAATCCTTAAGGATGAAGAGGCGGGGGCGGGGGGTTCTGAAAAGTGTACGTCAGGATGGTAATTTATAAATTAAAATTGTGGTGTTAGGGCATTTTTCTTTACGATTTTATAGAACTTATCCGTTACTTTTGGGAAGCACTGTATATAGAAAGGAATTTATTTCATTCAAAATAGCTCCTATGATAACTTTCATAAAATCTATATTCCATCGCCAATTTCAATCGATGAATTATTCCCGTTTTAACAGTAATTAGTGTGGAAAATAGGACATCAAGGTTGATGAAATATTCACGTTGTAGAAGATGTGCTGTTTGCGAAAATTGACCAATTTTAGAATACTCAATCAATAGGAATTACCATTCTCAGAAATTGTCTTTAATTGTGCAATTTGCTAATTGCTTCATTGTGCGGCAATTTGTTGTGCGGTATTCCTGGATTAATTATTGAATTTTATTAAAGATTAATTTATTTGTAATTGGGGCTGTTTTAAAGGAAGCTTCAATTATTAATAAAATAAATTGCTAATAGGGCAGAAAAAAAAGGGCGATAGCCCAGACAGACTAACACTATATATTAAGAATTCATTGCAATTTTCTTAAATTGTATTAAAAATTGCCTGAATATAGATGTTATATATATAAATATACCGATCTACAATAAATTCTCGCAACATAGCTTTTATGTGTTGGAGAGTATTACTTACACAAACAATAGGAGGAAGCGGGATAGATAATAAACAACAAATTGATTCCATTGTTACTTGTAATACTTTCAGCTAATTATTGCGAATGACAGATATCTTGATATTTCGATTAATTGTTTAAAAAATTGATTTACTGCAAATAAATTTACAAATAATTATTGCAAGATTTCAACAGCACATTCGAAACTAGCATGAGTAAAATTCACATATTATATAATAACTGGTTTTTGAACCAACAAACAATGCAAATGAATACATGGATTAGTTAATTTACAATAAATGTTCAAATACAGATCCTTGCACCGCTAAACAGTGCCCTAATCAGTCATAGAAGTTCCTTCTCACGTTATGAAGCATTAGAGGTGTAATGGTTCCAAACAAATTGATAATCCTTTGGCGAAGCTGTTCTAAATTTGCAGGTCTTACATGACTATTACACATTCTGCTTCACATATGGCCAAACGAAAAGTCAATTACAGCTAAATCGGGAGACCTGGCTGCCCACCTGATATCACCTCTTCTGCCAATTAAACGATTCGGAAAAGTAGTGTTTAGAAATTCACGCACATTAAGCATGTCGTGTGCAGGACATCCATCCTGCTGATACCATATTTGATTAATTCTACTCCTGGAAGTTGCCTCATTGCTGGAATTATTGGATCACGGAGAAGATTCAAATACTTAACTCCATTCAAATTACCCTCAATGAAGAAGGGTCCAACAATATGATTTCCGATGACACCAGCCCATACATTCAATTTTTGTGGGTATTGAGTTCGGAAATCCATTCGGTGATGTGTATTTTGCCTACTTCAAAACCTAATAACGTTAGGATTGTGCCTTCCTAATAGTGGAAAGGTTGATTCATCCGTAAAACAAATATTCTTCAAAAAATTGGCAATTTCATTTGTACGTTCCATCATCGTTTCACAGAACACCATTCTTTCAATCTTATCTTCAGGAAATATCCTGTTGAAATTTTGTAAGATTTGTATCCATTTCGTTTCAGAACTTTTCGAACCGTTTCCCTGATAGAATCCACTTCTGTAGCAATCCGAAGGCTGGATTTTGACAAATCTTCTTCTGCAACAGCGCAAATCATTACGTCCCATCTTTCCTGGTCTTCTGCAGCGTTTTGTTCTCTTCTATGGCATTTCTTGTTGCCCGTACATCCAGTCTGTTCAAAACCACGAACAATTCTTGAAATTGTTGAAACGTGTGGAATTGGACGGTTCTCAAAATTTTCCACAAATAATTGAACGGTATCCCTCATCGAATTGCCACCGTATACCCATTTAATAATGTGTATTCTCTCTTCCAGAGTATAAGACATCGCGGCACTTGACAATTCCAAATTTGAAGCAAAATTTGATAAACAGGATAATATTTATTTTCGAATACGTAGTCTTATTAACAACAACTATTAAGATTCGTCTGCTATATATTTTATCTTTCTCTCACTTTAGAAAATCCTATTGCACTGTATTAACCTATGGATTTTGCTATGTTGCGTGAATAAATTGTTGTACGGTATATATATCGAGCATATAACAAAAATCGACGTCGAAGTTGGCGTTGTAAGTCTCGAGTCATGTCTATACTATGATCACACGCGTGACTTGTCAACATGACAACCAGTAATTTACGCGTGCGCGTGTGATTTTAGTTCAGACATGACTTTAGATTTCCAACGCCAACTTCGTCGTCGATTTTTGTTATACGCTCGAAATATACACTCGCATTTTTATTCAGACCATACAATACAAATAATATAACAAAATATTTACAATACAAATAGATGTTAGTCTGTCTGTGCTATCGACCAGAGTTAAGTCTTAGCTAATATTTTCAATTATGTTTTCACTTAATAAAATATTTTTCACTGAGTAATGGTTGTTATAGAAAAATCAAATCATCGATATATTTAATCGATTTTAATTTTATATACAATTTTCTTACTGTAAAAAATATGTGCTCTGTCAGTTGTCTCCGTCAACTTGTAGACTTCGTTTGTTCCCAAGATTGTAAAACGCGTGATTAGCAAAGTTTTACACGGGACCAGCCCTCCTTATCTTCGGCGTTATTAATGATCTACCGGAATCGTGTTCTGATACATAATTTGTCTCGGCAATCCGCGTTAATAATGCGCGCGAGATTGACAGTTTTTTTTTTAACGGGGATCGAGATTCAGTTTCGTGGAATTTATAAATAATCTAATAAAAATTATTAATTGATGGTTCATTTAAGAAAACTTTCAACCGGCATTAATCTAGCGTATGGATTACTGGTGATGGCCATTTCGGTTTTTCGAAACCCCTTCAAATCAGTGTGTTCCATGTGCAATGCTTTGATGAAGGCTGTTGAATGGAAATTGCGTTGTGATTAATTAAAATTATTAGTTTATTTATAATTATGTTTTTATATATATACAAACATCTTTATTCAGACAATTGACAACAAAAATTCACAATATTTATAATAATAATATGCACAATTGTGTTAGTAGTCTTTCATAGCCTATCGACCATTGGTCTTTCTGCCTGTTTCTTTTTTATTAAATTAAGATGTCTTATATGTACACACATCTGTAATAAGAAATATACCAAATTATTATTATTATTATTATATAAATGAACACATTCCAAACAAATGTCCTTATATAAAAATTATCACTAAATAAACTCTTTTTGTAAATCCATTAACCTATGCCTCATTGATTATTATCATGATTAATATTTTTTTACTTTCCCCGGACCCCTGTCCAAGGGAAAGTATTGTGATCGTGAAAATTTTCAAACCGCCAATTTCAACAAATATGCACGTTTTGAGGTCCCCTGAGTCCATTCTATCGAGTTTTGAAAAATGTCTGTGTGTTTCCGCGATAGCGCATAAACGGCTAAATGGATTAAGCCCAAACTTTATATCTAAGCTTTATATAACAGTGGAATGATCTGAAAAGCTTTTGGTTAGAATCAAAACTCGTTAAGTGCAACTTTACACTTGGCAATTTTTCATTTTTTTAATTCGGATAGAAAAATGTTTCAAATAAAAGTTTTAGATCTTGGAAAATAAATAATTTCTGTTATAAAACTTTTATTGTAGGACCTCCGGTTTTCATTATATAAGCTGAGGAATTTCGTTTACCTGATAAATTCCCTTAGGGATTTTAATTATTGAAATAATTATTTTAATGACAAATAAAACGTCAAAGTGCCGTCGTATTCAGCACATTCGCAAAGTTTTAGAAAATGAAAAAGAGTGTGGATAAATAATTTCAACACATTGTAAGGTAAGAAGTAACACACTTAATTATAATATTATTCTAAATACTCGGTTTTAACTTTGAAAGACAACAATCAATTTTTTCTATTAATCATTTTGCTTTCCTATTAAATTTTCAATCAGAAACTTATTTGACCGTATTCACCGGGGAAAGTACCATGATGGACACATCACCATTTTTTTTATTTATAATCAAATTATAATAAAAAAGCCATATATATTTCTGTTTACTATTATTTGAAGTTTTAATGAGTAAGCATAATTAAATCACTATCGCAGATTATAAGTGTTTATGTGTATTAAAATTATAGCAAATTACGTAATTGTTTGGATGACTGGCAACAATTAATCAATATGTTTTGTTTCAATTTGTTTTCGTAGTGTGTAAATGCAATGAAAAAATTCTTTAAACGATTACGATTACGGGTCATTAATTATCTTTTAAAATTGAGTGTATGGGTTGATCTTTGATCTCAGGCTCCTTTTTTTGTAGTGACCTGAACGTTTACCTGAATTTTAACGATTTTTTTTCTGTTTACATAAATTAATAGTTTACAATTTAAGAATATAAGTAATAATAAATACGAATAAATTAATGGTAGTAAGGAAAAAAATTAAAAAAGATATTTTGCATTAATTCTACTTATTTATTTTTTTGTTTTGTTTTGTGTTCAATACAAGCAAATTATCTTGGTTTAGTTGAGTTTAGTTGTGGAAATGACGAAAAATTGAAGAAGAAGTGAAAAAAAGGAACGTCGGTTCCGCAATCAATCATGTTATCCAATTAAAATAAAGCGAAGGTAATCAATTTTAAAACTGTCGACTGAGAGAAGAAAGGCGCGCCGACGCGACGCGAAAGTGGAGTCGTATACCTGGCGCAAATACGACCCTAACGAACAAACCCGCTGACAGATGTCGAAATTTATTGTTTTTAAGTTAATAGCAAAATTAAAAATTTCAATAATGACAAACGAAATTTAAAAAGATTTTTGTTTCATTAATAAATATAAATAAGAAAAAAAAACAAAGGTGGAAAGACTTAACTCTGGTCGATAGCGACATGCATTGTAATTACTTTTTATCATATTTTTTTCATTATCCTAAAATTATTATTATACAAATTTAAAATATCTCAGCTCGAGCTGGTGTTAAACTGCCTGCGGTAAAAGTTCATTTCAACCCACACAGTTTAAAACATTGTTTTGAAATTCCGTCCTGGATTTATTTACTTTTTCTTTGTAAATACAGGGTTATTTATGCTATACAAAACGGACGTGGCAGGTTTGTAGAACGGTTGCTATTACTATTAGCAATGTTGGTTGCAATGGGGGTTGGCACTGCTGTAATTAATTTGACTTAGAAGCTACTTAAGTGATCGAACACATAAGGTTCGTATTCGTTTAGAACTTTCAGATAATATTTCGGTTACATCCGGGGTGCCGCAGGGTTCTCACTGTGGTCCAGTTTTACTTTTGTTATTTGCTAATGATATTAAATATCGGATTCAAAGTAGTACTTTTCTTCAGTACGCTGATGATCTTAAAATTTTTCGGAGTGTTAAATCCATTGAAGACCAATTACTTCTTCAAGAAGACTTAACTAAGGTCTCGGAGAATCATTTATCCCTGAATTTAGATAAATGTTTCAAGAAATCATTTAGTCGAAGACATGCTAGTGCCTTTGAATATAAGATTAATAATCATGCTGTAAATAATACAAATCAAATCAGAGATTTAAGTGTATTGTTTACATCAAATCTTAGTTTTAATAAACACATTGAGAATATTTGTAATAGGGCTTTGAAAATTCTGGGATTTGTTAACAGGTTCTCGCTGGGGTTTAATAATAGAACGATTAAAATCTTGTTTCTCGCGCTAGTGAGATCTCATTTGGAATATGCCTCGGTAGTATGATCACCCTACACCTCCATTGCTTGTAAAAAAATTGAGGCTGTTCAAGGAAGATTTTTAAAATCAATGTTTCACAGAATTAGTAGACAAAGCACTACTTTTAGTCATAGTTCAATGTTGACAATCCTTAATATCGAGGCGTTGCGTAACGGAAAGATTTTATTAGATATGCGGTTTCTGCATGGGTTGTTCAATAACTTCATAGATTGTGCAGAGCTCGTTGAAAAACTACAATTTAATATTCTAAGAGGCGTGAACAGCAGACATAAGGTATTGTTCCGATTGACTTTTCACCCAACCAACTATGGCATATTTTGTCCAATTGACAGGCTTATGCTTTACTGGAATTAAATAATTTAGATTTATTCGCATGCTTATTTTAAAAATAAATTAAAGCGCATTAACATTTCCGATATCTCATTTTAACTGTTTTATGTTGTTGGTCTCAATTCTTTTACATGTTTGTTTTATATTATTTATTTGATCGTTATACAATTATCTGCAATACTTGATTATATTTATACATATTTATTTCATTCGGTTGTTAAATATTTTAATTGTTCGCTTTTATATCTTAATAATTTATGAGAATAGGCAGTTAACGATCGATCGATTTATGTTTTTGTAATACGTTTGGATAAACTTATTTCATTTTTTTTAAATTATTTATTCTTTTTTTTAATTTCCAGAAGCACCATAAAAAAAACTTAAACTAAAAAGGTTTAACCACTTGGGAAAATGGTTCACAATGTTTATGATTTTAGATATTTTAATGTGTATTGTTTATATAGATTTATTGTAAATTTCGAAAAGGGGATTCCGTAAATAAATAAAATAAATAAATATTTTCATGTGGTCCTATCGATTTCAGGTCTTGCAGAAGCTTTTGCTTAGAACTCACTACTTATTATTATTATTATCCTTATAGACACATTCCAGAAATCAACATTTTAAAAAGTAGTGTCCTTTGGCCGCAATATTCCGTTTCGCATAGCGTGATTATTATTATTTTATTATTGTAACTATTCATTGTATCATGTATGTATGTTACTGTATTTAATGGCCTCCGTTAAATAAATAAATAAATAATCCTGTATTTATAAAGAAAAAGTAAATAAATCCAGGACGGAATTTCAAAACAATATACACACTTATTTTTTTATATATATATAAAAGCGTCGAGTGAAGAATTGTGATGTACGTAAAAAGCAAATCCGCTGATAAAAATGTAGCGAGGGGCTGAAGTTTGTAATTATTGGATGAATAATGGATGGGTTTGTTATGGATGCATGATTTTTTAATGCCGCTCAAAAGTGCTAAAGATGTTGGCTTTAGCCCGTGGAACTTTTAACATTTTTAAATTATTAACGCGGGAAATTGTTATTTTCCCTTATTCATGGATTGAATATTTTATAACTTTATTATTTGATTATATTTAAAAAGAATGAAAATATTTCAAGCAATATAATGTACAAACATTGTGTGAAGAATTACTTTGTTTTGTATAATAAAAAAGAATAATTAAATACATTGATGAAACGCGCTAATGCTAATTAAAGCTCCAACGGTTTTAATCAAGCGCTCTAATTAAAACTAAAATTATTTCATCTCCCCAACACTACTCACAAAAGACCCTCATTACCAAATAAATTCCCAACACTTGTAAAACAAGCAGAGATTACCCTATTAATTAACACCACGAACGAAAGAAAAAGAAAAAAAAAACAAGCCAACTCAATTCACCACATCATTCCGAATTACGTCCAGAATATGTACATTAATTAAAACTCGGCAATAACAATAATCGCATCCCACAGATCACGTGACGAGAGGGCCCGCATCTTGGCGACGCGCTTTACGAGGCCCCATTACGTCTCCTGCCCCGGCTCCCGGAAGGGCCGTAAGTGCAAGTTTTGCACTTGACAACCCTTGATATGAGTAATGAACAAGTCCTTATCGCGGATATCATCTGCTTTAGTTTTATGATATCCGGGCTGTTTGTTTTCTTTTTTTTGCTTGCTGCAAGGGGGAGAGTGTTTGGGAAAAATTGTTAACACGTGCTGGAGTTGATAAGAGCGGGGCCGATACGACGGCGGGGTTTTGAATTAATTTAATGATGCGTTGGTTATGAATATAAATTGAGAATTAGTAATCTGGACTTATTAGTTACAGTTAATGGGTTTTTAAATAAAATGAAAAAAAAAAATGAATCGTTACTTAGCTCACTTATTATTTATAATAGCTAAATGTACGTTTCGAATACAAAGTATGAATAACGTTTCTTTTTTTTTTAATAATAATAAATCGTCATTTTATGATATTAAACAGAAAAGAGTAAGAGAGAGAATGTTTAAAATTCCGTCGTGTTTTTTTTTTTATATGACGAAAACTGCTACCAATACAAATACAATATATTTATATATACAAGGTGTACAGAAAATGAGTGAAAACCTTCAGGTAACTCAATTCATTAATTAATTTTTAATAGAAAATCCAAATAAAAAAATGTTGTATGGTTCTTCGTTGAGGCTCACGAGGTCTTCGGAATTTTAAATATGTGACTATAAATTAATATTGTTTTTTAAATATTTTGTAAAAAATCAACAGCATTAACAATCAATTAGACACGTGTATGATTCCATTGATGTAAATGATTAATAAATCGGATATTTTTACAATTTTATAACTTCATCAGAAGCATTCTTTTAATGTGAATAGATCTGGCAACGACGCACGCTCGTTTGTAAAAGAAAAGGTGTATGCAACACCTCCAGCGGATGATGTAGCAGTTATAAACAGGATAAATGCACACTTGTTTGATCCAGCGTTGCCAAATGTATAGTTCTTTTAAGTGGCCCGTGAGGCTTAAGGAAGAACCGTGTGACTTATTTTCGTTAATATTTTTATCTAAAAATTAGTCAAAGAGTCACGCTACCTAAAGCTTTTCACTCATTTTCTGTACACCTTGTATATATATATATATATATATATATATATTTGTATCAAGGGTTGTATCACATGTATCGTTTTTTGGAAATTCAAATACGTGAAGCAATATACTATATTTTTAATTTATTTTAATTATTTTCACTGTATTTTTTTAAAGAAAAAATCACCGGTATTTCGAAATGCAACCCCAAACGCACAAACACAGGGTGAAAGGTCCGGCGCGCAGATAAAACATTTTGAATAATGGCCGCGGCGCCGCGGTATTGTTTAAATTGTGCCGTTTGTTTATGAAAATTTGCGTGAAACGGTTTCGGTTTGTTGCGAAACGCGGAATGTAATTTGCGCGTTCGACACCAGGTCCTGTTTTCGTTTTTTTTTTTTGCGTTTCCTGTTTTTATTGTTCCCCCGTGCCGTTGTTGTTGTTGTTTGTATGCTCTCCGGCGAAATTGATTTTCGATGGTGTTTAATTTATTTTAACGTTGTCCCCGTAATTGCGATACGGCCAATGATTATTACGCGATTGAAATTAATTCGTGTTGTTCAATCGTTTTCAGGTTGATTCACTGTTTTGGCGTTTTGATGATGGTTTCTTTTGAAACCTGAATTAAATTATTTAATACAAAACGATTAATAAATGTATCAAATTTATCCGAATTTAATAAATTGTTAATTATTAAACTCGGTTAAATTTTATACATAATCGTTGAAGTAAAACGAAAATTATAAAAATTATCCGAATTTAATAATTAACAATTTATTAAATTGTATTAAATTATTTAATACAAAACGATTAATAAATGTATATAATTTATCAGAATTTAATAAATTTTTAAATATTAAATTCGGATAAATTTTATACATAATCGTTGAAGTAAAACGAAAACTATAAAAATTATCCGAATTTAATAATTAACAATTTATTAAATTCGGATAAATTTTATATATTTATAATGTGTATAAAATTTATTAATCGTTTTACTTCAACGATTATTTTTTACGGAATTACGCATCCCATATTTCATGCCGAATTTCTTACCAACAACACATATTTGTGAATTTGAGTATTAATAGTTTTCATTTAAAAATTACTACTGAATCTTTATTATCTGAGAGAGAAAAAAAAAACATAACAATATAATTAATGGTTTTAATATTTAAACATTGGTAGTTCATATTGTATGAAATAAATATGAATAAATTATTAAAAATCAACCAATAAAACACGGATTAGATTGAATAAGAGAATTTTTAAATTCTCTTGAAAATGGGCTAATAACCCGAAACTAGTCATGAATTTAAAGTTATTCAATCTAATCTGTGTTTTATTGGTTTATTTTTAATATTTTATTCATATGTATTTCATACATTACAATATTTTCATAACATATTCTCAAATAGGGGTTTTCAATCATAGATCTTTCTATCCTTGGTTTCTTCTTCTTTTTTCTGTATTTATGGCAATTGGTCTAATTTTAATAATAAATTAAATAAAACTGATTTGAAAATAATTAATTAATATTTTTTTTTTCTCTTTTGCTATTGTGAGATAATGACTTATGTTACATAAGTACTTTAACAAATATCTAATAATAGATATTTGCTGTTGCATAACAATAACATATTTTATAATGCAACAATTTTTGAATCGAAAATATTTAATGCAAAAGATAAAAAAAATATTATGTCACAGTAGCTAAAGAGAAAATAATTTATTAATTAATTATTTTCAAATTTTTTGTATTTAATTTATTTAAATAGCTGTGATCAAGTGAATAAATCCTTTTTCTATATATACAAACATCTTTATTCAGACAGCGGAATTACAATTCTTTACAAATATTTACATTTACAATACATATTGGTGAGTTAGTAGTCTGTCATGGGCTATCGACAGGAGGTTTTTCTGCCCTCCTTTCTATATACAGAGAGCTTTTTTTTTATCAGTATACATTTCCACTATGTATACTTGCAAAATACGCGAGTCAACACATTGCTGTATGTGTGTTTAGTTGCCTATAACACGCAACTAAACATACATATGCCAATTAAATCAATCGTGCTAGACTTCAAATTATGTTCAATGCGTTTGACTCCCGTTTTTTTTGCATATATACACTTCCTCTAATGTATACTGATAAAAAGACCTCTCTGTATATATAGAAAATCTTTATTTCTGAGAGATACATTAAATTACATTACAATATTTACATTACAATCATAAACTTCTAGTTAAGCCTCAGAAAATGGCTACCGAACATCGGTCTTTCTGCCATTCCTTTTTATTATTATTAATTTTAATAATATTTCATATTGCCCACAATGCAATGTTAAAAAGTATACATACCCTGCGCATTCACCATTTATATAATAAGTAAAACAATTAATGAAATTGTTTAAATTATATGCAGTGGAGATTTTTATTGATTGACTTAATAGTTGCATAAATGGTGAATGCGCCGGGTAAATGTGTTTTTATGCAGCGCAATTTTTTTGTAATAAAACTTTTTGAGAAAGAAAAATCTCGAATATGTCAATGCTTATTGTAAATGAGAGATATTTTATTGTAATTATCATTTAGCTTTTTTAAAAAATAGGGTTTCCGCTGAAAAAAAAAATGATCGTTTACTTTATATCTCAAAAACAAAAGATGATCGATCCTTATAATCTTTTATATTTAAGATATGAAGTAAGCGATAATTAATATAATTAATATAAATTTTGAGAAACATAATTTAAAAATAATTATAATATATGGAAAAAAGTTCAGGGAAGCACTTCAAATTATTTTAATTAAATAAAACTAAGAAGTGTAAGATGCTAAAATAATAAGAATACAGATTTTTCATTGCGGACTCAATATAAATACAATAGAGAGCCTAATTTTAATTAAAGAAAGTAATAAATAAGAATAGATTACTCAAAATTTACTAATAAAATAAATCTTCAAATTTTGAACGAAATATAAAATTGCAACAATTTACTGCTCGTAATCAAATATTTAAATAATTATTATATCTATTATTTTTTTAATTAATTTACGAATTGTAGAATAATAAGTGAGCCAGGAATTTAAAATTGTTATTGGTACTAAAATTAATAATTACGGATTTTAAGTTAATGAAAATTTCCAATTTCTAAATAATGAAAATTAGATGTCAACATTTAACATCAGTAGAAGCAATAACAGCCAAGCATGTAAAGTTCGGAACAATAAATTAATTATAATGAAATAATCTACTTTATATTTTCAAACTGTCTTATAGTTTGCGGAAAATAGTGTGTAATTGTTCGGATCGACTACAATTCAATTTGGCGCGCATACTTGAGAGGAAAATGACAGGACACGCTGTGAGATATAAAATCGTCGAGTATATAGGCACACTACACTTCAGCAGGGTGAGGGGTGAGACGAGACGCGTAGTTATATGACGGGCGATGAAAGACGGTCGTCTGGGATAACCCTGGTCATGCTACGGTGCGCATGAGCTTCCTGATATACCCAGACAATTCTACGCCAATGGACGAGAGTAAGAGACAAACAAAGCCAAATATTGGTTCGTGTTAGACGAAGATACACTTTTTATACACGTTAGTGTTTCGCCTTTCCACGCCGTAACTGATGAATATGTGACGAACCTTTCACAATTCACATCTCTCCAATGCACACAGTACTCTTAATCAAGGAGTACTATCCGATAATGGTGATCCTTGAGGCCACTCAACAGCTCCCCTTTTTATTCATTTACCAGGAAATTTTTCATTTAAATAATTCCAAACATAAAATTGAAACCATAACAGTTGCGGCTTTGCCTGATATTCAGCCGTGGCCCAACCCTGATTAACGTGAGTTTGCGCGTTTGCAATGGGCCTGGGGACGATCGTGCGGATTGCGGCGAAACGCGAGAGAACGTAGGGAGCGCAAATGGCCGTATTGAGCAACACCACGCATGCGCTTTGAATATACAAACGGAGATTCGAGTGACATCCGTAGGAGATATGAATACGAGACTTCACACCGTCAACATCGCGACTATTATTGTAATTTATAATTGATACAATTTAATATATTATATTTATACTTCCAGTAGTTATTGAACCATTTTCAGTTATTATTTAATTGATTTGTATATTTTTTCTGATATTTGTCCTTTTATGGTATATCAATTGGACAATAAAGATTATTATTATTAATAATAATAATATACAGTTTGAGTTAAATCATGTAATAATTTCATTTAAACGGTAGTGCAATCAAACAATAATATATCGTCAGTATTAGATCTGTAATGTTCGGATAAAGCAACGGGAATTAAATCGTTTCTTAAGAAATAAAAATACTGTTTACTTGTCAATTAACCCTCGATAAAAAAGTGGGCCTAAAATTCTATTTCAGCACAAACGTTGACTTTTTAAAAAAAGTGCATGTAGCTTCGCGCATCCAGTGCGGACTTTCAGATGCCTAATATCGATAATACCCGACCGACCGCTTTCGTGTTCGGCACTGGAATAATCCTTTTAATTCTGGAGTTACGTGCGACTTTTTTTTAAATTCATTTTACATGTAAAAATTATTTTATTTTTTTTTTATTTGCATTGATAATAAATAAATCCGATGATGAAATGCGATCGCGCTTAGATATTTCGGGATATTTGAATATTCCCTCCCGGTGGACACCTATCGTTCTCGATATTATTCAAACTAGATCACCGAACTATTGCGAAACAATGCGGAAAGTTTATATTCCCAGAGCCGGGGATGGCGGTGCCGTAATAAAACTGATAAATTCTTGAAATTATATGGCCCCATCTAGAATTCGGCGCGGGCAATAATAATAAAGCATATCAACGTAATTAAATTTTCCGCAAATTTCTAACCCGGTCCCAGCATTCATTCGGCTTATGGCTAATATTCATAAATAATATTAACATCGTAATGTTACCTAATGAAATTACTCGGGGTTTAATATTATCATAATTATTCACGCGCCGCGAAAATTCAACATGAATTATATTAATAATAATAATTAAAAAAAAAATTATACGCAAAATAAATTTATTATCAATTTTGAATTCCTACTAGGTTTTTGATCAACTGACTAATTTCTGGCTTAAGAGTATAGTCTCAGAATTACCCAGCCTAACAAAAAAAATGTAGGAAAAACACTTTTAGTTTGCGGGAAGACCTTCAGTCGTTAGCCATTTCATGTATTATATGTGAACATAACTCTACAATATATCGTAAAAAATTATTTAAACTACGTATAAATGTTACATTGTTATCACTCCTGATGTGGAGCTTTTGATAACACCTTGCGGGTCATATTGACAAGAAGTCAACAACAATAACTCTGAGCTCAAACTTTAACTTATACTTGTATTCAAACTTTACACAATTATTACATTTTTTCACTATTAACGAAAAGGTAAAGACATCTGATCAGCCCGAAGGCCGAATCAGTTCTGCTTCAAAAACAATTACAAACCTAAAACTTAAACACAGTGATTATAACGAGAGGGCGAGACGTGTACAAACTAAGTCCTTTTGTCCTTTTGTATGAAAATATTTACACAGCCATTAGTCAGTTGAAAACATTTCTCGGATATCAAAAATCTAATTACTTCTCTTCAAAATATTTACTTTTCAATATTGTTCAAAACAAGAATTACTGATAGATAATTTTATCTGATAAATATAATAATATCGAATAATACAATGAAATTCTAAGAAATGTTTACAACAACATGAATAAAGATCACAAAATAGAACGACTGTTATTCCTTACTTCACTTTTTTATGTTATATGTACATTTTTAATATTAATGCTGTTTTTATTACAAATATTTCATTTTTTTCCATACAACTACAACAAAACCAACACTTCCAAGTAGAAAAACACAAATTTCGATAAACCAAATAAACTCTCCGGAGTTTTAATATTTCTGTTGATTAAATGAATACGAAAGCCCCGAAATATCCGCATATTTATATAAAATCCCCGGCTCATGAATTATTTACAAGTGTTTGCGACTAAATATTTATATTAAAAGCAACTTTCGAACCCGAAAACTTTCTCCGAAAATGATTAAAAATGAATAATTAATCGGCGCGCGCGGACGTTCCGGGCGAAAACTCCGGAGCGTGTTTATTCAACCTCCCCGCACTAATGTCCCGTTCCGTGTTCTTGTGTTCTCACACGCGGGAGGTTAGTTACACAATGTGTAACTAACGCGAGTTAATTGCTAATGTGTGTTTTTGTTGGAATTTCTGGACGGATTTAAGTGAGTAGTTATGGAAGTTTAACGAACAAGAGGAAAGGACGCTGGTGGGGAAGGGGATCTCTTCTGTTCGGGCTCACCCCGTGGAATATAATCCGGGGAGGGGATGGGGAGGTCAAACTCTAGGGACAAGTTTGTGTTTGTCAGTGTGTATGAGCATTCAGATGTTAAATAGCTGATATGTGCGTTTAATTTACTTTACTTGCTTTTCACTTGAATCCACTCCTAGATACAAATTTTAATATAATACAGAGTTCAATTAATGAAAACTTTTTTAAACTTTCTTTGTGTAACTGAAATTTCAGTTATATATTCTATTCATATTTCCCGCTGTTTTTCAAGATATAAGAGAAAACACTGTTTTTTTTAAGTTAACTGAAATTTCAGTTATACAAAGTTTAAAAAAGTAAATTACTGATCACTGAGGCTTCTACTTCGTTATACATTGTGTAAGATTATAATAAAACACTTTTTTAACTTTGTATAACAGAATTGTTTTATTATTAGTTTAAAAAGTGTTTTCATTAATCTAATAACTATGTATAACAAAGTAGAAGCCCTAACAATTAGTAAAAGAATAAAGAGTTGTTGATTTTTTTTTTAGCAAAAGGTTAATTTAATCAGACCATGTAGCTTTTGTAACCTGATGAAGCTACTGTGTAGCGAAACAATTGTAGCAGTGTTTTTTACAATAAATCTATGAAACATAAAAAACAGAGTTTTCTCTTATTTCTTGAAAAACAGCGGGAAATATGAATAGACTATTAAGAAATTATATTAAATTTTGTAAACATATATTGTATAATATAATAATAATTATATTTATTTACAGACATTTTTTACTACTACAATATCTTTATTCAAAGTTATTTGTTTTACATATATTTACAATATATTATGGTATATTGGTTTCTTTCTTGCTTGCTTGAACGGAGACATTTTTTATTTATTAGAAATTTCTGTAAATGAATATAATTATTATAATTCGACAGCTGTAAATATAAACGCAAATAAATAAATAAAAATTAACGCGGTCGACGAACAACGATAATAACAGACATAAAACTTTATTGATGGCACAACAAGCACTCGTTTCTTTTATGAAAGCTCATCAAAGCGCGAAGATTAACCCATCCCTGGTGGCGCGTTTTAGGACTAAACGATCCGTTAAGTGCGAATGACAGCTCTGAATGGAACGCAGGTAATTCATACGGAATAATAAATTAAAGCGAATGCAACCCTTTTAAATACAAAAAAAAAACACACACACACATACATAAGCGGAGTGAAGGTAGGGTGAACCCGCAATGAATTCCATACAATTTACAACAACTCATAGTTTAATCTGAATATGCGAGTGCGGAATGAATGAATTGAACAGAAGGGATTGTCTGTCCATCTATTAAGCGCTCTCCGATATTGAGTTACGATGTAGAGGAGGGCTCAGCCGGGATTATCTCTTTTGTAGAAAGTACGTAGAGAGGAGATAAAAAAAAAACAGATTTGATCCCGGTTGCTAACTCTGCCGGATCCCGGCGGGGTTTCCTCTCGTTATTAGGAAACACATTTATTCACTTTGAAGACCTAATTATCGCGGATTTTCGACGACGAGTCCCTCTCCGCCGGGCCGGGTGGCGTTGATATATTAAAAACCTAATCCCGGTTTTGGAGTTTTGCTTGTTATTTATATAAAAAAATATAACAGGCGTGGATGGGGGCGAGGGTTTCGGGCTTTGCGTTTGATTTGGGACGCGCTAAGCCGGAATTCGGTGAGAAGTTTCGGGAAATCGGTTTGGATTGTAAACCAAAAATTCTATTTGAAATCTGTTTGTTGAAAAAAAAAAATTAATTAATCCACTGATAATTTTACATCACTTCCATCCGCGATCGGTACGTAAAAATTAATTAAAAATTGTTTAACAACTAAGTGCTTAGAAAGTTAATTTACAATAGCTAATATTATTTACATAAATAGATTATAATAATCGAATAATATATAAAATATATACACGAAATATTTATAATAATAATAGTAGTAATAATAATGTATATTATTATTATAAAATGTACTGAGCTACATTACAATAGAGTGAGTGTGGTTGGGAGAATCCCTTTGCAATGTCATTGGGATTGGAAAGGTCCACTTCTTCATTTCGCATTTATTAAACAATAGCAAAATACACGCTGTGTATCATTTGTAAGACATATCAAAGCCCTTATTCCTGAAATTGATCGCACGTTTCAGTTGTACACAACTGTCAAAATCACATGTAAATTCTGAATAGAAAAGAAAATTCATTCTCTTGGTCACAGTTATTTAAATAAATTATTTGAAAATAATTAATAAATTATTTCCACATTTAGCTTTTATTTAATGTAAATTCTAATCCAAATGAGAGATTTCGTACGACCAAAACGTGCGATCAATAGGTTTTTTTTTAATATTTTTATTATTACTACGAAACAATAAATAATACTCTTCGGCACTCCTCGTACAAAAAATATTTAAACGTATACGTTCTCCGTAAACACTTATAATTAACCAATTTGTTTCGGGCGAAATCCCTTCTCCAACAAAAAAAAAACTGCAATCTCATTTAGAGTGTACGAAATAATAATAACAACAACAAGAAGCGAAAAAAAATTACATAAAGATGCACACTTAATTTTATGTAAAGCAAATGCGGCACAATTTACATCTTTCATTCGATTTTTTTTTTCTCTCTCTTCAGTTTCCTCTAATGAATTATTCATGTTCCGCATGCGGCGGCTTTAATTGTTCCATACAGCGTAATTCCGTAAACGTTTTCGGGTTTAAAAACGAAATGAAATAATTAAAAGAAAGCGAGCGTGTAAAAGCCAGCAGTTATAGAAATATTTTTTGCTATAGATTTAATTATGAAATTATTTTTTTTAGTCATTAATCTTTCTACCACTGTGTGGTGAAGGCTATGAAATTATTGATATGATTTAAATATTGTTATTAATAATAACATTCAAAGCCTGTTGTTTGTCAGGGTAATGTGCTGTGTTTTTGTAGTTTAAATATTCTTCTTAGGTAATGAAAACAAGCATGATGCCTTCTGGATTTATATAAAAAATGTCTTGCAAGCTTATTAAAAGCGTATTATACAAGGTGTACAGAAAATGAGTGTAAACCTTCAGGTAACTCAATTCATTAATTAATTTTTAATAGAAAATCCAAATAAAAAAATGTTGTATGGTTCTTCATTGAAGCTCACGAGGTCTTCGAAATTTTAAATATGTGACTATAAATTAGTATTGTTTTTTAAATATTTTGTAAAAAATCAATAGCATTAACAATCAATTAGACACGTGTATAATTCCATTGATGTAAATGGTTAATAAATCGGATATTTTTACAATTTTATAACTTTATCAGAAGCATTCTTTTAATGAAAGTAGATCTGGCAACGACGCACGCTCGTTTGTAAAAGAAAAGGTGTATGCAACACCTCCAGCGGATGATGTAGCAGTTATAAACAGGATAAATGCACACTTGTTTGATCCTGCGTTGCCAAATGTATAGTTCTTTTAAGTGGCCCGTGAGGCTTAAGGAAGGACCGTGTGACTTATTTTCGTTAATATTTTTATCTAACAATTAGTCAAAGAGTCACGCTACCTAAAGCTTTTCACTCATTTTCTGTACACCTTGTATATCACCACTGGAATAAAAAAACTTGCCAATTCCTAGTGTGCGAAATATCACGAGTACAAATAAGTGTCCGCCATTTTATTTCAAAAATTAGGAATTTATCGAGAAAGAACGGTACATTACATTTTATTCAAAGTATTGTCAATCATTTTTGCAGCATTCAGATATCACATCGAAAGAACTCTTCATTTTTTGTGGCTATCCAAGAATCGACCCAATTTTCATATGCTGTAAAGCACTGCTTAGAAAGGCCAGGTGCCATCAACACGAATAAGTGATAATCAGAAGGAGCGATGTCTGGTGAATAGGACTTCCCAATTGAGTGTATCCAAATAGTTTTAGACCGGCGTCGCAATATACGGACGAGCATTATCATGTAGGAGAATAATTTTGTCGTGTCTGGAGTAGTAATGGGTGCGTTTTTCCTTGAGTGTTCCGATCAAACTCATCGTTTTTAAACTTTTGAAACTATTCACAATTTATCTCACTTAAAGCAATTTCACTTTTACAAGTGATCGATGCGCCTCAGCTGAAGATTTCTTCAAATTATAGAAGTAAATCAAAAGTTCCTGTAAATGACGCTTATTCATCACAAAACTTGACATTTTCACACCGGACAAATTATGTGATACTAATACAGGGTCACTAATACTTCAAGGTTATATTGTTATCCGTTGTCCAAACTTACGATATTATGTTTTACAGATATGATAATTTATTGATTGTTAAGGCTTTCACTTGGTTATACATTTTGAGTTTATTAAATAAAACACTTTTTCACTTTTTTGTATAACTTGTTATTTTATTTTAGTGACTATATTTTCGAAGCATAAAGCATCATTATCAATTATCAGTTTGATAATGATGCTCTATGATTCGAAACTATAGTCACTGAAATAAAATAACAAGATATGATAATTGCAATATACTAGAAGGTGGGCCATCTTTTGCCAAACTGCGGAAACTTGTTTGTACTCCTGATAACAATTATTGAATTTTAATAATCTATTTTTTTTTTCTTTTTTTTTATATTTGAACCTTTTTTTTATCATTAACTATTAAACGATCCAATCCGTCAACTTCATCCGCATAAACCCCGCGCGCATCAAACACTTAACAGCGTGAATAATTAAATTTTAATTCCGCAATAATCGCGCGCGCCCCCTCTCGCTGTTTAATCATCCGGTCCGGGCCGAATTGGGAATCCCCGTGTTTCGGGGCCGCCCCTCGATTTTTGCGGATCCCGGGGCTAACCCCGTGCTCCGCGTCCCCTTTCGCCCCTGCTACTAATTATCGCGGCCATTATATCAATTTTAGTCCTCCGAAAGCAAACTTCATCGTCTGAGGGGCCTTTGTTCGCCCGGAATTTTCATAATTCCTCGCAGTAAATTAATTACGGGCTATTTTAATTAATATTAATGATTGAGTTGATTACGCGCGGAGAAAGAAAACTGATTTATCTCTCGGGAAGTGAAAAAAAAAAAAAAAAAGAGGAAGCAACAACAGGGGGATTGGTTTAAGGAAGGAAGTTTTTAAAGCAAGCGATTATTATAACAAACAAAAAGTATAAAAATAAAACGATGTCACTTTTATTATTAATCTATGAGGATCAACGAAACACGGCCAAAGATATTAGTTAAAATAATAACACTGGGTTTCTCCTTCACTTTAGCGATTAATGATTTAGTGAAACTATTTAAACTAATGTAAATAAAAACACTTTTTTAACTTTATTTTACCAACTGCATACAGTGTAATACAATGGTAAAACAAAGTTAAAAAGTGTTTTGTTTTACCACTATATTAAAATGTATACAGTGGTATAACAAAGTTAAAAAATGTTTTTATTTACAAGTATATTTAAAATGTACCACAAAGTGAACGCCTACAACACAAAACAGTTATTTAAACTAATATTATTTAAATTTGTTTCACCACGGTGCAAGTGAAAAATCAAATCAAAATTTTCAGAAATAAAACGAATCTTCTTTGAAATAAGTAAGAAGGTACTGGCTTTCTTACTCAAACAATTCATTTTTTTTCTAAAATTAATTTTTTTTTTCCTAGAAATAAGAACCCGGATATATTTTCGTGCTTTTTTTTTCTGAAGTTGGAAGAATTTTTTCTCGTAATAAAAAGTTAATGCATTCTCTAACAATTTTTTCAATTAAAAAAAAGGAACTAAAACATATTCTAGCGTAAAATGCACCGATTTCTTACTTTAAGCAAAATTCTTCCATTTTTTAAGGAGACACACTGTCGAAACATCAAGGACAAATAATTGCACAGCTTATATTACAGATCAATTTGTGTAATTGTTCACGACACCTCGCCTAAATTATACTAAAAAATAATAATAATTATAAGAAACAAGAGAGCGACTGAGAGAAAAATATTTTCAAGTAAAAATGCACTCAATTCTTACTTGGAGGAATTTTTTTTTTCATTAAAAAAATATTCTTATTTCGAGCAAAATTCTTGATTTTTTTTCTCAAGGAGACAAGTTTGTCTCTTCTTTCAAGTTTTTCTCGTTGAAAAAAAAAAATCAAGACTTTTGCTCGAAATAAGAATATTTTTTATTGAAAAAATCTTCATCGATGTAAGAATTGAGTGCATTCTTACTTGAAAATATTTTTCTCTCAGCCGTTCTCTTCTTTCTTATAATTATTATTTCTTTTAGTATAATTTAGGCACGGAAACCTGTCGTAAACAATTACGCAAATTGATCTGTAATATAAGCTGTCCAATTGTTTGGGCTTGATGTTTACCTGCCCTGAGTCCTGATTGAGAAGGAAATTACGGTGCGCGGCCATGTCACACCAACTGTTGTCTCGAGGGTTGATTTCTGAGGGCGCGCTGTGTAATTACGCTTACCAACTGGCTCACGAAATCACGTGATTTCTATATATATAAAAAAGAGAGAGAAATAAATGCAAAAAAATATCGGGCTTTGGGAAATACCACGATGTGTTTCTGTAAAAAAATACGTTTAAATTCATCTTAAATACACAATATTAATGTGTATATTCAATTATTTTGCTTTCGAACATTTTAATTAATTAATTAATTCTTTATTTACGGAAAATTACCATTTTACAATTAATAACAATCTGTAATTACAAAATACAGCAACATATTGAATTTATTTGATAAAATTTAGACTAATAACTCGTTGATCAAGTATAACCATTGAGTTTTCCAATCAGAATCCATATATACAATAACAATAATGATGCGCACCGTGAATAAATAAATAATTAAATCAAATACACCTAAAATATTTTACAAAAAAAGTTACAAACTGCAAAAATTGATTGAAGCATATTTAATTAATAGACTTTGATTAAAACATTGATTTCAGTGAAATCAGTGAAACAAACCAAGTGTTTTAATCAAAGTCTATGCAAAAATTGAATTAAAATCACTGTAAAAGCAATACATATAAATTTAATCAAGTAAACAGAAATAAACCTTAGAACAATAATGAAAATAATATAATTATACACACGAATATTCGGTAGCAAAGCAATTGGTAAAAAATAAAATAATGTACAGATCATTTAAAAGTAAAAACAAACATAATATGGTATGAACTAATTAACCATGAAAAATTAAAATCATTTCTACGTTAATAAAAACAATTATAGTGACAGAGGCAAACAAATTTGTAAACGGAAACATTCACAAATAAACACAAAAAATAAAAATAATAATAATCAGCTCAGACCTATCTTCCAGATACCAATTTAAAATAAAATATAAATACATTAAATGCGAAAATAGACTTTGAGGCTGAAAGACCTCCGGTCGATAGCCGATTCATCATCTACAGAATATAATTCTAATTTTTGTATATTATTGTACATACATATACACATTTGAATAAAGATGGTTAGTTAGTTAGACTTTGATTAAATATGTTTCACCAAAGGTTAAGTGAGAAATTAATTCAAAATTAAATGCGAAACCACAAAATTTCTTAAAATGAATATATCTAAAAAGATATTTCAATGATACTGGACAGATCAACGTAACGTAAACGGGATTTGAAAGTAGCAAACGTAGGTGCAAAGAGCATAAATTTCGGACAAGTTGATATAACATTTGCATGCCTCATCAATAAATATCTGTTCTAAAGGGCAGAAAGACCTCAGGTCGATAGCCCAGGATACACTAACACATTCATACAAACTTATATAACTGTATATTATATAAAGTAATTGTCTGAATAAAGATATATTTATATCTTCTGTTCTAAGTATTTTTTGCATTAATTAATAAAGTGAGTATCGGCTGCTAATTAAATTGGTGAATCAAATAATAAATTTCGATAATTTCTTCAAATAATTTCTCATCTGGGAGTTGGTGTAACATGTTACACTGAGTAAAGTAATTTCTTGAATTTATTTCTCATCTCGCACTTGGTGAAACATATTACACTATGTAAAATAATTTAAAGAAAAGAGACTTGGTGCTTTTTCACAAATTAGACTTATTTCGGTTTATTACACCATTTTCAAAGGAAACATTCCAATTGTTGTGAAACAACACGAAGTGTCTTTTATTTAAATTATTTTACACTATGTAAAGTAATTTAAATGTAGGAATAAAACAATCTTTGAAAATGGTTTAACAAACCAAAACTAGTAGGGATAAAGATTAATTTGTGAAACAATTCAAAGTGAAAACAAGGAACACGAAATTAATAAACAGAACAAGTACGCCTTCCTTTAGTGGACGAAACAATGATTCTCGGTCGTAAACTTTGTCGACCAAAATTGTTGACAATGCCACTTGAAATTAGACAAAAGGTGGCGCTTGCGTCGTCTTTAATTTATTATAATACAAAGTGCTTTTCCTTTAAATTACTTTATATAGAATACATTTTTTCAATAATAAAATGAAACAGTTCGACCCCCGGTATTGTACAAATTTACAATTTATACTTTACCTGCGTTATGTTAATTTAGTTCGCCAGGTTCGTTGTTTATGGCTCTAATATATATATATGCAGCCACAAACTACTAACATCGGTACATACTTGTACGACTATGTCGTAATTCTATCTGAAAAGAAGTATTGTTGTAGGTAAATAAAACTCAAGAGGCGAGTTTAAAGAATGCAGCGTATTTAATCAAAATTGCAATTAAGATTATTTTAATTAAATTACCAATTTTATTTACAATTCTATCACTCTTCTACCCGTTTATTATTCTTAACCTTAAAAATTCTTTAGGAGGCATAAACAAAAAAAATGTGTGGGGCTTTGCGAAATTGCTCCGCATACGCATCTGAGAAATGGAAATAACCCGCTCAAAAATAAAAAAATACATCTCGGAGCAATTATGCTGTTAGGATGTGGATGATGAAACACGATCATTCGTCCTCGTTGAATCTGCCACCTTCAACTAAGAAATCCTCGTATTCCTTTGCCAATCCATACTTCTCCGTCGAGAAATGGATAATGAAATGCGGGGAATTCCTCCTCATTCAGTTTCTCATTTTCAACTCCAAAATCCTAGAATAGCATTGTATAGTTTATATCTTATCGAATATCTTGTTGACGAGATATAGCCAGAGAAATGTGGATCATTCTTTCTCATTGAACCTCTTTTCACCTTTAACTGAGAAATTCTCACATTTCATTGTCAAACCATTTCTTTGATGACAACACATGGCGCAAATTAAACATATTAAACCACGCTATGGAAACCGGGCATTAATTCACCATAAAAAACGTTAAGTTATTAAAATACTTAAATTCGTTAATTAAAAAATCAATATATCCATTAATGTAAATATCCATAGAAATTTTAATAAAACAAATTTTAAATTCTCTTGAAAATGGGCTAATAACCCGAAACTAGTCGAGAATTTAAAGTTATTCAATCTGATCTGTGTTTTATTGGTTGATTTTTAATAATCTATTCATATTTATTTCATACTTAAATTCGTATCATTTAAATTTCTTAGAAGCAGTAGAAATGAAAAAA
This sequence comes from Philonthus spinipes, assembly GCA_963082785.1. Lineage (NCBI taxonomy): Eukaryota > Metazoa > Arthropoda > Insecta > Coleoptera > Staphylinidae > Philonthus > Philonthus spinipes. Next base: position 22,382,814 of record OY720314.1, read on the forward strand.
CAAAAACGCAATTTGTTAAATTTTGATTTAAGCCCACTTAATCACCCACTGTTAATCTTTATCTAGACTTTAGCGGCCGACCTTTCTGTAATTATGTTAATACCTATTCACACATCCCTTTACTCATACCCATTTAATCCCGGAATTCACTAATACCTCCCCTTTTATACCTACCTAACCTTTTTGCTCCTTTAATTTTTAGTTTGCATCACTTTGTGATGGAAATGTTCATTTGGAACAAGTAAATAATAATAATAATGCATTTATTTATCACAGAGGAAAATACAAAATGAAACGTCATGAGTGTAGACGACGTTCAGTCAGCGTAAACTGTTACTGATCTTCCACTTAACCTAAGTGCAATATAGAGTGAGTAAAAGTTTACAGTGTTTTTATTTAAATTATTTAATGACACTTATTTTGTATTTATAATTACAATATTTCAATTTCATATTTTAATAATTCCTTCTAGTTTTAATTTTATATACGACTCTAATCTGATCCATTACAATAACTGTCGAAACTTCAGTTTTATTACAAACATCCCATTTAGAAAACAGTTTTATTTTGTTTCACTTGCATTTATTTTTTGTTTCGCATTATTTATTCAAATCCCTGTGTAATGTAACGATAATAATAAAAAAAGGAGGGCCCCTATTAAGGATGCGTACGTACGTACGTATGTACCGAGTCCTTTTCAAGCCGAAGGGCACACACGCAGGGCTGATTAATTAGCTTCCTCCCTCGTTACGTTTTATAATGAGATACGGATGTAACCCTCCGGCTGTATGCTTATATACGATATGATATGAATGAATGAATGAGCACCCTTCAAAAATAATGCCCGTATTTACTAAATATTGTTATTCAGAATTATATTAATTTTTAATAAAAAAAAACATTTATTTCTCCATATTAAATAAAAATGATTTTAAAATAATTAATAAATTATTTCCATATTTAGCTCTGTGACTTTTGACTTACGTTAAACAAATGCACATTAAAACAACTACTTCCCGGGCAAATACCCACGCCGGACATTGAATTACATAATATACACCTGCTGTTGCATATTTATATTTATTTCTCCTATTTTAAATTTAATTTTTGTCACAATTTATTCGAAATATTGTTATTAAAAATTATATATATATATATATTTTTTTTTTCAATAATTCGACTTGGATTTACTGTGGTCGTTCTCAATTACCTCCCTTATTTATGGATGGACTAAATCCTGTGAGTGAAAAGAACGACATTATCGAACAATTTGCAAAAAAAATTGAATCTACTTATCGTTCATCAACAGACATGACAAACACCTTGAATAACTCGTTTCGTTTATCAAATACTCACATTTCTCGCCCATCATACTTAGAAATTGCAGAAATGGTATATTTGCTCGTTAAAACCTAATTATAATCCAGGATTTGATGGTTTAAAGTCCTCTCTTTTAAAGGAATGTGCGTTCTTTTTGTCTAGACCAGTATGGCTGTTGTTTAATAAATAAATATTTACGCTGTGGCGTATTTTCTGCAAGTTGAAAAATTGCAAATTTTATTATTGCATTTCGAAAAGAATGCGACTTATATATAAAAATTAAAATGACGGTTTATTCTGGGACAACTTTTATAACTGAAATTTAAAAGAATTACCGTTTATTAGAATAAGAAAAAAACTGAGATGATTTTCAATTATTTAAATTAAAATTAAATAATTACAATCCTGATTTGCTAAAATTTTTCCTTAGCCGTTTCAATTATTTTAATTAAAACAAAATAATTACAATTCTGAATTACTGAATTTTTTTTAGGCGTTTATTATTTGAACACACACACTTAATCGGTTCGTTCGAATAACAAGTGAATACCCATCCACCTTTCCGTGTTAGAAATAACAGAGCGTTCGACGCCCATTAATAAATACTCGATTGCCAAAGTTTCTATTCTAATTGAAAACAGTTAGCGCGCGCCTCTAAAATTACTTCCGCGAGTACTTCTCCCGCTCCACTCCTCCGTCCCGTTCCGTTCGTTCGGCCGCCCTGTTTATTTCTGCTTTAAGTGTTCCCCCATTCGCAATTTGTAGTTTTCAATTATCTCGAATACCCCATCAACTAATAATTATGTACAGTAATTGCCTTTTACTTGAGTAATGGGAGTTCGCGTTTCTTGTAATCTTTCGGAGTGCGGCCCGTCGCGGAATTGGGTGTTTCTTTTTTTTATTTATTTATTTGAGTAATGATTTATGTCCGGATGAATGTACGAAAACTATTAGGGGATTTTAAATGGGAATTTTGGATTTCTTTTCATTATTCGGGAAATTTAAATACAACTTTTGATTCTGATATTTTTTACGAATCAACAAAATCTGATTAGAGAAAGCACTAGAAAAGAAGAAGAAATATTCAGCAGTGTTGCTGAATACAGCCTAGGTATTCGGGTATTCAATAAAGTCTTGACCCATGGACTTGAATATAAGCTTAACCGGAAGAATACAGGTGGCTGTTAAAGTTGCATATTAGTGGAAGATTGTTTCGCATTAGAATTTAATAAAATGTTATTCATGTAATTAGTTCAATACATACAAATATTTTTATTTTATATTTTATATTTCCAGTTCATAATACAAAGAAGTCAATAAATAAAAAGAATCTACATGGAATAATCAACGTATTAAGAACTAGTGGTGGTAGCCGCAGCTGCCTTTTCTTCCTCCTTCCTGTCTTTCTTAAGAAGTCCCATGAACACCGTCTTGTCAGCTGGTGTCTGGAATCTACCATGTCCAAATTTAGACGAGGTATCAATGAATTTAAGGCTGATCTTTTCCAAAGCAACACGTTTGGTATGGACAAGGAGGGACTTCCTCAAAGTGATGACCCTCTTTTTGGGACCAATACAGCAACCCTTGATATAATATACAAACTATATTGAATACGTCATTAAAATAAATCGACCACACTATAGCTTGAAGCTAATGGATGTGATTAGAAATTTACAAATTACATAAAAATTTTAATAATGTGGCAGAAAGACCGCTGGTCGATAGCCAGTTCGGAACTTGTATGTACTGTATGATATTTTATAATAGTTTTGTATTGTATTGTATGCATATTGTAAACATTAGTCCTCAATAAAGATTTATATACCGATCTAAAATAAATTCTCGCAACATAGCTTTTATGTGTTGGAGAGTATTACTTACACAAACAGTAGGAGGAAGCGGGATAGATAATAAACAAAAAATTGATTCCATGGTTACTTGTAATACTTTCAGATATTAATTGCGAATGACAGATATCTTGACATTTCGATTAATTGTTTAAGAAATTGATTTACTGCAAATAAATTTACAAATAATTATTGCAAGATTTCAACAGCACATTCGAAACTAGCATGAGTAAAATTCACATATATAATAACTGGTTTTTGAACCAACAAACAATACAAATGAATACATGGATAAGTTAATTTACAATAAATGTTCAAATACAGATCCTTGTACCGCTAAATAATGTCCTAATCTGTCATTGAAGTTCCTTCTCACGTTATGAAGCATTAGAGGTGTAATGGTTCCAAACACATTGATAATCCTTTGGCGAAACTGTTCTAAATTACATGATTATACACATTTTGCTTCACGTATGGCCAAACGAAAAAGTCAATTACAGCTAAATCGGGAGACCTGGCTGCCCACCTGATATCACCTCTTCTGCCAATTAAACGATTCGGAAAAGTGGTGTTTAGAAATTCACGCACATTAAGCATGTCGTGTGCAGGACATCCATCCTGCTGATACCATATTTGGTTAAATTCTACTCCTGGAAGTTGCCTTATTGCTGGAATTATTGGACCACGGAGAAGATTCAAATACTTAACTCCATTCAAATTACCCTCAATGAAGAAGGGTCCAACAATATGTTTTCCGATGACACCAGCCCATACATTCAATTTTTGTGGGTATTGAGTTGGGAAATCCATTCGGTGATGTGGATTTTCCCTACTCCAAAACCTAATAACGTTAGGATTGTGCCTTCCTAATAGTGGAAAGGTTGATTCATCCGTAAAACAAATATTCTTCAAAAAATTAGGAATTTCATTTGTACGTTCCATCATCGTTTCACAGAACACCATTCTTTCAATCTTATCTTCAGGAAATATCTGATGACCTGTTGAAATTTTGTAAGATTTGTATCCATTTCATTTCAGAACTTTTCGAACCGTTTCCCTGATAGAATCCACTTCTGTGGCAATCCGAAGGCTGGATTTTGACGAATCTTCTTCTGCAACAGCGCAAATCATTACGTCCCGTCTTTCCTGGTCTTCTGCAGCGTTTTGTTCTCTTCTATGGCATTTCTTGTTAGCCACACATCCAGTCAGTTCAAAACCACAAACAATTCTTGAAATTGTTGAAACGTGTGGAATTGGACGATTCTCAAAATTACATCGAATCCATACTTTATAGATGTTTCACATCTTGTAATATAAAAACAGAAAAGAATATTTTTTTCTTATGCTAATACTTCGGTGTCTGGATTTTTGTCCACGAGTGTATTTGTAATATTTTAATATCGGTGTTAATTTTAGAAACCTCAAGTAACGCAACTATTGATTTTTTCATTCCCTTGGCAGCACTGTCTTATTGATGATCAAATGGAGAGAATCATAGACATTAACTTTTATTCCGGGCGTTCGTTATTTAAGCTATATTTGCGGATTATAAAATTCGGCATAAATCAGATAAAGACATAATGACCACAGATTATGTTTTTATCTGATTTAAGCCCAATTTTATAATCCGCAAATAATTAATGCTGGAAAAAATATTAGATAAGGATTATAAGAAATAACGAACCTTTCTTTACGCAAAAACAATATTTAAAATTTCGTTTGTCTGTTGAATTAAATATAATTATTTGCGCTTTTGTTGTATTTCGAATAATTTACCATATTTAAACAACCCCCGTTCCCCGCACAAGAAGCCCTCGGTTAATATAATTTAGAAAATTGAGCAAAGAATTTCATTAAACCTAAAGGAGGGTGGGGCGCGGAATAATTCCAACAATATCCCGTTGTTTGTTTGTCGGCTTGCATAATGTAACAGCGAATATTCAAATGCGGTGCATTCACAGCGGCCCCTCCGTAATTTCGAGAGCAACATCTGATTCCAGCAATCAAACGCTCGTTCCCGGCAAAAAAATCGTGGCGTAAATAACGTGGGGGATGAAGGGAGATAAGCACATGTGCACAATCAGAATATGTTCCCAGCAGCGCAATTAGCGGTTGCAGGGGTAAGTAAATCCGCGCCGTGGATGTTATTGCTTTAGTTTCAGATTAAAGGAGGGTCTAACCTGCTCCTCTAAAACCCGAAACCCAAAACCCAACTCTTGGTGATTGATATAATTCCCCCATTTTCGGGCCCTGGTTGGATTCAAACGCTTGCCGGATGCATCTGTTTGTTTTACGCTCAATTGATTCGCGTGGATTTTCTGCGGCTTCACAAACGTTTATTAATCAAACAGCAAGTTTAAAGGAAAACAAAGAAGAATGTATTATTTTTAAATTAGTTTCAATAAATAAAATACTTATTTCTTCTTTTTCTGCTCCACTATATATGCGACCTTAAGTATCAATATTTTTTTTTTAATCATTTTCCTTTCTACCGTTAGGTGTAAGGAGAAGTATCAATATAAATAAATTAAATAAAAAGCATAGGCAGAAAGACCTCTGGTCGATAGCCATTTAACAATTAATTAATTTTTGTGTGATATACATAATCAATCTTTGTTACCTTATTGTAAACATAATTGTTAATAAAGATTGTTAAATATATAAAAAGCATTTGAAAATAATTAATAAACTATTTCCTCTTTAGCTACTTTTTCAAATTATTTTTATTCAATTTATTTAACTAACTATAACTAAGTGAATAAATCCTTTTTTTTCTATTACTACAATATCTTTATTCAAAGTTATTTGTTTTACATATATTTACAATATATTATGGTATATTTGTTTTTTTCTTGCTTGCTTGAATATGCTATCGACCTATGGTCTTTCCGCCATTTTTTTCTATTATTATCAATATAAAGATTATCAACTCGCAGACAATTTTCATTATTTTCCATATATTAAATAAAATTGATTTGAAAATAATTAATAAATTATTTCCACTGAAACACGTTTTACTTTTTTAATATAAAGAAAACACTTAACATTTTTATACCACTTTTATTCTACTTTAAGTTTCAATTATACGGTAATCATTATCAAACTAAGTTTGTTTGTAAAATATAGGTTATTTAGTGTTGACAATCCCAATTAAATTAGATTAGGTTTAATATAATTTATTTAAACGTAAAATTTTCTACAACAGAAATATTAAAGTAATCATCAACGTATGCTTTTTTAAGTTTGTGTATGTTTGTGATGTTTATGCTTTTCGTTCACTAATATTAAACGTATTTGATGGGAACTTCCTGATGGTAAACTTGGCATAACTGATGGAGTTTTGGAGTAAGTTATTCCGGAAATTTAAAGGAATATCCCTGGAAAACCGCGTGCGCGCGAGATATAAATTTAATATAATTTCTATATTTCGCTGGCGGATAGAGGAGTGAGTGTCACGTGTCGATCAATGGTGACGGCTACCAGCTGGAAACACGTCTAAAATTTATTTAATATATCACCGGTAAATTCCGCGACATCCGTCACTCGGGGGAATGTTTATCGTACACGTTTTAAACTAGGATTAATAATAATAATGATAGTTTTCGTGCGGAATGGTTCTTGTGTTTTCAATTACATTCGGTAAAGTTTAATTTATTTAAAATGTAATACAGAATAAGAAGTTGAGTTTTTTTACTTTAATACAAAATATAAATTAAATATTTAAGAGATTATACCATACAATAATCGAAAAAAAAAAGTTTTTGCCTTAGGGCTTTATGACTATAAATCCTTAAAAAATGTATTTTCCATAGGACTTTATAACGATAAAACCTCACAAAAAATGTTTCAATTACATTTAATGAAATGTTCAGCCACCATTCATCAAAGGTGGTCTTTAATTTATTGTTTCAATTATTTTTTTTTACGATCACAATACTTTCCCGTAGACAGAAGTCCTGGGAAAATAAAAATCTACAATCCTAACATCAATCCTAAATATGCCCATCCTTCACTAACAATTCATCAATTCATTTCAATTATATGAAATAAATATGAATAAATTATTAAAAATCAACCAATAAAACACAGATTAGATTGAATAACTTTAAACTGTTCGAGAATTTAAAGTTATTCAATCTAATCTGTGTTTTATTGGTTGATTTTTAATAATTTATTCATATTTATTTCATACAATATGAACTACCAATGTCTAAATATTAAAACCATTAATCATTTCAATTAATTTAGAGAACTTAGACAGTGACGCAATCATGACGATTGAATAAAAAGACAAGAACTGGACAAAGACAGACAGAAAGACCGATGGTTCTGAGGCTTAACTAGATGTTTATGATTGTAGTGTTGTAAATATTGTAATGTAATTTAATGCATCTCTCAGAAATAAAGATTTTCTATATATATATAAAAATCTACGAATAAAATAAATAAAACGTAGATTAAATCGTCGACGATGCCACTTGAAATTAGGCAAAAGGTGGCGTTTGCATCGTCTTTAATTTATTATGATTAAATTGAATAAACTTAATTCTCTGATAATTTTGCGCTATGAACCAATATTTAAGTAACGTTTTGAGATAATAATAATAACAATAAAATATAATTTACAAAATATAATTAGCAAAATACCCGGAGATGTTTCCGCAGTACAGACCCAAAAAATTGCACTGCTCACATAAAAAAAGCCATTTTTTTCTGGACAATAGAACAATCATCTGATTCACTCATTTTCAAAAATATCTTTAGATCGTCTGCAAATAGTATATGCAGACAGGTAAGTACTTCAGATAAGTCATTAATAAAGCTGATGAATAGTAATTGTCCCAGATGGGAACCTTGGGGTATACCGGACATTGCGTAAAATATATCTGAGATAAAGTCGTTTATCTTAACAGATTGAGCCCTGTCAGTTAAATATGACTTTATTCATTTCTGTAAAGGGTCTCCTATACCATAACCACACAATTTCTGCAATAAGATAGAGTGACTTACGCAATCAAAAGCTCCGCTGAAGTCTGTGTAAATAGAATGCATTTCATCTCCTTTTTCGATAGCCTTGAAAATATAGTGATAAAGAGAAGAGTTTGTATAGTGGATTATAAAGTGATGTACTACAATTACGAAGAAATATCGGAGGAATATTGTCAAGACAAGGACCAGAAGTAACTTTCAACCTTGACAGTTCAAATAATACTTGCTCGGGAGTTGTATACAAGCTGTTTAAGTTTAAATAGAAAAGAGTATTCATTCACTTGGTCACAGTTATTTAAATATATTAAATAAGAATGATTTGAAAATAATTAATAAATTATTTCCACATTTAGCTCTGTGACTTTTGACTTACGTTAAGTAAGTACGTTAAACAAATGCACATTAAAACAACTACTTGTTTAAGTTTATTGTTAAATTAGGAGTAAAATTTATTTGTGTTTCATATGTAACTGGATTGTAAACAGAAGAAAAGTACTTCGCAAATAGATTTGATATGTTGTCACCTGCTGTAGCACTAACGTCACTATAGGTCATAATCATTGGGATGTCAAATGATTTATACTTATTATGAACAAAAGACCAAAAAACGTATGTTATGCGGAATTTAAAGTTCAATGTAATCCAAATACCGTCTGTAGCATATTGTTTCAGTTTTATATTGCATTCTAATACACTTAAATAAATTGTAGTCAGCGGAATTTGAGGTTAGTTTCCATTTTTTGTGAGCTTCCATTTAAGATTTGATCATAATAATTAACTTTTTCGAAAACCAAGCAGGGTAGCAATGAAACTTCACAAGTTTTTTGGCAGATACAGATCAATTGCAAAATAAAATTTTAAAGAATAATTAAATTATAAATAATATAATTTTACAATTATATTAAAAACTAAACTAATTTTAGTATTACAAATCACAAGGCAAGATTCAGTTTAATTAACAGTTAGACTGGTCTGCCATCTAAACCTTACAAAAAATTAGTATATTAAATAAAATGATTTGAAAATAATTAATAAATTATTTTCACATTTTCACAGAGCTAAATGTGAAAATAATTTATTAATTATTTTCAAATCATTTCATTTAATATATTTAAATAACTGTGACCAAGTGAATGAATAATGCTCTTTTCTATTTATTAATAATGCTCTTTTCTATTCTATAAAAATTTGTATATGCACAGTAAAATTTGTTTTTTTTTAATTATGTAGCGATCTGGTGCAATAAAAAATACCAATTATATTATCGATAATAATAGCAAAATGTTTGAAGGAAATTCCTACTTAGAAAATCATCGTCAATTAATAAATAAATTGTTCGTAAACATTTGTACATTATAATATGAAGATAATTCTACATTAAACTTTAACCTGATTATTTATTTATAAACTAATGGGGATTTATTTATTAAGTGTATTTTTCTAAACAACAATCTTTATTGCACCCTTTATAAATCCCTTGTGATTTATCGCTATCATATCACCTTCAGGGCGTACCAATATATTATAACGTTCACCAGTGACGGTATTGTGTAAGTGCGCGGAAAAACAATTTTGTGACATTTTTTCATAATGTTTTTATTTAGTGCAATTATTTAGTTTATTTAATTATTAATTTATTTATATGTATTTTTTCTCATATTCTGTCATCAAATTTTTGTTCTGTAATTCGGTCATCCTGTTGGACAAATAAAGATATTATTATATAAAGCATTCGTAGAGATTACTGTAATGTTTACATTTAATGAAACGTCCAGCCAGCATTCATCTAGCGTATGGATAACTAGTGATGATGGCTGAACGTTTCATTAAATGTGAATTTCGTTTTCCTTGTTTGCTTAAATAGGACAAGTTCGCCTTCCTTTAGTGGACGAAACATTGATTCTTGGTCGTTTACCTTGTAGACCCAAATCGTTGACGATGCCACTTGAAATTAGGCAAAAAGTGGTGCTTGCGTCATCTTAAATTCATTACTCTAATGTTGTTGTTATATAGAAGTGGTGGATACAATTATTAATTTCCAAAAAATTAAATAAAAAGATTTTGAAAATAATTAATTAATAAATTATGTTCTCTTTATTAATTTCCATCCTTTCATTCGGTAAATATAAACATTTTAAAAAAATAATTTGAATAACACAGCCATTCAGACCGCCGCCGAGAGAGATTAAAAACGTATCCAGCAATTACAATTCATACACGCGCGAAGGGGGACGCTTCTCGCAAACAATACCGAGCGGAGCAGGTTAAACAGTAAATCACCCGGAATCGCGCGTAAAAAATTGCCGGGGATCCGGGAGGATGGAATAAAATAATATCTCCATATCGCGGTCAGTTAATCATCGCTACACAAAAGAACGGTATCGGTAATGAAAATCTGCGCGCAACGGACGAGGCGCTCGTTTTTCATCTATAGGGGTTGGACTTTTTGAGGGGGGTGCACCCTACAAGGGTAGCCGTTTGACCCGGGGAGCAACCCTTTCGCTATTTGTACTTGTGCTTTGCATAAAATGCCGCGTTTAATTTGCGTGAATGTCATCCGGGCGATTTCCCTTTTCGGTATTTATTTATCGCAGGGAATGAATTTGTTTCGTCTGTATTGTGCGCGTGTGTATAGAAAGGGGAATTTTATTTAAAATTTATGTTATTAAATGTAAATGCAATTATTATTTTAATAATTAAAAAGAAGTATTGTCTTTTTCTATAAGCACTAACTCTAAAAACCATCCTTTATGAATCTACTATATGTTAAATTAATATAAAGACATCTTTAACTGTTTTCTCATTAATCGCTTGGTGAATCATGATTAAATATATACATAGAGAAGTTTTATTATCAGTTTACATTAGGGAATGTGTATACCTACAAAAATGCGAGTCAAACTCATTGAACCGATTAATATGTGTATGTTTAGTTGATTATTTGGCATATGTGTTCAGTTGCGTGTTATAGGCAACTAAACGGACATAAATCAATGCGTTTGACTCGCTTTTTTTGCAGGTATACATAGGGGAAATACAGACTTATAAAAAAAGCTCTCTGTATGTAGGAATATTAATTTAAATAAAAATCACTAAATATTTGATTTATGGCAGAAAGACCTCGGGTCGATAGCCTATGAAAGGACAACCTCAAATTATATACCGTATTAAACCATACAATACTGTACTTAATATAATGTAAAAGTCCCTTGAATAAAGACATTTGTATATTTGATTTATTCCGTCTAGTTTCGGCTTCTAGCCATTCTCTACTTGATAATTAAACAAACCAAGTTAAATTAATTTGAATTAATACTCTTACATGTAAATCAAAGACAATTTTATATAAAATTTCACAATTTATTGTTACTACTAAGATAATTGTTTCGCCTTCTTCATTTAATTTGATTTTATGAAGTTTCGCCAAGTATCAGCCTCAACCATTAAATACTAAAAGAAGTTTTATTTTTTTTTATCAGTACTGATTCTAAAGACCAACCTGTGATTAAAATCAAAATTATACTCATTGGGTTTATCTATATCTCTTAATGAAACGAGGCTAATGAATTGGTGCAGTGTTTCTACTGGAAAAGTAATGTTGGGATTTCGATTAATGAAAAAAATATTAATAGAAATAGAGGCAGAAAGACCCCGGATCGATAGCCATTTGACAATGATAGTTACATGACAACTTGAAATAATTCTATAAATATTGTAAACACACATACTACACATTGTAAAATGTAACGTTATTTGTCGCGCGCGGCATGTGAGGGTCGCTCTTTTTAATTAATTTGATTAAATTATTTTCGATTAATTTTATTCGGTTTTGATTTAAATAGAATTAATTTGGTTTAATTTATTTTAAATTGATTTAGGTTAATTTGATTTAATATAATTGATTTAATTTTGCTGATTGTGTTTGAATTAATTTAATTAATTTATTTTAACATCTTTAAATCATGTAAGGCATAGCTGTACTGACGAGGGATAGATCCCGAAACACGTGTCTGCAGATGGCCTTAAATAAAGTAACGTTCCTTTTGTTGTTTTTGCATTAAAAAAGATTTTTTCTCGGATCAAAATTTGTTGCATTATGCAATTTTATGTTGATGTGCAACAGCGGGTGTACATTATATAATTCAATGTCCGGCGTGGGTATTTGCCCGGGAAGTAGTTGTTTTAATGTGCATTTGTTTAACGTATTTACGTAACGTACGTCAAAAGTCACAGAGCTAAATGTGAAAATAATTTATTAATTATTTTCAAATCATTTTTATTTAATATATTTAAATAACCGTGACGAAGTGAATGAATAATACTCTTTTCTAATTTTAAAATTGTTGGTGTTGTGGAGTTTGTTTCATTTAAAAATATTTTCTTTTATTATTTGCCCACTCATTGCGCAACACTCTCCTTTTTTTTTTTATTTCAGCACGATTGTCTAATCTCGCGTGCGATTATTGAGTGCACTTGGTGTGAAGTGAACAGATAATTTCGGTTCAATGTCGTTTAGTAATTTAGTCTACTTAACTATAACAACGCGTAAACATTGGGTCGAGTTCTACGCGATCCACACGATGTTTTGGTTGTTTTTTATAATTTCGAGCGTTTTTATTATTTACTGGAAAATAATTAAACCCCTGGGATTTTGGAAGAGAAAGGGCGTGAAATATGTGTCTCTGTTGGAAAGGCCTGGGGATGTGATGAATCCGTTTTTTTATACGGATAGGTTGTTGGATATTTACAAGAAGCATCCTGAAGCTAGGTTAGTTTGTTTATTTATATATAAGAAATTCTGTTTTTATTAACAATCAGTTAATGTTGGCTTAATTTTTGTTTTGTTTCAGATATGTTGGTGTTTATCAAACGCTTCGTCCGGTTCTGTTGCTCAAGGACTTGGACCTCATCAAAAATGTCATGGTGAAGGATTTCGAGCACTTCACGGATCACACACCGATCGTCGTCAATGCCGATCACGATCCGCTCTGGTCTAAAAATTTATTCTCCTTATCTGGTCAGTAATTTCCAAGTTTTTACTTATAAAGAAAAATATTCACATTTCATAATAGAACGTTCAACCGATTGCTGTAAACATTTCCATTACAATAATAATGTATTTGATAAGCGTTATTAAGTATTCGGGGTTATTCTCTACCGAAAATGTCACGTATTAATTAAATTCAGAATCTATGAATAAATTTCTATTACAAAAGTTGCTTAGACTGTGATGATTAAAATATTGTACACGTTAAACTTAACATTTTCCTTAACAGAATAGCCCCAATTATCGAAATTCAAACAAATCATTAGAAAAAATTGTAAGCACTGACAGAACACTATTTGTGTTGAAATTGTGTCCCTCATTTTATTCAATTTTAACGAGGATGCGTTTATCGATTTTCTTTTATAATTTCACTTAGAATTAACTGTTATTTTTTTAAATTGCTGTGTAAAAGAATTATGCCTTTAAAACTTCTTTTAGTATTTAATGGTTGAGGCTGATACTTGGGGAAACTTCATAAAATCAAATTAAATTACCAGATAATGATGAAGGCGTAACAATTATCTTAGTATTAACAATAAATTGTGAAATTTTATATAAAAGTGTCTTTGATTTACATGTAGGAATATTAATTCAAATTCTATATCTTACGGGAAAGCTGATTTGAATCTGAAATTCATTTTACTCGCATCAATTCGCGAGTGGATACAAAACACAAAAAAAATCGAATATTTGTCTGTTTTTTTTTTGTTTTGTTTGATTGTATTGTAGAAATAAATACAATTTTAAAAATCTAATAATTTTACTTCATATTAATTTATATAAAGAAAAGAGTATTAATTTTCAAAATTGTGTTTATTTTTACACCAAAATTATTTTGATTACAACAATAATAAAATTTACAATGTTAAAAACAGAAATATGCACAAAAAATACTGTTATGCTGGGGGTTTTGCACCATAATAGTATTTTTTGTGCATATTTCTGTTTTTAACTTTGTAAATTTTATTATTATTGTAATCAAAATAATTTTGTATATTGTCTTATAATTGGGATATATATTTCCTGTTAGGCAATAAAGACATTATTATTAACAGTATTTTTGCGCATATTTCTGCTTCTAACTTTGTAAATTTGAGAAATCCCTTCGTTCGTTGAGGAGATGACCTGTTTTTTTTTTAAATCTATTAAAAATTAATAAAAAGTACTCCAGTATTTTTTCCTTTTTCTTCAGTATGAAAGATAATTCACTATTTTGATTTTAAGTTATGTAAAGTTATAAAACTTAATTAAAACACTTGTTTATTCCTTTCTTCACAATTTTATATTTAAATCTCTGATGTGCTCCACAGGAGCCGATATGATACATTATGAATTTTTAAAGTATCTCCCTCAAGTAGGCAAAGATAAACTATTATCAATATATAATAATATATGGTCGTTAGGAACATTCGCAAATCAGCGGCGCACGGCAACGATAATGCCTATTTTAAAACCTCAGAAAGAGCCCACTTGCCCAAAAAATTACCGACCAATTTCTTTGACCTCCTGCGTAAGTTAAGTATTCGAGAAGTTGGTTGCAAAAATACTAGCTTGGACCCTTGAATACAGGAAATTAATAAGTCCATTTAAAACAGGTTTTCGCAGGAATAACAGTACAGTGGAATCATTTGAGCTATACAAAACGCTTTCTATGAGAGAAGTCATACAACTGCCGTATTTCTAGATATCGAGAAAGCATATGATATGACATGGAGATACGGTATACTAGAACAGTTACATGACTGGGGATTTCATGGCAAACTCCCACTAATCATAAAAGATTTTCTTTCTAACAGATCCTTCCGCGTGCAGTTTAATGGAATGATGTCCTCAGAAAGAACTCTAGAGAACGGAATACCTCAAGGATCGTCATTAAGTGTAACGCTATTCCTAGTTGCAATCAATTGTCTAGCCAATGCAATTAAAGACGAGGTGGAAAGTGTTAATGCAGATATGTTACGCCAGGTTTCGAATGAACTAGACTCCTTTATGCGTACCGTGTACGCTTTAAGAACCACTGTATAAAATAAGAAGAATCACCGTATAAAATACAGCCCACATTCAGGACTTATGAGTTCCCATAGTAAACTTTAAAAATCATTCTGTTCTGGATTAATAAAACATTGAAAGTGTCTATTTTTTTGTAGTAACCTTGTATTTATTTACTATATTATATTCATTTTCTCTGATGTTAAAGATTAATTTATTTAGGTCAAAAATGGAAAAACATGCGCTCAACCCTCAGCCCGGCGTTCACCTCGAGCAAAATGAAAGCCATGTTCCACCTGATGACCGAATGTTCGGAACGCTTCACCGGCTACTTCGAAAGGGAAAACTCCGACGTCATCAACGTCGAACTCAAAGACATCTTGAGAAGGTACGCAACCGACATCATCGGAACGTGCGCTTTTGGCATTCAGTCCGATTCGATGGCGCATAAGGAGAACGAATTTTTCACGATGGGCCAGGAGGTGGCGAGTCTTTCGGGATTCTGGAGTCTGCTGAAATTGGGACTGTCTGTTGCTATACCAGGTATCACTAAGGTTAATACACGATTTATTACAAGCTTTATCAACGCTTTTTTATAAGTTCTAGAAGTGCATGCTGTGCAAGTGAAATTCGCAAATGAAACCAACAAAACTCGTAAAGTTTTCTGTCACTTCATAGAAGTTTCATAATTATTGCATACGTTTCTTTTTTATTAAATTCAAAATTGATAAGCTGTAATTTGGATTAGACAAGAAGGTATGTTTATATTTAATCAATTATAACTAAATTGTGCAAAAATATAATACACTGCACCGCAAAATTAACGCAAAATTCGAAATTTCGTTTAAAAAATTAATTTTATTGTTTTTTTTTCCATTTTTTTCCCGAAGTCGTTCCTAATAGCCACTTATTAAAACTAATTTGCTTATTTGTGAACAAAAAATGAGAAAATAAATAACAAACTGCAATAATACAAAAGAAATAATGATTCTTCTGATCCGCAAAATAGTGTGTAACAGTCGTACAGTTGGGCTTAATAGCAAATATTGCCTCCTCGAGCATTGATGACAGCTCACATTCTTCGTGTCAATTAAACTTCTGACTTCTTGATACTCAATTTCTTACCACACTTGCGTTAATCTGAGTTTTAACTCCGGAAGGTTTGCAGGCGGTTGCTGCAAGTCTTTAATCTTCTGCCCTACAATGTCCCACAGATGCTCTATGGGATTGAGGTCGGGACTTCGTGCTGGCCAGTTCAGACGAACAATTCCCACATGGTCAAAGTACTGGTTCACAATTCCTGCGATATGTGGCCTGGCGTTAAAAAAAAGGAAATTATCCCCAATAAGTGGGGCAAATGGTACAACATGATGCTCAAGCACCTCTTCGATGTATCGATGTGCATTTAAACGACCACCATTAATGTGTATCAACGCTGTTGTTGCTTGCGACGTGATGTCTGCCCATACCATGACAGAGCCTCCACCATATTGCACTGTTCCTCGTATGCACGCCTGGCTGTATATTTCACCAGGACGTCGATATACTCTTCTACGACGGTCGTCACTATACAGACAAAATCTGGACTCGTCACTGAACATTACTCTACCCCAAAAAGCATTGTTCCAATTAAGATGTTCCTGTGCAAACATTAAGCGCTCTCGTCGGTGCTCTCTGGTTAACGAAGGACCTTTAGCGGCTTGATAGGGTCGAAGATCAACTTCAGCAAGTCTTCTTCTGACTGTATCCTGACTTAGTCGACGACCATAGGTTAGAACAAATTGTTGTTGCAGGTAAGTGCTCGTTAGGAATCGTTGCCTTAAACTTTGAAGTTGTATAAATCAGTCTTCTCTCGGCGTTGTCATTCTTTTTCGACCCTGGCCGCGTCTTCTTTCGTGATGTCCTGTTTCTCTGAAGCGGGAAAGAACTCGCAATATTGTGGAATTAGCAACATGCAAACGTTGGGCAATGTAAGTTGCAGTAAACCCTTCTTCTTACAACAGCACATTCTTCACGTGTAAGATTTCTTGAAACTCGTCCAGGGGGATTCATTTTTGTTTGTTTTTACAATTTTATAAATAAACTTCCAGAAATCAAAGAACGTACTCATCAAACGATACTCGCCTTTTTTAATAAGAAAACAAAGACCTGTTTGACAGATAATAAGGTTTGTTTTTAGCCTATTAATACATATTTCCAGTTTTTGTGATAAACAGGAAAATAGAAGAAAGCTCAATTCAGGAAAAAACAAAAAAAATATTTCTTTTAAACGAAATTTCGAATTTTGCGTTAATTTTGCGGCGCACTGTATATTTATATTTTGGTGGAAATACATCTGGTCGATAGCTCAGACAAGACCAACACCTATATATATTGTAATTATATATTTTATTTTGCAAATAAAATGTAATAAATGTAAACCCATTTAAAAAATAAAAATGGATAGAGAAAAATACATTCATTCATTAAATAAAAAAATATAGTATGCAATGATTTTGAAACATCTTATCGAATGACATTTTTTTTATCTATTGAATAGATCACGGGTATAAAGGTTTCTCTCTCTCTCTATATATATATATATATATGTAGAATGGATGTGTATTTTTCCATCAATTAAAAATATAAACGTAAAATATTTGTGCAATGATACAAAATGCGATATTCACTATGTAAGTAATGATGCACTTCTGGAAATCTAGACAAAAGATGGGGGCTTGCGTCGTCTTCCATTTAAGATGTTTTAAAATCATTGCATACGTCTCTTTGACGATTTCATAAATGGATGGAAAAAAAACATACCTTCGAGAAATAAAAAGAATACAGTTTTTCTCATTCCATAGATGTTTTAAAACCATTGCATACGTTTCTTTTTTTATTGCTCGAATGGATAGAAAAATGCAAATTCATTCGAGAAATCAAAAAGAACAATGTTTTGTGCCATTTAACGGATTTTTCAAAACATTAATATTTTTATTACTCGAATGAATGGAGGAATATACATCCATTCGAGAAATAAATATAATAATTACAAATTAATTTCAGTTAGTGAAAATCTCACTGTTCAATCAAAAATTCTACGACTTCTTCCCGAAACTAATCCAAGACACGGTCGACCACCGCGAGCAGAACAACATCCACCGCCCCGACATGATCCACCTCCTCATGGAAGCCAAGAAAGGCAAGCTCAAGTACGAAGAAGATTCCAACTCGACGGGATTCGCGACCGTCACTGAATCCAACATTGGAATCCCCCAAGAGCCGATAAACCAAGATATTACTTTGATGGATATGACTTCGCAGGCGCTGCTGTTTTTCTTGGGAGGTTTCGAGTCGATTTCCACGATGATGGCGTTCATGGCGTACGAGTTGGCGCTGGCCCCGGATGTGCAGGAGAGGCTGTACAGGGAGATTGAGGATGTGGCGGAGGAGTGCGGGGGGAAGGTTAATTACGATGTTTTGAATAGGATGAAGTATTTGGATATGGTTGTTTCAGGTGAGATTGAATAATAATTAATAATTTTGAATTTCTATAATAAAAATCTAATATAAAAAGCAATCTTCTGAAACTTCATACATTCTTGATGATAAAAGTAGTAGGCTATGGTTCTGTTTCTGTCTTATTCCATAAGACGCTTTCTGCTGCTGTCGTCGAAAAATGGGTTTCCAAAATATATGGTACTCTCATCCACGCAAATTCTGCTGAGGATCTAGGTCCTGCCGATCGTGCTCCAACAGGCATGGTTTGATCCGCAAATACGGGCTGAATTTATGCCGTCAGTGCTTCAGGGAGTACGCCAATGATATAGGTTTTAAGAAGTTGGATTATGTATTTAAACCCCCCTAGCGTGTACAACAGATTCTGCTGCGAAGATACAGTGTTACATCTTTTATAACATGGGACTTTAAGTTAAACAATCATTCTTCTCGAACTTCTCCGCTCGAGCTTCTCATTCTTTCCCTCCAGATACGGAAACATAACTCGAAAGTGTAGCATTGCTTAATAATTCTAATCTTTCTGAAGATCACAGTGGCTTAGTATGCCAAATGCATCTTGATTTTCTCCTCTACCTTCAGATTCTACATCTAGAACAAAAATCACATTTAATGAAACGTTAAGCCAGCATTTATCTAGCATATGGATAATTAGTGATGACCATTGAATGATGGCTGAACATTTCATTAAATGTGAATTTCGTTTTTCTTGTTTTCATAAACAGGACAAGTTCGCCTTCATTTAGTGGACGAAACAATGATTCTCTGTCGTCTACCTTGTAGACCCAAATCGTTGACGATGCCACTTGAAATTATA
The DNA here is from genome assembly GCA_963082785.1 of Philonthus spinipes. NCBI lineage: Eukaryota > Metazoa > Arthropoda > Insecta > Coleoptera > Staphylinidae > Philonthus > Philonthus spinipes. The sequence goes on from OY720314.1 coordinate 22,402,318, forward strand.
AAATAACAGTGATTAATAAAATTAAAAAAAAATATATATATAAAGGAAAGAAAAACAATGTCATTCTCAGGAAAGCATTCATAGAAAGCAATAGAAATGGCTTTCTTATGTATTATGCTTTGTTTTTTATAGCAAATTTTTGATTAATTTTTAAAAATGAGACAAAAGATGGCGTTTCCGTCGTCTTTAATTTATTACAACAATATTATTCATACGTTTGTTGAGTCAATTGTGTGATATATTTTATTTATAACTGCAATTAATTAATTAATGTTTAATCTTTTTTATGTTGGTTGTTGATTGTGGAGACTAATAATTTAAATAAAAATATTTGTCCATTCTCCTACTTATTCTTTATTAAACTAGATATATTTCGGAAACTATTTTTCCATCTTCAGTAGTTGTTCTTTCTCCTATTTATTGAATAATGAATAAGTATGAGAAAGGACAATTATTTTTATTTAAATAATTATTTTTTTAACGAATATCCTTCTAGAAACTTTGCGTAAATATCCAATGAGCACCGTAACCGACAGATACTGCACGAAAGAATACACCATCCGTCCAGAACGGCCGGACGAGACTGAGATCGTCATAAACCCGGGCAACGTGGTTATCATCCCGATATGGGGCATCCATTACAATCCTGAATATTACCCGAATCCGAACAAATTCGACCCGGAGCGCTTCAGCGACGAGAACAAGACGAAAATCAGGCCGTTCTCGTACATGCCTTTCGGAGCCGGGCCGAGGAACTGCATCGGTTCGAGGTTCGCGCTGCTCGAAGCGAAGGCGATGTTTTTCCACCTGTTGCGGAAATTCGAAATCGCGCCTAGTAAAAACACGCGGATACCGGTTAGGATAAGGACCGATGCCTTTCCGCTCACGCCTCGGGATGAAATGCTAGTGGATTTAAAGAGGAGGGTGTGATTAACTGTTGTCTTATTTGAATGAGTTGTTGAAGATTTTAAATATTGTTTGTAGGAATAAATAATAGGCAAAAGATGGCGCTTGCGTCGTCTTTAATTTATTATGATAAATAAAAAGAAATTCCACTTTTTGTTGAAAATTTCAGATTTATATAATTTAATAAAATATCAATTATTTATCTTTACGAATCCACTCAAGTCACTGCCATATCCCAACTTGATTCCGAGTTCTGCATCCGAGCAGGCCGGCGCAAAAATTAAAAAGCAAAGCCAGCACGTGGTCGATCCAAATCCTAACCCATCCTTTCTTTACCTTCCTTTTTGCATTCCCTTTTCCTTTATTTCCCTTCTAAACCGATTTCACGTGTATTTTCCATTCCTCGGGTTTTTAATTTAACTTTAGTCTAACGTAATTAAATATTATAAAACATTAAATATGAATTTAAATATTATTATATTATAAAAACTTTGTGAACTTTAACCTAATACAACTCAAGTCTCTAAAATAGTACTGGCCAACAGATCAAACCTGCTAGGGCCATTTAAACAACGCAAGCAACAACAAATATCCCAACTTATAATTGACTTTACACAAAAATTTGCAATTAATCCGAATTGCCAAACCTTTCTTACAAAATTCTGTATCTACAAATATCTTAATATTCTTCCGAAATATTCATATTCCACTCTCATTATTACGCTTCTAGCACAGAATTTTTCTATAATCCATCACCATAAATATATAAACAGGGCAGAAAGACCTCATGTCGATAGCCCATGACAGAAACAATTGTAAATTGTAACTATGCATTTGTCTGCTAATAGAGATTTCTGCATATATATATATCAATTTTTTTAATGTTTTCCCTTCCCGATGAATCTTGAATTCCCGTAGATTTAAAAAGAAAGGAGCGATTAACTGTTATTATTTATTTATTTAATTTCTCAATATTTTCGATCAATAGTACAACAGTTGTACTATTGATAATGGATACTTAATATCCGAAATGTACATTTAATATCTAATAAAACTGTGAAGTAAATTGAATACAACCGTCAATTTTTTTCTATATGTAACAATTACCTTACTTAAACTCTACACAAATTAATGTTAGATTAGAATGTCTAAATAAAAGACAAAAGGTGTAATGCTTAAAAAAATACGAAATATAAAATAGATGAAACAATAATGATAGGTGTGTATAGGATCCAAAATTGCACTGATGTCTACTTTGCTATTGTTTTTACACGTTTACAAAAACCGTTACTCTGAAAAAAAAAATTAAGCAGGATTCGGAATCTCCTCATGTGTTTTGATCATTTCAATTAAAGGTGAATTACCGTGATGGTTCAACGTACTGCAATGTCAGCCCGTTCTTAGCGGGACAGTTGGTTGGGGTATCCCAAGTTCTATACAACCTCTATTGGTAGACTTACTTAGACTGCGAACAAAACTTTCTTCATTGGGTCTGACATTATCCTCAGTAACACGAGGCAGGCCTGTGCTTTTTCTTTTACACACATTTCCAGTCTCTTGAAATTGCTTAAACCAACGACTAATGGATTTTCTAGTTGGTGGTTCAATACCAAATTTGATACGAAATGCCCTCTGCAATACAATTTGCGACTCACTTTTTGCGAAATCAAGCACATAGAAAACTTTGTGCTCCACAGTGGCTATCTCACCCACAACTGACTTAAAAAAAACTTTGAATTTAACCCATTTTGGATTTGTACTTTACCGAAGGATTTTGTAATGATTTATTGATAACACTATGTTTGTCTTTAAATTAACATAGTGGAGTTTTTGTTATGGAATAAGGCATAAAATAATGGACACATTTCAAAATTTCAATATTTTGAAACAAAAATATGATATAAATTGTTTTTTTAATTTGGTCTTGATATCAACTCGATCTATTAGCTTCACAATGAACTGTTTGGGATTGATAAATAAATATTTTGATGCGTATTATTTTTATTTTGTATTTTGTCGTAATTTGTGATTGGTATTTTGCCTTTTTTATACATATGTTTTGTAATGTTTTTAGAGCGTCACACTGTTCTTATAAAATTTTTAATTTGTAATTATAATTGTAATTTGGAAATGGAGATTTCGTTAATAAAGTAAATTGAAATTGAAAAATATCCACGATGCAATTGGTGAACAGTTTTTTGTTTACAAAATGCAGTTGCATTCATCGCCACATAATAATAATAATAGATTTTATTCCCAACAGAAATTTACATTTTCCTATTACAGGGAAAAATATACAAAATCAACTATCAACATCCGAGAGATTCTTTAAAAGTTACATTCCAAACACTAATTGCTAGTAATTTTAAACATCACGGATTCGCAGTTATTAGGGTCTTGAATTTCAGGTTCGAATAATTACAAGGAGATAAATTTATTGCAAAAAAATATAAATTTCTAAAGGATTTAGTCTACTTTTATGTGAAACAAAGAGCAATTATTTTTCTTCATTGTTTCCCCTCCAATTATATATACAAACATCTTTATTCAGACAATATTACATAAGTTTATACTTACATTTATATACAGAGAGGTTTTTTAATCAGTATACATTAGGCGAACTAAAAATTGTATGAATTCAAAGTTATATAACACAATCACGACATGCCATGAAGACGGGCTTCATAATGTTTGTGAACGTGGAATGAATCATTTTAAAAAATGAAAATAATTACTGGTGCCAGAGTCACCGTGTTTCGCGGACAAGGTCTTTACCCACTGGGCCTCCTAAAAATTGTTCCTCGTTATTTACACTAATAATTGAATAATTGTACATTTCTATTTTTTTAACAAAAATAAACAACATTTAGAGGCAATTCGGTCACTGCGCATATGCGGATTCGAGTCCCGGCTAGGAGATTACTCGTTGTGGAATCCACGGGTGTTGTATCGTTCTTGTGTAGATTTAAAAAATTATATTTTATAAAAAATTTAAATAATATTAAATCGTCGACAATTTCGATAGTGGCTGATTGGAGAAAACCATATAAAAAAAAAACAAACATTATTTTTAACTCAACCGACTTAGTTCGAATTGTCAACCTGTTTGTAAAAATATAATAATTCTTGGTTATGAATAACAATGACAAAAATATTTGTGGAAACTCGAATCGCAATAAAATTATAAATAGTTGGAAAACCCAGTAAATTTAAATTTTATTGAATATGTCTATTAATAATTTGTTATGATTATTATATAACAGTGCAATCATTGCAATTGAAAATGATACAGTAGTTTAGGTCCGATATCAACGTTTGCGCAAAATTAGTCCACTGTACGTAACGATTAATGGACAGATTACCGCTCGGCAGTGCAGATTATCGCCGACTAGTTGTTGACACTGAACGCCGTTTACAAATGTGAAGTGATCGCGCGCCACGGCATGCTAACTTAATTATCCTTAATAGCCGAGCTGCAAGAAAACATCTTGCTGTTATGTGCGCACTCAAATTACAACTCGCCATTGGAATTACGTGTATTTCATAAATTCTGCAAATACTAAAACGCAAAATAAAGAGTATTAAATAAGTGGGGAAAAAAATGAAGTGATATAATGTCCAGCAAGAATTATTTCTGGTAAACATCCAAAAATCGATGTGATGTGTTATCTCCAGGAAGAATTACTTTTGCCCAAATATCTGAATTTCCATGCATAAATAAAATAATCTACGGATCATTACAGACAAGGAAGAGTTAACGTTTGCTTCACAGTTTAAGTTACGAGCTGAAGGGAAAGTAGATGCATCAAAAGATGCAGATTACTAAACCACCTAAATCGAGCAACGAAATAAATAAATGCTGATTTTAGCAATCTAAAAACAGCACAAATTACACCATTGCAAGTATTGTCGATGTTTGTCGAAGCTGATTTTTCACGAAGACAGTACGAGGTCTATATTACAAAAGGAAAAACAAAATTGCTATCCCAATCTGAATCATACCGAGTAACAGACTTTTGTGCAGAATTATAGTTGCAAGATTTATTGGATCATACTATGTCTCGGGTTGTATTGCATCTGAAAGATGTTATCGAAGCGTTGAGTGCAGATCCACTCTAAGTGGATCTCAATAGGCTCAATTCAAGCAAGAAATTGATAGTAATTCTGATTCCGCTAAACTGTATATTCTGTATATTCAATTATACTCTTGACACCTACTATGCATAAAATTCTTATACATGGAACGGAAATTATAGAAGAAGCCTTGTTGCCAATTGGTCAACTATCGGAGGAGGATGCAGAAGCCAGAAATAAACACTTTCGATTATACCGTCAAAATTATGCTAGGAAATTCTCGAGAATATCCTGCAAAATAGATAACTGTTTTCTTCAGATCCTGTGCAAACAGGTAGAGACCGAAACGAATCAAAAGAACGAATCCCTTCCTGGAAAAAACCCTTGAAATTCTTCTTCCTGGTTACCCTGAGATGTCGATCAATTTAATACTGTCTGCTGGCCCGTGTAAGACAGCTGAATCCGAAATTAACGTAGAAAGCAGCGAAGAAGAAACATGATTTTGATTAATTCCAATACATTTCGTTTATTATTATTATTATTTCGTTGTTTTTCAAATACTCAGCATAAGGTATAAACTGGTTAATATCCATCATATAACTCGCATGAATTGAACAAAAACATTCTATTTTAGATTGTAAATATTAAATACATGAAATTTCTTTCAAAATTGATGTGGAATTTCCTATCGTTAAATATTTCAAAGAAAATTCTTTTAAGTAGATATTTAAGTTATGGTTTGTATGAATATTTGTATAAAACAAAGTCACAGAGCTAAATATGGAAATAATTTATTAATTATTTTCAAATCATGTTTTATTTAATATATAATTCATTTATACATTCAGTTAAAATTCAACATCGGTAGAATTATACAGAAATAACAATTAATTAGTTTACAAGATTTTTTTCATTACCCGTTTTAATCGCATTAATTTTTTAAGCATTATTTTCGTATTCAGCTCACCAAAATACATAGAGTTAAAACTATTGAAACATTATGGCCAAATTTTTGGGGGTTACATCGCACTTAGGGGGTAATGTGCGACGTAACCCTCGTGTTGTTAATTTTTCACACATTTGTGTAATCAATATACAAGAATAAAGGATGCGAAAATTCAAAACCGTTTTATTGTATCGCTTTTATTAAATTTCAAAGATGAACCACTTTTCGGGACTTCCAGTGCGAATGCCTCCACAATAAAAATTTAAAATAAAGGATAGAATCTTCTTAGTTATAAAATAACTGTGAAAGAGAAGATGAAAAAGAATGATCTATCACCTTTAATAATTATTATTAAAAAGTGGAGGTGCGAAGCATCGGCGAGATAACGGCTCGGACCAATGAAATCGGCCGGTGATGACTCATGTGGAACCGGGATTGTTTATCTGATCAACAATCAGGCGAAAAAAAAAAAAACATTCGAATGTATATTAATTGGTGATTGTGAATTAACGCGTGTGGTTTAAATTTATTTCGATGCCGTCTAAATAATAAGGTATTATAATTAAATTAAATAAAAATGATTTGAAAATAATTAATAAATTATTTTCTCGTTTAACTCTGTGACATTTCGACTTACATTCCGTGAAAATAATTTAATAAAAATCATTTCTATTCAATTTATTTAAATAACTGTGACCAAGTGAATAAATACTCTTTTCTATTTAAATGAATTACAATTTGAATAGTGGACGATGTTTTAAGTGAAATTATTAATTATTCATTAATAATTGAAATGTGCCTTCCATTAGTTCGACGAAGAGAACATCATTAATTGGGTAAGTGATAAATTAATAATTATTTTATTCTTCTTCTAGAGTCTTTATACCCTTTCATGTGTCGGATTTATTTTATTCATATTTGATAATACGCCTCCTATACATAGACTGTCTTTATTAGAAAAATCCCCTGCATATACAGCTTTAAAAATGTTTAATGGATTGCCAAATCAATATTGTATAAGCAAAAAAATCTCCATATGTGTAGAATATATTTGTTTACACAAAAATTAATGGAAAATTCTCTGAACTTCCAAAAAATAATAGAAAAGTTCTCTCCATCTAAAAATTTACCAGAAACAAACAAAAATATATTTAAATATCTTTAATGTTCTTGATTTTACATTGATTCACTCGGGAATCATAATAATAATCACTAATAAATATTCCTCATTTGTTTCTCGTTATTCCACTAATCACGTACAACTTCAGGCGATTTATCCTGTTAATATCTCGTCAAATTAATTATAATTAGCTGCAACACGTGTGCGTCACAATAAATCTCTTTATAATTTGTCTTTCAAGTCCTCACTGTTATTATAACCCCGTGCAGCAGACACGGGTGGTCCCGAATGCCACCGTTGGTGGTATAATCTAGATTTACCGGTCAACCCTTCGTATTTATAATTCACGCGAGTGTAAATAGAAAAAAATTAAATATATGAAACGAATGAATGAAAAAAAAAAAGGAAAAGGGTGTGGATTGAAAAGAAAATCCCGCTTTTGTGTTGGGGATTAAGTTAAATGAATCAATCTATATATTTTTGTTGTGTGTTGAATAACATTACTATACAAGGTGTACACAAAATGAGTGAAAAACTTTAGGTAGCGTGACTCTTTGACTAATTTTTAGATAAAAATATTAACGAAAATAAGTCACACGATCCTTTCTTAAACCCCACGGGCCACTTAAAAGAACTATACATTTGGCAACGCTGGATCAAACAAGTGTGCATTTATCCTGTTTATAACTGCTACATCATCCGCTGGAGGTGTTGCATACACCTTTTCTTTTACAAACGAGCGTGCGTCGTTGCCAGATCTATTTTCATTAAAAGAATGCTTCTGATGAAGTTATAAAATTGTAAAAATATCCGATTTATTAATCATTTACATCAATGGAATTATACACGTGTCTAATTGATTGTTAATGCTATTGATTTTTTACAAAATATTTAAAAAACAATACTAATTTATAGTCACATATTTAAAATTCCGAAGACCTCGTGAGCCTCAATGAAGAACCATACAACATTTTGTTATTTGGATTTTCTATTAAAAATTAATTAATCAATTGATTTACCTGAAGGTTTTCACTCATTTTCTGTACACCTTGTATAGTAATATTTATATTATTTATTATTGTATTTTAAGTGTTTTATAATATAATATATATATAAAATTGTTATAAATCAGAAACTGTTCAATCATTTGTTTCTAATTTATAACAATTTTATATATATTATATTATATTATATTATATTATATTATATTATATTATATTATATTATATTATATTATATTATATTATATTATATTATATTATATTATATTATATTATATTATATTATATTATATTATATTATATTATATTATATTATACATTATATTATATATTATTATCGCTTATAATCGGTGATTTTTTTTAATGCGCCCGAATTTTTAATTCAAATTAAACAACAACCAAGATATGTTGAAATTATTATTATTTTTTTTTTAAAGAATTATACAATGACATTTATGTTTGAAATTAATTGCGGGCAAATTTCCGCCATGGCTACTTACGACGAAGCGCATTCTGACAATCCAATTAACAGATTTATTTACAAAGCACTGTCACGATTTATTTACAACGCTATGTTGAGAATTCGGACGTTCGTGATAGATTGACTCGGACTGACTGCAACTGAAGTTTTATGTTCGCAATTGTGTGAGCTATGTTTGCTTCCAAGGCGTCAGTAGTTGCTGGTTTATCGACATAGACCAAAGATTTAACGTAACCCGAAAGAAAATAAGTCACATGACCTTGGTGGTCAGTTCCTCGAAATTTTTTCCCACCGAATTGTTCCCTCAATAAATCCATGGTTGCGTTGCTTGTATGACTTGTGGCGGCTTGTGTGACTCGTGGCGCAGTATGGGACATCGGCGCCGTCTTGTTCGAACCATATATTTTCAAATTGCAATACCGTATTAAATAATTATTGACCATCGTTCTGTGACGCTCCCCATTAACGGTAACGTGCTCTCCAGCTTGATTTTTGAAGAAATATGGCACATTTATGCCTCCGGAGTACAATACGCACCATACGGTACATTTTTCTGCATGCAACAGCAATTGTTGAATTATTATTTACTCCAATCGCGACAGTTCTGTTTATTAACGTAGCAAAAAATGAGCATCGTCGCTAAACAAAATTTTGGGGTTAAATTCTGGATCCACTTACAATTGATTTTGAGCCCATTCAGCGAATGTACGACGAAAAAGATGGTCTTACGGCTTGCAGTTGGATCTTTTAAGAAGATCTCTACGCAAAATTTTTCAAGTAGTCGAATAACATAGCTGCGAACGTCGAAGAATTGACAAACTTGGGTCTTCGTCAACACTTTTAGCAACAGCGGCGATAGTTTCTTGGGAACGCACGTGATTATGTGTTGTTTTATTTTCTAAAATCCAGCAACGTTAAATCCGTTCGAAATTTTTGGATAATTCGGTCAATATATCGCTTGGTTGGGCGATTATATACACCATGAAATTTGCGAAGTGCTTTATAAGTTCGTCACATAAAACACTGGTTTTGATAATAAATTTCGACAACTTGCAAGCGCTTTTAAATTTTCCATGATTATATTGTACACTTTTTTCTAATTTATCACTTGGTAAAACATATTTAATATAATAACAAACGGTTTCCATGATTATTTGCCAGACTACGCTGAAGGATGTGACACTAGAAGCTAGCAAAGATAGTTTGTTTGACAGCGATCTCTATCGGAAGTTCGGACACACCCTTTATAACCCATCTAACACACTTTATATAATAAATAATATAAATGGCGTAATCCCAATATCCCAAAGGCTTTACCAATTATCGGAAAAATTTGCCACCAATCCCTTAAAGTTAGCCATATTGAACCTAGTCTACCTAAAAGCAAATCCAACAATTCCGCGATACTGATTCCATTATTTATAATTCTCATTTCTCATTAACTACTAAAAGACTGCAAGTGCACAGAAGAGTGTTACGAAGACATTTTCAATTAAATAATATATATATACATATACAGGGTGTCCCCGAATGGTCTGTACAACGCTCTACCACATATTCTCTGAAACAAAATAAGACGATTTAACTAAACTTATCTCTATCCAGAAGTGGTTCCTAAGCCATCTACGAGACCTCAAAGATATTATTATTTTTCAAATATTTTTATTTTGGACTTAGGTAAAACCTAATTTGGCACATTTATTTTTCTGGAAGATCATTTAATTTTACGTATTTTCTGTATCTAATAAAATTTTGCTATTTTCCCCACAAAAAAAATATTTTTATTTGTCAAAACAACACAGAAATAAAATTCTAAAAAAAATTGTTGTATTGCTGAAAAATGTCAATCAGTTTGAACATTTGTTGTGAAACTAATAAATTTGTGTTTATTGTTAGGTACCTATCTTTATTTCTACTTTATTAATTGTTTTGAGAAGCAAAATATTGTTCATAATTTTACTTTTTTTTTGACAAATAAAAATATTTTTTTGTGGGGAAAATAGCAAAATTTTAAAAGAGACAAAAAATTCGTAAAATTCAATGATCTTGCAGAAAAAAAAAAAAATCCTAATGATTTGACCTGTTGAATAAATAGATTTAGGTATCTTAAGAAGTCGATGGTCCTAGTTTGACCACTTACTTTAAACGTAGGATAAAGAAACATATCGCAAAAAATGTATGGTATCAATGTAATTAAATGTGTCAAATTAGGTTTCCTTACCTAAGTCCAAAATAAAAAAAAAAAATCTTTGAGGCCTCGTAGATAGCTTAGGAACCACTTTTGGATATATATATATATATATATATATATATCCGGCTGATAGATCGTCGATGGATATTCTAGTATTAATAAAATAAAATAAATCTATGGTTGAGGCTGTTACTTGAAAAAACTCCATAACTTATTATAAAAAAACACACGTTATGTTTTATGTTTTTAGTCAAATTGTAAATGGCTGGTCCGTTTAATAAAAAAAAATATTATTATTATTATTTACGAGTTACATAAACTGTTATTATAGATACTACTACAATTCTAGCAATGTGAAACTGCTAAAAAAAATGTGTGGTTTTCTTATAATTAAGGATATGTAATGTATTTTCACCAAATTGGTGTATAAATATCTCAATAAAGATTGTATTTGCTGTATCTAATTGTTTTAAATCCCATTAGAATTCGGCGAATTCGTCTCCCATACCGCCAATTAAAAACACGTTCTAGCGCCGCCGAAGAATTTAATAAACCTGAAGGCAAGTGAGGCGCCGAATAAATGCTTAGAATTTGCTGAACGCAGCCGAAATTCATGGCTTATGGGCTTTGAATATTTCGCGCTTTAATTATTTACTTTATTTGTTTAATTAAATTTCCCCATTTTAGAAATTTAATTGCAGAAGCTGTTCCTTGGTGAAATTCCATTTTAATAATAATAGATAATCAAAAACAAGGTTTGTTTCACTTTTATTCCGCTACACAGTAGCTTCATGAGGCAATCAATTAATTCATCATTTTAACTATTTCCTCCAGATTTATTACAACCTGTAAAAATAAAGTCGAAATGAAAAGTTTTAAATCTAAAAATTGATTATTAAGGATTCTGTTTAGACGAAAGAGATGGCTATATAAATATTGGCAATCACTAATTCGAGTTAGATTGCTGTTGTGATCAATAAACAATATTATACATTAAAGTAATCTTAAAATAAGCAGGAATTTCGAAAGATGAATTAAAAAATATTTTAATGTTTAGTTTGTGTGAAAAACAATGAAAATTGATCAAATTTATAAGAAATTTCAAATTATATTTTTGCTAATAAAAACTTGTGCAACGAAAATTTAAAGGATTTCACTAAATTCTGAATACAAATGACTAAGCTTACATGACCTATTAATTTCATTATATCTTACAATTTTCTTTTCTAACTTGAACTAGTAAATTGACGTAATACACGAAAATTAACGATTAATTTTTTATTTAGACTGATATTTTATACTTAGTAGATTAAAAATATAAATGCATATTCATATTATTAAATCCAAAAGAATGGCTCTTTTTTTAAACGATTATTTCCATTTTACTATATAGCTATCTCTTTCTACCATACCGCAACCTTAAGGTGTTTAGTAATTGATGAAAATAAAAAATTAAAGGCTCGTATATTTTTATTGCGTTGTTTATTTTATAAACAAAAAATATTTATAAAAGAGTGTAAAACACATTTTTAACATTTTTATCCGACATAAATCATCACATTTTACCCGTTTATTTTGACAACGACAAAAATACAAAATCCAAGCGGAAAGACCACTAGCCGATGGCCAATTGGCAAACTCTTACAGCATGTGTTGTAATATTTTGTGTCATATGTAGGTGTTGTAGCACGTTTGTCAATAAAGATTATGTATATATATATAACATTTTTAATGCAATTAGATCGCCGTAAAATAGAACCAGTACATATTTAATAATTAAAAAATAATTAAAAAGACAAACATGTTTTCAGCTATTTTATGATATTGTATATATACCTATAAAACCTGTAGTTTAAGTTACTAAGTTACTTCATATTTGATGTTTGCAATCGCATAAAATTAATAAGTGTTATAAAAAGAAAGTAATGTTTCTTATTGAAAAAAATAACATGTATGACGTTCATCTGTAATAGAATTAATCAATTGTAGTGTCAAATATTTTTGTTTATCTAATTCCTTAATAAGCCCGCTTCTTCAAATCCACCACCAAATCCTCCTTCGGCATCAACGGAAACGTATCCTTCCTTAAATGCATCGGAATCGGCGTATTTTTATTCGGCGCAATTTCGAATTTGCGCAACAAGTAAACAAACATGGCCTTCGCTTCCAGCAGCGCGAACCTCGACCCGATGCAATTCCTCGGGCCGGCCCCGAAGGGCATGTACATGAAGGGCTTGATATTCGCCTTGTTCTCGTCGCTGAATCTTTCCGGGTCGAATTTGTACGGATTGGGAAAGTATTCGGGATTGTAGTGGATCGGAACGATGGGGATTATGACGATGTCGCCCACTTTCAGGTTGATTTCCACTTCGCCTTCGCGTTCCGGCGGGATCGTGTAGTTTTTCGTGCAGATTCGATCGGTTCCGACCGCCATTGGGTATTTGCGTAGAGTTTCTGAAAGTTGATGATTACTAATCGCGATTTTATTTTATACATCTATCGAAATGTACGAAAATTTAATCATTATCACCGAGAGAACCAAGAATCACGACATTTTTTTTTTTCTTAACCAATTATCTAATCATAATAGAACTTCTTCTATTTAGAACTTTAAGTCTAACTTATACTTGTAAACCATTGAAACGGATCATATCGTGATAGAAATATACATCTCGTATTAAAAATACAAAAATGAAGAAAAGTGTACAAATGTTTCTTATACTTAAGTCTACCTTCACATAGAATGTGACATTAATTAATAACGTACACGTTAAACTTTATCTTTTCCGAATGGAATAGGCCCAACAATGCCTGATGCAATCGACGCAAAATATTTCCGAAATAATAATAAAAAAATAAGTAGGAGAAAGGGCAACTATTTTTATTTAAATATTGATTGTGATAGGGAACACGAATGTATGAGTAGAATAAGAATTGAATACAAGAGAGTTTCATCGAAACACTCTGGTCATATTATTAATTAAGTTCTCATATAACCCGTGGTGAAACATATTTAAATCGATATATATATATATTATTTAAATAAAACTTTTGTTTTTTTTTTACTATTTATATTTTATCTCTCCGACTAGTTTCGACCGTTGGTCATCTTCAGGGAGGAATGTACATATATATATCACTCTGGTCATAATAATTTCCCAAGCAGATCTTGACAAAACAAGATCTGCTTGGGAAATTAAGATCAATTTTTAAAATCAAATGTTTCTGAAAAATAGAAGAATTTACAACTACAAGGGATTATGGCTCAAAATTTTCAAGATTATTAATCATTTGAGATTTCTTCTTTGTATTTTCTACAACATGTAGAATTCACTTTATTTTAGAAATCTTTTTTTTGTGTCTCACCTGAAATAACCATATCCAAATACTTCATCTTGTTCAAAACATCATAACTAATCTTCCCCTCGCACTCCTCCATAGTCTTCTCAATCTCCCTATACAGCCTCTCCTGCACATCCGGGGCCAGAGCCAACTCGTACGCCATGAACGCCATCATCGTGGAAATCGAATCGAAACCACCTAAGAAAAACAGCAACGCCTGCGAAGTCATATCCATCAAAGTAATCTCCTGCTTGATCGGCTCTTGCGGGATTCCAATGTTGGATTCAGTGACGGTCGCGAATCCCGTCGAGTTGGAATCTTCTTCGTATTTGAGCTTGCCTTTTTGGGCTTCCATGAGGAGGTGGATCATGTCGGGGCGGTAGATGTTTTTCTCGCGGCGTAATTTAATGGTGTCTTCGATTAGTTTCGGGAAGAAGTCGTAGAATATTTTTCCGAAGAATGATATTTTAATGATCTGCAGTTAGAAAAAAAATAATTATTGATAAATGAGGCTTCAATTTTGTTATACATTGTTTATCAATTAAATAAAACACTTTTAACTTTGTTTGTATGACACAAAGAAAGTTAAAAGTGTTTTATTTAAAAAAAAAAATCAAACTTTAAATATATATTCAGTGACTCTTACTACCCTCTCAGGTGTAAGGTTTATTATTATTATTATTTTTCTATGACCTAATAATTCCATGTCTTTCGCTAATTTTATTGCTTCTCGTTTCGTGATTTCTCTCTTCTCAAGCATTTCGTTTATCTTAGGAAAGTCAAAATTCACAGAGCTAAATGTGGAAATAATTTATTAATTATTTTCAAATCATTTTTATTTAATTAAATAACTGTGACCAAGTGAATGAATACTCTTTTCTATTTATATTTCGTTTATCGTTCCTTCCCATATTTTCCTTGATCGGCCCTTTTTTGTTTCCCTTATACTCTTGCTTCCCATACTTGCTTAACTTGTTTGTTTTCATCCATTCTTTGTAAATGTCCGCGCCATCCAAGTTGTCTCTCTTTTATGTATTGTTCTATGTTCTTTATTTATAATTGTTATCGTATTGTTTCTTGTCCATTATTGTAACTCCATATATCCTTCGAAGATACTTGATTTCAACTGTTTTTATTTTGTTCCTTTGTTTTTCATTTAATGTCCATGTTTCGCATCCAAATGTCAAAACCTGTATATGGATTTGTATGCTTTTATTTTTGTATATTTTTTGATTTTTCGTTTTCCTGTTATGTATTCGTTTAAAGTGTGGTATAGTTTGTTTGTCTGGTTTATTCTATTATTTATATCTGCATTCTGTTGTCCTGAATCCTGTATGATCACTTCTAGATATTTATATTGTTTCACTTCCTTCTTTTCCATTTTATTGTTCATATCTGTATTCTCTCCTGCTATTGCCATTGCTTTGGTTTTATCGGTATTTATGTTCATACCGTTTTTTTTTTTTTCAATATTGTGTTGCATATCGACAGTTTATCTTGTAGTTCTTGTTGACTATTTGCTATTATGGTGATGTCATCTGCAAATGCGCATTGTTGGATTTCTACCTTTTTTAACATTCTAAATCCCATCTGTGCAGGTTTTGTATTCTTATTTACCTCTGTCAATATTTGGTTCATGTTTATAATGAATAACAACGGACTTAGTCTTCCACCTTGTTTATAACTGTATATTTTCGAGTTTACGTGAAGTGATTGATCACAAATTATTACTTATTCCTTACTTCACTAAAGTAAGAATAACAGTCTTTCTATTTCCACCTTGTTTGGTTATAAACTCCTTAGACTTTTTGTTCTTCGATATAATTATATTTCTAGTCTCATTGTATATATTCTGTGTCACTCTTATCGGTTTTTTATTACAATGAAATTAAACGAGGAAAATTTCTGGCAATGATCAATAAAATTCGATCAAAC
Organism: Philonthus spinipes; assembly: GCA_963082785.1. Taxonomy (NCBI): domain Eukaryota; kingdom Metazoa; phylum Arthropoda; class Insecta; order Coleoptera; family Staphylinidae; genus Philonthus; species Philonthus spinipes. Next base: position 22,418,314 of record OY720314.1, read on the forward strand.
CCTTTTTCCAACTACAAAAAATACTTGCACTGTAAGTTTTACAAACATCTATTGAAACAACTACTTCCCGAGCATTTACCCCGCCGGACATTGGATTACACAATAGATATTTGTTGTTGCATCGCAGCACTGCTGAGAAATTGCAACGGTTTGAGTCGAAATTATTTAATGAAAAGAAACAACAAATAATAGTTACAAGGCTATCTGTAGACACGTGTTTCGGTTTTTTATTAATTTTCCTTAGTCGTTCACAAATTCATTTTCTTGGTACTTTGTCGAATGCTTTTTCCATGTCTAAGTATGCTGTATTATATTATATTTATTATTATATTATATAATATTATTTATTATATTTTTTTTTTTTCTCTAATGTCCTGTTAGAAATTTTCCTCGTTGAGGTCAATTGTAATTTAAATAACTGCAATTGAGTTAATCATCTTTGCTTCATTTCATTTAATTAAATTACCTTCGACATACTGGGAAACGCTAAATTCATCGCGAATTTCAGATTAGTCTTCAGCGATCTGATTTTCGAAAATTCCTGGCCCATCATGAAAAACTCGTTCTCCTTCTGTTCCATCGAATTGGTTTGAATGCCAAAAGCGCATGTCCCGATGATGTCTGTCGCGTATCGCGTCAGAATCTCTTTGAGGTCCACGTTGATCAGAGCCGAGTCTTCCTTTTCGAAGTGCTCGGCGAACTGCTCGGAACAGGCGGTCATCAGTTGGAACATGGCTTTCATTTTGCTTGAAGTGAACGCCGGACTGAGAGTCGAGCGCATGTTTTTCCATTTTTGCCCTAAATTAAAAAAAAAAAAACATTAATGAAATCATGTACTAACATAGGATTTAATAAGAAATAGATTGAAAATGATAATTTAAACAAAAAAACAGCATTATTGTTCCGAAATACGTTCACCAAGAACGAGGCATTAACTTTCGATATTTTCTTTGTATACTTCTTTGTTTTTCAAAATCAGTTCTTCTTTACGTCTAACGCAAAGAAGAACTGATTTGGATTTTTTTGTTTATTTTGTATTTTTTGTCCGAACACCTGCATTATTATATTCAACGCTTGTAGGTTTAGTATGAGTTTAACTTTCGAACTCTCTTGTTAAGACGATTATTATTTATTATGCCAAAAGTACGAAGAAATGTGAATTTTACTCAACTTAGTGAGTTTGAGAGAGGCCGGATTATCGGCATCCGAGATGCGGGATTTTTTCTGCGAGAAGGAAATTACCCGTAGAATGAACAGAAGTGCACGAACTGTGTTTCGTTGTTCTCAGGCATATGATCAAGAACGCTGAACACAGCGAGCAAGTCGACGAAGAACAACGTAGCGCCAAGATCGCCGCTTCAGACAACTAGCCATAAGGGATCGTTTCGCGAACACACGGGAAATTGCAAATCAGAGGAGTGCAGAATATTCCCATTAATATGCGGTACGGTATATCATGGGATAAGAAGTTTCGGTCTGTTTTTTTACCGCCCAAATTTTGTGCTACCTCTGACATCCCAACACCAACGTAATCCTCTAGAGTGGTGCAGAGAGCGATTGTAATGGAACAAGGAATGTGATTCTAATAACATATGGCCGGCCATTTACTTGTTAAAAAAAATGGACCTCGTAGCGTTGCAAGGTAGGGTATATAACTAGTAGTATGTAGTGGATAAAAACCTATGATTTGCAATTTCCCTTATGCTTGCGAAACGATTCCTTATGGCTAGTTGTCTAAAGCGGCAATCTTGGCGATAAATCCCGTTTTTGTTTGGGACGACAAAGGGCGAGAAGTCGACGCGGTGAACGACAAGATCCACAATACGATAGATATTACAACGCATATCCATCGAATAGTTGGAGTTATGTTATGGGGAGATATTGTGTATGGTACCTCATTAGTTTTTATTAGAGGCAGCATGACATCTCTCCTCAACATACAAGAAATAATTATATACCCTACCTTGCAACACTACGAAGACCATTTCTTCAACTAGTAAATGGCCGGCCATATGTTACTAGAGTTACATTTGACTATTTTAAATACCAAATCAAATAGTTTCTGACCTGTTAATGAAAACAAATTTTTCGCCCACAGTGGATCGTCTTCCGGTTCGGGAATGAGCTGTGTGTGATCGGTGAAATGTTCGAAATCTTTCACCATTACATTCCTTATTAAGTCCAAGTCCTTTATCATCAGTCTTCGACTAAATACTTGATAAATTCCTGTATATCTACAACGATATTAAAATTAAATTCTAAATAGAAAAATAACACACTCTGTTCCATTACTCTATAAACACATACATTATTATGTCTGCTTTATTTATCGAATCAATTTTTATTTAAATATAAAATTCACCAGGGAGAAAGACCGACGGTCGATAGCCATTTTCTGAGGTCTAACAATGTGTAAATGATTGTATTTATATGTATTATAAAATTATATAATATAATACTCAGAAATAAAGATCTTCATATATAAAATTCACAACTTTCATACATTTATTGAGTATTCAAGATTTTTTTAATGATAGTTAAGAGCGAAATCTATGGTTTTAATAAAATTTGTAACACTAGCAATGAAAGTAGTTTTCATGTAATTATAGAAGCGTTCGTATGTTTTAATTAATTATATTTCTGCGTGCAATATATATATCTATATAAACCTTTATTTAGAAGAATTTGTACCAAAGGACAATTATATTACAACTAAGCTATATTTATATCTTCTCATCTAGTCATGATCACTAACGTCAGGGTCTATGTCCGGATGAGTTGATGAGATGAACTGTTGATGTTGTTGATTTATATCTTGGGGGAATATTTTGATTTCGGGTAATACATAAAAGTTTAATAATGTCGGAGATGAAGAAATTGGTGGCAAATTTTAGGGCCAGAATTTCAAGACGATCTTTTGATTTTTGTTAAATTAAATGTACATGCAAAATTATTGATTATCTACATTAGAATTAAATTGAATATTATGATGCATTTTTTCATTTATTATTTGAATTATTATTAAATTGAACATTAAGTTATGTTCAATGAAATTGTAATAAATACATTCATCATAAATTTGTACATTGCATTTCGAGCTAAGTTTATATACAAACATCTTTATACAAGACGATCTTTGATTGTTGGGATTTTGTTTTGTGTCATACAGGAGAGTATTGGGGGGATTTTATAGTGGATTATTCGGGTGTCTAATTTTTGTTGTTCTTTCTACTTCTTCAAGATTTTTTAGGACTGTCGGATGTAGATTATGAAATGAAAGAGGGAACGGCCGCGTGCATTATATAAATTAATGATTGTTACTTTTCATTCATCAATCACATGACAATAAAATTCTCAAGTTATTAATGAAGTAAAAAGAAAATACTTCAGAAGTATGAAATAAATATGAATAAATTATTAAAAATCAACCAATGAAATACAGATTAGATTGAATAACTTTAAATTCTCGAATAGTTTCGGGTTATTAGCCCATTTTCAAGAGAATTTAATTTTTTTTTAAAATTTCCATGGATTTTTACATGATTGATTTTTTAAATTTTAATTTAAAGTTATTCGATCTAATCTGTGTTTTATTGGTTGATATTTAATAATTTATTCATATTTATTTCATAAAATATGAACTACCAATCTCTAAATATTAAAACCATTAATTACTTCAGAAGTATTTATAAAAAATAATCACTTGGTAATAAAGTTATCAAGGCATTTAAAAAGTAAAAGTCACTAAAGTCTTCGTTATTTAGTCAATCAATCAACCGATGTGAAAATATCCACGGTTTTCCAGCCATGTTTTTTTTTTGGCAATTCAAAGTTCATCCACGGATTCTAATTTCCATTTCGTTGTTAGTAGAAGTCCCAAAAATTACTTTCAATAATTCTATTTTTATTTTTATTGCACTTTTTTAAAAATTTTCGTTCTGTTAAAATGAACGATTAACTTGTTTTTTATCTTTTTTCCTTTCTACCGTTAGGTGTAAGGAGTTTTTGTTTAGTGTCTGTTTCTATATTTTTCTCTCCATGTCTTTCTATCCTTGGTTAATTGTTTAATATCCTTCCAGTCTATGTCCTTTTTTTCTGTTTCCAATATAAAAACGAGCAAATTTTAAAGTACAAACTTTGGATAAATTTGGCGCACTTTAAATTCAATCTCTTTATCTTATATTGCTACTAGACGACTTAAGAACCGTGTCAGCCAATAAAAAACTTTATTTTTCTATAATTGTTATTTTTTTTTTAAATTTTTGTCGTCCACTGTTTTTAATGTAAAATCGAGCAAATTTCAAAATCCAGAACAACTAACTTTGGCGTATTTTAAATATCGTTTTTTTTTGTCTTATATTGCTACAAGATGACGTTAGAATCATGTCAGCTAATAAAACGTTTATTATTTTGTTATTATTATTTTTTATATTTTTATCATCCACTGTTTTCGGTATAAAATCGAGCGAATTTCAAAGTGCAAAACGGCTCATTTTTATTAGGACCTAAACGTTTTAGGCTAATGTAAATAACTTGAAATTAAAATTCGGGGATGAAAGAGGAATTTTTCGACACAAAAAAATCCAATATTGGTTAATATCAATATTTAATTGTATCGTAATTTAAATATTAGTATTGTTCACTGTTATTTTTATATTTATATATCAGTTAGAATATTGTTTATATATATATATATTCATAATTTATTTTTTTTTGTAGCATATGTTTTGTAAAATGGTGATTCCGTAAATAAACGTATTATTATTAAATGATTTCAAAACGTAGATAACTTCACATTGATTATTAATCACATGGAAATAAAGTTTCCAGGAAATCTAATATCAAAGCAGTAATAAAATCACGTCAATAAATCAACGTGATGTGATTTACTTCTTGGATTTTCCGAAAATTGTCTTCTAATCATATTTAGCTTAGCCTCTTTATATGTACAGGGTACAGGACATAAGCAATTATATCCTGTATTGCACATAATAAAACAAAGGCAATTTATTTATTTATTTAACGGAATATACCATTTTTACAACTATAAAACATATGTTTAATTAATTTCTCACTTAACCCGCGGTGAAACATTTTTGAATTAATTCATTTAATTGAAATTAAAACACTTGATTTGTTTCACTTATATTATAAATAAGTGAAACCAACCAAGTGTTTTAATTTCAATTAAATCATCCTGAATTATAAGACATACATGTAAAATGCAAAAAATTATATGTATTACTAACTAATTTTAAATACAATAGTAAACACTTTGAACGCAAATATAAACGCAAAAAGAAATTTTAAATTTGGGCAGAAAGATCTATGGTCGATTGAAAAATTAATGATTATAATTACAATTATATATTCTAAACGCTATATATCGAAATAATTTATTAATTTTTATTAAATAAAACACTTTTTTACTTTGTTTGTACAACTTGTTCATAACAAGTTATACAAAGTGAAAAAATGTTTTATTTAATAAACTCAAAATGTATAACCAAGTGAAAGCCTTAACAATCAACAAATTTATTAATTATTTTGAAATCATTTTTATTTAATATATTTAAATAACTGTGACCAAGTGAATGAATACTCTTTTCTATTTATATTCTAAACGCATTATTTTTTTGATTACCAATAAAAACTGATTATATAACTCTACATAATTATAAAATAAAAAAAATGTGAAGTGTTTATATAATTATGGAACTGAGTGTAACGAATTCATCAGACGCTGATTAAACTCACCTATCTTTCGGATATTTATGATATAGATATATCAACCTCTCCGTGTAAAGGAAGGGATTCAACACGTCCCAGGGCCGGTCGAACAAAGGCACATATCTCACGCCCTTGATGTTGCCACTTCCGAACGGTTTAATCACTTTCCAATAAATCAAAAGCGCCACCGCCACTGCAAGAATCAACCAAATCATTGCGGTTTAATTGAAACGTCCGTCCCGGTGATGTTTACGCGTCGAAACGTTTCGCTCTACTGGATGACATTGACGCGATTATCTTTGGGCCGAAATGTTTGTTTAGATAAATAATTGAAGTGTCCGTGTTTGTTTGTGCGGCATTGGGAAAATGTTGCTAATGATGATTGCGATTAATTTCGCATGATTAAAATAATTATAAGTGTTATATATTCGATTGTTGTTACTTACAAATTGTATTACTTTGAAGTTGTTTTTATTTTAAGATTGTATCTTTTTAATAAAAATTAATTTAATTAATGAAACCTATTTAAATAAAAATACTTGTCCTTTATCCTACTTATTTTTTATTTCACCAGATATATTTCCGAAATATATCTAGAAATAATTAAAATCTCCACAACCAACAACTAACATAAAGAAGATTAATGAAACCTAATTTAAAAAAAAACGTAACAATGATCGTTTTCAATGGAAAATTAATACAGCATTAAATTAAATGTACATGCAAATTTATTGATTATCTACATTAGAATTAAATTGAATATTATGATGCATTTTTTTTTCATTTATTATTTAAATTATTATTAATTTCATTTATTATTTGAATTATTATTAAATTGAACATTAAGCTTTTTTTTTGATATAACATAAAATTATACCATGCATGCTGCAAAAGTCTGCCAATTGGCTTTCGACCAGTGGTCTGAATTTTGTATTTTCGTCCTTGTAAAAATATATACATAAAATGTGAGGATCGTGTCAAAAATCAGTGTGCGATATTTTTTTATTTTATTTATTTTTCAATACTTCATCGTCACGATCAATAAATAATTTCAAAGTGTTATTATAAAATGCGGGACGCAATAATAATGAAAAGGAGAAAGAGGCAGGAGAAAAAAATAAAGCGAGGCGAGTTGAAAACGTTATAACTGAATAGAACTGCGGAGAGAGGAGAGTTACTTAAAGAAGTTCGCGATAACAACTTCCCCCGCGTAGCGAACTTTTAAAACAGAATTTAAGAAATCTTCCCCAACTTATTACTAGCGTTAACATTTGTTCCCGTCTCGTACAGTTAATGTCATATTGTTCATTAGAATCACTGATTTCGTTTCGGATGGAACGCTTTATCGTCTTTAATGAAATTATAGTTTGAAAAGTTAAACCATTAATTTGTTAATTAGAGCGATTACTTTATTTTGAAAAAAAGCTATGAAAATAAACTAAGTAATAAAGTAAAAAGTTTATTATCTACTTTTTACTCTATAGTTTATTTTCATAGCTTTTTTCAAAATAAATTTATATAATAATAATTGTGCCATATAGAGACAATTAAGTAGAAATAAAGCATGCGAGGGAAGCGAGCTTCATTACAATTTTGAACTGGCTTAACTTAGGTGCGAGCTTTATTGAAACTTTGGACAGGATTGCGAGCGAAACGAGCTCAATTAAAGCTCTGAACTGGCTGAGCTTAGGCGAGCTTTATTAAAACTCCGGACTGGTAGAGCTTAAGCGTCAGGATTGCGAGCGAAGCGAGCTTTAGTAAAAGTCTGGACTGGCAGAGCTTAGGTATCAGGATTGCGAGCGAAGCGAGCTTTATAAAAACTCCAGACTGGCAGAGCTTAAGTGTCAGGATTGCGAGCGAAGCGAGCTTTACTAAATGTCTGGTCTGGCTGAGCTTAGGTGTCAGGATTGCGAGCGAAGCGAGCTTTATAAAAACTCCGGACAAGCAGAGCTTAAGTGTCAGGATTGCGAGCGAAGCGAGCTAATTAAAGTTCTGGATCGGTTGAGCTAGGATGTCAGGATTGCGAGCGAAGCGAGCTTTACTTAAGCTCCTCTGAACTGGCTTAGCTTAAGTGTGTAAGATTGTTTTTTTTTTTTTGAAAAATTTTGATTGTAATATTTTTGGTCGTTACACAAATTCAGCACTTGATATTAATGCATTACAAGCACTTTGCATACACACCGCCGCCATGTTCGTTTCCCCGAACTGCCCCTCCGACAGAAATTTGCATTTAGAATGCATTTATTTATGAGAGCCCGGTCACGTTCCGAAAAATCCTGTCAAGATTTAACGTTGTCGAGCAAATGATATCATCGACCATAATCCATTAACTGTTGGTGTACGGCGCGCTAATTCAACACAGCACACACACACACACACACATACAACGCCTCCCCACGGAAATCGTCCTATTCGCAATGTCCATTATATCCTTTTAATATCGCATGATAATGCACGTATATTGTTTGGGGATAATGTATGCCATAAATTATTTTTACTGTTGCACAATTTTGATATCAGGTGTTGGCTAAGAATTTCCAACAGCTTCACCGGGGTGAGGTGATTGCATATTTATGAAACGAATTGATTATTATTTCTTGCCGCCCCTTATAATCCCAGTGAATTATTTCCCCCATCGTGTCGCGATTAACATTTCAAACGCTTTGGAAAAGTTTTAAGAAAATATAGTTTCCATTACAAAATAATGTCATCACTATAATTTAAATAGTAAAGAGTTTTCATTCTCTTGGTCACAATTATTTAAATAAATTAAATAAAAATGATTTGAAAATAATCAAAATTAAATTTGTTGCATTATGCAATATTTTATTGATACGCAACAGCAAGTGTACATTATGTAATTCAAAGTCCGGCGTGGGTATTTGCCCGGGAAGTAGTTGTTTTAATATGCATTTGTTTAACGTCTTTACGTCAAAAGTCACAGAGCTCGATGTGGAAATAATTTATTAATTATTTTCAAATCATTTTTATTTAATTCACTGTAATTTAATTTTTAGCTTGGCTGTCAGTGATAATTTTATTTTTATCACTGATAGCCAAGCTAAGCCGGTCCATGGTTTTAGTTGAGCTCGCTTCGCTCACAACATCAGTTCCGTTAAATTTGGAATTAATAAAAAAAATAAACATAAATCACAGCAAATCAAAACTACCCGCAAGTAAATCAAAATAAAATATAATTTCCAAAGTGCCCGAAACACAAACAAAACAAACCGCGCTTTATTAATTAACGAAACCATCCGAAAATAATTAACGACTCCCATCGCGCGGCGGTGCAATTTATTTTCAAATTGCGCGAAAATAGTCTCTCGGTCTTGATTTGCACGAAAATGCAGCGCCTCGCAATTTGTTTAATTAATATTTGACGGTTTCCGTCGCGCGTTCAGGAAAGATTCTAATGACGACAAAAGATCGAATTTGCATATAAATTAGGACCTGGATGGGGCGTGTGTGTTGTGCACGATGAAACGATTCACTTGACATGTAGGTGTGTACACAGTATGTGTTTGTCCTTTGAACTTAATTGTTGTACATGCTGCCATTGCTGTTGTAGCCATAAAATGTATGAAGGGGAATAATGGCGGCAATTTTATTTATTTATTTAACGGTGAACCATTTACAAAGGCAATATATATATATATATATAAATATCTTTATTTGTGAAATTGAAACAATTTACAAACAATCGATTAGAAAACCTTTAAGCTACATTATAAATAATTGATTTCACAAATTGTTTATCGATCAGTGTTCTTTCAGCCACAAAGACAATATTATTATTAAATGCAACATTTTTTGTAAATTATAAAAAATTCAAACTGTGTTTGTATTTATTTTATTATAATTAATGGGTTTATTATTTAAACATTGGTAGTTCATATTGTATGAAATAAATATGAATTTATACATATGTTTTATAATCTTTTTAGAGCGTCACACTTTTCTTATAAAATTTTTAATATGTAATTATAATTGTAATTTGGAAATGGAGATTCCGTTAATAAAGTAAATTGAAATATCTAAATTGAAATTGAAATAAGATTATTAAAACCAACAACAGAATTTAAATTTTAAATTCTCTTGAAATGTGCTGATAACCCGAAATTAGTCGAGAATTAAAAGTTATTCAATCTAATCTGTGTTTTATTCATTGATTTTTAATAATCTATTCAAATTTATTTTATGCAATAATTTTTTTTTTTTGTATAAATAAAATTCTGAATAACTTTTGATTTTCAAAAAGTGTATTTATTTTTACAATTGTTTCGCAAATTTATTGCTTCTTCGGGTGAATGAAAGTTTACAGTAAAATTAGAAATCTTAGAACTATATATATAAATAAACTATATATATAAATAAACACACTTTTTGAAAATCAAAAGTTATTCAGAATTTTATTTATACAAAGTGAATATGAATTTTCAACACCTCAACGCCTTATCAATCAACCAATTTATTAATTAATTATTTTTATTTAATTTATCTTTACTACTGTTTTTAAGCAATATTTATACAATAATATTTCAATTTTATGTATTTTGATATGAAACAGCAACGGCCAGAAGCCTATCTGTCATAAATCTTCTATTGCAATAGAATTTACTTTTATTGAAAAGAACGAAAAAAAATACAATACATTTCCCATATACTTTATCAATGAAAGCTTTTTAAACCAACATTAATTTCATTTCGGTAACAATCGTCAACAGAACTCCGGGTGGCCACGACCACCCCAGAAACCCCCCATTCCCATCAATAACGAATAAGAAATCACCTGAAAAGTCATAATCCGAAACGTAATGACCAGGTACTCGACTTTTATGCCCGCGTCACCTAAATCTATTTCGACGCTCATTATCCTCGAAGAAGGAAACGACGACGCGACGCCGCCATTCACTCCCCCCCACCCCTCTTCCTCCATTCAAATCCCCTCAACGGGGCGTCCGCGACTCAATGACTCAATGGGAAACCTTTAACTATTATGTCATTGTGTCCGCGCGAAATGTGTGCCAACACCGGCCTTTGTGGATTCACACCTTTTAAGTAATGTTTACGCGCGACGGGGATAAAAGGTGTTTTGTGCAGCACGGGGGAGACGTTTATTAAATTGTCCCGGGGGGGTTGGGTTCGCTTCTTCACGTCAGTGTTGATTTCTTATTTAAAAAAAGAACACCCCATTTTTCCTCAAGACACTTAAGCTCAACCTCTAAAGGGATTTAATTGAGCTCGCTTCGCTCGCAATCCTAATGGTTAGACACAGCCAGTCCAGGATATTAATTGAGCTCGCTTCGCTCGCAATCCTGACACCCAAGCTCAATCAGTCCAAGGTATTAATTGAGCTCGCTTCGCTCGCAATCCTGATACTAAAGCTTAGCCAGTCCAGGGCTTTAATTGAGCTCGCTTCGCTCGCAATCCTGATGCTTAGGCTCAGCCAGCCCATGGTATTAATTAAACTCGCTTCGCTCGCAATCCTGATGCTTAAGCTCAGCCAGTCCATGGTATTAATCCAGTCCATGGTTTAGGTATAAGGATTGCAAGCGAAACGAGCTTTATTAAAACTCTGGATTGGCTGAGCTTAAGTATCAGGATTGTGACTTTTGATTTGTTGTAATTTGTGTTTATTATTTATTTAACGTTTGTATTTTAAATAACAGAAACAAGTGGGCAGAAAGAACATTTGTCCAAAGCCAATTGGCAGACTTTTACAATATATTGGGTTGTTCGGAAAGTAATTTCTTTTTTTTTCCGACAGAGGATTTAATTGTATTTTTTTTTTGCACCCAACTTAAGCCGTATAATTTTTATATGCTTTGAGTGCTTATACAGCAAGGCTTGTGTGTGAAAAATTCGAATTAATTCTACGCAGTAGTTCTTGCATTTTCGACATATCTTATTGTTTTACTACAGAAAGGGTAAAAATGCTGTTCAAGCCAGAAAGAAATTGACCGACGTGTATGGAGAAGGTGTGTTGACAGTACCAGTGCCAGAACTGGTTCGCTAAATTTCGATCCGGCAATTTTGATGTCGAAGATGCACCACGTTCGATTGAAGCTGATAAAGACGCGATAAAGGCATTAGTTGATGCGAACCGGCGAATAACAACACGTGAGATCGGATTGAGGTTAAATTTAACAAATTCAACAGTTTCTGACCACTTGAAAGGCCTGGGATTATCCCCGAAGCTCGATGTATGGGTTCCCCATGTTCTCACAGAGAGACATCTGTGTCGCCGCATTGACGTCTGCGATTCGCTTATCAAACGTCACAAAAATGATCCGTTTCTGAAGCGAATCATCACTAGGGACGAAAAATAGGTTGTATTAAACAACGTAAAACGCAAGATGTAATGGAGCAAAACAGATTAACCAGCTCAAACCATTTCCAAAGCCGATATTCACCAAAAGGTGATGCTGTCTGTTTGGTGGGATTTTAAAAGGATAACACAGCGATTAATTCGGAAGTCTACTGTCATCAGCTGGACAAACTGAATGATGCACTTCAACAGAAAAGGCCAGAACTAATCAACAGGAAAGGTGTAGTATTTCACCAAGACAACGCGAGACCTCACACAAGTTTGGTCACTCGCCAAAAGCTTTTACAGCTTGAATGGGACACAATGCCACACCCACCATATTCTCCAGACCTGACACCATCGGATTAATATTTGTTCCGGGCACTCCAAATTTTTTTTAGACGGTAAAACATTCACTTCAAATGAGGAGGTCGAAAATCACCTCGATCAGTTTATTGCCAGCAGAGACCAAACATTTTATGAGAGTGGAATTATGCTACTAGAAATATGGCAAAAGGTGTTGGACTAGAACGGCCAATATATAATTTAATAAAGTATTTGTTTATGATACGAAGACTGTCTTTCATTTCCACAAAAAAAAACGAAATTACTTTCCGAACAACCCAATATATTGTAATATTTTACGTTATATTTGGATATTATGTTGTTTGTCAATAAAGATTACGTATATATAGAAATGAGTGTGCTCATTTTTTCTAAATTATATATTTGCATGAAAATATTTCACACACACACACTGAATATCCCGCCACACGTGATTAATCTTCTCGACAACTTCCTAAACAATAGATCCCTTCAAGTTAAAATACGCAAATCCTTCTCAAAAACCCCAAGGTTCTCCCTTATCACCGCTCCTATATAATCTCCTAGTACACGACATATACCACTCTGATCCCAAACATATCGACAAAACTGCTTAACCTCTCCTTTATGCCGATGATACAGCATTAATATCACACGCTCCTACCCTTCTTAAAGCCCTCACCTTAGGGCTGATCGACACTTTACAAACATGGTTCGCGAAATGGCGCATTTCAATTAATCCCAATAAGTCTCAACTTTTAATTCCTTTTTACCGACCCCGCAATTCTCCTTTTTCGATCACAATAAATAATCAATCCATTTATCCCTCATCCAGCTGTAAATACCTAGGCATCCTCTTTGACCCTAAACTTACCTTTAAGGACCATTCCACTATCCTAAAAGCCAAAGTTAAGTGTAGAGCGGCATATTTTAGAAGCTTAACCTATAAACAACAAGGAATTAGTACGAAAACAGCTGTACACATCCACAAAATGGTGTGTCGCCCTTTACTAGACTACGCAGCAATCCTTTACTACCATCCCCATCCAGTTACCTTGAAAAACATGCAAGTCGCCGAGAGATCAGCCCTTAGAGTGCTAACCAAGATCAGACACCCCCAGAACCCTTTACATAATCCTTCAAATTCACTCCTACATGAGCTCACCAATATTACTCCCATCAAAGAAAGACTTTCCTTCTTATCTTAAAAATTTGCCTCAAATCCCATAAACATAGAACTAATAAACTCCCTATGCATTCCACGTAACAAAACTATAAGTCCCAAACGTAAATTCCCCAGTCTAACCCTCCATGAATTCATCACTTCATTTCACATCATTCAAGACAGTTAAGTGACAGAGACTTTTGACTTAGACTGTTAACGATCATCACATTTTTTCCGTTTATTTTGACAATGACGAAAATACAAAATCCAGGCGGAAAGACCATCGGTCGATAGCCAATTAGCAAACTTTTACAACATGTACTGTAATATTTTGTGTTTATTGTAGGTGTTGTAGTACGTTTTTCAATAAAGATTATGTATATATATATATATTTCACACACAATAGAAATATTCAATTTAACAAAAAAAAAATACATAAGCTTATTATTTATTTATTTTTTTGTAGTAAAATTTTGTGCTGTAATTAATTACGAAATATAACCTTTTGCAGTAATTCTTGCAGCGTCCACTATTGAGCTTAATTAAAATACTCGCGCGTGAGACAAAAGCTGCAATTTAAACAAAACTCGCCCGGATGACTCGGGGGGACGACGAAAATTAAAATTGTACCGTGCGTCGCGCGCTCCCGGCGAGGCGAGCGGTTTTTGTCACACGGGGGCGGACGGATTAAGTTACCGGCAAACATTTGCGTTTTGGGAAATGTTCACAAAGAATTTAACATTTAACCACACACATACAAACATATACAAACAAACAAAAAATTAAAAAAAAAAACACACATCAAACGATATTTAAAAAAGTAAAAGCGCTTGAAATCACACTTTATAATCTTACAGTTATATATATCGAGCGTATAACAAAAAATCGACAATCTATATTAGTATTGCCTATGGCTATCTTTTATATTTTCAAGATATCAATACATTTTCTAAAATGATTTTTTTAAGTACATCGAATACAATTTTAGTTATGGTTTAATATTTTTAATCAAATATTAGATGTCTGATTAAAAATATTAAACCATAACTAAAATTGTATTCGATGTACTTAAAAAAATCATTTTAGAAAATGTATTGATATCTTGAAAATAGATATATTGTTATCACATATCTTTTGAAGCAATATTTTTTTTATCAAAGGTCTTTTGAATTAATGAATTAGTAACTTTACTCAAAGACAGATTATAATTATTATACCCACTTGCTGAAAAAATGTATTGTGTTAGATATTTTAGTGAATGTACTAATATCTTGAAAACCAACTGAGATGGATTAATGCAGAACTAAATTCTACGTTAGACTGTGTATAAATATACAGGGTGTTCCATTTGAAAAAAAAAGTTTTGACCATATAAAATTCACCCGAATTCACAATTCTTCTGAGACTCACTATATAATAATTTCCATTATTTTTCGTAGAAGTATGTAGCCTAGGAATTGTGCAATAAATGTAGAAAATATAACAAAAACTATTAGACCTTACTGTACCTAAACCTAACAATTTTTAAGATATCTGAATATTTATAAAATTATTACTTTTTAAGAGAACCATTCGAAAAATTATATCATAATAAATCTTAATAAATCTTTATTGTCCAACAGGAAACAAGTCCCAATTACAGAACAAATATACAATAATCAAATACAAACATAGCATAGAGAAAATATGAAGATATAAAGATGGTAGTATAACATTATAGCCGCATTACAATAACTATAGTTCTTGAATATATTGATCCAAAATAGTTAAAACTATATTTAATTTATCGTGAAATATATCGCAAGATTCGGATATCTTATTAAAACAAGTTGACATTATTTTGATAGGTGATTTCAGCCCAATGTCGGTTCTATTTGCTAACATATTACATGTTGGTGATCGTCGGCTATAAAAAGATGGAATATGCAGCCTAATTGTATTTAATAAGTCCGGTGAGTCAATAGAATTATGCAAAAGTTTGTACAGAAAGGAAATACACGTTTTTTGTCGACGAGTTGCGAGACTCCTAAAATCAAATTTGCGCAGAAGTAAGTAATGGTCTACACCTCTGTTTGGACAAAAACTTTCTGATTTAAAATGTAATAATTTTAAAAATTTACGCTGTATGCCTTCTATTTGACGAATTTGGCCCTGGTTTTGAGGAAACCAGACTATGGCTGCATATTCCAGCTTTGATCGTACATAAGAATTATACAACGATTTGAGTGTTTTAAGATTGTGGAATTGGGTGGAATTTCGACAGATGAAACCTAAAGATTTAGAAGATTCTTTCATAATAGCGTCAACATGATGATTGAAGGTTAAATTACTGTCAAAATAAACTCCCAAATCTTTAAATACTTTAACGCACTCTAAAATATTTGCGTCAATTGTATAATTAAACTTAAGTGGAATAGATACTTTAGTGAACGACATATTTTTACATTTCGCGATATTTAGATTGAGTCCATTTCTTTCGCACCATGATGATATAGTGTTAAGGTTAGTTTGTAAGACCATACAATCATTGATATTTTCAACATTATTATCTATTTTTAAATCATCAGCGTAAAGCAGGTGTTTGCTAGTCAAAGATTCCGAAAGATCGTTAATGAATATATTGAAAAAAAGTGGTCCCAAGATTGAACCTTGGGGTACCCCAGAAGTTGGAGAGTATTCGTGTGATTTAAAGCCATTAACTACCACGTATGCAATTCGTTCACTAAGATAACTTTGAATTAAAGATATGGATGACGCACAAAAACCGAAAGTATTTAGCTTTGATAACAGAATATTATGCTGAACTGTATCAAAGGCTTTTATCATGAGAGAGAAGCAAGCGATTGATTTGTCGTTTGCTTCTCTCTAAAGATATAATTTTTCGAAACATTTATAAAAATATTACTTTTTAAAATGACCATTCGAAAAGTTTTATAAATATTAAAATATCTTAAAAATTGTTAGGTTTAGGTACAGCAAAGTCTTATAGTTCTTGTTATAAAATCATATGTAGAATTCAAATCTACAATAAAAAATATAGGGTACCATTTAAAATAAGACAGTTGGCATAGACTTCCGGTATAAACGGATGTGATAGAATCTTTAAAGTATTTTCATTAAAAAAAACGTAGTGGTTTACATACATGGTAAAAGTTTCAATTCAATATATTAATTGTAATACTTTTAATGTGATTTCTCGATGGAACTGGCAATGCTGGAGCTCGTTTAGCCTACGGTGTCATCGGCATCGCTAAGCAATAATTGAGAAAACGCAATTCATTCCTGTTTTTAGGTTAAGTTATTTTTTTTATTTTTTAAAGATAAAAGTAAATATAGTGGAGTACTGTTATTTTTCGTTAATACATTCTTTGGAGGAATACATTAGTTCAAATGTACTAATATTAACAGCCTGTATTCGATCTTAAATAATTAAAGCACTAAAAAGGTGCTGTGAAATTAAAAAAATCGATCCATTTAAAAAGTAACCCAATTGTTAGAAAAATGCACTGTATATTATAATTTAATGAGAGTCAAACATAATAATTGTACACTTCTGTGGAAGTGTCTCATAACAATTTTTCACATTATTCTAGTTGTGTAATTCGCGTCTGTTTTAATTGCTTAGCAGCAGTTTCAATAAATGAAATTAAATTAAAGAATCTTCTTTATGTTGGTTGTTAGTTTTTATTTAAATAAATTAAAGAAATTGACATATTTACATATTTTTTTTCGTAACTAGAAAACCTATCATATCCTCCTTAAACTATGACAAATTTCATGTACTTAAATTTATTGAACAGAAGTGTACAATTAAACACACAGAAGAAAAAAACATTTAGATCAATTGTGAATTCCCGCAATTATACAAATAGTTTTCGCGTCCGCAACGTCCGATTGTGAGGATTGAGTGGTTCGTGAATGTTCCCGAGTTGATCGAGAAGAGAACGGGGAGCGAGCGGGCGGGTGGGTTTCGGACTCTCCCCAGTCCTGGAATAGTTCTTGGGGGAGAACGCCCCGGGAAAGCCGTCCCGCCAATTTATGTCTCCCAAACGAGAAATAATGCGATCGGGAAATTTCGTTAAAGTGCTCATTCCGAACGTCTCTGGGCGTATTTAACACCTTAACAAATCCGTACCGGTGATGGGCCGGTGGAAAACGAAACTCAGACAGGCGATATTTATGAAAATATTACAATGAAATTAAACAAGGAAACATTTCTGGCAGTCATCAATTTCCTTTGTTTAATTTCATTGTAATTTAAATAACTGAAAATGTGTGAAACATCTTTGTTTCATTTTATGAAACCATTGGAAAAACGTAATTTCAAAAATAAAAAAACTTCGAAGAGGCCAAACAATACCTCGATTAAATAAAATACTTTTTAACTCTGTTTGTATAACAAGT
This sequence comes from Philonthus spinipes, assembly GCA_963082785.1. Taxonomy (NCBI): domain Eukaryota; kingdom Metazoa; phylum Arthropoda; class Insecta; order Coleoptera; family Staphylinidae; genus Philonthus; species Philonthus spinipes. The sequence continues at coordinate 22,436,248 of OY720314.1, forward strand.
TAAAAAGTGTTTTATTTAATAAACTTAGAATGTATAACCAAATGAAAGCCTTAACAATTAACAAATACCTCGATTGTTTGGCTTCTTCAAAATTGATATTACATTCCATCCTTATATTATATTATATTCCATTATATTATATTATATTGTATTATATTATATTATATTATATTATATTATATTATATTATATTATATTATATTATATTATATTATATTATATTATATTATATTATATTATATTATATTATATTATATTATATTATATTATATTATATTATATTATATTATATTATATTATATTATATTAGATGAATTTTAAAAAGACTTTTCGAACAAAGAACACGTTCTTAACTTTTCTGTACATTCAGCAGAATCGAAAGGATTAAAAGAAATCACTGAATCATATAATTGAAAAGATAGCGCCATCTATTGCCTAACCAAGCCATTGCACATGGAACACACTGGTCTGACGAGATCTGTAAGACCGAAATGGCTATCACCAATTATCCGTATGCTAGATGAACATTATTAAAATAATCTTTAAAAAAATGACTATCATTTGCAACTACGATTTATTGAATACTTAATAATTAAATGTTAAATATATTCACTTAATAAAAAAAAATCATATTTATCACAATATAACTTAACTAATTTCTTTATTTATGCCTAACTTCTTAAAAATCAATCTCAAAATTAGCGCAATTAAATTAAAATAAAAATTTATTTCAGATTAATTTAAAATTTTTATAAAACATTGTTTCTTTTAATATTCCTTTCCTTTGAACAATTAGTCCGAAAAATGAAACGAAACCCATTAATAATCAGTTACGTTGAAAATTCATTAAACTGTCTGCTCGGGAAAGAAGACAAAAAAAGTCGTAATTAATACAAACGCGCCGTTTGAGCGTTCATAGAAATAGTCTTTTTTTCTTATGGTTCGAGCGAGCAGCGTAAATAAGCGAAACAAAAAAAAAAAATACTAGGCGATGTTCGTACATTACACATAATTACAAAATTTTAATTAACGTTTCAATTACGAAAGCAAACCTTTTCTCATCCATATAACAGTTCCCAAATTTGCCCGAGTGGGTGGCTGGATAATTATCCAGCGTTCTGGACGCAACAAAGAAAAATTGATGGTTTCATATTTTATTGATGTTCGCAGTGGTTTCAAATAAAAAAAAATGCAATTTTTCGCTAATGTTTGAAGTTAGGAACGATTGACGGGGGTAAGTGAATAACCCATTGTGTGTGTGTTTGCGAGTGTGAAAAAAAAGTATATTAAATATCATTTTTATTTAAATGCATGGATTTTTAATCTTCTGAAATCCATTTTTATTTAAATGCATGGATTTTTAATCCTCTGAAATCCATTTTTATTTAAATGTATGGATTTTTAATCCTCTAAAATCCATTTTTATTTAAATGCATGGATTTTTAATCTTCTGAAATCCATTTTTATTTAAATGCATGGATTTGAGAGGATTCAAAATTCATGCATTTAAATAAAAATCATATATAAACCGTAAATTTTTCTTTGTTGCGTCCAAAACGCTCGATAATTATCCATCCACACTCTATATCTAATCTAATTTAATTTTAAAACAAATATGTGTGAGGTTTTCACTTTACAGTCTAAAATGTGAAAATTTGTAATTTTTTAAGATTTTCATTATAATTCCATTTAATTTCAATGAATACTTAAAAATATAATATCTAAAAATTAAAAATGAATACAATAAATGAACAAAACAATAAGGAATGTTTCTTCTTCACAAGAGCCTTCGACCATAAATCTTTCCGAGGATTGATGTTTTGATGTCTTTCGATACCAAGGTGGAAAAATAGGGTAAAAGGAGGATATGAATTCGTAAAGGGTTATTGGCGGGTTTTTGTATTTAGGGTCGATGAATAGTTAGTTACATACATATCTTTATTGAAAAGTTTTTTGAGTTTACAATAATAATAATAACAATATAAAATATTTTGAAAATGTAAAGGTTTCTTGTCAATCGGCTATCGACTTTCTGTCTATCTTATAATTAATTGTCTTTATTTTCTTTTGCAATTTTATTGTTATTGTTGGTCGTCATTGTTAAACAGTCTATTGAATCGATCAGGATCAATTTAACTATCTGTCTTGAAAGAATGTATGTAATGCATTGAAATATTGTTGTGGGTCAATGAATATTTTTTAGGAATTGTAAATATTGGAATTGTAAATTTGTTTCCTTTTAAAATCAATTGAAATTTGTGATAATTGAAGAAACCAAGGATTGAAAAAATAATTTCATGTTTTTAGAGATTTTCCATTGTAATTCCATTTAATTTCAATGAATATTTTTTTAGGAAAAAGTGTGTTGATGAATTCACGCACAGTTTTAGTCTCTAGTATCATAAATTATCATAAATTTCGATTTATATTAAAACGAATGAATTAAACAACAACTCTTACAATTCCATTTCATTTAAGCGACATGCCTCGCAGTGCTGAAAAGCATAAAGAGGGGCAACAAAGTGCGACTACTTAAACAAAGCCGGTATCGTATTTCATTACTCTTTGTTCGGTTTAATCAAGAGTCTCCCCGTTCTCGCCGATTAAACGGAGAATAAGAGCAGAGAGGATGCATACGCGTGTGCAGCTCCATAAATCATCGAGGGGATACTTTTCTTATTCTCGGAGAAAACGTCTCGCGAGTCTCGAGCGTTTTGATTTCTGGGCCGCCCATCATGATTTCATTATTCGCCTGATTGACGTCGGCGGACGTCTGAATTCAGGGCTCGTTTTAATTTGATCTATTACGGACGGAGGGGCATAAAAAGTCGTCATTATCTACCTTTCGGTCGGTCGGTCGATCGAAAGAGTGAGTGTATTACCGATGGATGGGATTCGGATAACTTATGGCAGGATATGAGTGGTCGACTTTAATGGAAGCGGGTTATAATAAATTCTAATCTATCCGTTGGATGGTCGATCGATGAATCAATTGCGGTTTTAAGAGAGGAAGCTTAATTAAGTACTTACTTTACAAAAAAAATGAAACAATTTTAATTTGTTATCTTATAAATTAAATAAAAATGATTTGAAAATAATTAATAAATTATTTCCACATTTAGCTACTGTGACTATTTGACTTACTTTAAGATAAAAATAAGATAAAAAAAATATTTTCCCGAGAAGTAGTTGTTTTAATGTGCATTTGTTTGCACATTAAAACAACTACTTCTCAGACAAATAAAAAATGTTGTTATCCTATTTTTAAAACTTTTTTTTTTCATTTGACTGATGTTGAAAGTGGCTGTATAATGGAATTGCTGGTCTTGTAGACCGAATTATGACAACGGCAACATTAAATTAATTAAAACTCAAAAGTTTCAGTTATTTAAAATTAACAAGTAATTAATGGTTTTAGTATTTAGATATTGGTACTTCATATTGTATGAAATAAATTTGAATAAATTATTAAAAAACAACCAATAAAACACAGATTAGATTGAATAACTTTAAATTCTCGACTAGTTTCGGGTTATTAGCCCATTTTCAAGAGAATTTAAAATTTGTTCTCTTGAAAATGGCCTAATAACCCGAAACTAGTCGAGAATTTGAAGTTATTCAAACTAATCTGTGTTTTATTGGTTGATTTTTAATAATTTATTCATATTTATTTCATAACAAGTAATTACTAAGAATTACAATAACTGATCCCGTAAGAAGAACGGCTTGAGTTAGGATTATCGCAACGTATTGCTGCTGCCGCGAAGGGTTAAAGCGTACGGAATGTAAACTTTAAGAAAGTGATTCCGACCCCTGCGGGTTTGATATTTCATTACTCGCCTCTCCCTTTCTTTATTGGCCTTTAAATTCAAACGTCTGCTCTTTTGCCATTACCCCCAGAGCGCCATTATTTATCAATTCATGAGACACGAGACTTCATCAAAGGACTTAACTCTTCCTACGCAATACACAACCGGGGCGCAAATATAAAACGGACCCTTAATTAAAATCGCTTATAAACACGCGATAAATATTGATGAACTTAAGGCCTAATCATCTCATTTGTACATTATAAAGTGAGGATTATATATATATATATTATATAAATATATGTATATTATATATATATATATACTTTATTAACAGACATTTCCTTATACAGACATCATCACATTTCGAAAATAATTAATCAATTGAATGCAATGAATGAACCGGCCAATGATCCTAACAGTCGACGCCGGTTTTAGTCGATGAAAACTCAGGAGGAGTCCGACACTCAGGCCGTAAATGGATTTTCCCCTCCCACAAAAACAACAAAAAAAAAGATATTTCCAGTAGATGCTCAAAATGTTCATACAGAAAAAGATTTGTTTTTACTTTACATAATAAAGGGCAGTGTTTTGCATTATTAATAACAATCGCGTAACCAAAACAATTACAAATTAAGTCAAACATGTTTCACCACGGGGTAAGTGAGAAATTAATCATATACACATTTAAATTGATTTAGTTTAATTTGATTTAATTTTGCTGATTGTATTTTAATTAATTTAATTGATTTATTTTAACATCTTTAAATTATGTAAGGCATAGCTGTACTGACGAGGGATAGATCCCGAAACACGTGTCTGCAGATGGCCTTATATTAAATAACGTTCCTTTTGTTGTTTTTACATTAAATTTTTCTCGGATCAAAATTTGTTGCATTATGCAATATTTTATTGATGTGCAACAGCAGGTGTACATTATGTAATTCAATGTCCGGCGTGGGTATTTGCCCGGGAAGTAGTTGTTTTAATGTGCATTTGTTTAACGTACTCACGTAACGTAAGTCAAAATGCCACAGAGCTAAATGTGAAAATAATTTATTAATTATTTTTAAATCATTTTTATTTAATATACACAAATTAAAGTTTCAATAAATAGCAACTAATTTCAGATTTTTATTTGTTTCATCTTTTATTAAATGATTAAAATTATTCAAAAGATGGCGTTTGCGTCGTCTTTAATTTATAATGATAGCCCGTTGATTTTTTTTAAATAAATTATAATTACAGTGTGTGGAATTCCTCACTGAATCATGCTGTACATAGCCTTTTTATATAAACACACACTTCCTCGACAAAATTCACCGAATGCTATAAAAAAACGGCGTCGGCATAATGAGTAACTCCGAAAATTACAAATTACACCCCTCAGAAATTTGTACCGCAGCCATTACCGTGTCATTATCCACTGTTAAAGTCACATCATAATTACAATAATCTTTCCCGGGCAATTCCGTGAAGGTGGACCCTCCCTCGGCCCTGCTCGTATTTATTAGAAAATAAAAAAATGCCCAATTATCAATTATCGCGCCGATGAGCTCGAAACCTAAAAAAAACTTAATTCTTGGGAATTTAATACGTCGCAAAGAGAGGCAACTCAAATTATCCCCCGCGAATTAAAACTATATTTAAAAAAATATTTAAATTATAAAATGCAGCGTTTTGCATTTTTTAATATTTAATGGGGATTATTCGGGCGCAGAAATCGTGTAATTTCCGAATGAAATGGGCGATCTGGTCGAGCTTCTAAGTAGTAATTTTCGGTTAAAGAGGGTCGGGATTTTGGATTTTATTGTGTGAGCAAACTAATGTTTTTTTTATATAAGTTTCGACGTAATAATAGACATTCGTGTTTGAGGTGATTTGGGGGTAATAACGGGTGGGTATTTTGAATAATTTCATCAAAGTCTGGGCGTTTTTTTTAAATGCGGGTTTTAATAATCAGGACAATGAATTTAGGCGTATCAAGACAATTCTGTTTACTGACGAAACAAACAATTTAAGTATGAATAAAATATTAAAAATCAACCAATCAAACACTGATTAGATTGAATAACTTTAAATTCTCCAGAATTATCGTAGGAAAGTTAAACAATGTGAAAAAATTAACGATGATCCGTGGGGCCTATGTTCTAAAATAGTTACTAAAAAATTAAAAATACACTCACCTAGTATTATAATGTAATCAGAGGCAATAAATAAAATAGTTGATGCGTTGTTTCCATACGCGAAGAAATAAATGAAAGACAAGATTTTGCTGAATTCTACGGGAATTTAGCAAAATCTAGTTATTTAGTTACGAGGAACTAAAAGAAGCTGTAGCAACAAAAAAAAGCTCCAGAACCTGCTGGTATTCCAAGCGAAGTACTAAAAATTATATATGAAGTGAAACCGGATATTTTATTAAATATGTACAACAGTTATTTAAATAAAAATATTTGTCCTTAAATAATTAAAGTCTCCACAACCAACAACCAACATAAAGAAGATGTACAACAGTTGCTTGAAGGCAGGAATCTTTCCTTGTAGATGTAGAAAACAGTAATCGTGCTGTTTTCTACATCGTTTTACATCGGCGAACCCAACAATACCATCCTCATTTCGTCTACTATGTATGTTGAACACGGCTGGAAAAGTTTACGAAAAATTGTTACAACTCCGCCTTCTCTCTGCAGTTCAGGCATCTGGTAATCTATTAGAAAAGCAGTATGGTTTCCGCCGCGGACGTTCTACCATAGATGCTGTAAATGAAGTTATAAATGTGGAAATCACTAGTAAAAAAATGTCCTTCTTGTAACACTTGACGCAAAAAAAATACATTTAGCTAGATTAAATGGAAATCACTAGTAAAAAAATGTTCTTCTTGTAACACTTGAAGCAAAAAAATTCATTTAGCTAGATTAAATGAACCAATATATTAGAATCACTTAAAAAAATGAATATTCCTAATTATCTCAAAATAATAATACTTTTGATTGTTGACTCATCGAACACTTGGTGATTAATCTTGTAACTTAGATAATGGTCGTCTCACCGAAACTAGTAAATGAATAAATAAGTCCAAATTTTTGCGAAAGAAAAACCAAGTGTGTAAGTAAGTAAGTATAGTTTATTGATCCATATAAATCACAAAGATATTGGACAATATTAAATAAAAATGATTTGAAAATAATTAATAAATTATTTCCACATTTAGCTCTGTTTTCTATTGATATTGGACAAGTCAATTACAATTCATAGATAACAAAAATATTACAAGAAAAAATCCTCTATAGAATAAAAAATCTTACTAGCTAATTACAATTTAAGCGCCTTCTTGAATTTGATATATATATATTAATTTGTTTAATTTCTTGCGGAAGATTATTATATATTTTTATGCAATTGTAGCCTGGGCCTCTCTCGTATCGTGCAGTATTATGTTCAACTACTGAAAGATTATTGCGATGTCGCGTATTATATTTATGAAAAGATGATTTTTTTTTTTTCAAAATATTTAGTATGTTTTTTTTACAAATAGACTGCACTTCATTATATAAATGGATGGAAAAGTTAAAATATTTGATTTTAAAAATAACGATCTGCATGACTCTCTCGACGATACATTATGAATTAATCGTACTAGCCGTTTCTGTAAGACGAAAATCCTACTACGCAAAGCAGATTTTCCCCAGATGATTACATTGTAAGAGAGACAGAGGAATATGCTAGAGCGTAGTAGACTTCAACTAAATTCGGTAAAGCTAATACATTTTTTAAATTTAGTATTGCATAAATCAATATGATATTCCCATGACAGCTGGGGATCTAAGAGAATGCCTAAAAATTTAGTTGAATTTGTAAAATTCAATTGTTGTATATGTGTTGGAATTTTCATGTTGAAACAATATACACATTCTGTCTTACTATGATTTAAAATGAGACTATTTTTATCACACCATCACTTGACTTCATCTTTTGTCTTGCTAATTAAGCTATCGAGAAGAATTGGACTACTTGCCGATAATACAACCGACGTATCATCCGCAAACCCTGTTTTTATACTGAATTCTTTTGAATTAAAATTATTACATTTTACATAAAAACGTCTATCACTTAAAAATGAAATTAGAAAATCTAAAATGTTAGCACGAATTCCAAGTTTGTATAATTTATACCTCACAAATTCTATGTCCACTATATCAAACGCACGGGATAGATCGAACAGGAGCACTGTTTTGAATCTAGTTATTTACTGCTGAATTCCACCATATGATATGACGCTGTCTCCGTTGAAAGGGATTGTCTAAACCCATGCTGTGCTGTTGACATCAACTCATATTTATTTAGGTAACACCATAAGCGATCATTCACAATACTTTCGATAATTTTCGATATCACACTTAGCAATGATACTGGCCCATAATTATTCATCGACGACTTATTTTTTTTTATGTACGGGAATTACTACCGCAGTTTTCAAAATCTTGGGAAATACTCCATTATTAATAGATATTTTAATGGCTCCAACAATTCATTACACATAAACTTCACAAATGAAACTGAAATTCCATCTTGTCCTGTACTTCTTGTGTTTTTTAGTTTTTTAATTGCTAACTGAACTTCATTTGTATCCACTGGTAGAAATACCAATGTTTGTGGAAAGTCTACACATGCAGTACAACTAGTAGATATATCGTTACCAAAATGTTCTGATAAACTATCAGCTACAATTTTTGAAAAGTACATCGCAAAAGAATTTGAGATATCATCAGATTTCGTTATTATGTGTAATAATTTTCTCAATTATATTATGTGATTGTTTGCCCAAGCTTTGGCCAAACTTTGGCTTGTTTATTTGGAGCATTTTCAATTATTTTTTTATAATAAGTACTCTGGGTTTCGAATATAGTATTTTTGTATTCAGTTCTTTTATTAATGTACCGTAAGTTAGTAGTATTACATTTAAAGTTTTCCTTTAACCGAAATAAATCATTCAATTCAGCTCTCATTTTCCTAATATTATCTGTTATCCAGGGTAAATCATTTTTATTTATATATTTATTTCTAGAATATGATTCTTGTGTGTTACTTAGTTGCATTAGTAAATTAATAAATGTCTCGAAGGTTTCATCAATATTTCCAGAAAGATATATGAAATTCCAATTCATCTGCTGCAATGTTCTTTGGATATTAACCATTCCTTGTGTAGATAAGACAGGTGTTGGTTTTTGAATTGATTTATGTATTAATGGATCATCAGAAATATTGAAAATTAAGGTTTGTGCTCGGTGATCCGATATATGTGGTTCAATAATCGTACACTTCCAAAGTTCTTGTGGAAGATTTGAGACCATATAGTCAATAGCTGAAACTGTAGTATAATTATGTGTGTGTTTTATTAGCCTAAATATCCAGTCCTAATAACAATGTCTGATTATTTAAGAAATTACTCGAAAGACGGATTAATTTTTCGCAAAATAACAGCTGGTATTGCACAAGGTTCTATTCTCGGACCAGATTTATATTTATGGAACATCACACATGATGGTCTTTTGAGACTGACGATGACTGATGAATGCAGGATATGCAAGCGATGTTGCTGCCATCATTACAGCACCCAATGTGGAGCTGGCACAACTTAAACTTAATCAAATCATGCATCGGGTCAATAGATGGATGTTAGATGATAACTTAACACTGAAGACGGCAAAAGGTGAAATTGATCTTTTGACTAAGAAAAGAATACTAACTGTCTTACCTTTAAACATTGGCGATGAAGAAATTTCCTACAAAAACGCAAATAAAATAATTTTAATAAATGAAATAAATGAATGACACGTTAAGGTTGTCAAAACTATAGTCAACAATAAAATCAATCCGAGTTATACAAGCAAAGTAAAAAAGTATTTCATTTATTAAAATTGAATTACAATGTATAACAAAGTAGAAGCCTCAACAATTAACAAGCAAATAAAATATTTCAGTATAACAGCGGGCCGTAGGCTAACTTTTCTGAACATATTACTAGATTTGCTGAAACAGCAGAAATACAGACAACATTGCTTAGTAGGATCATGGCTAACATCGATGGTCCGAAAAGTAGCAAACGCCATTTATTGATGAAAACAGCGGACTCTATGCTTCTTTATAAATCTGCGATTTGGTGAGATAAAATGAAAATAGATTTTTACAGGAAACACTTAGCATCAGTACAAAAAAAGCTGCTCTAAGAGTATCATGTGCATATAGAACAACATCTGAGGCTGCTGTATTAGTAATTGCCAGTGTAATACCAATTGGGTTGTGGGTCATTGAGAGAAAGGTAATATGCGATAGGAGAATAGAAATAGAACGAAAGCAAGCAAAAAGAGAACTCTAGAAAAGTGGCAACGTTTCTGGAGAAATACTTGCAATTGAAAATGGACAGTTAGACTAATACCGTACATTGAACCATGGTTGAACAGAAGCCACGGAGAAGTTTCATAATTTTTCCATGTAAATTAATATGAGAAGTTGTTAAAAAATACCACAACTTAAAAATTATTACGGATTATCATTTTTTTATTTACCGTTTCATTATTACGAGTTGAAATATTTGGAATTCTCTATGCGGTTAAAATTGAATTATAAAGAGTGAATCCCGGAATGGGAATCTATCATGCCGATTGATGGGCCCTGGAAACGGTGTCCCCGTAGGCCGGACGTGTTTTTATTCCAAGGGAAGAGATTGAATATTGATCCGGCTATATATGATGGATAAACGCAATTATTCCCTTGATGACAAAAAAATCTATTCGATTAAAAAAAAATACTAAACAACAAAAAATACACACAAGGTAAAAGAAATTCATTTTTTGAATAATATTTACTGTTTTTTTGTTTGAAACCGTCGAGTCACTTGAAGACATAATAGAAATGAGATGTACATGGAAACAAATATTCCACGGATAAAATAAAAAAGCCGTCGGATTTTGAATAACATAAACTACATTTGGAATTGTATGACAATACAACTACTTAGCATCCAATTCCGAAGTAACTATCTTTCATTTAAACGTCAGAAGTATGCGCAACAAAATTGATGAATTGGACCTTCTTTTACAATCGCTTGATTTTCCTGAAATAATTTGTTTATCGGAAATACATTAAAATTACTGAAATTAAGTTAAAATCGTATGCTATTGGAGACTTTCACTATCGAAAAGATACGAGAGGCGGTGGTGTAGCAATCTTTGTAAAGAATAATTTAGATTTTGAAATTCTAAACATAAAAAAATGGATTAAGACGGATTTACTATTTGCGTATGCCTGTGTTAAAAACTGTATAAATAAGTCAAATATACATGTAAGCTGCTTTTATAGATCTCCGAATACAGATTTAATCTACTTTAAGAATAACTTTGATTTTTTTTTAAATGAATTTTGAAATTTTAAAAATCCATGTTTTGTATGTGGAGATTTTAATGTTAATGTTGACAGAGAGTTTTTATATAGAGACGCTAATGATATTATGTGCATCTTATGGTTTACATGATTATATTAAAGAATACACACGAGTATATGGAAATTCAAAAACAATAATTGACAACATATTTTCTAATATTAACGCTGATCATGCTAATGTCTCAATAATCTGATATTTCTGACCATTTTTCTCAAATAGTTACCGTTATAAACAAATTTAGCATATTAAATAATAAGAAAAGTTACTTTAAAAGATTATATAATAACATTTCAAATATCAAATTATTCAAATAAAAAATTGATAATAAAAAATGGAATTTTGACGAAAGCCTGAACAATACCAGTAACTTTACATATTTTTATAATGAATTTTTGGACATTTTCGAAAATTAATTTCCATTAGAGACTTGTAAAATAAATTTAAACAAAACAACAGCAAAGAATGGCTGGATAAATGATGAAATAAAAAATAAAGAATTTTTTTACGGGATATTTTTAAACTTTGTAAAGAATGAATTCTCTCGCGTGGGCTCCAAGTGGACTCCGAGATTTCGATTTCTCCACTCCGATATTTCAGCCTACATTTTTAGTAGGCATTGATTCATCACATCAATGCAAGATAATTGAAAGAATCGTTTCTTACTACACTTTTAATTTTTAAATACTAAATGTGCATTTCGTGTACCATGCAGTTCCAGTATTTAATAATAAAAAGTTAAGCAAACGATTCTTTCAATTATCATTTAATAATAACTCACGAATAAAACCGAGTTTGCTTAATGCAAAATAAAATATTAAATTTTAATTTTTTTATAATACTATTAATATTTTTGTGCTTTATCCAGAAGACAGGACTCCATAAACAATACCAATATTTCACACCGTATATAACAACTATTTATTTCTCCTTAAAAATCCGCGTATTATATTTCATAAGAATTTTCCCGAAACGTCCCCGATGTTTCACTCTCGCGTGATGTATGACGGTAATAAATCAATTTTCAATGCAGCCGAAATTGCGAGCGATATTTCAGAGAGTCTCTGGAGGAGCGCAAGTGCCGGTGCATTCTCGGCTAACTGCAGTCGGAATCTTATCGCGAAATGGAAAAGTTCTTTGTAAATTTGTACAGGCGCGCCACCTAAATTGAGATCCTCTAGATTTCAAATTCAATTATATAGTAAACTGGAAATATCCGGAAATGGGATAGTGAAATGCATGAAGAAATATTGTGAAATTTTAAATGAAAACTCATAATATTTCTTTAAATTGAAGGTAATTAGGTTTTCACAGTGATAACCTTATAGCGACGCCCGCTAATCCACCCCTTTTTCTGTACATATATAAATGTTAATTTTATGTTTAATCTTTTTTATGTTGGTTGTTGGTTGTGGAAACTTTAATTATTTAAATTAAAATAGTTGTCTTTTCTCCTACTTATTTTTTATTAAACCAAATATATTTCGGGAACTATGTTTCCATCTTCAGTAGTTTCCGAAATATATTTAGTTTAATAATTATAATACCGTTAATTCTTAAAAAAAAAGAAACCAGTGTATAAACTGAGAAATAAATAAACTGATACATATAGATCTAAAAACAGAGAAAATGTGTCAAACATACAGACATTAAATAATAATAACATAAAGTAAAATAAAGTATACATAAAACATAATAAAAACTTAATAAAAAATAAGTAGGAGAAAGAACAATAATTTTTATTTAAATAAATTTATATTTGTTAATTAATATCAACGATTAATAATGGTTACTTTGTGTCCTAAATATACATCTGGTAGCAAATAAAGTGGAGAAGAAAGGTGCTTTTATTCTAAAAAACAAAATATTTTTATAAATTTATATTTTCAGTGCTATCCAAAAGTAACGGATAAATTCTATTAAATCGTAAAAAAATATATTTCAGAAAAAAAGCTCGATTTTTATTTTTAAATTACTATCCTGACTATTAATCGCAAGGGTAATTTACTTCATGATTTTTTATAGTTGGTGTTACCATGCTTTAGATACAAAGCAGTGGGGGGCTGAAAAGTGTATGTCAGGATATTAGTTTAAAAATAAAAATTGGCGTTTCAGAGCATTTTTCTGAAATATGTTTATTTACAATTTTATAGAATTTATCCGTTGCTTTTGGGAAGCACTGTATATATATATATATATATATATATATATATATTTGTAAAGACAATGATTGATTTTTTGTAATTAACAAATTATCATAAGAAATCATTACACCCTCTCTTCTATTAGAAACACTAATGACCCCGCGGAGTAATTAACGTGAGTTCCCACCCCGTGTCCGAGGAGGAATCAAAGAGAGCATGCAACTAATCACACGCGTGTGACTTTTTAATACTGGAAAGCAAAAGAGAGGAATACACCTCGCTTTTCCTTTTATTTTTCGAAAAAAAGGACAGAATCTAATCATCATTGGGGCTAATGGAAAATAGTGAGTGAGAGTAATTATGTACTAATGGCCCTATTCCCGGTAATTACCACACAAATATTCATCATGTTGCACCTTCCTCGTCCTGTACTTTTTTTTTTTTTTTTCGTTTCACTTATTTTGTTCTCGCTCCTTCTCATGTGTGTGTGGTAATAAATTTTGGATTTTTCGAAACCGAACAGCGCGCGCGTACATTTGTAATAAATTACCCGGCGCATTAATATTTATGAAAAAGTAAAAGAATCATTTAAGGTTAGATAATTAATATTTTATCGAAGAGAGGGTGATAAATTTTACGGAAGACAAATTTTATTGCTTCACAAAAAAATGATTAATGGTAATCGATTACGCACAAGTTATAATTAGCAAAAATGTATAAAAATAAGCATGTGGTGTATTGTGAATTTTTAAAAGCGTTTATTTTATTAATTCTAGTGCGTTTTCTTTAAGCGCTTTTATTTTAATTTTAATACCTATTTTTATGTATAATGTTACGAAATCGGGTTTAATCAGACTCGGAAATAAGTAAAACAATGTCTGTTTATTTATTTACAGTACACTTAACACATTTATTAACATCACACTCTCTTTATTTGTTGAGCACTCGGACGTTCGTGATTCTCGAATTTTCCAGAACTTTCCATGACACGTGTACCGTCGCGCGCTCGCCGGATTATTCCAGAGTGTTCTTTCCAGTTGCGTCTATTACTTTCGTTACAATAATAATAAAGGGGTATTATCAGTAGATACAAAAACATACATTTTACAATCTATCTAAATATTGTGAAGAAATAAAATATGTATACAAAAAACTTCGTAACGGGGAAATCGACCACTAATGATAGGCTGTATTTTTTATCTAATTAATTTATTAATATCCAAGCTTTCGGAGCTATTTTGCTCCTTCTTCAGGGAGTTCACTACAAAAATAATAACATTGTGTGACTTAAGGTCAAAAAGTAAAAAATGTTTTGTTAAGCGAAAATGTACTAAGTGCAAATAAAAAAGAGTGAAATGATAAAAAGTGAACAAAGAAAGTATGAAAAGTTGCAGTGAAGTTAATTTGAAATTCATGAATGTGGAAATATAATTACATTTTTAATTCTTGGTATCAGGTAAACACAAAGCGCGAAATCGCAAGATTCTTCCCGCACATGTACAAGGTTAGGTTCCCCCTCGTTTGACCGCACACTGGCTTGTGTACGACCGTTACTTCCCTTCGTGGTTTCTAATAAAATATGTATATTTATAAGCGAAATAATTTCAAATTCATATCTCGGTCCTCGCCTAGGGATTGGTAGGAAGTCCAATCGCGAGGACCGAGTGATGAATTTGAAATTATTTCGTCGTTTCTCCCTGTGAGTAAAGTAAAGTCTGCTGTTTTACCAAACCACGAAAATTTGTTTATAAATTCCATGTCAAAACTCACTCAATACCTTAAATTTTACGTGTGATATTGTAACGAAAGTGAAAGAAGAAACCGTAAAGAACACTCTGGAATATTCCACCGAGCGCGCGACGGTGAACGCGGCGTCATCGAAAGTTCCGGAAAGTTTGAGAAACAAGCACGCTATATAAGCGAGCGCTAGCGACGCTGCAGTCACTCCGAGTCAATCCATCACGAACGTCCGAATTATTAACATAGCGTTGTAAATAAATAATGACAGTGCGTTGTAAATAAATCTGTTAAGTGTACTATAAATAAATAAATAGACATTGTTTTACTTATTTTCGAGTTTGATTAAAGCCGACAATATACAGTAGATCTAGACAATATTACAAAATAGAAAGACTGTTATTCCTTACTTCACTTGTTTTTATAAAAAAAAAGAAAGACTGTTATTTCTTACTTCACATTTTTTAAAAAAAAAGTGAAGTAAGGAATAACAGTCTTTCTATTTTGTGATCAATCACTTCACGTAAACTCAAAAATATACAGTTACTAGACAATATTCATGAAGATTTAAAAAAAACTGTTTATTTTTTTTTTAATTTAAAAAATTTAAATTAAAAAATAAATCCAAATTAACAGTTATTTTTATTTCTATTTCTTCATCAACACGTCTAGATTTATTGTATATTCTAGGTAAAATTTAAGGTGTGGAGTGAGTTTCAATATGGAATTTCTTCCATTGTTATAATTAATTCCTGCAACATTTTTTCTAATATTCACTCCAGCTTACAAAAAAATCCCCAACAAGAGTTAGCTTAGAGGAAATGTTAAAACCAGCAGATGGCCGGGAGGAATCCCAGCATCAACACAAACCGCAAAAGTTCCCTTTGAATTATTATCAAAAATAGTGGTACACTTCCTCCTCCGCCTCCTCCACCTCATCCGACGCGGGCTAAATATAATTTCACGCAAACCAGCTTTGAAGCTATTTTCCGCGGCGGAATAAAATAAGCAAACCGTTTACGTAATGCAGCGCAAACATATTTTACTTTGCATATTATTTTAAGTCCGCCGTTTCGTTTCCTATACGCGTAACGTGCACATGCACTGTTTTAATTAACCGTAGAAAGAAATAATATTTGCTAGAGACTCAATGTGGAAACAGTGAGGTTGTTGTTATTGTTGTTGTTGTTATTCGTGGCTTGTTAGAATGTAGTTTGTTATTCATTGATTTTATGGTCAATTTACTTGCTGTAGGTAAAATATTATGTTTCGTTTCGTTAACTTTTCAAATAATATCATTCAATTATTTCCTGACGATTTTCTTATATGCGACCAAAAACACCTATAGTTTAAACTGTTTATCATTTCATTTTCAAAGCTTATACATTGAATTTAACAATCCGTAGATCGTTAAGAAATTATTAAGTATGCTTAGTTTTAAAGTAAACTGGGTTTCAAACTATTCATAAAATTCTATTTATTTAAATAATTTGAACAGTATGAGGAAAGATTGGACTTGTTTAACCAGGGCAGAGTTGTACTACTATGATTCGAGTCGGAAGTCAGTTATCCTATGAACTGAAAATACGCCTATTTCTATTATTATTGTCTAGTTAAGCAATTAATGTAGTTAAATCATCCTTACAGTATTTTTTATTTTTTTGGGGATTTTTTTTAATTGGAATAAAATCTGTCGACCCAATCAAAAGTAACCCAAATTGAGGGCGTCGTGGAGGGATTGTACGGAATAGCAAGTACAAACAATTGATATTGTCTTACTACTCGAAGTCTAGTTAAGCGATTAATGTAGTTAAATTATGCTTACAGTGGTTTTCAATTTTTTTTAGAATTTTTTAATTGGAGTAAAATCTGTCGACCCAATCGAAATTAACCTAAATTAAGTGTGCTGTTGATTACAAATAAATGGAAATATTTACACCAATTAGAATTAAAAAAAATGAGGACATAATCTGTAGAATCGCCTATTGATTAATGTAGATGCACCCGGCAAAATGATCCCACACGTAAATAACCAATAAATCAAGGCACATTTGATACATCAGATTTTCTCCGCTGCTGGGCGCCGAGGAGAAATTAATTACGGGGATAACGAGCATCGGATAGTTTCTGTCTTAATGCATTCCTTCCGATAATCCTCAAGCCGAGGAACGGGAAAAAATTACCCAATTATTGCGTGGAAATTGCAAATTTTTTCACCCTCGCCGCATTAATTTCCGATAATCTCCCTTTAAACGATTCACATTTGTTCCGAGTCAAACTAGAAGTCGACTCGGTGCGCCTTACTCGAAATGAACGAAATTGAGTATCAACTCAATCTCAATCAATTGATTATTTTATCAATTATTATATTTATTTTATTCCGAAAGATATTCTCATTTTGTTTGTTGTCCCAATCAGGTTGATATATATATATATATTTAATGGCAAAAAGGTGGCGCTTGCGTCGTCTTTAATTTATTATGAATATTTATATATATATTTATTTTTTCCAGCTAAAGACACATTATTAATTATAAAAAAAAATATTTCATCTGAGCCGTTTGCACCGCCTTGTTTAAGTACTCCTTAGTGCTAAGTAATCCTTAACTTATGACATTTGGTTTGCACCGCGCGCGCACGATGTCTAAGGTCTCCTTAAATTTAAGCCACGACGTTAGGTTTTCACCGCGCACACGACGTCTATAGTCTCAAATTTAAGCTATTGTTATTGAACTAAGGGTTATATAGCAGTGACGCCGGCGCCAGCTTTTGCCTAATAACATTTTTAGTTAAAATATTTTCTGATCTGAGACTTACTGAAATTAGTAGCACTATAAATAGAAAACAGTATTCATTCACTTAGTAGCACTAACTAACTTAAGATTTATTCACTGTGTTATCACTCCTTATGTGGAGCTTTTGATAACACCTTGCGGGTCATATTGACAAGAAGTCAACAACAATAACTCTGAGCTCAAACTTTAACTTATACTTGTATTCAAACTTTACACAATTATTACATTTTTTCACTATTAACGAAAAGGTAAAGACATCTGATCAGCCCGAAGGCCGAATCAGTTCTGCTTCAAAAACAATTACAAACTTAAAACTTAAACACAGTGATTATAACGAGAGGACGAGACGTGTACAAAATAAGTCCTTTTGTATGAAAATATTTACACAGCCATTAGTCAGTTGAAAACATTTCTCGGATTTCAAAAATCTAATTACTTCTCTTCGAAATATTTACTTTTCAATATTGTTCAAAACAAGAATTACTGATAGATAATTTTATCTGATAAATATAATAATATCGAATAATACAATGAAATTCTAAGAAATGTTTACAACTGATTATAGAGTCTTCTACTTCATTACAATTGAATATAAGTGAAAACACTGTCTATTACTTAATTATTAACTAATTATTATACAAACAAAATAAAAGACAGTGTATTCATTTGTAATTTAAGATTTTATGGAAACACAAATTCACAAAACTCATCCTTCCATTCGTGGCACACTCAACGCTGCTGAATCAATGGGCGCAACCGAAAAAAGAACAGTACCAACTTATCCCTTTATTAAAACTTCGAACACTTTCACGGTCCTTTAAACGCAACATCACTTTTTACTCATCGAAAAATATATTCTCCAACCCCCGAGGATTGAGTGGTTATAAAAACGCTTCCCGCAGATTAAAAAAAAAATAATGAAAGAAAGAAGAAGAAGAAGGTAAAAGGTTTCTTTTGTTCTAGTAATATCATATCTGTGTTCCGGTTATCCGGACTGTTTGTATTGAACCCCCGCTGACAGGAGACGAGATATTCTCTTATGAAATGTCAATCACGTCGTATCGGGAACGGTTTCGAAATAATAAACCGGATCGGGAGGGGATTTAGATAATGAATAGATGAAACGATACATCTGAAAGGGGACGGTTTAAGTGCTTTTATTTGTAGGTATAGTTTATGTTTATCGTTTTACAATAAAAAAAAGGAGTGATTTTATATATAAATTATATACATGAATTTTAAATTGCTTTCAATTTGATTCTCATTGATCACTTGGTGAAATATTTTAACTGATTTTTTAAACCTTTTCAAATTAAACACTTCGTTTTGTTTCACTATATAAAATTAAGTGTTTAATTTGAAAAGTTTTTTTTTGTTGGTAATTGTTTTCGACAAATAAACAAAACGATCGGTCGTAATAAAAAAATCGTCAAATAAAAAAAATATTAAGTTGAGCAAAAATGTTAGGTTACGATGTTTTATGTAACCACTTGCGTGAAGGTTTCAACTAAATAAAAATTAATGTTGATAAAAATAATACGCGAGTGATTAATGCAGCATCATTAAAGTTAAAACTGCCATAATAAAGCGTACGCGATCCATTCAACGTAATTGATATTGAAAATGAATTACGACTAACCGTAAAAGCGCATTAATTAATGTATTCTGCATTTGGAATAGGAGCGAGGACGGAAGGGGGGTTGGAACATATATCCGACCGTGGATTCCCATTAGAATCATTTTATGCGCACACGAACAACAAAAACGAGTCGCTAATACCTGCGTGACTCGAATATTTCACTTAATTATAATCAAACCTGGTTTACATCAAAGAAATTACGGCGCGCTTTCCTTTCGGATTCCACGCTACATGTTGCGGTACAATTACAAGACGAGGCAAGTCATCCCCGTGTTGTCCGTTTCTTTTCGATGTCTGTCCGCGGGAAGTCGTGTCTGTAATGATCGGCTTTTCGTAATGATTAAATATTGAGTGATTATCGATGTGGATGTTGCACGATTGTTATGGCTTCATCGCGGGCCGAATATTCGATTGTGTTTAGTTATGTAAAAAATAAACAAATATTATAATCAAAAAACCGTTTATATATATATATATATATATATATATATAAGATGTTTTTTTATATGAGGCATTTTAATTAACCAGTTTGAGACATACTATAATATTTTCCATTATGTTTGGTAAAAGTACTGATGTGTTGTTGTGAGTTACGTGAAGAGATTCGAACCTCTAAGCTTAGTACTTTTACCAAACAATTAAAAATAAAACACTTTGTATTCTTTTTAATTGTTTTTTAAAAGTTCTTAGCCTAGACGTACAATTAAATGCTATAACTAATTCGATATATTTTTTTCTTGTACAATCTTTGATTCAAACGAAACAAAAATATCATTTAAATTGGGTTTTTTTATTTTTTTTTCAAAAGATATATTGCTAATTTAGAAAAAAAAGATTTATTTTATAACAAAATATAACTACATTTAATGAAATGTTCAGCCACCATTCATCTAGCATATGGATAACTAGTGATGACCATTGAATGGTGGCTGAACATTTCATTAAATGTGAATTTCGTTTCCTGTTCGCATAAACAGGACAAGTTCGCCTTCCTTTAGTGGACGAAACAATGATTCTCTCGGTCGTCTACCTTGCAGACCCAAATCGTTGACGATGTCACTTGAAATTAGGCAAAAGATGGCGCTTGCGTCATATTTCATTTATTATGAAAAATATAACTAATTTAGACATTATAAAATTTTAATGGTTGATAAATCCAATGAAAATGATTTCCAATAAAAATTACATTTCTGTGAGAATATGATAAAGCGTTTTGATAATACCACTAATAAATCTTTAATACTCAAGAATTTACATGTAATTATATTATATAAAACTTATGATATGTATGTACAAACTTTACTTAAATAAGGGCTATCGACCAAAAGTCTTTCTGTCCGTTTTGATAATATTTTCGTTTAATATAGTTTTTTTTTTTTCGAAAAAGTTACATTTTAATTAAGTTGAAATTACAATAGACATAAACAGTAGAATTTCACCTTCCTTTAATGGACGAAACAACGATTCTAAGTCCCAAATTGTTGATGATGCCACTTGCAATTCAGCAATTGATGACGCTTTTGTTATTTTTCCAATTGTATGATAATTGTGGCTATTGGACGGAATTAATCATTTTTTTAATGGAAGAAAGCAAAACGGAATCTAAAGGTTTGGGTAAGGATATTGAAAAAGTCATTTCTCATTCATAATAATCGCACCGCTAAAATTTACGAAGGAATGCTTTAAAATGAAATTCTTCGAGAAATAAAGCGAATTGCAGGTCAAAACTTTAAACGAATATGGTTTCAGCAAGATGGTGCTCCTTATTATTACGCTCGTAAAGTGTGTGATTATTTGAGCAGAGTTTATTTTTTAACAAATGGGTTAGGCGAAGAGGATCAATTGATCCAGAACCAGATGCCCAGATCTTACTCCCCTAGATTTCTTTGGGATAAAGTATTTAAATCTAGACCACTTAATTTGGAAGATTTGATTTATCGGATAATTCATGAAAATCACATATTGCATATTCCTACTTTTAACAGTAGATATAAGACCACATTTAATATCAATCATAATAGATTAAATTTTGGTGCAAAATCACCCATCAGCATAATTTTTAATAACTTTAATCAACTACCTCCAACTTGTGATATCGTTTTTGAGTCACTAAAATCCATTATTGCCTTATGTCAATCAAATAATTAGGTTTTTATTATTTTCTTTGTAATGTTAAAATACGCTATATTGTTGTTATCTTGTATATTGTCTTGTAATCGGGAAATCTTTGTTTACTGTTGGGCAATAAATATTATTATTATATTGCCTGCACAATATTTATCGAATTATATTGAAGCGACTGTATTTTGACTTACATTCAAAAAATCCTGCAATAAATAACTCGCCCACAATCTCTTCCTTTTTAACTTTTAATTGATTGTTACGTTTTTTTTTGCGTTTATCCCAGTAAAACGCTCGAATATTTCATTAAGTGCTACCGGTTTCGGTCCTAGCGGCCAACAATTGTTGTTTACCTCAGTTCTACCCACAGTGTTATCTTTCTGGTTAACTTCGCCCACTACTTGGGGCTAGGGGTGGGACTTTGCCACGCTACATAAACAGGTAGGGGATCAGCGAACTGTTAGTGTATGTACAATATTTTAAAGATCAGCGTTGACTGGAGTATTTGTAATAAGATCCTCAATTCAACCAGGATTGTTTTTTTTTTATTTAATAGTCAACCGACCAACGAGAGTTTCTCTTGCTTTTAATGAGCCTTCTATACATTATTTAAATACTTTTCCATTTTTCATTAACAATTCCTTCCGCTACTGCCAACTTTTCTTTCAATAATTCTCTGACTTCTCTACACATCCTCGCCTTTTATTTTTGTATTTCTAGTAATACGCTTTTCTCCTTCCTTTCCGCCCTATTTTGCAACGTTTTGATTCTATTGCACAAACTATTTTTTTTTTTTTTCATTAATCTTCCTTTTGTTTGCTCCTTCCTTTCCTTTTTTGTATTCTGCTGCGCAAGCCATCTTTTCCTCTTTTACATCCACCTTCTCGCTCCTTTCCTCTCTATCATCAATTTATTTTGATTCCATAAAAGCCGTCCTTTTCCGTTTTTCATTCAACTTACTTTGCTTCATTTTTTTCTTGCTCCCTTATTTTCAAACTTTTTGATTCTACTGTATAAACCATCCTTTTCATTTTTACATTAATCTTCCTGTTTTATTACTCCTACCTTTTCAGTCTATTTTCTAAATTTTTGATTACCTATGTTGCACAAACCACCTTTTTTTACATCTTCCTTTCTACTTATCTAAGCTTTCAAAAGCAATTAATTACATCACAGTAATTGTTTTAGTCTTAGAACTAAATGGCAATCCATGTTTATATTTGGCATAATTGAAAATAGTTTGGAGAACAATTCTTTAAAATATCCTTTAATGAGAATTCCAAAATAATTTTTATTTCATACTGATAGTTTCTACTTCCACTCTTATTAAACCATTGTCATGTCATTAATTCCACAAGCTATCCTTTATTTTTCCTTATTCATATTTCTTCCTCTTCTCAGTTTTTAGTAACAAAATTTAATTTCTTTTCCTACTTGTTAATTATTGAGGCTCCTACTTTGTTATACTAAACTTTATTTTTCAAGAACGTGTCATTATCAAAACAACGTTGAGGTTGTCGAAACTATAGTCGTCAATAAATCAATCCGAGTTATACAAACAATGTAAAAAAGTGTTTCATTTATTAAAAATTCTTTTCTAATCTACTCCCAAAAGTTTATTTAAAATATTTAAAAGTTATATTTAATTTTCTTTAGTAATAGACCTTTATGCTTTACTAATATGTATAAAGAATCTTTATTGTCAATACAAAATGCATATAAATGTGAAAGAAATTAACAATAAATATTATTATTTTATTTACCGACAATCATCGGTTATCGGCCAACAGCCTTTCTGCCAAAGTTCACGCATTTTATGGGTGTGTCTTATTGCCGGTTAAGGGAAGTGATGAATTGGAATGGGGTTTGTGAAGGATTTTTGAATTTAGGAATTATATTATCGCTTTACTAATATTTATCTATATTAACTATTTTAACGGGACATCCGAAAATGTATAGCGAATTATGTATTTATGATAATATATTACGAATCGTAGTCACTTCAGTTAAATAAAAAAATACAACAATTAATATATTGCGATGTAGCTCTGACAAAAATATACATTTACGATGTAATAGAAAAAAAAATGGGAAATAGGATTGAGATAAAGGAAATTTGATATAATATTTATACTCCAAACAATAAATACAACAAAACACAATTTAAAAAGCTCTGCATCTCAATTTTATTTAATAAATAAAAAAGTTTAACTTTTAAATGCTTATTGCGGTAACGCGAGTGATAATAATTACAATTAATTCGAATGCGCTCTAAACAGTTTCCGCGGAATCATCAGATCGTTAGGAATTACGCCTTGATAATGGCTCCTATACCTACTCAATGGCACAAGTTTTGCTCCCTGTTAATTGTCTTGAATAATTGTTGTCTTCGTGTAAGACAATTTGCTAATAGTTGTTAACAAACTTATGTGTGTAAGCTCGTATATGTGTGTGCCTGGAAATTCTCAACTGCAAACTTGTTTCATCTTAAATCGACAAATTGTATTAAAGCAGTTATTTGTAGTTGTTGTCAGTAGTTAGAAATGATTATTTTTTTGATATCTAAGATATTTGTTGGTGAGTACGTAAAGTTTCTTGATATAATGTAGTAATATTTTAGAACTTTTTTAGAAAGTGAAGAAATGAATAAAATATTACATTATATTATTTTTTTGATATTTATAATTAAAAAAAACATAGAATGTGAAGTTAATTAATATCATTTACATAAAACTTAACATTTCTTGTATTGAATGGCACCGATTGTTTGTATTAGTAAAATTATATGAATTTTAAAGAGGGAAATAGTATTAATTTTAGGACAGAAAGACCTCAATTTATACATACATTAATATTTACTTTCTTTCTTTCTTAATCTTATCCTCTTTTACCCGTGTTGGGTGTCGAGGTTATATATTAACTTAACAAGAATAAATATTGTGTTAGTATGTTCGGTCTAACACAATATTTATTTTTTTTTGTTAATTGTTGAGGCTTCTACTTTGTTATACATTGTAATTCAATTTTAATAAATGAAACACTTTATTACTTTGTTTGTATAACTCGGATTCCGAGTTATACAAACAAAGTAAAAAAGTGTTTCCTTTATTAAAATATTTATTTTTGTTAAGTAAATATAAATGTATGTATAAGCTTGTGTAATGTTATTTGAATAAATATTATTGTATATATATTAATTTTATAAAGATGCCACATGAAATTAGGCAAAAGATGGCGCTTGCGTCGTCTTCCATTTATTATGATTAATTTTATAAATTTTTATTTTTTTATTCCTGTAAATACATAAAGTAAACTTCTTTCAACATACTTTTCCAAGCGAAACAAATTGCCCAAGAAACCCATAATATTGATCCCTGATAACATACCAACTCTTTACACACACACGCATCTATATATATATATTTTTTCATATACAGCAAGATCATTAAAATAATTCCTGAATAATCACCAGAAGCCATCGGATTCCACATGCGCCCGTATGTATTTAAACACAACTTCCTTTTTTTTTCACTCTCCTTCTTCTTTTACTTCTTTCCATTTCAAAGATGTGAATCAGCCGGGACAACCTAATTAATTAAATTATTCAAATAAATTAAAGTCCACGCACAGAGGAGGCGCGCACGCTTTATATCTGCGCGAGTTATCATGTCGAGGGAACTTCAAAACCGGTAGTAAATTTCCCAAGATCAGATAATGGTAATTGTGCGCGGGGCTGCCTCCTCGGGACTTCACCGGGATCTACCTGAAGCGAGGAATTATTGAATCCGCTCGATAATTGGATAGCGTTACGGTACAAAAGTCGTTCGCTGCTACCTGTTTTTCGCTCGAGACGATCTTCGAGTGAATGTGCGTGAGCGCGAGTTTGTGTGAAATAATTTTAGAAAGGGGATAAACAGGCCATTTTAATTCAATATGATTTTTTTTCAGTTCAAAGTTTGATGGTGTGTACCGGAAATTTTTTTACACAAATGGGTTGATACATATAGGTATTCGTTGGAAGAATTGTGGAGGGTTGTTTGGATGTCTGAGTTTGGTAAGGATTCTTAGGGATGATCTTTCGGCGACTTGGAGGTGATAAATAGTGTAAGAACTCATTTTTCTACTATTTATCACCTCCAAGTCGCCAAAGTGTCTCGAAGCATGATACCATACTAATAGCGG
This sequence comes from Philonthus spinipes, assembly GCA_963082785.1. Taxonomy (NCBI): domain Eukaryota; kingdom Metazoa; phylum Arthropoda; class Insecta; order Coleoptera; family Staphylinidae; genus Philonthus; species Philonthus spinipes. Next base: position 22,462,116 of record OY720314.1, read on the forward strand.
GAGATTTCAACGCTCAAATAGGTAAAGAGGACTTTTTTAAGAATGTAGCTTGGACACATGCAATTCATGATGTGACAAATGACAACGGGCATCGTTTGAGCAACTTTGCAGCAAGTAACGGAATGATGATGGCCAGCACAAAATTCAATCATAAAAAACTACACAAAATAACGTGGATGTCGCCTGGACAACGTTACAGTAACCAAATTGATCATGTTTTAGTTAATAATGCAAGAATTTTTTTATATCCAAGATGTAAGATCACACAGAAGACTCAATGCAGAGAGCGATCATTTCATGGTGGCAGCAAAAATTAAACTTATTTCAATAAATAAACAAAAGAGATGGAATACAGAAATGTTGGCGAACTTAAAACTAAAACAGGAGTACGATAAAGAGATAACGACACATCTGGAACACGGAAAGGACACATTTGAAGTAAATATAAACAAAAAATGGAATGATATCAAGAAAGCTATAAACGAAGCTGCAACATCTCAAATTGGCCTAGTACCTAAGCACCAGAGGAATAAATGGTGGGACGAGACCTGTAAATCCCACGTTAATGAAAAGTCAAAACTGTGGAATATCTGGCTCACAACTAAAAAACACGAAGACAAGTTAAAATACGACAGCAAAAGGAGAGAATGCAACAAAATTATTAAACATAAGAAGCAAATGTGGTTGCAAAAGAAAATGGAAGAAATAGAAGGAGAAAGTAAAAATACCAACTCAAAGAAATTCTACAAAAAAATCAATAGCCAAAAAATGTCTCGCGGAACAAAATTAATGGTAATAAAAAACGCACTAGGAGAAATTGCACAAAGTGTGGAAGAAATAAATAACACATGGGTAAGACATTACGAACACCTATTAACAACTGATACTCACCACGAAGTAATAATCGACAATGAAGAAAATTCAGAAATAGAGTTGCCAACACTCAGCGAAATAAGAGATATAATAAAAAAATCAAACACGAGAAGTCGCACACGTAACGCAGAATCACTGGGACTAATCCACCCAAAGAAGAGGACTGTAAGGGCTTCATGGAAAGAAGCAGCGAAACCCCGTGTGGGGTGTTTAGCTTTGTATGGTAAGTCGCCAAAAGATGCTCCCTATGAATCCTTGAGTGAAGGGGATAGCACTGTAATCTAACTGGAGCCGGCTAAATCTTTATCATCTGAGGAAATAATACATTACATATAAATAATAAAGAGATATTGTCAAATTATATTCCTAAACAAGATCTATCGACCATAGGTCTTTCTGCCATTATATAAATATATTTAATAAAATGTCCAGCCACCATTCATCTAGTAATGGCCATTTCGGTTTTTCGAACCTCATCAGACTAGTGTGTTCCATGTGCAATGCCTTGATGAAGGCGGCTGAATGGATTTTATATTGTGGTTAATCATAATGAATTAAAGACAACACAAGCGCCATCTTTAGCCTAATTTCATGGTATCGTCAACGATTTGAGTCTATAAGGTAGACGACCGAGAATCATTGTTTCGTCCACTAAAGGAAGGCGAAAACTTTTCCTGTTTATGAGAACATTCATTTAATATTTTTTTCAGCCAGCATTCATCTAGCGTATGAATTACTAATATTTAAATAATATAAAATGTCCTAATAATTATTAGGATGGTAATTATTAGTATGGTAGAAATTTCTACCATATACAAAAATGTGCATTGTTTTTTATCTGATGATTTTATTTATAATTCATAACTAACTAACCAACCATCTTTATTCAAATATGTATACGCATGTACAATAATATTCAAAAATTAGAATTTTATTCTGTAGATGATGATGAATCGGCTATCGACCGGAGGTCTTTCAGCCCATAATTCATATTTTAACAATTTTTCTATAATAAAAAAAATATCAGAAAATAAATGCGAATTTCTTCTTATGATAGAAATTATTAGACTTGTCCTAATAATTTCTTTCACAAACAGAAATTCGTATTTATTTTTTTCATTTAACATTATTAATCTCGACAATTTTCGCGGCTTTATTATTTCACACAGAGAAATCGGAAGAGAGAACGAGACAAAAAAAAATGAAATTATCCAATTATTAATTGGTCGGGCTGGGATGGAGTATTGCAGGAGGAGCTCATGAAATATGTATCAGCTTTTGGCTAGTGGAAAAATAAGCCTGAAGGGTTACGTGCCGCGAATGAGGAAATTCGATAGTAGCCCCGGGCCGTGTTCGGCTTGTTTCGGCTAATATTTCCCCCCGGTTTTTCATTTCCACTTTATGAAATATGATAATTCGATTTTCCCGAGGAGCGGCAAAATTGCAGGCTTGGGAAGAAGTGTGTGCGGAGGGAGAGGATGTTATGTTTTCGCACATATTCCATTTCGTTTCACAACAACAACATAAGGATATGAAACAATCAAAGTTTTTAATTAAAAGCCTGTAATTGCAGAGAATGAATTATATTGAGGAACCATTTTTTTGCTTTAAATATTCTCCAATTAAAAATTACTGTCGATGATAAGTTTTGAATTATGCGAAGAGTAAAAATTGTTACATTATTTGTTATAGATACGGAAGATTAATAGGAAAACATCACGGTAAGTACAGAAAATGCATATTTACGCAAATATCGAACCTGGTAAAGACTTTTGTGTTATTACACACATTAAAACACAACGTAGGTATGAATCGAATAATATATTTACATAAGACCTGGGTTCGAACTATTTCAACTTTTTTCATTTTTTTTTACAAATTGTAATTACGCCAGAATTTGTGTCACTTAAAAAAAAATCAATTGCTTTTAACGTTGTGTATTAAACTTCATTATAATCTGACCTGCTATTTAGATAAAATAAATTAAATACAGAAAAATAATCAAATAAAGGGTAGAAAGACTGCCGGTCGATAGCCCAGACACTCTAACTTTAAATATTAATAATTAATGTCTGTCAATTCGAATGTAATTATGTTGATGAAAACAAATCAACATAATTACATTCGAATTGACAGACATTAATTATTAATATTTAGTGTTAGAATGTCCGGGCTATTTGTTTTCATTACATTCGAATTGACAAACATTAATTATTAATATTTAGTTTTATAATGTCTGGGCAACATAATTACTTTCGAAAAATCATTTCATTATTCTTCCCCAAACTGTATCTTTCTTTCTCCTCTTTCTCTCTCCCTCTTTCTCACGAGAAGAATAATAAAAAAAGAGTAAAGGAAATTGAATCCGGATCACACATCCAGTTTACAACAAAAGGTGGAGTGAACCAATAAAGTCGGCGTAAAATTACCTGACCTCCGAGGGCCGCGTCGTTTGCATATATTACAACTATCGATTCCTCGCTGAAGAACGCGATAAATTGAATGCGGACCGCCAGTTTTTCACTGTCTAAGTGTATTGGTCCCGCCGGCCCGATCAAACCCCGGAGTGCATTTTCAAATCAAGTTCGTGGAAAGTGGAGGGGAAAGGGGGAGAAGGGGGATCGAAACCTAAGCCCGATCCCGACACTAACTTACCGACAATCTTATATTTCATAGCCGGGATAAGGGGGAACTGATGTGTGTTTTTGTTTGTTCGTCGCGAATCGGCCGCTCCGAAATAAAAATGATTAGAGATTATATCTTTTCGAATAGTTTCGTACACGAAGAGGGTTTTCTGTTGTTGATTTAAGCTGTGGATAAGCGTTGTGGATCAGAGAATGGAGACATTAATAAGAAAATATTCACATTATAAACAGGACAAGTTCGCCTTCCTTTACTGGACGAAACAATGATTGTCGGTCGTCTACCTTGTAGACCCAAATCGTCGACGATACCACTTGAAATTAGGCAAAAGGTGGCGCTTGCGTCATCTTTAATTTATTAAGAAATCGTGGTACTTTCCCCAATAAATTCGTGCAAATAATTTCTTGATGAACATTTAACAGGTTGAGCGCCATGGCTACTTAGTGAAATCTTTCCCCTGGGCCAAACTATTTACCAACTACAAGTAATAGATGCTAGATGTGGCTTTCCATTATTTTTTTATAATTTTGGTTAAAAACAATGCAAGAAAATTAAGGCGGACACCGGTGTTCCATAAAAATAACTTCAGTTAAACACTATTTATTTTATAAAATTAGAAAACAGCTATCAGTAACCTAGTACCAGTTTTCAATAATTAAATAAATATATTTTAATGAAGTCATGCTCCGAGGTGGTTATATTAGTGGGTTTTTTCCAACCTCTCGTAGCGAATGCGGAGCAGAAGCGTGCAGTACCACATATTTTTTTTTGTTTGTTTAAAAAAGAAAAATGCATGAGGCCCTCTAATTAATTTATTAAGATAATAAGGCGTTAACAAGCAATGATAATGTAAAATAGTTTTCGGATGAATTATGCCTTCAATTAATTAAAATAGGTGCTGCACTCAATGTATTTTATATGTTGTGCTTTCATTTTATTCTTTATTAATAGAAAAACAACACGGTAAGTACAGAAAATGCATTTTTACGCAAATATCGAACCTGATTAAGACTGTTGGGTTATTACACACATCAAAACACAACGTATGTATGAATCGAATAATATATTTACATAAGACCTGGGTTCGAACTATTTCAACTTTTTTTCATTTTTTTTTTAACTTTTTCGAATGAAAACCTTCATTCTAGACGCGAGTCTTTGAAATGTTTTTCTAAACCCAACCTAATATACAGACACACTATATCCGTCAAGATAATTAATCAGACTTTGTATTATACGACTTTTTTTATTATGGCATTAATTTTAATAAATGAAACATATTGATAAAGACACACTAAAGTTGTCGAACCTATAATTAAAAAGAAACAATCCTAGTTAAACACACAAAGTTAAAAGTATTTTCATTAATTAAAACTTCATTACAATTTATAGCAAAGTAGCAACCTCAAAAATTAACAAATTAAAATTTATTACGGGAAAAATTCCATTTCTCTAAAAAAATCCTTAAAAAAAATAGATTTCCAAAGCATGCCACAAACATCAACTCCAAATTATTAAAATATGTCAACCGAATTGTAATTGTTTCGAACGCATCTGCCATGAAAATTCATTAATGATATAAAAAATATATAAATTCCACGCATTTTGGATAACTCCTCTAAGGTAAGGATTTACAAAATCGCGTGTAATATTGTAATTTAACTAACTGCAAATGTGTGGACCATCTTTGTTTCATTTTATTTAATTTATTTTTTCAAATTTTAATTCCATCGTTTTTTTTTTCTCCCTCTCTTCTTTTTCTCTCTCATTTTTTCACCGTAGGCTAAAATCCATATACGAAAGGAAGTCTCCGAAAGGATGGGTCAAGCCTGATAGGCACGGAGGGTATGCCTCTTCTAACCTCGCGTAGGCGTGAGAATGCATGTGGGATACCGGCATCTCGCAACTTCTTTTCCTTTTTACATTTCTCTTCTTCGGCTTGTCTTCGCATTGAAATTATTCATTGTGTGTGCTCATATGCTCGCGTAGAATTAAATTACAGCGTGTAAGACAAAAGCGCATTGTGCGAGTGTGTGATGTTCGAATTAATAAAACGCTACAACTCGCTTATTCTTTTTTTCTTTTTTGTTTCGATCATTTCGTTTCAGCTGGGCGTGTGGAATTTATGTAACACCTTAATTTATTCATAGCGATGCACGTAGTGAAGCAAAAAAATAATAATAATCGATAATTACAGATTTTATTTTGTTGATTGTGTTTGATGGATTGTAATGCGTCGATTTTCTTAGTGTATTATTAAGCATCATGGATGTTTGGTAATCGAATGTGTTGTCATTGTAAGCGGCTAGAGATCAAAGCTGTAACGTATTTTTGTTAATAGTTACATTACTATATACAAGGTGTACATAAAATGAGTGAAAACCTTCAGGTAACTCAATTGATTAATTAATTTTTAATAGAAAATCCAAATAAAAAAATGTTGTATGGTTCTTCATTGAGGCTCACGAGGTCTTCGGAATTTTAAATATGTGACTATAAATTAGTATTGTTTTTTAAATATTTTGTAAAAAATCAATAGCATTAACAATCAATTAGACACGTGTATAATTCCATTGATGTAAATGATTAATAAATCGGATATCTTTACAATTTCATAACTTCATCAGAAGCATTCTTTTAATAAAAATAGATCTGGCAATGACGCACGCTCGTTTGTAAAAGAAACGGTGTATGCAACACCTCCAGCGGATGATGTAGCAGTTATAAACAGGGTAAATGCACACTTGTTTGATCCAGCTTTGCCAAATGTATAGTTGTTTTAAGTGGCCCGTGAGACTTAAGGAAGGACCGTGTGACTTATTTTTGTTAATATTTTCATCTAAAAATTAGTCAAAGAGTCACGCTACCTAAAGCTTTTCACTCATTTTCTGTACACCTTATATATATATATATATTTCAAACACACAAATTATCGTGTTTATAAAATACATATTATCCACAATTATAAAAGAAAAATAGGCAGAAAGACCAACTGTCGATAGCCATTTTCTGTGGTCTAACAATGTGTAAATGATTCTATTTATATGTATTATAAAATTATATAACGTAATATTCAGAAATAAAGATTTTCGATATATATAAAAGAAAAAGGTTGAATAATTCGATCGCTAATTGAATTTTTAACATCCAAAATCATTCCACAAAAAATATAATTCATGTTAAACGTCAATAATTGCAATAATTACGTGTTAAGTGAGAAATTTAAATAACTTAAGGTAAGCACAAAAATAATTTGTAAGTGATATCAGCAAAGTGTTTAATTTCAAAAATTACCTTATTAATAACAACAGAAAGTTTGTTATTGATAATGAGCACTTTGTGTCTCGAAATGTACATCTAACATAAAAATAAAAAGTAAAGTAAGGAATAACAGTCTTTCTATTTTGTGATCAATCACTTCACGTAAACTCGAAAATATACACCTTATTAATAAGGTAATGTTCTCTATCTGAAATGGTATTAGTTTACAAACTCTACAATTAAGCGTGTTAGTTTCTGAGAATTAGATGATCCACTGAAGCATAAATTGATAATTGCATAAATGAATCGATTGATTAGGAAAAAGGCTGGAGTCTGTTGGCACATGATCAGCAAAATCTACTAAGAGCGCCTGGAGCTTCACCTACCTCCCACCAGCTAATGAGTATTGAACCAAACTAACGGCGATCGGTAGGATATTGGATTGATATTTGCAGTAGTAATAAGCAAACATTGATCTTGTATAATTCTGGGCCATTTATCAGCGGGCGTAATCCAGGAAGTCGCCGTCGTCGGTCCGTCCTTGTTAGCAGTTAGTGCATATAGTGGCTGGGCGGGCGGCGAGCCGTGGCGGCGCCATTGCTGCGCCCTGTTTACCCTAAATACAACCCCCGCGGTACGACACGGTACGCCTTCCCCGACCTCCCCGGATTTACCGAGCGTGACATACCGCTGGCTGTCGCCACTGGGAAAAAACGGGGGGCGGCCGGGAGGGTTTGTTAAAGCTTAAAGCGCGTCCATCCAAATAATCGTCTCTTTTGCGTACGCTGCGTTAGTAAAGATACGCTCGGGGTGAATTCACATGAAGGGAAATTGTGTGTCAGTAGTAAGAAATATAAAAAAAACAATTCGGGGAGGATTCTCTTTCCTGATTGAAATGTATTTTGTTGTCAACAAAAGCAAACTCAACAATTAAAAAAAAGAAAAGATATTAAATACCAGAGTTGCAGTTGGAAAAAGGGATTGATCGAATTTTATTGATCATAGCCAGAAATATTCCTTGTTTAATTCCATTGTAATTTAAATAACTGCAAATCTGCAAATGTGTGAATCATATTTGTTTCATTTTATTTAATAAATACCGCATTTAAAAACAAAATGATGGATGATACGTAATTGTAACGTATGACTGGTGTTATTTGTCGTTACGGTTCTTTTTGTACTTAGTATTTCCTGAGTTTGTTTATCGAAGACGCGATTTACTCAACTTTAGTCCAATCAAAGAGGTTTAAAGTTAAAAGACTTGTATTTAATTTAAATCATACGAATCATATGAAAATACAATCTGTCAGCAATTTAGAATTTTAAGATTCAGTGTTTGGACTTAGGATCGTTGACTGTCTTACTCAACTGCCGAAATAGAAGTGTTCTCAACGCCAGAACAACATCATTTCTTAAGTGATCAGATACACTAATAGCTTGTATGCATAACATTGAATAACAATTATAATCTTGTTTAATTAATAACAATAGATGATTTGGAATGGAATGTGCAAAATATTTAATTTACTAATCACTGCCATTTCCAATGTTATTATCTATACAAAGCGATAACTACACAAAAATAACCATTATATACAACATAAAAGCATTAAATCTAAATACAATTGAGAGGTACATTACATAATCACTGATGGAAATAATCATTTTACGATTCATCATTAAATTTACAAGAATGTGAAGATTGAAAATGCAATTCCTTCCTTAAAAAAATACCTACGTGAAAAAACATGTACATATTAAACATTACAGTTTCTTAAAATTTTGAAACTTTAAAATGATTAATCTAATATAAGTTACTATAAATTTGGTTTGAGTTTACGTGAAGTGTTTTATATCAATAAATTAAAACTTTGTTTACTCCTTTCTTCACTTTTTTAAGAAAATGTAAAGAGTAAACCAAGTTTTAATTTACTAATATAAATAGTCGTGAGTGGATTGTTTTGGATAAAACCCGTAACAACTTTTCTTCACAAATATTTATTGCTACTGCTTAGTAGATGATTAATCTAGTCAATAGTGTAAGAAGCAATATATAATTATATGGAAACTATACCCACATTCAACAGTAATGAGCACAGAGAGTTGTTACGAGCAATGTTGATGACAGTTTATGATTTAGCTGCTATTACCAAACCTTAGGACGTAGAGAAACGCGTTGCTGAGCTAGTCTCTTCAGAATTCTTTGAACAGGGTGATATAGAACGGGAGGAACTTAACATTACTCCAATAGATATTATGAATAGGAAAAAGGAGGACCAATTACCACTAATGCAGGTTAATTTTATAAACTCAATTTGCTTACCAATTTATGAGTTTTGCTGTGCTTTCTGACAAACTTATGCCATTGGCGGATGGAATAAGGAAGAATAGAGAACATTGGCTGGAAATTGCTGCATCCCAAAGCCTAGTAAATGATAATATGGAGAAAGACTCAAATGATAATATGGCTATTTCCAAACCAAATACACACGATGCGGAAAGCACACATTTGATAATATGTCTTATTAATTCAGTGTTTAATGGAGATAATAATAACCTTCCTGATCCCTGTTTGTGTGGTAGATAATTTTCCATAAAAAATAATAATGAATCATCGCATCCTTTTATGCCAAGCATGTAATAATTGTTCATCATACCCGGAAAAACCAGCATGTATGTACCTACTATGCATTTATATGTAGATACCATTATTTATTTGTAAATGAAAGAAAACAAAGACTTACAACTGTTACTAGATGTAGCACAAACTAGAAATATTTAGTCAAATATGTATAAATTAATAATATATATATATATATAACAATCTTTATTAACAATTAAGTTTACAATAAGGTAACAATCATTGATGATGTATATCACACAAAAATTAATTAATTGTTAAATGGCTATCGACCAGAGTCTTTCTGCCAATTAAAAATATTAGTTTCTAATTAAATATAAACAAAATATGATACACTTTATGTAGTGCCTAGTCCTTTTAACACTTAAGCAAAAAAAGCAAGGAGTAAAATCAAAATAATCACGTTTTTATATTGTTTTTCTTCCATTCAATCAATACATTTTGCTCTCTTAAATCTTCTATTGTAACTGTAACATTGTGATATTTTTATTTTTTAATTGTGCTTTTTAAGATAAGCATGTGAAACCGTATGTATTTTCAAATATAGTATTAATTCATGTGTCAACCAAAGTATTTTTTTGTGAGGCAGACGTGTATATGTTCTTTAGTTTTTCTCTGGTTTATTTTTTTAGCAGTTTTTTTTATTTTTGAATGAAGCTTTCTGAAGATGTTGAAAATGAAGTATTTTGGTAACACTCGGTAACTGTATATTTTTATTAGAGATGGATGGCGACAAGAGATGGAACTAGAAATAGATGGAAACTATACCATGAAGGGATATCTCGTAATGAGTTTAGGAACTGACATATCCTAGATACCTAAGCTAAAATAACCCAAACTTTAAAGATTTTGAAGATACATGAAGTTTTCTTGGAAGTTAGATTCTCATATTACAATTTAGAAATAATTAAGATACGTGAAGTTTTCTTGAAAATTATATTCTCTTATTATAATTTCGAAAGAATACAAAATGAAGATACTTGAAGTTTTGTTTGAAAATTATATTCTCATATTATAATTTCAAAAAAAAAAAATGAAAATACGCGAAGTTTTCTTGAAAATTATATTCTTATATTATAATTTCGAAAAAAAAAATGAAAATACGTGAAGTTTTCTTGAAAATTATATTCTTATATTATAATTTCGAGAAAAAAATGAAAATACGTGAAGTTTTCTTGAAAATTATATTCTCATATTATAATTTTGATGAAAAAAAAAAAGATACGTGAAGTTTTCTTGAAAATTGATTCACTTACTTACAGTTACCGAGTGTTACTTACTACACTATTATTAATAATTTTTCCTCCTGTTTGAGCCTTGTTTATTTACAATGAAATTTAACAAGGAAATTTTCTGGCAATGATCAATTAAATTCGATCAATCCCTTTTTCCAACTGCATATTTTTTATTATTATTATTTTTTAAATATTTCTCGGAACGTTTTTTTATCGAATTCATCCGTTACTTTCAGGAAGCATCGTAAATAATATTCATCATTTCAAATTCACTTATTGAATAAACCCTACCCGGAATTTCTTTTCCCCCGACGAACAATACGCGGAGAAAACCACCGCACGTATCATTCCCAGCATTTCCAGAATAAAACAAACAAAGCGACTTCAAAGAACCCCCTAAATGCACCAAATTAAAATCCCTCAACATATCCTTACATCATTTCATTCTTTGTCGTCGCGGGCGGCATGCAATTTTCCGTCCCGACGCGGATCCCCGGTTGCACTATTAATATAAATATATTACGAGTCCTCTCCGTCAATAACACCCGCTTTGTCTCCGCCACGGCGGATCCTTTGTCCGGGACACAATAGTCTACAATTTCCGTTCGGGATTATTTCGTAATTTGGGTGTATTTCATTAAGCTTTTATGTATATATAGACACATACATCGCGCGCGGGAAGGATGGATCCGTTCCCGCTGTCTTGTTTTGTATAACAATGGGTTTTTCGAGTAACCTGTCATTATGTGATTAGCGTGGTTAATAGGAATTATATTGTGAACGGTGTTTTCTAGGTGGTAATTATACTTGTGAGCCGAGCGAGCGCGAGGGCCTTATTTGTCGAAGGGGAAATTATACGGTTTATTTGTGTAATTTCGCCTAATCAAGCAATTTGTCCCGGGATAACTATGTTTGTTTAAATTCACGTTGTCTTTTGCATTATTCATAATTGGCTTGATTTTATAACGAGCGTTTAAACTTTAAAAGGAAGTTTACTTTAATAATCACATTATAATATTACTTTATAAAAATACGCGCATATAATTTGTTCGTTTTTTAAAAAAAAAACCTCATTTATATTTTATTGTGGTTTGTAGTTTCCTCCTAGTTCAAAAGACTCGTCCTGTTTATTTTTGCGTGTCACGAAATTGTGTTTAATACATACTTTGAAAATTTGATACTAACGAAATAAACATTTGTTTAGATATAACAGCTTATATATTATCATAATTTTCATAGAGAAGATGATTTTTAACAAAAAATGTTATAATACACCATCACAAAAAATCACAAATATAGAAGTTATTTGCATATTAATATTGTTTTTTCAGTAAAATCTAGATATTATAAATAATAAAATAGCAAAAAAAATCATAAAAAGAAAATATCTTTTTTATTATTAGAATAAAATTAATTTTATTGCAATTTAAATAACTGCAAAAGTGTGAATCATCTCTATTTAATATTTTTTGTATTATGCCAATGGCGTTGCCGTTAATAAACATTTATTATTATAAATTGTTAAGCCTTAGAAAACCATCTTGTCGGAATTTCTGCCTGTCCTTGTCAGGTTCTTATCGATTTATTTAATTGTCATGGCTGCTAACATCATTGTTAAAATGCTCGTTTTATTCAATTGTTATTTATTTATTTATTTATTCCCAACAGAACATACATCCAATTACAGGGAATGTAATAAAATAGCAAACATTATTACAAAATTATAAAAATCATAACAAAATCTTAACCAAATGCGAAATATTTTTTAATATGGTGGAACGAGAGTCAAAAAAATTTCTATGAAATGATGCAAATTATTGTAAATTATAAGCATGGATTTAATGGGTGAATTATAGCGTAAAACGGAATTACTATAAGAAATATAAAATAAACTGTTGCTTCTTGAATTAAATCGAGGTGCATGAAAATGTATTTTAGAGAGCAAATTAGGAACATCAATAGCATTATTTAGTAAGCCCTTTAAACAGTACTTTTGAATTATTACGTCTATTTTGTAAAGACTGCATTTCAAATATTTTTAAAAGATCATAATAAGCAACATCATTGGACGGATACTTCTTGAAACATTTATTATACAAGATTTTTAGACATTTTTTCTCAACTTTTTCCAAGCTATTTTTATAAGAACGTAATAACTAGGCAACCAAATGACACACCAGTATTCAACAATTGATCAGACATATGAGTAATAAAGTTTCTTTCATAACATTAATTACAAGCATTAACGTTATGAAAGATTTAGCTTACTAAATCCTTACAAGTACGTTGAATAAAACCGAGCATTCTGAAATTATTTTTATGTGGTCGCGAAAAGTAAATTGCTCATTAAAAGTGACACCTAAGTCACGTTCAAAAGTAACATTGTGTAATGAGTAGGCATTTTTAATAATATTTTTCTTACGAGAAAAAGACATGCATTTACATTTGTTTAAATTCAAACATAAACTATCAATAGTAAACCACTCATGTATATGTAATAGATTATGCTGAAATTTCACACAATCTCAATCTCAGTCAACTCTCTCAATGACACTAAATAATTTTAAATCATCTGCAAATAAAAGTACATTTGATTTGAGACCAACAACAATATCATTTATAAATATGATAAACAGAGATTGGAGCCCTGTGGGATACCGCTTCTTACTTAAATGAATTAAATTCATTAAATTGAACATACATAAGTACGATTGAATTAGAGAAACTGTATTTCTATTAAGGCCATAAAGAGTCAGTTTCTTGCTAATTACTTGGTGATTAATAATATCAAACGCCTTTCTAAAGTCAGTATATATTGTATCAACTTGTTTGCGATTGTCGAGATTTTCAGAAATATATTCAGTTAATTAAATTTGATACAACCGATCTTCGTTTAATGAAACCATGTTGGCGTGTCGTAATGAAGGTAAAAACATGATTATACATTATCATTTCGAATAATTTTGAAAAGTTATTCACTACGGTTATTAGCCTGTAGTTTAATATATTACATTTATAAATTACTGTTTTATAATTAATTTTAACAAACAATACATCGAACGTATGTTGTGTGTTGATATAGATACAGTTGAAAAGGTCGAAGCTTTATCACCACTTTTAAAGATAGGCGTGACTATACCAATTTTCCATACTTCTAGTACGGTACTCGTAGTAATAATAAGATTATAAATGTGTTTAAGGGGCTCAACAAGACAATTAACATAATATTTTAATATAAAGACAGGAATTCCATCAGGTTCTTTTGTATTATTGCCCTTTAAGTTTTTAGCAGCAAGTAGGATTTCATCATCAGATAATATACCAATACCACAAGCTGGATAACAGGAGACATAATTGTATTTAGAATTAATGTCTTCTTATCTTTTGCAGATCCTTTATCATCTTTAATCATGCATTGTTATCTTTTTTTAAGTTAAATTAAATCTGTACTTTCATTGGGTAAAATCGCATAATATTGTTATTGTTTAAATGAAATTGTAATTAATTTTTATATGATTTATACAATTGTCTTGTAATTGGGAATGTTCTCCTGTTCAATAAACGTTATTATTATTATTAATGGATTGTAAAGACACCGTTAAAATAATCAGCAAAACCGTCAACAATTTGCTGAGGCTTTATTAAAGTATTTCCATTATAGTACATAGTATCCGGAATTCTAGTTACTTTCTTTTTGATATTTACATATGAAAATATTTTTTTGGCTTCATGAAAAACATTCTGCTCAACTTTTTCTATGTATAGTTTATGATCACAATTTATAATTCGATGAATTTGAGCTCTTATTCGATGTAATTTCTCTTTTAAATAATTTAATTTATATTTTCTGTACATTTTTATTACTTTATTCTTACATTTTATAAGCTTATATGTTATGATTGCTAACTAACTGTTATTGTTTAACTTCTCCAAATATGATGAATTGTTTGATTATTAGGGAAGGGTGGATGTAATAACTAACTGTAATTATTTGTATTGTGTGTTATATATTTTTTGAAATTGGTAAAAAGGAGAAATCCGTAAATTAATAACATAAATAAATTCTAATAACTTTACATTCATTCGAATTAAATAAAGGTGTTTTTATTTCTGTAATCGTTAAAGTCAATCTTGCTGCCGTTTGTCAGCCGTTCGGACCACCATGTCGACACATTTGCTACCAGTGTTTTACCACAGAGATAGTATCTCGAAAACCGTCTCCCTCTTTTTTTCTAAATATTTTTTCTTTAATTAATTGCCAGGTGTGTAACGAACTGTTTACCTGAAATGTGTCTGTGTTTAGTTGCATTCTTTAAAAAACTGCAAATGTTTTGTAAAATTCCTTTTCAATGTTTGAGAAAACTGAATAAAGCAAAAAGAGCAAATGTGTGTCATCTTCGATGTTTGAGAAAACTGAATAAAACTTGTCAAAAACGGCTTCGGGCCTCCCTTAAATCTAACAATTTCAATTATTGATGCAATTTCCATGACTAATTTTATACTTTTCAAGAAGCATATACATAATTAAAATCTAGAACACCCTAAATATTTTTTTTAAAAAAATGATTATTAATGCTTCTACTCTGTTTTATATTGTAATTCAGTATTTAATTAATTAAAATTAAACTGGATGAACAGTCGCGTTTCTGTTCACTCCTTACTGAATCTCGCCTCGTGATTTGTATATCATGGTAATTTATTATTGTTTTCTATATATACAGACATCTTTATTCAAACAGCGGAATTACTATTCTTTACAAATATTTATGTTTAAATGAGACTATTACTATGTTTTTTACCACTTTTATTAATTATATAATTAATAATAAGAAGTAAAAGTCTCATTTAAATTTGATATGTTTTACCACGTAGTAACGGTCGAAACCATCGTGATGCAAATATTTATATTTGTAATACATATTGATGGGTTAGTAGGTTATCTTCTGCCCTGTCATGAATTTATGGTGATTTGCAAATTATTATTTTCTATATTTTTAGATTTTTTTCTTTTTCTCTTATATTTATATTTTGTATTTCATTCTTGGGTATACAAATAAACTTATTATTATTTAAAACAAAATGTTAGTCGAAACTGTAGTTTGTTTTTTCTTGCAAAGCCACAGCATAAAATCGAAATCTTTGATTTTAATTCTTAAATATTTCATAGAGCTCATTTGTAAACATTTCCATAGAAGAAAAAAGAAGAAGAAAAATATCCCAAACCCATAAAACAGTGAATATAACTCATTCGAGAGTTAGATTTATTTTTTCAGGGGATTTTTTTCTCAAACAGTTATTCTAAATGGAAAAGTGTATTCATTCACTTTATTTAAATAAATTAAATAAAAATTATTTGAAAATAATTAATGAATTATTTCCACATTTGGCTCTGTTATTCAAAGTCACAGAGCTATTTCCACATTTAGCTCTGTGATTCATAGTCACAGAGCGATTTCCACATTTAGCTCTGTGAGTCAAAGTCACAGAGCTATTTCCACATTGAGCTCTGTGAATCAAAATCATAATTCATTAATTATTTTCAAATCATTTTTATTCAATTCAGTTATTCTAAATTTGAAAATAAAAAATCCTATCTAGCATACGGATTCACAATCTTATAGGATTTATTTAACACGGGGAATGTAATAAATGATTAAGATTAAAAAATAATTAAATATTTTTAAAGACATAATAAACCATTAGCTAATTAAAACACATTTCCAAGGATTACAATCGCGCATGAAAAACCATCGTAATTAAAATACCTTATATATTTTCCGAACCGTCCGATTTGCATAAAAGTGCAATTAAACGAGTGAATAAATGCACAGATCTGAAATTTATGGTAACGTGTGATTCACGCAAGTACGCCCTTTGGCTTTCTTTCTGTCCCTCTCTCATTCTCTTCACGTTGCATTGAAATATACGTACATTTAAAATCATCTCTCTCTCCTTCTCTTCGCGTTGCATTATAGGAAAGCACATACTTAAAATCATTTCTCTCTTTCTTTAGCACCGCATTGCATTGTAGGTAAACGCATATTTCAAATCATTTCTCTTTTTCTTTCTCATCGGATTGCATTATAGGTAAACGCAAGTTTCAAATCATTTCTCTCTTTCTTTCTCATCGCATTGCATTATAGGTAAACGCATGTTTCAAATCATTTCTCTCTTTCTTTCTCATTGGATTGCATTATAGGTAAACGCATGTTTCAATTCATTTCTCTCTTTCTTTCTCATTGCATTGCATTATAGGTAAACGCATATTTCAAATCATTTCTCTTGCATTAGAGTAATACGCATATTTCAAAATTAATGAGCCCGAAACGGCGGCCAATCTCCGTACGAAATAAATTTCGTACGATAAAATAAAACGGTGATGATATCTTTTCATGCAGATGAACGCATTGAATAAAATCATTAATGCCCGTTTGCACCGATTTTACTTTAAGGCCTCCTTAGTTAAGGATTCCTTAAAAGTTAAGGAAAGAATAGTAGAGATTGGATTGCACCGCTCATATAAAATCTCCGCTTAGTTAAGGTCTCCTTAGTTGGGGGAAAATCTAGTGGAAAGTCGGTGCCTAACTTCATGTCGTCTATTATTCTCGCTTCCTAACCTTGAAATCATAGAAAATTATTATTAATTTTAGAAAATCACAACTATTTCGGATAATTATTACCGTTATAAACATTATAGAAATCAAAAGAAACTTTAAATAATATATTTATTTAAGAATGTATACATTTCACCATTTTTTTATAACATTATCGCTCGCTTTCTCTACTTTATTCGTTATCTATAAATTTATAGGTTAGAATCAGCTGTACGTCAACGCTAAGCCTGCTAAGGAAGCCTTAGTGAAGTTAAGCCGCCAACATCGGCGGCTTAAATTTAAGGAGACCTTAGACATCGTGCGCGCGCGGTGCAAACCAAATGACATATGTTAAGGATTACTTAGCACTAAGGAGTACTTAAACAAGGCGGTGCAAACGGGCATAAGTCGGGAATGGCCACGCGGATGGGGCTTTGTGTTTTCGAAAAGTGGAACGGTCGGTCAATTAATGTCCCTCCACTTTTGATTCTGATGATCTTATCTGTTTTAGAGTGTCGCTCGAGTGAGTTTTATAGGTTCGGATTTTATAAGGATTAGTTGTAATTGATTGAATATATGCAGGATGTACAAGTAATTTATTTATTTTTTAATTAAATAAGTATTAAAGGCGATTTTAATCTCGATGGAAATATTGTTAAGGGGAGGAAGACATGTGTGTTATTGTTGATTTTAATTTAGATGTAAATATATTCCTTGAATTACTTTCTCAGTTATCACTTGATGAAACATTTTGAATAATAAAAGGTAAGTAAAGTAAAATTAAAATCAATTGGTTTGATAGACTTTGATTAAAACACCAAGTGTTTTAATCAAAGTCTATTAATTAAATATGTTTGACCACGGGTTAAGTGAGAAATTAAGTCAAAATCAATTGATTTGGTTTACAAAAAATATATGTATTGATCCAACTAGTTTCGCCTTTTAAAGCATTATCAAGAAAAATTTGGGGGGATTAAGACGCATCGTAAATCACGTAAACACACGAAATCATTTTTATCATTAAATTGAGAAAATATATCATAATATAATATATCATAATATAATATATCATAATACAAAGTAAATATGAATAAATCATTAAAAATCAACCAATAAAACACAGATTAGATTGAATAATGGTGAAAATTGTGAAATACGACAGAGAATGATGAATAAAAACCCATGTGGTTAAAATGTTACATTGAATAACTTTAAATTCTCGACTAGTTTCGGGTTATTAGCCCATTTTCAAGAGAATTTAAAATTATTGGTTGATTTTTAATAATTTATTCAAATTTATTTCATACAATATGAACTACTAATGTCTAAATATTAAAACCATTAATTATATAAAAAGTAAATAAATAAAAGAATTCAATCAAGTAAAGCCAATATTTTTTATTTTAATAATTAAAGTCTCCACATCAAATTTACATAACATTTATTACAATCTTCTAATTAATCTAATTAATTCTACTCGAATTTAAATGTGATTTCTTTAATATTTTTTTTTATTTATGTACAGAAGATTGATTACAATCAAGTTGGATGTCCACAACTTGATTGTAAACTTGATTGACTTTAAATTAAATAAATTAATGTCTTTTCTCCTACTCGTATTTATTTTACTAAATATATATTTCGGAAACTATATTTCCATTTCCACTAGCATAAAAATTGTTTCAATAAAAATAAAAAAATATTAAAGAAATCACATTTAAATTCGAGTAGAATTAATTAGATGAAATTAAATTAATCTAGATCAAACACAATTGTTACTTATCAAAGACATTTATCTCGGAAAAACATAGTTGCAAATAAAATATACGGCGCAATCCCCCCTTCTTAATGAAAATTTATGTGGCCGTTCGGAAATGGGGAAATAATCCATTCAGATATATTTTTTTGCTTCGTTCTTGCTGCCATCTTAGGTCAGCAGGACCGGCGGCTCGCAAATAACACTATAAGTTATTAGAAAAGGGCGAATGTTCCATTACGCGCCCTCTTTGAATACCCAGAGGTCGTACAAGGGACTATTTCATTTTATGCTGTTGCTGCGATTACAAGTCGAAATCTGATGAGTTATTTTTTTCTTCTCTGTTTTTTTTTTTTCTCTCCAGCGGATGTATAATGTTGTTGTGAATCACCAGAAATATTAAAGAATTAAAATTGTTTTCGATGTTGAAATGAAATGAAACAAGTTGTTTGTGATATATTGTAACGAAGCATCTGGATTCTTAACAATCTCTATTGACAATCAGATCGTTACATGTCCTTTTTGGGATTTCCTCAATTTGCCAGGGTTAAAAGATTAAATACTCAGTGAAAAAAGGGAGAATGAGCGGAACTTAATTTATTTGACTTTCACAGAAATAGAAAAAAAAACGTCTTGCTTGATGTTATGGTTTTAGTTTATTGTTGTTTATGAACGGTAAGTCCATTTAAATACATATTGCTTTATACTAACTATACATTAAAAGATAATGGAGGGTTACAATATAAGTATAATTAATTTGATTGAAAATGTCCAGAAGTGAAGTTGGTCTCATCAACACCAGAACAACCTGGGTTATGTTGACTTTGACGGATTTTTTCACTGCGTATTTATTCACACTAAACTAAATAATGTAAAATTAAAATCAATTGGTTTGAATAAATACTCTTTTCTTATTCGTACGCAATGAACAAGAGAATAAAAAAAGTATTTGTATATCCGTTAAAATCTCGTTGATATTAATAGACAAGGAATTGAAGAAGAAATAATTCATATTTCTTTCTAAATCATGCTGATATTAACGGACAAGAGCGTTAAATTAGTATTATCACACTTGACTCTCCACGAATTGCAAATATCAACACGTCATTCCTGGTGAAATATATTCCGCATGTTCGATTGGAGTTAATATCCGTGGGAGGAGAAGAGAAGAAAATCCAGCCGAGGAGAAGATTAATCTTACACTCATGGGAGGGGATTAGCGTGGATTTTTAACACAGCGCGCCGTATTAATTATAATTAACGTCTTTAGCGACGTTCCATTGCGATTTATAATACTCTTCGGAGATTTTTCTCCCAAAAGAAAACAAAAATAAAGAGAAGAAAAGAGTGCATTAAAACATAAAGACTCGAAGACGCGACTAGAATGCAAATTATGTTTACGACATGTAATTTTCCAGCGATTCTGGTGTTCTAAGCGAACGACACCAACACTAACGCACACATGGATGCAAGCGAGGGCCCGCATATGTTAATGCTGTTAATTTGCATACGCGAAGACAGCCATCATATCTACGAAGATGACGCTTACACGATGCACACTTGCATTATACAGCGCGCTTTATCATTAAATTTATGTTGTAAGATATTTGTTTATTTTTTTTTTGGAGGGGGGGGAACAATGCCGATGTTGGTGCACTCGCGCGAAATGTACGTCTGCGTCTCCCCCAATCTCTTATTAAATCGTATATTCTGTTTACAATTTGAAATAATGTGAAAATGTGTGTGTATGTGTTCGAGTGTGGGAATGGAGATAGCGAATGCTTTTAATGAATCAAAATGCTCGGGTATTCCGGATTCAAACTAGAGGGGCTTGAGTTTCGGAGAATGTCGCTTTTGTGAAATTAATTTTATCTTACTGGAGGAATAAATAATAAAAAAAAACATTTATGAAGAATTTAAATTACATGCATCATATTGTTTCAGTTTTGAAAAATACGCTGAGTAGAAAAAAAATCTTACCATTCAATTAAACTTATTTTAAATTGTCTATAAAAGCAATATTTTAATATATGCAAATATTTTTATTCACGGACTGTTACATTAATTGTATATTTATACATATACATATATATATATATATATATATATATATAATAATCTTTATTAACAATTAAGTTTTTAATAACGTAACAAATTTTGATTATGTATATTACACAAAAATTAATTAAGTGTTAAATGGCTATCGACCATAGATCTTTCTGCTTCATTAATTGTATAATACAGAACTTTAAATAATTTTGGGATTGTCCTTTCATGGGCTATCGATCCAAGGTCTTTCTGCCTATTTTAGTGTTTTTAATTAATTTCTCGCTTAATTATATTGAAATATAAACTACTGATTAAAAAAAATCACAAATTTTTATTTTATTTTCTGAGTAGTTTCGATTATAAATCATTATCATTCCTTCTTTGATAATGATTTATAATCGAATCATTACGTGATGGTATCATTAAAATAATAATGATCTTTATTAACAGATATATACAGCAAAAAATATTAAATAAATATTAAAAAATTACAAAAACAAAAGTATATTTTAAATCTGTTAATTGGCTATCGAGCAATGTTTTTTCCGACTGGTTGTTCGTATTTATGTCTTTGTCATGAAAGAGTTATGTCGATTTTTAACTGACTATGTAAGAAGTCACTGTCGGTTATGTTCGTAATTTAACTGTCATTAATGTGGTGAAGTGATGCAATGAATTCATGAAGAATAAATATTATTATTTATTATTATTATTGTTCATGAGTTCATTGCATCACTTATTTTCAAGGAATGAAGGAATCGTTAATGATGGCTTATTGTATTTTTTTTAATGGCTTACATTAAAAATCCGCTATTTATATTCACACGCGATAAATATTTTAATTTTGGACATCGGTATCAAAATTACATTTGAATTTTTAGCCGCAGCATGAATAATGCACAAAATAAACAAACGATAGAAAACGCGAAATAATATACAAAACGGCGCCGTGTATTATACCTGTTACTCGTTCGTATTCAAATGCGGCGGGAGAGGAAGAATGGAGGAACGGAGAACGTCGGACAAGTGATGGGCAAATTGAATTCGATTTCCGACCCCCAGGGAAAATATCCGCGGGCCGCCGCCGGCGATTTGCGGCCTTTTCGACTCGCTTACCAATTTGTTTCCAATGAAGAAAAGAAAGATAAGAAAGAAACAATAAAGAAGGGGGGGGGGGGATTCAAATATTTGATTTCAGGGTAAAAGAAATCGTAAACATAATTTGAAAAAAAAACGGAACGATTTCATATTGCTTTAAAAAACAATTATTTTAAATACATCAGTTAATCACATTTGCTTATATAAATATCGAGCGTATTATTTTTATTTTGTATTTTGTCGTAATTTGTGATTGGTAATTTGCCTTTTTTACTTTCCCAGGACCCCTGTCCAAGGGAAAGTATTGTGATCGTGAAAATTTTCGAACCGCCAATTTCAACAAATATGCACGTTTTGAGGTCCCCTGAGTCCATTCCATCGAGTTTTGAAAAATGTCTGTGTGTGTGTCTGTGTGTGTGTCTGTGTGTCTGTGTGTCTGTGTGTCTGTGTGTCTGTGTGTTTCCGCGATAGCGCCTAAATGGCTAAATGGATTAAGACCAAACTTTATATCTAAGCTTTATATAACAGTGGAATGATCTGAAAAGCTTTTGGTTAGAATCAAAAGTCATTAAGTGCAACTTTACTCTTAGCAATTTTTCATTTTTTAATTCGGATAGAAAAATGTTTCAAATAAAAGTTTTAGATCTTGGAAAATAAATAATTTCTGTTATAAAACTTTTATTGTAGGACCTCCGGTTTTCATTTTATAAGCATTTATCTGATAAATTCCCTTAGAGATTTTAATTATTGAAATAATTATTTTAATGACAAATGAAACGTCAAAGTGCCGTCAAATTCAACTTATCATTCGCAAACGCCTCCAGTTTGCAAAAATGAAGAAGAGTGTGGAGGAGTGATTTCAACCTATTGTAAGGTAAGAAATAACACACTTAATTACAATATTCTTCTAAATACTCGGCTTTAACTTTAAAAGATAACAATCACTTTTTTCTATTAATCATTTTGCTTCCCTATTAAATTTTCTATCAGAAACTTATTTGACCGTATTCACCGGGGAAAGTGCCATGATGGACACATCACCATTTTTTATACATATGTTTTGTAAACTTTTTAGAGCGTCAGACTTTTCTAATAAAATTTTTAATATGTAATTATAATTGTAATTTGGAAATGGAGATTCCGTTAATAAAGTAAATTGAAATTGAGCGTATAACAAAAATCGACGACGAAATTAGCGTTGGAAATCTCGAGTCATGTCTGTACTAAAATCACACGCGTGTTGACGATATTAGGGGTTATTAAAACCTGACAGCTTTACGCGTGCGCGTGTGATCTTATTACAGAAATGATTCGAGATTTCCAACGCTAACTTCGTCGTCGATTTTTGTTATACGCTCGTTATTTGCGATATACTGTCTTTTTTAGGCTATTAATTTCTGAAACAATGCACTTTTAAGAATTGCCACTTCAAAATATTAAGCTTTTTATTGTAATTCGTAAATTTAAACAATAAAATAATGTTTGCGTCCTGGCTCCTCCACCAAAACGTTCGTCTTTCTCTCTGTGCAAATATTGCTATTTTGAAATATTACGCTTTTAACTGTAATTCGAAAATTTGAGGAATTAAATAATTGTTTGTCCCGGCGCATCCACCAAAACTATCTCGAAATATTAAGCATTTAATTATAATTCGAAAATTTTAGGAATTAAATAATTGTGTGTCCCGGCGCATTCACCAAAACTATAGTCACTTTTCTATACAAGTAGTATTGCCTCGAAATATTAAGCTTTTAACTATAATTCGAAAATTTGAGGAATTAAATAATTGTTTGTCCCGGCGCATCCACCAAAACTACAGTCACTTTTCTATACAAGTACTATTGCCTCGAAATATTAAGCTTTCAATTATAATTCGAAAATTTGAGCAGTAAAATAATTGTGTGATGATTATTTGTAACTCGAAAATTTGAATATTGGAATAATTATGTGACCCGACACCTCCACCAAAATTACATTGTACTTTTTTGTATTTATTTTAATGAAACTTTGTGGTGAAATTATTTAATCGATGTCTATCACCCTTGTGCACTATAATTTTATTCATAGACTTTGATTAAAATTCAACGTTTGTTTCACTGATTTTTTAAATTTCTACTTAGTAAAAGTTTAATGAAAATTCATTAGTTGATTATTATAAATGAAATAAAAAGAACTCGAAAATATTTTATAGAAAATCTTTATTTCTGAAAAATACGTTAAATTACATTACAATATTTACATTACAATCATAAACCTCTAGTTAAGCCTCAGAAAATGGCTATCGACCATCGGTCTTTCTGCCTATCGAAAATAATTAACAAATTATTTCTTTTTTAACTACTGTGATATTTTGTCTTACGTAACGTAAGTACTTTAAACAAAATTCAATAACGAACATTTCTTGTTGCATAACAATAACACATTGTACAATGCAAGACAATACTTTTTTAATCGAAAAAATAAGTCAAATTTTGAACACTCATTATTGTATTTTCTATCTGAAACAAAACTATATTTCAATTTAATAAAATTAACAGAATAAAAAATCTCACAGAATACACAAAAAAAAATTTTAAGTTTTGTTATGTCTCCAACAAAACTATTCAATATATAGTTATTTTAGTTTTTTTGTGTATTCTGTGAGATTTTTCATTCTGTTAATTTTATTAAATAATATCCTAATTTATATCCCCCGTGCAGAATATTTTGTTGTTATTGTTGTTTAAGTCGAGTGCTATTGTCTGATATATACGGGTGTATATTTTACACTCCTCGTGAAATATAGTATTACGGCGTGGCAGTAACGAGACCGCATAGTGGCTATCCCCGAGAACTAACCCTCCGTACATACAGAGGGGGCTTTATATAAATAAGTATTTTATTATGGGGGATTTCCAGGTCAAGGATTCTCAACTCGTTTAAAATACGACGCGAAATAAATGGAATATCTTGGATTAATTTCTCAATTTTCCATTGGTGAAATTAATTTAAATAAAACAAAAATGGTGCGAAATTAAATATATTTTTTATAATATAGATAGAATATAATATTATATTCTATTTCAGAAAGAATTCAATATAATTGGTCAAAAATTGATAAAGAGGCTAAAGAACCTAGACATACATTAATATTGTTATAAGAATACTATTTGTTACTTGCGAATTTTATTTAGTTTTTCAGAATATTTCCTTTTCACATAAATATCATTTTCAAGTAAACACGTTTGTTATAACTTTCAAAATATGTTTATTTAATTGATTGACGAGGCTGATAATTGTTGAAAGTTCATAATTACTTATATTAAATAACACTATTTAGTCTTTAAAAGTCTATTGTAATATCGCTACAATTGTTTCACCACACTGTGGCTTCTTCAGACAATTAATCATTTCTTCGCCCGAAGAAATTTATTAAAACTTGTTTAATAATCAGTAAAGAAAATACTGATTTAATTCCTAAGAAAATGTTTAATTAATCCATTTTTTGTTTTAATTTTCTTTTCTCATATTACTATCTATCGCAATCCCCATCGTAATAAATAACTTTGTTTTAGACAATTACGCCGTAATGCAAAACGCATACATAATACATGAATGTGTGGCATAAACTGACGTTCTATGGAATAATTAGTATTCATGCGGAGTAACTGTCGACAAGCTGCAACAACTCTCGACTGGAAGGAACAATGAAAGTGCCGCCCGCCTGCTCTGCCTGCATGGCTGTTTCTTGCGAACGGACGCTTTTCACGTTCGCTTGGCGGATTGTTTTCCGTATTATGGATCGTCTAACCTGAGAAACGAGAGTCGAGAGGAAAACCGGAGTTTATGATGAATATTTTGTACTAAAAAAATAAATACAGTTATTCTATATAAATTGAATTAAAAATCTATTGGGAAGACTAGCTATAGAAAAAAGATTATTTAAATTTTAAAATCTGATTGAAGTTGTATTTTGTTATAAAAATTTAATTCTATCGAAATCTAGAAATAAAAAAAAATCTGAAATTCATTTACTGAAAAATATACAAATAATCTAGGAAAATAATTTAATAATATTTATTACGCATTTATATATATAATATATCTAATGCTAAATTATGTTTTAACCGTATTATTGAAATAATGCACCAGTCTTAAAATTTAGAACCGTAATTATATTTTTGTTAATTCGGCAATAATTATTATTTAGTGTATATTTAAATAGCGTAAAAATAGAGACAGGAAATTTTGTAAAATAAATTTCTGTGGTTGTATTAGAAATAAATATATATATATATATATATATATATATATATAAACATTTTGTATTCTTTTCTTTACTTGCATCTTAATTAACTTTTAAATAGATTATTAAATTATTTTTCTAGATTGTTTCTATATTTTTCAATATATAAATTTCAGATTTTTTTATTTCTAGATTTCTATAGAATTAAGATTTTATAATAAAATAGAACATCAATCAGATTTTAAAATTTAAATAATCTTTTTTCTATAGCTAGTTTTCCCAATATATTTTTAATTCAATTTATATAGAATAACTGTATTTATTTTTTAATAAATTATTAAATTATTTTCCTAGATTGTTTCTATATTTTTCAGTATATGAATTTCAGATTTTTTATTTCTAGACTTCTATAGAATTAAATTTTTATATCAAAATACATATTATGATAAAACTCATAAAAATACATACAATTTATTAAGTATTCAATTGAGTTAAGAAATTATTTTTAATTAATACATAATTAACATAAATTAAATAATCAAATAAAAATGATTTTAAAATAATTATTAAATA
This sequence comes from Philonthus spinipes, assembly GCA_963082785.1. Lineage (NCBI taxonomy): Eukaryota > Metazoa > Arthropoda > Insecta > Coleoptera > Staphylinidae > Philonthus > Philonthus spinipes. The sequence continues at coordinate 22,489,063 of OY720314.1, forward strand.
ATTCTCACATTTAGCTCTGTGATTTTTGACTTACGTTACGTAACTGTGACCAAGTAAATAAATACTCTTTTCTATTTACATAATTAAAAAAAATATTTATACGAAATACTGTACAATCTAGGAAAATAGATTTTACAGAAGTTGCAGAAAGATCTGCCCTGCGAGTGCTTACCAAACTTGTAAAATCCCACCCATTAAAGAACGTATTGAAATCCTTTCCCTAAAATTTGCCACCAACCCCTTCATTCATGATATCATTGTCTTTTTATGCCCCGCAACCTGGCGATCCCTTCCAGATATAAAACTCCAGAATCAACCATCTATCAATTCATTACATCCAATCACCCTGACATTGACAATGACGTTTGAGATCATAACATTTAAAGAAATGACAAAGACTGGACAGAGACAGGCTGAAAAACCTGGTCGATAGCCAATTTGTGAAATTTATTATGTATAAGATAGTAATGTAATGGTTTCCTAACATATTGTGTATATACTGTGTCAATTTCACAAATAAAGATGTTTGTATTTATAGATTATACAGTATTTCGTATAAATATTTGTCAATTTTTTTTACCAAATGGTTTAATTTTTAGAACAAATCGAACAGCCTTAAATATGTATATATTATTTTTTGAGATTTTCTTCTGCATCCCTAAAGGTCACATCATGTCGTTGTCTGTAGCCTCGCGCCCAGTTCAAGATAATCTCCCCATAAGCGTCTCCAGCGACCATCAATAAATACACAATATATTAACAAGATTATCTTTCCACGGCATACACAACCATCAATATACGGCATATTTTAATATTTGCATACATTACAAACACCGAGATTCCCGTCGCTTGATTCGGCTCCTCCGTCGATGGAGTATAAATAGTCAATGGATTTTCTCTCTTTAAGCAGCTTACCTTCCTCCGCATTTTTTTTTGTTTGTTTATTTTTATTATATGTATATAAACAAATTTTTATTCACACTATAAAGGTTATACAAAAAATAAATAAATAAATGATATAAAAATAATTAATAAATTATAATCCTCTTATAATGCATGTAGGTGTTAGTCTATCTAGAGTTAAGTATTTCTGCGTTAATTTTTATTATTTCCACTGGAATTAAATCGAGTTTGCTAATTCGATTTAATCGAAAAGCGCCGTCCGCAACATTAAGTGCGTATATCGTGATAAATTGCGGGGAAAACTTAGCCAATACACGGAATTTCTTGTGCGCCCGGAGCGGGGCTATTAATAATGGAAACTTTCCGCCGCGGGGTTGTGAACAATAATATGTAGTTTAATTACCTTAACCGAATCCATCCCCGCACACGCTCCTGCCCTTCCCTTTCGAGATCTCCATTTCTCATGGAGGCCGCCTTTATGTTTGGGTTGAATTAGGTTCATGCGGGATAAACATTGTTTGTAATTGAATAATGTTTATATGTAATGAATATATTTGTTTTTAGGAAGAGAGAAAGAGCAGATAGCGACGGAATAAATAAGGAAAAATTAAAGATTCTCACTCGGTCGTTATCTGCTCTTTCTCTCTTTCTAAAAACAAACATATTTATTACATATAAACATTATTCAATTACAAATGAGTAATTTTGTCGGTGTTAACTTGGTGGTAAATTTTCAATATAGTATATAAATAAAACAAAATTACTCTTTTATACCAAAGCAGGTGTACATTATGTAATTCAATGTCCGGCGTGGGTATTTGCTCGGGAAGTAGTTGTTTTGATGTGCATTTGTTTAACGTCTTTACGTCAAAAGTCGCAAAGCTAAATGTGGAAATAATTTATTAATTATTTTCAAATCATTTTTATTTAATATATTTAAATAACTGTGACCAAATGAATGAATAATATTCTTTTCAATTTTTTTATACCACTTAATTTTTTTTATTAATCGTGACTAGTTTCCTTATTAAATTTTAATAACCACCAAATTCCATCAAAATTGTTCTGTCGTGTCTTGAGACGTTGTTAAATAACTTTTTTCTTGGTTTCGTGTAACGTACGGAGCGTTTCACATATGCGAAAGTGAGCGCGAGTGAATAATCGAGGACTCCGGAGCAAAGAAAGGGCCCCCGAGTTTCCGCGGAGTTTATATAATGATACTTGACAAGCGGATGGTTATGAAGTCATGTTTCCTACATGTTAAATTCATAAGAACTTCGGACAAGTTGGAAAACGCCGCGCGTCGCTCATTCCCCACAATAAAAGTAAATAACACTTTTCCTCTCGGAATATCCGGACGGACGTTTTTCAATAATTTACGAGCGCCTCCGGCTCGTACAGAATTTGCCATATATGGAATACGTATGAACGGGTGAATAATTAAAATGATAAGAAAATATTGTAGTTTATTATTTAATAGTAATACATTTTAAAATAATATAGCATTTTTAATTAATCCTGCAACATAATAAATTAAAGACGACGCAAGCGCCACCTTTTGCCTAATTTCAAGTGGCATCGTCAACGATCCTGCAACAATTGTTAAATAATAAGAAGAAAATTAAGAAAAAGAAGATCAAGAAATTGTTCACATCTACCAACGGAAGTAATATCGTGACACAACTGACAATTTGAAAGGCAGATTTTTGATAAAAAAAATGGGTGTTTTAAATGTTTCCCCATTATTTCATATCCTTTATAATAAAAAATAAATAAATAGATAAAAGCAGAACGTACTTTTTATAATTGTCCGTGTCATTGTTATCTATGCGTCCGAAACAATATATGTTGTGTGTAGTGGAAAGGTGGCGTTTCACGCCGTTCTTAGTTTGCAAAGAATTTTTCATAATTAGACAGGAAATTGCGCTCGCATCATAATTCACGGGCTATTTTTGGAATTAATAAAGTTTCATTACTTCGCGCTGGATGCTCCGTCCTAGTTTCGCGCCAGTGATTAATATTTTTCTTCCCATCGTAATATTGGATGTTTAATTAAAAATAATTATTTCGTGTTATTTCTATGATGGTAAAAAAAAACATATAATATAGAATTTTATTATAAAAATTTTATGAGAAAAACTGAATTAATTTAAGGGGTAATTTTTACAATTTTTTTTTGTATATTTAATCACTAAATCTTTGCTGTTGACCGTGGATTATATTAAATTATTATAATACTCTTGATCATGGTGGATACGCCGGGAAAATTGTGGCTGGATTATCTGTAGCATTCTTCACATCGGTGAGAAAATCTACTTAGTCTTTCACCTTGGAAGCAAATGTGAGCTTATATGAGATGTCTGTCGATTTTCATGTTTTTGAAATTTATTTCTATTCCTGCTTGTGCAAAAAATAACTTACATTTAATTTTGGCGACATATACAGAAGCTGAAGAAAGAAGATGGTCTTCCTAAAGTTATGTCTTATGGTAACATAATACCCATAATAGTGTACAAGATATATCCGATTCCTTCGCAGATAACTTTGCTGCGAACTATAAAATGCCCCAGGGTCAAAATAGTGCTTCTCCACGATTCTCTTCGCAGTATAGTGTGAGTGCGGGAAGTGACAAATTTATTTTTAATATTAAAGACATTTATAGTGAACTTGCATCATTATCTGATAATTTTAGTTGTGTGCCAGGTGACTTTTTAAGTAGATGTGTTTGTACCCTCAGTGAGCCAATATATTTGTTATTTACTGCGTCATTGTCGCAGGGAGAGTTCCCTGCTTTTTGGAAGCATGGCTTTTTTGGTACCAATTTACAAATCGGGAAAGAATAGTGAAATCACAAATTATAGAGGAGTTGCCTTTCAATCTGCAATTCCTAAAGTATTTGACAAAATTATTTCAAATCAATTGCAATGGTTATCAAAAAACATTATTATTCCGGATCATTATGGTTTTTGCCCTGGACGCTCAACGGTGACAAATTTATTGGTTTACCAATCATACATACTGGATGCCTTGAAGAATGGCTATCACGTTGATGCTATTTATACAGATTTCTCCAAGGCATTTGATAGGGTGAATCATGAATTTCTCATTAATAAACTCTGGGACTTCCAATTTAATGTTGAAATAATCAAATGGATTCAATCATTCTTGACCAATCGGACTCAATCAGTAAGGATAGGAAATTTTACATCTAAATGTATACACGTACCTTCGGGGGTTCCACAAGGAACACACAGTGGACCCATCTTATTCTTGCTGTTCATAAATGATCTAGGTCAGTCGCTGGAGAATTGTGAATATCTTTTGTTTGCAGATGATTTGAAATTGTATAAAGCGATTTCAAAGTCTGACGATACTTGCAGGGTACAGGCTGGCTTGGATCATTTACAGAGTTGGTGTGTTCGAAATGATTTGAATCTCAATGTTGGTAAGTGTAAATACATGAGATTTTCTAGTAGGAATGCGGAAAATAATTTGTCATATGTTTTAATTGACGTTGTATTAGATAAAGTTGATTTAATGAAGGACTTGGGTATTACGTTCGACTCTAAATTAAATTTCAACCAGCACATCGACTTGATTTCACGCAAGGCAATGAGAAATCTTGGGTTCCTATTAAGAAACACATCCATGTTTAATGTTTCGACGTTAAGACTACTTTACTGTTCCCTAGTGCGGTCGAAGCTAGAATACGGTAGTATAATATGGTCTCCATTTTATTCTACACATATAGAAAAATTGGAGAGAGTACAAAACAAATTTTTAAAATTTATGTCATTTAAACTTGGGATAACATCTGTGGAATTTAATATTAACATTACATTGAACACCTTAAACCTGAAATCATTGCAGTCTAGAAGAGTTGAATTGGATTTATGGTTTTTTCATAAATTAATATCAGGTGAATATTTGTTGAAATGTAGAAGCAAGGTGGTTTTCAATATACGTCCCTGTAAGCAAAATTATTCACTTAACAGTCCATTGAATAGAATAATAAGATGTATTAACCTACTCAACTGTGATGTTAAATTTGATATATTTGGTAGTTCGTTCATTACATTTAAGCGTAAACTTAGGAAATTACTTTGATTTTGTACTTTTTTTTTGTACTTGCATATACATTGATTGATTGATTGTAACACTGGTATATATGTATATATTGTATTGTTTTTGTAAAAAGGTGATTCCGTAATAAAATTATTATTATTATTATTTGTTCTACATTAATTGAATAGAGAGCAAATTTACAAATATGTACAGAGTTTTTCAGTTGCATTTCCACATTTATTAAATTAGATTCATTAAAAATTAAATAAATCTATTAATTATTTCGACATTTTTGGATATAATGAATGACTATTGTTTAACGTACTTACTTAAGGTAAGTCAAAAGTCATAGAGCTAAAGACTTTTGACTTACCTTAAGTAAGTACGTTAAACAATTATCATTCATTATATCCAAAAATAATGTCAATTGAATTAAATGGTAAAGACGTTTCAGATAAACGAATACGTATTTGATATAATGTAAAAAAACAGTTGAAAGAACATTACATTGTGTTACTTATTTCCGAGTCTGATTAAACCTGATTTCGTAACAATATGTTTTGTAATTTGCAAAGAAAAGAAGATTTAAATTGCTTTTAATTAAGCTAATTTTAGCAAACTTATTATGTGAGTACACAAAAAATCGATTGTTTAGTACAAAAATTTGATTCATTTTTTTTTTTTTATTAAAGATTGAATTAAAAAAAGAGAATATACAATCATTGTGAATAAATAAGAGGGTATACATTTAAACACCCGTCGTGAAGCCGGAATGAGTTTATTTAATCAGTTGACAGTATCGCGATCGTTACCGCCACAGCTACTGCCCGCATCGAGTGCACTCCGCTCCGCTCCACACCACACCACTTCTGTGAATCGGGGTGTAAGCAAGCCCACCTCGTTGTGTCAACCGACAACAATCACTCGTGCACCGTTTGGTGTGCTGGTATTATTCAGATGCCCCTGCTGTCGGGGCCACACAGCGCGCCCCGTCAATGCCACAGCGGGGATTCCCCTCAAGCTCGACCTGGAGAGGAGAGGATGTGCAATACACATATAGCTTACGCCAGTGGCGCACCGCAATTTATCGCGAAGAGGGGGTCCCGAAGAATGCCGTCATGAATACTAATTGGGACGGTGAGGAGTGGAGAGAGGAGACGGTTTCGGAGAGGACCACCTCTGCTGAATGTTCGATTAAATTTAAATTTCTCTCTTCCTAACACAATTCCAGCGGATATCGAATATTACCGCACCCTCCGCTGCACTTTATTTAATTACGATAAATTCCCCCTTCTTTTTCTTTTCCTTTTTTTTGTTCTTCAACGGTTACACCCTTGCATAAAAATTCAATGTATTGACAACTCCACTCGGTTTAGTATAAAATATATTTCAAAGAAGAAATATTACATTAAATACAAATAATCACATAAGGCGGAAAGTCCTTAACATTACACTAAATACAAATATTCACACAAGGCAGAAAGACTTTAAGGTTGCGGTTTAGTAGAAAGAGATAGGTATATAGTAAAATGGAAAGAACCGTTTAAAAAAAACAGCTTTTGGATTTAATAATATGAATATGTATTTACATTTTTATTTGCCTAAGTATAAAATATCAGTCTAAATAAAAAATAAGTCATTAATTTTCGTGTATTACGTCAATTTACTAGTTCAAGTTAGAAAAGAAAATTGTAAGATATAATGACATTAATAGGTTATGTCTGCTAAGTTATTTATATGCAGAATTTAGTGAAATCCTTTAAATTTTCATTGCACAAGTTTTTATTAGCAAAAATGTAATTTGAAATTTGCTATAAATTTGATCAATTTTCATTGCTTTTCATAATTGATTTTCACACAAACTAAACATTAATATATTTTTTAATTCATCTCATGAAATTCCTGCTTATTTTAAGATTACTTTAATGTGTAATACAATATTGTTTATTGATCACAACAGCAATCTAACTTGAATTAGTGATTGCCAATATTTATATAGCTATCTCTTTCGTCTAAAATGAACCCTTGAGTTTTGAAAAATGCATATGACTTCTAGTATGAACAATAAATTAGAAGAAGAAAGAATTTTGTTTTTGTAATATATTGTTATTTTTTTATGTTTGTATTACATGTGTAATTGTATCTTAGAAGGAATAAAGATGTTAATATATATATAATCACACAATAATTTAGACAAGTAATTCCCAACCATTTTTTGATTACGCTGAACACAAAAATCTTCACATCCTCCTAGTTCTAACGTTTCGTTTTCTTCGTTGATTGAATCTGCCCTCTTGCTTCATTCTATCAGATTTAGTTTTCCTGCAAGGAAATTCCAAAATTGGCCCAGTTTTCATCCTTACTAAAGCAAATTTCCCTATAAAAAATCGATTTTTTTTATCTAATACTCCACCTGCTACTCGCTGTTGTTCATTTCTTCGTTTTTGAATTTTCCAGAGAGTCGATTTTTTTTACTTTATTCCTCAATTAATTAAAATCACGGTCGCTCACGCAACTTAAATAACTGTATTAACTAAAATAGGTTGCCCATATTAGGTGGATGCGCCGGGATTTATTTTCATTTTATTACCGATAATTTTTGTGGAATTTTTTACAATTGAAGCAAATATATTTTATAAATTTCAACTAAATATACACCAGAATTTTATTATTTAGTGTCATTTAATTTGCAATAAATCACGTTTATCTTTTTTTGTTGAAAAGACACATTATTTAAATCTAACGGTTTATCATACATAACCATAAACAACTTTATTTCTGATATTGGAATATACAATTACAATACAATATCTAACAATACACTAACGTTCACAATATATTTCCAACTCTGAAACTGGATATCGACCAGTGGTCTTTCAGCCTACGGATTATCATTATAATTGGTTTCGAGTTAACGTGAAGTGATTTCAATTAATGAATTTAGAAACTCAATCACACAGTTTTTTTTTCCTTTCTCAATCTTGAAGAGTATGTGCGAGTTAATTTTGTTGTCATCGCTGCATCGAGAAACGTTTTGTATGACTTTTTCTATAAAAATCCTTTTAAGACTTAGGCTAAACTGTTTCTCAAAAAACAATCGCCGACTTTTACGACAGAGCTTCTTAACCAAGACAGGAATATGGTCAAGGCTATAGTAGGTTTACTGACAGGACACTCTAGGCTCAACAAACATATGAGCAAAATAGGGCTGGCAGAGGATACGATTTGTAGATTCTGCCAAGAAGAAGAGGAAGATCTTTTTCACATCCTGTGCCAATGTGAGGCCCTAGTAAGGATTAGATATCTAAAGATGGACAACACTAAACCAAGCGCAGAGAGCTTCACCCAAGGCTCTCTAGGAAGGTTAATAGGGATTATCAAAGAGGCGAAGCTAGAGCATATCGCCTAAGGTAGCAGGGATCCACAATAAATCTGCAAAGGTCGCGGTGGTACAGGCTAAGAGGCCACCCAAACTTTATCTATCTAATTATCTAAGACTTAATGTCAAGTGTTTTTAGATTAAAACCTTCCTTTTATTTCTCATAGTAGAGGGAACTAGCCGATTCTAGAACCTCCTCTGACCTTGAAAGTCACGAGGAGGTTCTAGAATCGGTTAGTTCATTATTCTTCCTTCTCCTCAAGGTCAGAGGATGTTCTAAAATCGATTTTGAGCAATAAAAAAAAGATTTAGTTGTAAGACATTTATTTATTATTTAAAATCTAACCCGAAACCAGACCATCCTTGTATCATTGAAATCAATGATTGCTGTGAATTTCGGTACGTTTACTAACATTCCGCGTCTTGGCAACGGAATTGTTGTCGATATATCCAATTCCACAATTTAAATCTGTACAAAAATTAAATTATTTTCTTTATTACATAATAAATAATTAGGATCGTAACGCCAAAATTCAACTTTAAATTCAGGCTCAAAATGTGGCAATTCCTGAAGATCAGTAACAATTCGTCATCCTTGTGGATTAGAATCACTCCTTCCAAATTTCAAGCGGGGGTTAGCAGGAATGCTTATAGCAGACGTCTTAACAATTTCAATCAAATTAATTTTACCCAGCATGAAATTAACAAATAAAAATTATAACAAACTTTTTTTTACAAGATCCATTTTTCTTTCATCTGTAATTGATAATTAACTTCAAATAGCAATCCGCTCAACAAAGCCCACGATTCAGGATCGTGCATTTCCACTTCACGGATTTTAATAAACTTTACTCATTAATCGCGCCCTTCATTATCTCTCCATTTTTTTGTTGGAAATAAGGGACGAGGAAAGTATCTTATTCCAGTACAATAATAAACCTTTTAATGCCGCGCGCAGCACAGAAGGACTTGTTGCCTTTGATTAAAGTTATTCCATTGCGTTTTTTTGAACCTGCCTCTCGCCGGGGAAATTACAAAGAGGCCTCCTCTTTTGCTTTGTAATGTATGTTTCTGTTTTCTGTTGTTTTTTGTTTTATACATTCATACGTAAAGTAGGAACGTTGTTTTGATAAAGGTTTTTTTTTAAGAGAATAATGTTGTTAAAAAAATTAAGGTTATTATTTATTATTTAAATAATAATTACTTCTCACTTAATACTTGATGAATCCGAGAATTCAATTTTTCTCCGATCAAAAAAAAAAAAAACATAAAACAATGCTGCCATCTGCAGACACGTGTTTCGGGATCTACCCTCGTCAATACAGTTCTGCCTTATATAATTTAAAGATGTTAAAATAAATGAATTAAATTAGTTCAACTATACACAGTAAAATTAAATCAATTATATTAAATCAAATTAAACTAAATCGATTTAAATTAACGTATTTATTATGACTTTTAGCTAATTACTAAAATCATATATTGTATAATCTATTTTTTGAATGCGGTATTTCAAATTTGAGATTTAAATAATTTGTATTACAAGTTGAATATGTATGAAATTCATATGATCCCTCTGAGTTGGATCATAGGGTGCTTAGAAAATATGGTTCTGACAAACTAGGTGTAAGGTCTCACAAATGAGACACAATAGATCGTATGGTCGCGCTGGAGGGGCTGCTCACTCATATAGATTATTATTATTATTCAGTTTAGCACGTCTTTGACTGATGGTGAGACCATCACCATTGTGGAGGGAGATTGAGGTGAGAAAGAACTATTGTCGTGGTGTTTAGTATTACAGACTTTTGGAGCTGAATGTAGGTAAGAGGAGGTAGGTATTTTAAGATAGTGCAATATTTTATTTTTATTTTAACCCATCCGCAGCCAGTTCATGCAGTAATTTCTGAATTATTTAACCTACTTCATAATAATTATCTTTATTGCCCAACAAAAAAATCATATTTTCCTAATTACAAGACAACATAAAAACTAAAAAAAAGTTAAAAAAATGAATATTGATATATCACATTTAAAGAAATGTTTAGCCAGCATTCATCTAGCGTATGGATAACTAGTGATGGCCATTTCGGTTATATATGATATATCAGCAAAAACCTCAGTCAGTCATTTATTTAACTCAGTTCTGAGTTATTTAGCCACCTTGATGAATAATGATTATTGATACTTCGGTAACAATCTCAATCAGACATTCAAGCACCAAGTTTCGAGTTGAATAAATATAATTTCTACATTTCTAACCAACTTCGATACTCAGATCTGTGATTAATATATTAAAATATAAAATATCCAGCTTGAACATAAAACACTCCCTTCTATTTAAGGCAACATCCGAAGAAAAATTTATGGTATCATTTAAGCACAATGAATTTGATAAACGCCCCCGTGAACCCAAAGCGATTCAGTAAGTGACCCTCACTGGGAGATACATCTTAATAATTTATACCCGCACCGAGGGGGGCGAGCACCTTTTTTTCCCCGATACACCGCATTATCCTAACCTAGGGGTGCTTTCGAAAACCATTTTCGGCTCCAGCGGAGGGTGATTCGGCGCACGTTGCGATTCTTATTTATGTCGTGGTTTTAAAAACCATTAATTTTCGTGGAATATTATTTTTCGGGGCAATTGATCTATTTAGGGAAGCGTCATGCATTCGGGGGAAAAGGGCGGATGAGTTCACGGGCCGCTGGCCACCCTTCTTCGGTTGTAGGTATTTTGGTTAATCGGTCCCTTGTTGGCTTCAAAGGACGCCCAGTTTGTGTGCTATTGATGTTCGAGGAGCGCGGGGATTATTATTGATCCGCAAAAATGTATTGCCGGTGATTGAGTTTCTCATTAATGATTTATTCCCGGGTGGATTAAATTGTTTCGTTGACATTCCCGCTTTTCACATAGAGTTTATTCGTCCAAATTAACGTAAATGTTAACTACATAAAAAAATTAGTTACATTTGTTTATAAAACTTTTACAGTTAAAATTTAATTAACGAAAAATATTAACTGTAGAAGGAATTGATGAAGAACGTATTAATAACTATTTTCACACTAAAACTGTGAAGAAAAGGTTATTAGTAAAGCACTAATAACCTTTCTTCATACTTTTAGTGTGAAAATAGATATTAATACGTCCTTCATCAATTCATTCTACAGTTAATTAAATTTTTTGTTAATATAACTTTTCATTTTTTATGAAAATGTTTTCAAAAATTCTGAGATAAAGAAGAAGAAGAAGAAGAAAAAAATGCAAATACGTCTAGTGAAAGAAAAATAGAACGAACGAAGATGATTTAAATTAAAATGAACCAAGGAGAAGGACTGAAAAACATCCAGTCGATAGTCATTTCGAAATATCGATACATATTAGTATATTTATGTATATTAGTGAACGGGATTTTGTTTTTGTAATTGCTGAGGAATCTCTGAATTGTGCAATTTGTTTTGAAAGCTGATTTAATATTTAATTAGAGAGGCGTTTCACTAATGCAATCGACGACCTTAAAAGGCAAAAAACGGATATTAATTTTTTTATAGAAAGTGAATACATACAACGTTCTTAGATTTTGTTTATTGCTGAGAATTTTCAGAATTGTATCACGATTGATTAATATGCTATAACTAAAATTCTATCCAAATCTTTATAGAAAATTTCTTTGCATAAAGTAATAATAACATTGAATGATACGCAGCGAGTTTGTGTGAAATGGGGCGAGAAGATTTAAAATGTATGGATGGATTTATACAAAATATTAAAATTTTGAGTTTTGTTCTAATGCGAAATTGTTAGGTTAACGGATTTGTTGCTTTCCTTTTCAATTGTAAATTTAATATAACTATTGATTGAGTTAAAAAATCAGAAAATAATCGAAAGAATCGGTACCTGTGAAGTAAACCAAAATATCATCTACCAGAGCCTACAAAATTTACAGGCGAAAATATTCGAGTGGGGAGTTATAAATCTCGGAGTATACTCATTGAAGAATTCATTCGCCTACGAACCATCTAGGCGGAAACATCTCCCGTTCACAATCATTTCATTGCCTAATTTGGAATTTTATTTTTATCTAAATAAAATAATTTTATAATTAAATAATTAAAACACTAATACTTTCTTCACTAAAGAAATAAATACTTCTTTAGTGAAGAAAACACTAACACTTTCTTTACTAACATTAGTAAAGAAAGTGTTAGTGTTTTAATTATATTCATATCTTCACGTAACTCAAACCAAATACATAAAATAATTTTAATTAATAACCATTAGTGTTTTTTTTTTAATAAAGATATAAAAATTTATAATTATAACTACGTGCAAAAATAACCGTTACAATTTAACCCTCATGTATTAGAGCAGTGCGCGATACGATCGGCCATATATACATACGCATCTCTAAGTCCTCCCCACTTCAACATTACTGCCTGTATATTTAGTAGGAACTGCATCCACATTTCTATACCAATGAGTTGTAGCAATTCCACAAGAAATATCTACGTAAAAATAAAAATAATAGGCAGAAAGAAATCTGGTCGATAGCCATTTAACAATTAATTAATTTTTGTGTGATATACATAATCAATGTTTGTTACCTTATTGTAAACTTAAAAATATTTCCCGGCGCATCCACCAAATATAATATTACACATTTCTGCTAGGATCGCGCTTTCAACAAATTAATTTTTAACAATCTAAATGAATCATTCGTAAACGATCGCGCTTTATTAATAATTACACCCGTAGATAACAATTACAGATACGTCGCGTTTCCTTATCCTTATCCTTATCACCCGACTTTTAAGGAGCCCCAGCTTTTATATGTAATTAACCCAATTCGGGCCGTCCGCTTTACATTCATCTCATTCATAAAATCTCGATATCAAAAGATTTCAAAATACACGTCAGCTCGTGTAATCTCATTTCTAAGGGCTCAACAGGACAGGAATTATCCGGCGGGAATATAAAATCCATTAGCGAGCACTGATTTTCCCATTTTCCTCGTTTTAATCTCGTGAAATTTTCATCGTTTGATTTTCTCCTCTTTATTGTTTGTTATTATTTAACTGGTGTTGGAATAATAATTTTTTAGAGACGATATTTTCTCTCTGTACGAGTATTACCCAATTTTAGGAAGTTGAAACCAACAACTTTAAAAATTAAGCAATATTTTTACAGACAGCAAATTTGTCCATTTTTTTTACTTTCCCCGGACCCCTGTCGAAGGAAAAGTATTGTGATGGTGAAAATTTTCGAACCGCCAATTTCAACAAATATGCACGTTTTGAGGTCCCCTGAGTCCATTCCATCGAGTTTTGAAAAATGTCTGTGTGTGTGTCTGTGTGTTTCCGCGATAGCGCATAAACAGCTGAATGGATTAAGCCCAAACTTTATATCTAAGCTTTTCATAACAGTGGAATGATCTGAAAAGCTTCTGGTTAGAATCAAAACTTTATTCTTAGCAATTCATCTTTTTTTTTAATTCGGATAGAAAAATGTTTCCAATAAAAGTTTTAGATCTTGGAAAATAAATAATTTCTGTTATAAAACTTTTATTGCAGGACCTCCGGTTTTCTTTTTATAAATTTTTCAAATATATATTTTAATGACAAATAAAACGTCAAAATGCCGTCATATTCAACACATTCGCAAACGCCTCCAGTTAGTAAAAATGAAGAAGAGTGTGGAGAAATTATTTAAACCCATTGTAAGGTAAGAAATAACACACTTAATTATAATATTCTTCTAAATACTCGGTTTTAACTTTGAAAGACAACAATCAATTTTTTCTATTAATCATTTTGCTTTCCTATTAAATTTTCAATCAGAAACTTATTTGACCGTATTCACTGGGGAAAGTACCATGATGGACACATCACCATTTTTTATCTAGTAATATTCCCTTACATATCCTGGATAAGGCCGAAAATCAGTTTTGTAAAAATATTTATAAAAAACAATACTTTTGTGGCAGAAAGACCAGAAAAAAATACTTACATTTTAAATGTTTAATATTATTGTATAAATATTGTATCAAAGCAATAAAAACAATAATGGATTTATCTCCACGTGAAAGTAATTGTAGTAATAAAATAATCCAAGAATTTGTGATAGAAAAAAATACAGCGGAAAATGCTGTTCCCAAATCTTACGAGGGCGTTTCCAGAATTACTGAATAAAAAAAAACAAACATATAAATTCATAAAAATTGAATGATACGGAATTAAATATTTATTACCAAAACGTGTAAGTGAACAAATATCCTTGATTATTTGCGTTTCACAGCCACATTTAATATATATGCGTTTTACGATTTTATTAATCAGAATTGCGATTTTAAATTTTAACCCATAGTAATAAATATCTAATTCCGTATCATTCAATTTTTATAGTTTGACGATGGCACACCTGATGTAATGAGATAGAATAAATATAAATTTATATCCTAGATTACTTGTTTTTCACAGCCACCTTTAATCTTTTGTTAATCTTTATGGGTCTTACGATTTTATTTATTTCATCAAGCAAAAGCTTCAACCATCAATTTTTAATTACTGAAATTAGTACTCCATCGATTAGATCTTAAATAAGTGCTAAAGAATGTCTTTATTGTATTGAATTATTGCTTCAAATAACGAAGATATAAATTATAAAAACGCATTTTTCAGTTTGTTTTTTTAAATTTTTTTCTTAAAAAGAAAAAAACAGATCAGTTTTCTCAACGGAATATTAATCAGCATGAAATTCTGCAAAAGTGCCGAATTTAAACCTACCCTCCATCTCTTATAATAAGCGAGATCCCCATAGCGAGACTCAAATTTGAAACACCCTGTATATATTGTATACTATATTAAACGTCGTCTTTAGAAAGCGGTTATCGAATCATTAAAATATTTGAGTAGAATATTCAATAAAAAAAAATAAATATTATAAAATAAACAAAAAATTTATTCAAGTCAAATATTTTCAGCCAAACCCAAAAAAAAACAATAATTTACGCCCTCTTAAAAAAATAATATCCACTTTTATACGCTATAAAAGCTTATAAAAAAAAACTCTAATAAACCGGGACATTATTTAACCCCCTTGAAAACCGATCCGGGGGAGAAGCAATCATATCTGCATTCAAGATCTGGTACCCCGCGAGGCTTTCAACCGAATTAAATAAACCGGGAAAGGTGAGCAACACCGAAAAATAGGGGTGCCATTCAGTCTTCAACACACACACACAATGCGAGGACGCGGATCAAAGAATAGACCCACCTAGACGCTGTTTGATTATTATGAAAGTATAAAATTTTATAAATTATCACCCGAAGCTATGACTTTTATAGTTATTAAGACCCTTTTAATGCGCCGTAAAAAAAAAATAATAAACGAGCATGAAAACAGTGAAACCCTAAAACCCGGGGCGCGATTTTCTTCGTTTCGTTGTAGGAGCGACAGATGTTTATATTTTTTATTGTGTGTGCGTGTGTATGTGTATGCGAACAGTCGGAGGATGTTTCTTTTTATTGCTGTTGTTATTCATTAATCAAACCGGACGAAATTTTAATCTTAATAAATTGGAAGTAAACAGAGGTGAATCCCGGGGATTACCGCATTCTTTAATGCATGCGCGTTGGTAATTTGATATTTATCTGTTTAATATTTGTTTTGACATGGATTATCCTGATGTAAAAAAAAATGTATATGTGTATATATTTTCGAGGGATTAATCAAGAATTGCGCGTGTAAAAACGATAAATCATGGTATTATTGAAGGAAAAAAAAAAGAGGAAAGAGGATGAATTATTTAGATTGTTATTTATTAAATTACAAGTGTTAAAAAACATAAAAATGAATTCATTTTAATAAATAAAATTTTAAAAAATCCCTTAACTATATAATAATATCTTTAAATTATGTAAGGCATAGCTGTACTGACGAGGGATAGATCCCGAAACACGTGTCTGCAGATGGCCTTAAATTAAGTAACGTTCCTTTTGTTGTTTTTGCAATAAAGAAATTTTTCTCGGATCAAAATTTGTTGCATTCTGCAATATTTTATTGATGTGCAACAGCAGGTGTACATTATGTAATTCAATGTCCGGCGTGGGTATTTGCCCGGGAAGTAGTTGTTTTAATATGCATTTGTTTAACGTACTTACGTAACGTAAGTCATAAGTCACGGAGCTAAATGTGAAAATAATTTATTAATTATTTTCAAATCATTTTATTTAATAATATCACTTGAAAAGGGAATTTATTTATTCACTCGGTCAAAGTTTAAATAAATTAAATTTAAATAAATTAAATAAAATTCGAAATTAATTAATAAATTGTTTCTTTATTTAATATCGTTATTAATAAATTAAAATTATTATTATATTTTTATGAAATTAAGAGGTCCCTTAAATTTTATTAAAGAACACGTTTCGGTTAAATTGTAGAAGGTGGCGGTAATTTGCGGTGGAAACCGGTGATGTATCATTTTCGGGGCGGATCGTAAATTTCGCGGCTGCACTGCATTTCCATTCGCGCGTCACGATATTATTTATTAAATCGCCTCAACGCGACTCACCCCGACCGGCCAGACGGGCTTCGGACCGGGGGTGTTGGAAATTTATAGCGACTTTATTTAAAATATAAATTTCAAAAGTGTAATCCAATGATGTAGCGCTTTGTTTACTAATTCGAGTACAGTGAGCGCTGTAAATATTAATGAAACGAATAAAGAATTATTATTTTTTTTTTAATCTCTTTTCCTTTCTACCGTTAGGTGTAAGGAGATAAAGAATTATACTGGCAATTTAAAAGACAAGCAAAAGGAGGAATCTATCAATCATTCCTCCTTTTATTTATTATTAATTAATAGATATTAATTATAACTAATTAATAGAAATATTTTTTCATTTGATTATATATTTTTTTATGTATATTTCTGTTAATAAAGATTGTTATATAAAAATATAACATTATTGCGAAATCATAAATATGATGCTAATTCTTCGAAGCAACAACTTTTTTTTTCCCAGTAGGTATTTCAATTCTATACAAAATAATTTAACAAAATATTTTGTATAAGCAGAAAAACCTATGGTCGATAGCCCATAACAGACTACGTCAATCCACCTAGTTCTGGGCATTCCTTGTCGTTTATTTTTTTTTTTTTTTCTCTTGAGTTCCAGTCAAGTACAGCCCTTATTGTTGTGGTCCATTCTATCTCCATCTTTTTCTATTGCATAAACTACTAACACAATTGTATACATTGTTATAATAAATTTTTAAAATTTTTGTTGTCATATTGTCCGAATAAAAATGTTTATATATATATATTGTATTATATAAATTAACAATCAATTCCAACAAACATCCCCGGTTTTGCCCCAATTACGTCATAAACAAAGGATAATTGTTTAAACCCTCCTCAACAAGCGCGCAAATAATAATTGTCTCCCTGCACATGCATAAGCCATTCGCCAGTTCCGTTACAGCATTTCCCTATCATATTGTGTGTCTTCCACGAGCCGAGATGACTGCACTACAACATGTACCGAACCTACAACACACATTCAGGTGTATGTATGCAGAGCGAGAGAGAGAGAGGCTCTCGGGGATATTTGAATGTTGTGATGACGGTGGGAAGCGGAGCGAAACGGGCTAACCATAATAGTTAAACTGATTTAATTGTTGCCGGTGATTTATGACCGACGACGCTGTGACATTCTCTCTCGTTCCCGTTCACTCTTTATTGTTCCAAAATTGTGAATTACACACCCCTATTATATTCTATACCGGCCGTGTAATGGGCGTGTGGTCGTCCCCAGCGCTCGGATATATATGAATCTATTTTAATTAACTTTAATTGAATAGTTAAATTAAACTGGACCGCGATTATCAAATCAAATCTTCACACGTTTCATGTGAATTATTGGTCCACTGCGCCCACATATAGTTATAATTGGGATTTATTTTAAACGCACAAATCATCGTCAAACGCGTTTGTTTTAATTAAAATTATATTAAGCTTATTTAATTGGAAGATAACGCAAGCGCCTAATTTCATGAGATATCGTCAACGATTTTGATCTACTGGGATGATCGAGAATCGTTGTTTCGTCCACTAAAGGAAGGCAAACTTGTTTTATTTGTGATAACAGGAAATTCAATTCATTTAATAAAATATTCAACCTGCTTATGGTTACTTAGCTTTATTTTTGACACCCTCTCCACATGAGAGCAGATGCATGTGGATATAGAGAGTGACCATTCTCTTAAATAATAATAATAAATTATAAAATTCAAAAACAAATATACAATATCATCCAAAAATTTTGAATTAATTTCTCACTTAAATCAGTGATTTTCAAATCAGCGAAACAAATCAAGTGTTTTAGTCAAAGTCTATCATCCAAAAAATCGTAATATTATCATTTTGCAATATAATACGCAAAGTCATACAAAAATTAAACAACAAATAACACCTGTAGGAAACGATCGATCGGTCTTGCGATCGAATGATGCCGACACTTTCTAACACAACCGCAAAGAGCAATACACGTAAAAAACATAATAATAAATAATACTAATAATATATCCCAGCGTGTTTTACCCTTGAGAGCGGAGTTAGGTTGTGTAAATTTTGCATATTGCGACTTTCGTTCTTCAAAAAAATATAAGAGAAGTAATTTTTTAAAAATAAAAAAGTGCATTTTGCAAATTCTTACGATTTCGTAATTTCCATTTATTCGTGTAAACGCGTGAGTTACGTAAGGCTCCCGGAGAGCGTGTCCCGGATCCGAAGGCGACCCGGAGGAATCGCTTGCATAATGTCCGGCCGTATTATACTCTTGATGGGACTACTCGATATTTGAATTGCGAATTGTATTATGTTTAGACGGACACCGGACACTCGGCCGAATGCTAAATTCGCCCCCGTTCGCCCTTTCCGCACTGCCGGATCGGCGCCCGGTTTTATGCGAGGGCGGATTTTCGACTTGCTCCGCGGGGATTACGGATCGCCTTTGCGAACGGCGACACTTGCAACTTTTATAATACACAAGGATAACGTGAAATTGTGTCAGGGAAGGGGTGGTACTTGTTTTTTTTTTTTGCTAGCGATGGATTTGTGGTTGGAAGTCTCGTAGGTAAGTTTAAATCAAACAAGTGTTTGTAGTATAATATTTATTTTGAGGCGGAAACACCATTGGTCAGATATAAAATATACATTTGATTTTGTAATTTCTTAATATTGTTTTTAAGTATCATTTACTATTATTCAATGGTTGAGACTGTCACTTGATTGTCACTAGTTTGTTTCCTTCCTCAAAAAAAAAAAGAAAACCCAACGATATCTTTATATTCTAGTAATAATTATTGTGTAATCCAAAATGAAAATGTGTAATCCAATGTCCTGTTGTGTAAAAGCTCAGGAAGTAGTTGTTTCAATAGATGTTTGTAAAATTTACAGTGTAAGTATTTTTTGCAATTGGAAAAAGGGATTAATCGAATTTTATTGATCATTGCCAGAAATTTTCCTTGTTTAATTTCATTATAATTATTGAAAACCCTACACCCATATGGGTTATATATATAATTTTTTGCTGTATATATCTGATCATAAAAATTATTATTGTTATTATTATTATTTATTTTGAATTGGTTGTTAAATTATACCCATGATACTATGTTAATAGTGATTGCTGCAGGTTATATTTAATTGATTCTGCGAGTTAGTTTATGCGAATATATATGGTTTTATTTGTATTGTTGATTATTTATTGTTTGTATTTTAAAAAAGGAGATTCGATTAATAAATAAATAATAAATATTGCGATGAAACAATTAAAAGCAATATAAAGCAATAAATAAAACTATTGGCACAATTATTTGTTCCAAAAACATGCGTAGAAATTTTATATTATATTCTATTTTTTTTTTTTTTTTCGCTGTCTTTTTTTTAAGATATTAAGGAAGGAAAACCGCCTTTAAACCTACCTACTTATCCAAATCCATACTTACAGCTAGTTAAGTTTCCTCACTAATAACCTTATACCTGCCTGCATCGACACCCGCTAATCCACCAACTTTTTCTGTGCATATATAAGTGTTAAACGTATTTTTGTTAATTAGTATCAACCATTGATAATGGCCACTTGTGTCCGAAATGTACATTTGGAAACAAATGAAGTAGTGAAGAAAGGGTTCTAAGTGTTTTTATTCAAATTATCATCTTCACTTAATTCACTCAATCCAAATAAGGAAGAAATGTTTATATAAATTGTATTTTTTTATTATTATTCAACAAGAACAGTCAATTCAATGAATGATTATTATAATGACGCGTCAATTATGATATACATGTTTGTATCTAACTCCGTAGCTATATCCACCGTTATTACCAAAACTGCCACCAAATCCACCTCCTAATCCGCCATGTCCAAATCCACCATCTCCGCCAGCACCACCAGCAGATTCTACAAAGAGCACTTATCTTGCAATTCCCGCAACAATTCTAAGACGTCCAGGTAGCGAAGCGACAATACTGGTACTTCCTCGTTAAACCAACGATTGAAGCAGATCCACCAGTTGCTCCTACAATAGAAACACTTCCACCCTGAGCACCAACAACAGAAGCAGATCCACCAGTTGCTCCTACAATAGAAACACTTCCATCCTGGACTCCAACAACAGAAGCAGATCCATCAGTTGCTCCTACAATGGAAGTACTTCCACCCTGGGCTCCAACAACTGAAGCAGATCCATCAGTTGCTCCTACAATAGAAGCACTTCCATTCTGGGTTCTAAACAATAGAAGTACTGCCTCCTTGTGGCTGCCACCATAAGATCCACGAACAGAAGCACTTCCTCCTTGCGGTCCTTGAATGGCGGAATTGACCCCGTGAGGTCATTGCACTGAAGAACTACCACCCTGACGTCCCGAAATGCTGGAGTCATCACCACTTGAAATGAGGTCCTGAGGCTTACGCAGATATAGGATTTTCTTCGAAACTGACAGCCCTTCACCACCAGCTCTAATACCTCCAATTGGTTGATTCACAATGCGTGAGTGACATATTCAAATCGAAATCATTCATACAATTGAATTAAGTCGATTTAACAACAGCAACCACGATTCTTATAACAGGAAGCCTTTGCAGGATAAAGGCTTCCTGTAATAAGAATCGTTCCTTTTTGGCCATTCCGGGTTTTATGTTAAAAATTAACACCATAAACAATTAAATAATAAATAAGCATACTAAATAATTAAACAAATTTACAAGTAGTTTTTTAATATTTTTTAAGGGGTATTGAATATATCAAACCAATGTTTGCCATTGTATAAATTAGCGGACTTCAATTATCGCGTAATAGAATTCTCATTGACAAGAGAAGTACTATGTGAATTTAAATAAAATAACATATTATTACGCGTACTTCTATTGGGAACATGGAGTGAAATGACGCCAAGAATGACCGGAGAATTGAATTGCCCGTTCATAATACGATGAAGAATGCATAAATCAGTTTTAGTTCTGCGGCTTCCTAAGGATAATATGTTCAGAGCATTCATTACAACGCTATAGTCTCCACGAGTATGTACGATTTTCATTTTTACAAAAAAAAAATTTAAGATGTATTGAGTATACATCTTAAAAATTTTTTTTGGACAGATTCTAAGTGATTCACATTAGTTTAGTAGACGGAGTCCATATAGAAGATGCATACTCTAGTTGGGATCTTACAAGAGAACAATACAATGTTTTTAAACAATCTATATCCAAGTCTTGTGATATTTGCCACACAAAACCCCACATTCTTAATGCTTTACTGGCTATATTAGAAATATGATTATAAAATGACCTCTTTGAATCAAATATGACTCCGAGGTCATTTCATTCAATTTATTTGACTCTTCTCAGGTATTTCATATCAATGGCCTGTATCTTGCTTTGTTAGTACCCATAATTCGCTAACGTAAGTAAGTGTTGACTTGAATACTATTCTATATTTTGTCATTTTCTGTTTTCCTACTAACTTTACTTTTTTTTAAATGAAGGAGTTACTCAAAGTAAAGTACACCTTAATTGCGGGGCTAATTAGTTCATCAATTCCTTGTTCAATAATCCATTTAGCGTAACTCCAAAGTATTTTTATTGATCAACTTGTTCCAGTTCTTGATTATTTGTTCCTGTTGAATGGCACAAATGAATTGATTAATGGTGATGAGAGGATGTTTGTATTTAGCTAGGATGTTAGGGTTTCGAGAATAAAGGATTTTGAAGAAAGGGGTTACTTATTTTTGGATTTTTTTTTATTAAGACAAATTTCTATATTTTTATAATTTTACCTACATAACCCTTCAAATCCACTTCTTTATGAAATAACCAATGTCACTTCTATAGAACAGAGACTTTCCTTTTCGGCTCACAAATTCGCCTCATCAGGTTTAGGTTTGTGGGACAAACCTAAACCTGATGAACTCCCTATATATCCCACGTAATAAAAATATAAACCCTCACTATAACTCTTCATGAATACATTGCATCACTTCACCACATTAATGACAGTTAAATTACGAACATAACCGACAATGACTTCTGTCATAGACAGTTAAAAATCACCATACCTCTTTTACGATAAAGACATAAAACGAAAAAACAGGCGGAAAGATCATTGGTCGATAGCCAATTAACAGATATTAAATAAACATTTGATTTTGTAATATTTTAATATTTATTTAGCATTTTTTTTGCTGTATATATCTGATAATAAAGGTTATTATTATTAAAATTTTATTAATGAAAACATATATTTTGTATAAAATTTACCGGACCAAGATATGGACAGTTAGTGATCAAAACAAAATAAATAGTGACGTGAACAAGACAAAGACAGGCTGAAAGACCTCCAGTCGAAAGCCGTTTCCCTGAAGTACATTGTATGTATATATAAATTGTTATTTTTAAATATTCTGTATAAAATTATTAATGTGTTGGTTACTCTTGGGAATAAACATGTTTATATATATATATATATATATATATATATATATATCGAGGTTGTTATTTATTGTAATCAACTCTATATTTTGTAAGAGGAATGAAAATTATCGAGCGTATAACAAAAATCGACGACGAAGTTGGCGTTGGAAGTCTCGAGTCATGTCTGTACTAAGATCACACGCGTGAAATGCCGGTTAGTTCAGACATGACTTTAGATTTCCAATGCCAACTTCGTCGTCGATTTTTGTTATACGCTCGATATTTTTCATTCCTTTTAAAAAATATAGAGTTCATTACAATAAATAACAGCCGGTTGTTTATAAAACCAAAGGAACTTAACGCATTTTTCTCTCCAATTCATTTACCCGTCCCCCGATTTTTTTTTACTTATTTGTTTGTTGTTTGATTTTTTTTTATTTCCACTGCGTGCATTGTTGAATGAGTAATGAACGGAATTTGGAAGAGCTTTGAAGTGTGCGTACCGGAAAACAATGGCCCGGTCTCTCACTCTTTATTTTTTATTCTTTATTTCTTTCTCTCCTCCTATCCATTTCCCCATTGTGCGCTCTCTATGTTTGTAAATCGGGATATCCTTGGGGC
Source organism: Philonthus spinipes (assembly GCA_963082785.1). NCBI lineage: Eukaryota > Metazoa > Arthropoda > Insecta > Coleoptera > Staphylinidae > Philonthus > Philonthus spinipes. The sequence continues at coordinate 22,513,007 of OY720314.1, forward strand.
GAAACGAATTAATTCCAGCGGGGGCAAATATTTCCCGCGGGTTAATTAATGGATCCGAGGCGGCGCATTCAAATTTATCAGTTCGAAGGTCGGAATTTTGAGCGATTGTTTCGCGAAAAGTGTTCCATTGTGCCCGAATTGGAACACCTGTAATTAGTTTCTGGCTAATTAAACTTCCTGATTGGGTACAATTATATTTATGTGTTGTGTTGGGGGAAAAGGGGGCGAGCGGGGGTTGGTTTGTATAGGGCTGTCAGGAACAGAATATTTTTGTTGTTTAATCCAAGTTTACGTTTATTAATAGAAATTATAATTGGTTATGGATTTACTATAAATAATTTTGATTAATTAATAATAACATAATAATATTTAATGAAATGTTCAGCCAGCATTCATCTAGCGTATGGATAAATAGTGATGGCCTGCACAATAATAACAACTCTATTCTATAAATCTACATATAGAATACTAATAATAATATATATATATATATATATATATACAAATATCTTTATTCAAGGGACTTTTACATTATATTAAGTACAGTATTGTATAGTATAATACGGTATATAATTTGAGGTTGTCCTTGTATAGGCTATCGACCCGAGGTCTTTCTGCCAAGATAATATATTTTTGAATATTAAAAAAAGCTTTATTGGCATGACATAATCCCACAAATAAATACAATATTGTAGTGGCTTAAAAATGAATTAAGGGCCCCGACTTTATTATTTTAACAAATCTTTATAACAATTAAGTTTTATTGGTTAAGTGTACCGAAAATATGTAAGCAAAATATTGTTAGTGTTTCAGTTAGCGAGGCATATTATCTCGATTTCAGCAAGAACAAGTATATTGCTCTCTTTTTGAAAGGGAGCAATATACATATTTCCCAGCGTGAATGCGACCGTCAAAAGTACAAAGCAAACACATCGATGTTTCGATGTGTAAGCTAACAGTAAATTTGCGACTGAAAGACCTAAGGTCGATAGCCATTATAAGTTTATATTAAATGTATTGTATAATATACAGAGAGGTTTTTATATCAGTATACATTAGGAAAAGTGTATACCTGCAAAAAACGCGAGTCAATTGCATTGAATCGATTAATATGTGTATGTTTTGTTGATTATTTGGCATATGTGTGTTTAGTTGTCTGTTAATTAACTAAACATACACACATTAATGCGTTTGACTCGCGTTTTTTGCAGGTATACATAGGGGAAATGTATACTGATAAAAAAAGCTCTCTGTATATATATGTAAATACCACAATAAAGATGATTGTATATATATAGTAAATTTACGCTGCTGTAACATCTATAAAATCACGTACTAACCCAAAACATTAAACAATAATATTGTATTTATAACAATTAACTGTACACTGATAACATAGGGAGGAATAAATGAAGATTCCCACTTTCAATCTATATCTTAAATCAATCCTGCATGGACCCACCATTACACTATAAACGTATTACATCACTTCTTCTTTTTCCATCCCATTATATCCACCATCTCTACAATTGCCTCATCTTCTTTCATCCATTCTTCCATCCTCATTCTTCCCGTTCATTACCCACACACTCCCTTAAACCCCCTTTTCTTTAATAATTATTATTCCCAATTTATATAGTGAAAAAAATCATAAAAATAAAAATTAATTATTGGCGGAAAGTCCATAGGTCGATAGCCAGTTCAAGCAAGCAAGAAAGAAAAAAAGATACCATTATTTAATGTAAATATATGTAAAAGAAATAACTTTGAATAGATATATTGTAGTAGAAAAAATAATAATTTATACAAAAATATAGTTTTTAACAGATAATAAAATGTTGCATTCTTTTTTCGATAAAAAGTGAAGAATATGGAATAATCCTTGTTTCTCTCTTGATCAAGTGGCCAGAGATTGAGATGGTAGGTCATTCTCTCCCTTCAATACAAATAAATGTGGTCGAGTTTTTCGAGGCAAGCCCGAAAACAGTGATTCCATAATTGATGATAGGTTGAACTGATCCGTAGTATAATATAATAATATTTTATTCCTTTTTTAACTTTATTATTTTTATCATTACAAGCACAACAATTTTGTTTACATGTTTATTTATTTATTTGTCAATTTTACATAAAAGCTATTGATAAAGAGCACGTTGTGCCTGAAATGTACATATGGTGATAAAAATAAGAAAGTGAAGAAAGTAATAAAATATTATTATATCAAGAAACTTCACGTACTCGCCAACAAATATCTTCGAAAATATGTAGTATATAACGTTTAGTGTAGGTATATTTACTTATATAATGTATAATTATTTGTAAAACGTAAATATTTGGTTAAAATACTGCGTAAAAAAGTCGAAGATTTAATAATAATTAATTTATTCAACATATACAAAAATTTGTATCCCGGCGCATTCACCAATTTTCGTGTTGTTTAAATTTAACCTTTTTAATGATAACAGTAATTTATTTTATTGAGTGTACTTTACAAAGCCATTATTTACAAACAATATAATATTCACATGCTTTAACTGTGTAGCAAACGCATCAGAGATAAAATAATAACATAAGTAAAAATTATTACAATAAGGAATGCTTCATAAGAAATACGCAATTCGGTTGCATTTTCTTGTTAGTCGATGGGTTTTGTTTAATTTTCCTCATTCTAGTAGTTACACATCTTTATTGACAAGTTTTTTTGAGTTTACAATAATAATAAAAATATAAAATATTTTGAAAAAGGGCAGAAAGACCTCAGGTCGATAGCCCAGGACACACTAATATACAAACTTATAATTGTATTATATAACTGTATATTATGTAAAGTTATTGTCTGAATAAAGATGTTTATATATATATATATATATATATGTATTATGTTCCCTTTAGGAAGACTGACTACGCACAGAACTCTGCAGCCACTCGAGTGCTAAGGCATGCTAATATGATAGGTAGCAATTTTTACTTTTTTGCGAACAGCCTTAAAGAATTGCGCCACAGGCTCACTCTTTTACGGCCTTGATGTAAGTGAAATATGTTTTTATATTTTATTGTTTGTGTTTTATTTTAAATGTTTAATGTATTTATTATTACTATTTTATTGTATTTTTATTGTAATATTCTATGGTAGACCACCGTTAATAAATAAATAAATATATTGAAAATGTAAAGGTTTCTTGTCAATTGGCTATAAACCATAGGTCTGCCTTATAATTGTCTTTAACTTTGACGAATAAAGCACTAATAACCTTTCTTCACACTTAAATTTGGATTACCAAATATACAAAGTGACCATTATCATTGTTAATCCATTCCATTTATTAGTGCTTTATTCGTCGAATTAATTTGATCTTCACGTAACTCAATCAATCAATTTGTCTTTAACTTCTTTTGCAAATTGTTTTATCGTTGGTCGTCATTGTATATCGATCCGGGTCAATTTCACTGTCGATGTCTTGAAAGGATGTAATGAATTGAAATATTGTTGTAGAGACATCCTCATTCTATTTTACCGTAAAAGTCTTTATTAAAATGATGTCGGTCCGCGCGTCGTCCGGGAGAGCCATACGGAGTGGATGTTATTGAGAAGTTAGAAAGAAGTTTATTTCCGAAACGCGGGTAGTTCCACTTTTACGGACTCATATAAATTATACACGCCGTTAACTTTATCCAGCGTTTTATGCACTCACGTAAATCACGTGTGCGGCCCTTAATGTAAACTAGAGAGAATAAAAAGTTGGGGGCCCCTTCAAATTGATATCGCCATAGTTCTGCTCGAAGCTTTGATACATTGTCGTTGATTGCTTTTTTCGCTACAATGATACGGAATCATAAAAGAGCTAACGATTTTAAAGCAAATAGAAAATGAATGTAAGCTACAATATTTTCAATTGTATTATTAAAATAATTAATAAATTAAATAATCAAGTGTATTAATTAAAATACATCATAATTCATACATATTTTTTTACCACAGGATAAATGAGAATTTAATAAAAAAAAGTAAATAAATATTAAGCTGTAATTATTTTAATACACGATAATATTGAAAATACAACAATTTAAATAGGTATGTTCTTGGCTGTGCGCCAGGATCCAGGTACAACGAATCTTCTTATCTCAGGAATGCGTTCTCGGAGTGAGTCGTCGATCGTTTTTTTCTTCTTGATTTGCGATAATTGCGCTCTTGTATTTGGATTCAGTCGTCCGAAAACGCGCCGTGTTCACTATTCCGGTTTAATTTTTAACGTTAGAAATTATTAATAATTAAAAACGCGATTTATTTTTGTTTAAGAACAAATGGTAATTAGTGAGTGGTGGAGGTGAGTTGGTTTTCGATTCACCAGGAATGGGTTGGAAATTATTTTTTCTATTAAGGTATGTTAATTTTAATAATTTATTTTTAAATAGATTTTACGATTCCTATTATTATCATCAATTTATTCTCCAAAATTGCATTTATCAATAAATTACTTTCGCAATAAACAAATGCGATTTTCGCAAGACTAAAGTAGGTATACATTAGTTCTAAATTCATTAATGAAGATTTGCTAGTTTGTTTTGCGATTCCTATTCTTTTAAATCGTCCACATCGCAAAAATTATGTTTAACAATAAATTAATTTTGCAACAAAGAAAACATGTTTTTCGTAAATGTTTAATCATTTTTATCACTTAATCCGCGGTGAAATATTTTTGAATAATCTTTGAAATTTTCCAAAAAACTAACACTTGTTTTTTTCTTACAAAATGTTATAATAAATGGAAGATGTGCCGTCCCTTGCTCGAATACGCTTCTATCCTATTCTATAATTACTTAAATGGGACACCCTATATTTTTTACGCTAGTTTAGTAGAAAATTGATCACTCTTCATTTTTTATATAAAACATTAAATAGCTACCATTTACCGTTTTTAAGATATTTAATCTCAAATACAAATTTGGTATAGAATTTTTAACCAAAGTAGGCCGCGCCAGAACAACTGATTTATTTAGTAACTTTCAACGCTTAATATTATAATTAGTAAGTAAAGTACATTTTACGTTATATTTTGTAACACTGGTGCAGTTAAACATACTTCTTCAATAAATGATTAATTTAATTGTTAAAAACTAACAACTATATTTTTTGGTTATTATTCGAAAAATATTTAAAATAATGCTATATGCTTCTTAAATTGATTTATTTAAACAATTCATGTTGACTGAAAAACCGAAAATAGATACTAAGTGAAATAATAAAATATTTGTATCATTATATTTTGTTAACATTTTTATGTATTTATTTCACACATTCACATTTTTTTTAATTCAATAGCATTCAAACATTTTACAATTGTTTTCTTAAAAAATATGTCCCAATAACCATTATAACTCGCTAAATAATCGTTGAGCAACTATTTTCTTTAAATTTTGCATGCGCCTTTAAATATCGATTGTCATTTGAATATCCTTTTAGGTTAGGGAGTAAGTATGTTATTAAATACCAGAAAATGATTATGAATTGCATTTGTTTTAATTATAGCCTACATTAATTACAGATTATAAGCGAAACTTATAATTTTGTACTTTGAATTGAAATTGTTAAAAAATGGTAACAGATAGGGGTATAGTTTATTATACAAAAATGAAAGAACAATCAATTTTCTATCGAAATAGTGTAAAAAATATAGGGTGTTCCATTTAAGTGAAAAAAGAAAAAAAAAAACATTTTGCGTATTGTTTCACCCTGTACACAACATTTGCTTTATGGTAACAAACGATTATTCCTTATATTATTAAGCATTTTTTCAATTAAATTGCGTTAACAGAAAGTTTACATCGTTTTTCATTTTTGAAAAATAAGGCCCCAATCTTCCATTGATTTCAACCTTAAATTGTTTATAACTTTTAAAATATTAAAAACTGACCTAATAAACCTTATGTCAAAAATGATTAATTTTAAGCGTAGAATCTAAAATCGACATAAAAAATATAGCATTCCATTTAAAAAATCATATGTTTGATACGTCACGTTATTGGACACCCTGTATATATGAAACCAATTTTAAAATGTGAAGTTTTACAGTAGCTACAAATTATGTCAGTAATATCTTTTTGTAAATTTATAAATAACTGAGATATTGGACTTCATCGGAATCTTACCCCACCCTGTATATATTATATAAAATCTACAAAATTGTCAACTGATTAATGTACGAAAGGTTTCGTTCTTTTTTGTGTATGTTGTCTGTTAGTATAAAGTTAGGTGATTTAAATTTTATTTTTTCACTATAATCATTATTATATGATCCACTATGTATATAAAACTCAAATAGTTTTCGTTGTAATTGATTGCGAATCGATTTCACATTCACCGTTTGCATGTTATGCCCCACCGAGTAATGGCTTTCGGGGGGTAAAGCGAAGTAAATAATGAATTTGCACCTAAAACTTTGGGAAACGCGCGCGGATGTGTTGCTTTACGTCGTCGGGGGGTGGAAACTCATCAGTCCCGCCGGCGAGCCAGTCTTCACCTCGCCCTCCCGTGGACTCTATTTAAGGGGTCAGAACGGGGAAGAAGAAGAAGGGACGGACCGGGTTTTATGCGCGCGTACAGGTGCGAACACCCTGTCTGGTTCGCACATTCAAGATGATTTAATCCGGTAATGAGCTATTTTTGCGGCCGGCGCCCTTCCACTTTAACGCCTCATTACTATTTAGTGTTCGCTCCCAAATTGGGGCCGCGCTCATAACGGTTCGCTCCGAATTCTTTCCTTTAACTCGAAAAATTGACTTTTATGCGGACGTGTGCTCGTAAAATAAAATCGTCCGGAAATTCCCGACTCACTCTCTCTCTCTCTCGTTCCAATCACCTGAATTAAAATAAAATTCCTGCTAAACGATTTCTGTTCGTATATATTGCTACGTTTTATGATCTAAACTTGCGTAAATTCAAATTCGTTTTCCCTCGCTTCAACCGCCTGGAAAACGGCAATTTGTAAAAACTGTCTATATAGCACAGTTCCGATTTGATGGCTGTTTTAGCTTTGTTCTTTTATTTTATATATAAATAACATTAAACACAGTGAATTAAACACTGACTATTTACGTTGAATTTAAATTAATATTTGTTAGAATGTCTTCAGTAAAACACTATTTTTTTTGTTAGATCATATAAATGGAAACAAGAAAATTGTGCTATCTTTCGCATAATTGATGATCGATGAAATCTAATTGCATAATACGAAAATGATCATTTATAAGTGGCATCATCAACAACCTGTTTGATAAACTAAAAATAACTCAGTATGTTATTTAAGTTGTTGATGATGCCACTTATAAATTATGAGAAAGATAGCGTTTTGTGCTATCATTTCCATTTAAATGATTCATATTTAAAATATAATAATTTATAAATAAATTATTTATATAATATAATTATTTTAATAATTATATATATAATAAATAATTTATTTATGAATTGAAGAAATTTTAATCATTGAGATATAATTTAAATTAATAAAATATAAGTGGAAAAGGAACATCTCTGATGGGATTTGAACCCATGCCCCCCGATTTCTAGCCGACTATGTTACCAACTATGTGATGTCAAATCTCCATTCAGTGTACATTGAAATGATGTAAAAATAATTTAAAAATGAATATCCACTTCAATGAATATGATCCACAGGGAAGAAATAAGAACATCAAGGATTCCTTTAACCATGTCCTTCCTAAATAATCCTACTGACCTCGTAAATTATTTCCGCGATTTTGAATCAGTGCATCAATAAATAATCTTAATGACACGGATATAAGTTTAATTCCTAATTTCCTTTTTGTCCACATCAGATCAACTTGTGTTCAGTTGCTATTTAAATTAGGGCTATGATATTTTGAAGACTTTACTTCAATAGAAAAATATATATTCAGAAAAATATTTTCAATTATTAACAATTAATTATAATCAAAATTTTTAATATAATTAATGGTTTTAATGTTTAGACATTGGTAGTTCATATTGTATGAAATAAATATGAATGGATTATTAAAAATCAACTAATATAACACAGATTAGATTGAATAACTATAAATTCTCTAGAATTTCTCCAAAATTTAGTTCTGGAGAATTTGAATTTGAAGTTGAAGATTAGATTGAATAACTTTAAATTCTCCAGAATTAAATTCTGGAGAATTTCTCCAAAAATTAATTCTGGAGAATTGAAATTCTGGAGAATTTGAAGTTATTCAATCTAATCTGTGTTTTATTGGTTCATTTTTTTAATAATTTATTCATATTTATTTCATTCAATAAAAGTTTTATTTATTAATGTATATTTATTTCTGTTTATCATCAAGAATCTACGTTAAATAACACACAGATGACACAGATCCGCGGTCCGGGCGCAGCTTTTGTGTGGCATCGTTCAAAAGCAGCAGCAGCATCCCAGCCACGGTTTACTGGTACAATATTTATTTTCTGCTTAGCGTTCGCGAACGAGCGTACTGACTTATTGCTATTTGTCGGGGGCGCATCATAAATCCACCCTCACACACACACACACACTCATCCAACAATAAATACGAGCACTATTTCCACATTCGCCGCTCGAAAAAATAAACACATCCGCGGATGTTTGCTTTCGCTTATAGTGCTCATAGCAAACACACGAACCCACCTACTGGATCGCGGTAAGGCACGATTTCTCGCTGCCGGTGCCGCTGCAAACTCGATCGGATTGAGATATCGGCAAGGGAATGACGAGGTGCTTATTTATTGTTGGCTCCGGCGTTGTTGTAATGAGATGCCCGAAGAAGATATTTTAACAATGACGACGAGTTTAAGACAAAGCCGAGGCGTGAACGTGTCAATTAAGGAGTCTGCGGGGATTGTTTATTTGACGAGATTTGTATAAATTGCACTTCTCATAATGTTGAAAAGAAAATAATAACAAAAAAAAATAACGCAATGCAAGAATTTCAATTCGAGAGAATTTAATTAAGAGAGCAAACAAATGAAATAAAATTCATTTCAATATCATTTTATTCAAAATAAAAGCTTTTTGATTGAACACTCTTCTAACACTCAATGAAACATGTTTGTCATAAAATTCGGACAATTTGATATAACATTTGCTTGCCTCATCAATCGGTCGATAGCGTTATTCAAAACCACTATAAGTTCAAGCGGAATAATGATTTTTGCCTTGAATGTAATCCACAGGGAACATTGTAATTCAAACAATAAATCAATTTGCTATTTTGAAAAAAAAAGAGATATCTAATAAAATTCTTCTTTCCTCCAATAACCTTAGACCCAACTACATAACGCTATGACTGTAATCCATTCTCATTCTAAGAGCCATAAGTGTTCTTGAACCATCTCAATTTAATAAATAGCGCGTTTAGTATAGTGCGAACAAACTACAGAAGCATATTTCAAAAACAATGTTTTTATCTTAACTAACTAATTTGATTGAGTTTAATTATTTAAATAAAACTATGTTTCTAGTTTTATGTAAATAAAACTATGATTGTAGTTTTATTTAAATAAAATTATGTTTCCAGTTTTATGTAAATAATTAAACAGTATCCACAACCAGCTGATGGAAAATATAATACTAATAATCTTTATTAACAGATATATACAGAAAGTATACAAAATAAGTAATAAACATTAAAAAACTCAAATGCATAATTTATATCTGTTATCTGTTAATTGGCTATCGACCAGTGGTCTTTCAGCCTGGTGCTGATGGAAAATTATTTAATAATATTGTTTATGTATTTACAACATCAAAATAATGACTTTTTTTCTTTTTGCGTTTATTTTTATCGGTAAACGAATAAAATCCTTAACGATCTTAATCCCTTTGAACTCTCTTTAGCCTCGCATTAGTCCATCTCCGAATAGTGTCGGTAACAGTTATTAAAGTAATAGCATGTCCGTAACGATGCGGAGCCGGCCGCAATTGGGGCCCTTTTCTCCGGTTCTTTTTCGGCGCGGTCAGTTGTTACCCCATGAACTTATTAGGGCCGCACTTACGGCCAAGAGTGCTCGACTCGCCCTTGCTCCTTATCGCCGGCGCGCTGCGGACGCCCGAATATTGCTCTGACTCATCCGCTTTTATTGGTTTTCACACCAGCGCGCCACCCCCACGAATGTCGACGTTGATGTGTCTATAATTGATTGAGAGGGAAACAATTATTGGTGTTCGCTTATTGTCCGGTAATTAAGGTCTCGTCTGTTGAAATATTAAGAGGGTTTGTGTATAAATAGTATTGGATGTTTGTGGAGTGAAGGTAAGTTTTTGCGGGTTGAATGAATCATTTAGGCATGTCTTTAAAAATTCAATGATTGGAAAATTTCATATAGTCAGGCTTAATTCTCGCTTAACAATTTACCACTTTTCTGAAAAAGGATCAATTAAATTATTTATACTCTGCGTGGTATCAAATCAACTGGTTTATTTTCATTTCTATATAATGAGGATGAATCAAATCTACTTTTTTGTCAAAATTGGACAATTAGGGGGTTTTAAAGTGACTGTACTGTCAAAAATTGGCAATTAAAATGACTTAAAAAGACAATATTTTCAAAATTAGGCAATGAAGGTGACTTAAAATGACTCTACTGTTAAAAATAGGCAAGGAAAGTGACTTGTGATGACAATATTCTCAAAATTAGGCAATAAATGTGACTTAAAGTGACTCTACTGTCAAAAATAGGCAATGAAAATAACTTAAAATGACAATACATTCAAAATTAGGCAATGAAGGTGATTTAAATTGACTTTATTACCAAATATAGGCAATGAAAATGACTTGGAATGACAATACTCTCAAAATTAGGCAATAAATGTGACTTAAAGTGACTCTACTCTCAAAAATAGGCAATGACAGTGACTTGGAAAGACAATATTCTCAAAATTAGGCAATGAAGGTGACTTAAGGTGACTCTACTGTCAAAAATAGGCAACGAAAATGACTAAAAATGACAATATTTTCAGAAATAGGCAATTAAGGTGACTTAAAGTGACTATAGTGTCAAAAATAGGCAATAAAAAAATATTTAAAATGTTAATTTTCTAAAATTTAGGCAATAAATATCACTTAACGTGACTCTACAGTCAAAAATAGGCAATTAAAATGACTCAAAATGAAAATACATTCAAAATTAGGCAATGAAGGTGACTTAAAGTGACTTTACTGCCAAAATTAGCCAATAAAAATGACTTGAGATGACAATACTTTCAAAATTAGGCAATACATGTGACTTAAAGTGACTCTACTCTCAAAAATAAGCAATGAAAGTGACTTGGAATGACAATATTCTCAAAATTAGGCAATGAAGGTGACTTAAGGTGACTCTACTGTCAAAAATAGGCAATGAAAATGACTTAAAATGACAATGCTTTCAGAAATAGGCAATGAAGGTGACTTAAAGTGAACATACTGTCAAAAATAGGCAATAACAAAATATTTAAAATGTTATTTTTTTGAAATTTAGGCAATAAATATGCCTTAACGTGACTTTATAGTCAAAAATAGGCTATTAAAATGACTTAATATGACTATACTTCCAAAATTAAGCAATGAAGGTGATTTAGAGTGACTATACAGTCAAAAATAGGCAATGATAATGACTTAAAATGACAATATATTCAAAATTAGGCAATGAAGGTGACTTTAAGTGACTTTATTGCCAAAAATTGTCAATTAAAATGACTTGGAATGGCAATATTCTCAAAATTAGGCAATAAATGTGACTTACAGTGACTCTAGTGTCAAAAATAGGCAATGAAAGTGTCTTGGAATGACAATATTCTCAAAATTAGACAATGAAGGTGACTTAAGGTGACTCTACTGTCAAAAATAGGCAATTAAAATGACTTAATATGATAATACATTCAAAATTAGGCAATGAATGTGACTTAAAGTGACTCTACTGTCAAAAATAGGCAATAATGATGATTGAAATCCACTCTAATGTCAAAATTGATTAATGAGATTGACTTAAATTGACTTTACTGTCAAAAATATCCAATAAAAATGACTTAAAATGATAATATTTTCAAAATTAGGAAATGAAGGTGACTTAAAATGACTTTACTGCCAAAATTAGGCAATAAAAATGACTTGATATGACAATACTTTCAAAATTAGGCAATAAATGTGACTTAAAATGACTCTATTGTCAAAAATAGGCAATGAAAGTGACTTGGAATGACAATATTCTCAAATTTAGGCAATAAATGTGACTTAAAGTGACTCTACTGTCAAAAATAGGCAATTGAAATGACTTAAAATGACAATAATTTCAAAATTAGGCAATGAAGGTGACTTAAAATGACTCTACTGTTAAAAGTAGGCAATGAAGGTTACTTAAAGTGATTTTACTGCCAAAATTAGGCTTGACTTGAGATGACAGTACTTTAAAAATTAGGCTTAAAGTGACTCTACTGTCAAAAATAGGCAATGAAAATGACTTGGAATGACAATATTCGCAAAATAAGGCAATGAAGGTGACTTAAGGTTACTCTACTGTCAAAAATAGGCAATGAAAATGACTTAAAATGACAATACTTTTGAAAATAGGCAATGAAGGTGACTTGAAATGACTCTACTGTCAAAAATAGGCAATCATGATGATTGAAATCTACTCTAATGTCAAAATTGGTTAATGAGATTGACTTAAATTTGATTTGCTATAAAAAAAGCAATTAGAATGAATTATTGGTTTTATGACAAAATTAAACATTTTTAGATTTTTGTTACTGTCTGCTGACATTAATGTGGAATTATATAAATTATTCATAAAATTAAATATCATATTCTTGAATCTTTGTAGCGTTCAGTACTTGGTACATTAAATAAATTTGATGAATGAAAAAAGTAAATACGTTTACATAAAACTGAGTTATATTCTATCTTTTTTTTGCGGTCATAGTTTTGTTTAGAAAAAAGCTCGTCCGGAATTTATAAAGTAGAGGTACGTGCATCCGCATTTCTATAAAAATTCCCCCGGAGTAAGACAAACCCGCGGCGCAAAAATAGTTTCGCAATACACACATTGCACATACACCATACGTGTCTTCACTCCTAAGCGCAACGTCCCCAGCCCTCCTCGGACGGCGTGGAGGAAGGAGGGTGAGTTCGATAGGTTTTCAGTACTCCGGCTCATCGGTTATGAACTTCACGTAGGGGGCATACAACACCCACGGCGCGCCCGCGCGTGCTATCGTAAACTTTTATAAAAATTCCGTAATACTGGGTCATACAAAAATATTAAAAGGGGGGAAATTAAAGGGATTAAATAAAATTAAACTCCGGCAACAAAATTATTGTGAGTTTTAATATTTAAAATTAATTAGAAAATAATTTTAATAATAGGAAAAATTATGTATTCATTTGTGCATTTGTTCAGAGTTTTTTGAATAAATTTAATAAAAAGAATTTGTAAATATTTAAAACTAATTTAACGTATTTATAACTTTTATTTATTGGCATTTTATAATTATACTTATATTGTAACCCTCCTTTATCTTTTAATGTATAGTTAGTATAAAGCAATATGTATTTAAATGGACTTACCGTTAATAAACAATAAACAATATAATAGCAAACCAGTAGTAGCTAAAGAGGAAGTTTTTTTTTCCTGGAATTGTCAAGAAAGTCAAAATTTCAAGACTGCACTGAGTTTCGAATATTTTGAATTAATTTCTCACTTAACCCGTGGTGAAACATATTTAATTAATAGACTTTGATTAAAACACTTGGTTTGTTTCACTCTACTAACTTTCGAAGGTTGTCCTTTAGATGACTAGCACTACAAAATCTTTTACTGACTTCCATTAAATTACAAGTCATGAAAGTAAAATGTCAAAAAATCAGTTATACAAAATAACAAGAACATATACCTTTTATTTTATTTATTCGGGAGGAGAGCTCTTCCATTATAGCTGCTGCTGCAACATCCACAATATGAAGAAGTCGATGGTTTGCGTTTTTTTTTACAAAAAATTCACTATACAAACCTAAACGTCATGATTTAAACAAACGCGATTAATATTTAAAATATTTTACACAGCCACTGAAGGGAAATCCGAAGTGGTTCAAGTAAAAAGAGGCAAAAGTGGAAACAATCAACTTGATTGGGACAACAAACAAAATGAGAATATCTTTCGGGATAGGAGTAAAAATAAAAATACACAGCCACTGACAAGGACAGACGCCTACAAATCCAAGCGGAAAGACCAAAGGTTCATTATTTATTGTAATCGACCCGCTAAATAAAGAAAATTTTCTGAGTAATAAGCGTGATTTATTTGCAATAATTCGCTCGGTATTACAAATTAATTGCAAACGTATTAATAATACGCGCCATTATATTTTCATGCCTAATTATGAAACTTACAAACGCCGAAAAACCGAATAACATTAATCCTCAGCGCGCAATTTGCGGACTCTTACATGAAAGAGTCCAATTGTTGGAGTGTGGTGGTACGGGATGGCTAATCTATATTCCATGAACTTTCATTCCGTCCGTCGACGTCGGTCGGTCGAAAAAGGCGAACCCTTCGGAGGAGGCATTATGAAACCGAATTACATTTTTTAATATTCTAGTATAATGGATCTGTATTACACCCTCCTCCCCCTTTCCTCCTCCTGAGCCAGATTATTCAAATCCTTTGACATAAGGAATTATAAGTGAAAAAGAAGGAAAAATAGGAAAGGAAAAAATTATGCGAGGATGTGGGAGTCTTATAGGAACGGAGCCTCCAGATTGGCCGTTGTGGATGCGCCTGTAATTACACCAAAAATAATAACACTACTACTGAATTTTGAACATATTACTCTAAATTAAATGTGTGTTTAATTTGATCAAAATCCATACGATTGAAAAACCATTAACACGACGAAAAATTTTCCTATGTAAATCCCTATGAGGCCTAGATAAAAAAAATGCACTGTATAAAATGATTTGATTTAAAGTTGGATAAAATAAATAAACATTAAGTGTTATGTAGAACTCTCCCAACTCCTCCATTTTCCATCATCTCAACTCTTTACGTGCGTGTTAATAATTAACTCCCTCTTACCCGCAATAACCACCCGTTCCACGTTATCTTTCACTCGAACAACTAAGTAGTTGGAGACAAACAGAATGAGTCAGTGCCTCCGTTGGGGAGGTCTGAAGTTGAGTCGGATAAGCCCTCGGACGGCCGGAAGCGCACAGGTGTGACGTGTCACCGGGACGCTCCCCTTTATCCCTTCGCGTGGAGCTAATGAAATGATCACGGCCTTCAAAAACCCGCCCTCCGGATCCGGGTCAGTTCGCTCCGGTGGCATCCCCACAAAAGAAAGCGCGTGAAGGGCGAGTAGTGCAATGCGTGTGTTGATGGAATGTTCAATGAAATTTTGCAGTGTTAAGCGGTTGAATAAATTTGGGTTAATAATTCAATTGCATAAAGAGATATTTTAAAAAAAATATTCACAATATATGGAACAGAAATTAATTATTAAAAAAAGTATATATTAAATAAAAATGATTTGAAAATAATTAATAAATTATTTCCACATTTAGCTGTGTGTATGGCCAAGTAAATGAATACTGTTTTCTATTTATAAAAAAAGTATATATATATATATAACATCTTTATTTCTGCAGACAATTTTATATACAATAAATTAACAATATAATTCTTATAAAATGTTATACGTTGTCCTTAGAAAACGGCTATCGACCATCGGTCTTTCTGCCTAAGTATTTATATTTTCATATGATCAGTTGTACCTTAGAATATATTTATCGAATTAGAACATTAAATCAATGTTTTCATTGAACGTTTTTTATTTATAGTTTTTTTTAAGAATTATTTATTTTTAAATAATATTAATTACATTTTCTATGGTTATTTATATTGTAAAATAGGCTAAAGCACTCACATTTGCAGCGTGAAGTTAGCCGTGTAGCGCCACTCAAACTTGAAGCATTATGTAGATTCGTAGAGCATGTATAATACGAAATACGGCCATGAGATGGCGATCTAATTTTGCTTGTACAAAATATGCCCGTAGAAAAGGGGTTATTACGTTAAGCACTATATAATAAAACTGTAAGATAAAATAACACGAAAGAATGATTCCCTTAATCAGGTTAGGTTACGTAATGTTTACGTTTTGCATAGATATAATGATATAAAACAGTGATTTTTATTTCATCATTAAGTGTAGCTTTTTTAATTTGTATTTTTTTTTGTAAGCTTGCAATTTTATATTTATATTTTGTTATGAGTTTAATATTTTCAACAGATCCTATTTGAAACCATCACAACATCCTTTTCAGAAACTGAAATAAAAAAAATATTAATACTATAAAATGTTTATTCAATTTTTTACAAATACCAATTATAAAATTCTGAACAGGGCTTAATTTTTATTATTTGGAACTCGACCCGTGCGGGCATACATATTCATAAAAATAAAGCACTCTAGATTCGACTTAACTTTCTAAGTGCGAATAAATCTTTTGTTACTCGCGATATGAAGAAGTTTTTGATATCGAGATTATGAAAGTTCGTATATATTACGCGGGGGGCGTTAAAAAGTTTCCGGCGTTGACGCGGTTTTTTTCCAACCGCGCGGCGTTTAAATTATTACGTAACTAGTTTTCGCCACCTGCGGCAAAAGTTGCGCGTGTGTTTTTCCTAGACGGGGTTAATTCAATTAAAGTTAACCCTCGGCGAAGGAAGTTTCGCGTCGGGAAATATTTGTTTTCGATTTTATTAAATCCAGATAGGAAATGTCTCAAATTATGCTCTATTTTTTTTTAATGTCGATAAGTTTAAAGTAAATAGATGGGTGAAAAAAAAGGGAGGAGCTAAGAAGGAAGATTGGGGAGATCGAAGAGGAAAACCTAATAGACAGAATGCTGGAAAGCAAGCAGAAATGGAACGCGGTAAGTCAATTCGCCGTTAACGTGCTGGGGAGGAAGATAGCCCATGATGATAGCAATACCATGATGGCGATACCAGGAAGAGAGGGGGGAGGCTTTTAGTCGGTATCAGAACCCGAAACCATTGGTTGTATTAATCCAAAAGGCTTTCGTCTGCAAATTTCCCAATCCCCTCTATAAACAAAACAAAAAATCGATAGGTAGATCGATATTTGAAAATGTTGTCTACCTTGTAGACTCGAATCATTGACGATGCCATATGAAATTAGGCAAAAGATGGCGCTTGCGTCGTCTTTCATTTATTATGATTTATATCAGGTAGATAGATAGATATTGATTTTGTGGTTCCTTGGCCTTTACCACCGCGAGCTTTTCAGATCCCATATATCTGAGATGACTAGCTCTAGCTTCGCCTCCTTGATTAACCCTACTAACCCTGACAGTGAGTCTTGAGTGTATCTTCCTGGGCTAGGTTTGGTGTTCCCTAGCTTGATAGTGGCTTTCGCCCAAAAAGGTATAAATTCGTTAGATTCAAATGAGGCCGCCGTGTCCCAATTTAGCACGAAATATATTTTAATAAGAGATCGGCCACTCGGGCTTAATTACCGGCAGATGTGTTTCGCGAGAACGAAAAGGGAGGAAAGGCACAGTATGTGAAGGGGATCTTTTCACAGAATCTGCATATCGCATCTTCTGATAGGTCTAATTTGCACATTTTTTTTTATTTTTTCGAATAATTATATCGATAATTCACGAATGGTAATTAAAACACCCTTGAAATCCTCATTAAAACCATTCACCCTTTCCAAGCAACCCCGCGATAGTTGCGGAATGATTAAAACCCGTAAATAATTCAAGCCGGGGCGAAGTTCCCTTCCTTTTCCCACCGGGGGGTGCGACGGAATTCCCGCCGCCGGCTTCAGTATTCCACATTGACACTTTTCCAATGTACTCGCTTTGAATACCACGCCGAGCGAGAACTTTCCCGCACAGATTTACAATCTTATTCATTCGGCGTAGACATGTCTTTTATTGGCGAAACTTCTGACAGTAAACGGAAGGTGCCGCTGCATGCGCCAATTCCGAAAGACGGATAGACAAAGTGAAATAAAACTGCTCGGGAGCAATTCAAAAGACGAATAGTGAACTAAAACTAAATAAAAAAAAGAAAATAGAGGGAATTCCCCCCTCCACATTTTCTCTCTTCATCTCAAGTTGAATCGTTAAATAACATACATAATGGATTAAGCAATGTTATTCCAGCACAGTTTGTTTCGGGGTAAATGGGTTCTGATTGGGAATAATTAAAGTTTTTTTTTTTTCGCGGGAATAAAAAAAATAAAGTTAAGGAATTTCCGGCGCGCGCAAAAGATTTTCAATTCGTCACTAATTGAAAAGATAAACCGAAGAAAAGTTTTCCGTTATTTTGCACCGGGCCTAATTAAAATTATTTCACTAATTGCTTTTCTTTCGGCGGGGTTCTTTTTCTTTTTTTCGCTGAATGGGAAAATCGCAGGGGGCGCGGCGGGGGCGGGCGTTTTA
Source organism: Philonthus spinipes (assembly GCA_963082785.1). NCBI lineage: Eukaryota > Metazoa > Arthropoda > Insecta > Coleoptera > Staphylinidae > Philonthus > Philonthus spinipes. The sequence continues at coordinate 22,531,491 of OY720314.1, forward strand.
TTGGATTCATAATGTCGCTCTGCTCTCGCGTTGTGTAATTTAATTAATTTTCAGAGGCAGCCGCGCGCGCGGATTCGAATGTGCGTGAGGAATGGAGGAAAGAAGTTGCTGTGTAAATTCCGGAACGTTAAAGGAAAGTTAATTAATATCAAATTAATAAAAAAAAACGCAACAAAGAAAGAAAGCATGATAAACCGTTTCATCTTGAATAAATGAATTTTTTTTATTTCCTTTTTAAAGTCAAATTTAGCCATTTAGTTATGCAAATTATAAATTAATCAAAGTAAATTTATAATATTGCTTTTTCTCTATAAAAATCTTTATACTATAAAATAAATTGATACATATAAATGTAATATTACTTTCCCCGAACCCTTGTCCAATGGAAAGTATTGTGATCGTGAAAATATGGGGAAAGTACCATAGAAATACCTTCGCTTGATATTTTTAATATGTCTAATGCGAAATTATGTTTTAACCGTATTATTGAAATAATGAACCGATCTTAAAATTTAGAACTGTAATTATATTTTTGTTAATTAAGCAATAGTTATTATTTAATGTATATTTAAATAGCATACAACTAGAGATAGGAGATAGGAAATTTTGTAAAATAAATTTCTGTGGTTGCATTAGAAATAAATAAATAAATGATCGACACATCACCATTTTTTTTAATAATTGTGAATTTGAGAGATAAAGATATAGATTAGTTGAGTGATACCACCACTACCAATTATGTTTACATCAATTCATTAAATTGTGACGTATTCAACAAACTAATATATTAATCACGTTAATTCTTCATCCGGTAACGAAATAATCCACCCCCTTCCATTTTTCCCCCAGCATTAAATAATGCATTTTAGTAATTTATATAAATTTCGGTCCGCCGTTGAAGGAAACGCCGCTAATTCATTATATCGGTGGGGGATAGTGCTGAAAGGAAATTTATACATAAGTTACTTTTTCGGCGCTGGGGGGATGTAAGTAATTACTCGTGGGGTTCCACCGGAAGTCGGGAATTAGGGGGTGTAATTTCTTGATGAACGCAGATAATGCAGCGGGCGGGAAATGTAATCAGACGTTCCGTTCGCTCGCGTTTTATTTAGCTAAATGGGACGCACAACAAATTGGTATTGATGAATTAATGCGTTCAAAAGGAAATAAAAATCATTTGCAACTTTTTCAAGAAATATTCACTTAATCAATCCAATTATGAAATCCTAACAGGAATTTGCGTAATATCAAAAATAGATATTCCCCTCAGACAGCCTAAAAAAAGTTTTCATAAATTCAGAATTTTTCGCTCTACAAAAAAAAGCGAATAAAAAGTGAAACAGTACGAATTATGAAAGGTTTATTACAATTAATATCACATTAAGATATTAACCATAATCACGAAATAAATATTCTATGCCACAGGTTCTTTGAGATTTTAGTAGCCAAGATTATAAAAAGGAACTTTGAAATAAATTAAACGTTCCTTCATTAAGTATGTGGGTAGAAAGGGTCATAGAATATATATATATATATATATATAATTACGTTTTACATTATTTTCTTTAGAAGAAATTTATTTACATTAATTTATGTGAACCTTTGAGTTAGGTTTTAAATCAATAATAAGTAGACATTTTTAGAATGTTTATCATCTACAGCTAATTTAATATTACAGCATGATAAGAACAGTGGAATACTTTATGAATTGTATTGTTTGTTTTTGAAATTTTGCAATCATTTTCTACTGAACAAAATGTACATAAAATCACTACATCAAATAACGTTGCATTAAGGTCAATTAATCTTAATATTGAAATATGCAACGAAATAAATGCCTCTAAGATCTTAATACCAATTATTTTATTCACATGTCAAATCATGTCTTATTGGTGATTTATTAATTCACATATTTCAGTAGAAAACGTTATTTGTGACCACACAAATAAAATCACATTAAAATCACTAATACAACACAATTGCGATTCTTTTCTTAAGAAATAAATATAAAAAAGTAAAAGTGTTTTCTCTTTTACTTTTTTTATACCACTTTGAAGTGATTTCTTTATGTTAGGGAACCTGACTTCCCCAAATAATTTGGGAAGTCAGGGTAGGTGTGTGACACCATTAGATACCAATCGGGGCTAATTTATTTCTTCATTTGTTAATAAAAGAATTGAAATCGCGTTTTATTAGTAATTTTAAACTTCTAAGTGGTACAAAAAAGTCTTTTTCTTTTGTTAATATTTAAATATGCCACGAAACGAATGCCTTTAAGATTTTAATACTAATTGTTTTATTCACATGTCAAATCGTGTCTTCGCATATTTTAAAATAAATAAAGAGAGTATTAAAATGATAAAAAGCGCAAAAAAATAAATCTGAGAAATTTACGATACACCAATGACAAAATATCGCTGAAAGAAAACATCGCAGGAATGGAAACGGCTGAAATTTTATGAGTTTGTACTTTCTCAACATTAAATGAATAAATGTAGCATTACGATTATGTCCATTTTTTGAAAGAAACATCGCAAGGATGGCAACGTTTTGAACTGCCATACCATCATGCATTTTCGTCCTTACAACTTTTAATAAAAAATATTATTTAAATTGACTTACCGTTAATAAACAATAAACAATGATTTTAGAGCGTCACACGTTTCTTATAAAATTTTTAATATGTAATTATAATTGTAATTTGGAAATTGAGATTCCGTTAATAAAGTAAATTAAATTGAAATTGAAATTATTATTCTATTTACATCTCTTGAAACGGTGTATAGAAATTTTATAGAAATAAATTCACGAAAGAAAAAAAAATCGACAAAATCGCGAGAATGGAAACGTTTGGATTTCTATGAGCTTCCACTTTCTCAACTTTACATAAATATAACTTTGCTTATTCTTTTAACAAATAATACTTTGGCAAAATTTGGTTTCTATAAATTCAGTTGAAATAATTACACGAAATATGAAAAATAAGGCTAGCAAACACCTCGTCAATGACAAATAGGAGCTTTGGAATTCCCCGATCCTGAAATCTCGTATTACCTTATAAGGTATACATAAGCTTGTAAGTTTCTGTTGTAATTCGCTCCGGATAATGCCGTAAAAAGCGAAACTAGTCGGGTAAATAGAAAAATAAAGAGAAACAAACTAAGTGTAAATTAATTTAGTGAATTTATTATTGATGAAGTTCAATAATAATAATAAACTTTATTACCCAACATACAAAGAGCCCAATTACAGAGTAATTAACAAAATATCATTATAAACATTAACAATAACAAAAATAAAATATAATGTAAAACAATATAATATAATTAAATCTAACATATAAGCAAAAATAATAGTTCAAAATGTTTTACCAAGGGATAAATGAGAAAGCCATTCAAGGAAAAAAAGCTCAAGTCATTATGTTGACTTTTTCAGTATCCTCCATATTGATGAAAAAAGATAACAAAAATTATTGGAGAATTTAAAAATTAATAGATATAAAAAAACAAGATGTATTTTCAGTAAGGGGGAGTTTGAGAGATTCGTTTTTTCATTCATCTCTCAAACTCCCCCATATTGAAAATACATCCTCCCCCCTATCCATTACAACAATACAATACAATACAATACAATACAACAATACAATTTTTGTATATATATATAGTTTATAAGATTATAAATGTTATTATTATTGTAATCAACTAAAGAAGCAAGAAAGTCTTGCAAAACAATTGTGTAGAAATAAATACAGACCTCTGGTCGATAGCCCAGGCAGTCTAACACCTACATAATAATAATAATAGTTTATTTAACAGATAATTCCTCTTTACAAAAGTAATACATATAAATTTAAACATTACAATAAATAAAAAAAAAATATACAGACACGCACACTAGTCACATGTATTGTAATTATTTATGTTATAATATTATTGCTCAATTTTTAAAATCTAATAATTTTATTTAAAATTAAGTTAGAAAAAAGTGAAAATGCATTTTCAACTATCAATCAATCAATTATATTAAATTGAAATAATATAAGAAATTGGAATAATGATTGTAATATGTAAAGGTCAATTATGGATGTGTTTTATTTGGGTGTGCTTGCTTCTCGCTTCCTCACAGTCAAACGAGGACTCATGGGAAAATTGTGCTTTGCAAAGAATGGGGTAAAAAAATTATAAATATGATAAAAATGATTTATTTTTTCTTTACCCAATTCTTTGCAATGCACAATTTTCCCGTGAATCGTTTGCCAACCGAAAACTCAAAACCATTAACTCTCGTACCAAACACAGGTTTGTAATGTGTGGTTGGATAGGACATTTTGGCTACCTAATGATCTTATAAACTTAACCCAAAATTTCCTAAACAATCGCACATTGCAAGTCTGCACTGTTTCCACTGAGAGAGGAGACTGCGTATATAGCAGGCCCTGATGACATACAAAATCAAATAGCCTTTTGTTTCGTTTAAAAATAATAAGACGGATTTTTGCCTTCTAGATCAATTTACCACAAGGGACAGATCCCCAAACACGTGTGGCCTTATATTGAGTATCTCTTTCGTTCATGCATGATGCTATATGTAATTGATATGTCTGGCGGGGTATTTACACGAGAAGTAGTTGTTTTAATGTGCCCACGTCTAAAGTGCTTAAATCAAAGCTAAATATGGAGAAAAATATTAATTAATTTCAAATTATTTTTACTACGATTAGATGTATTGTATAAACTTTGATAATGGTTGGCAAAGACCGAAACACGTGTCAAGCAACTGTAAATAAAAAAACATTATGGAACAAAAAACTTCACTTAATATTAATATCTGTTTCAAACAAGAGTGTGGTGCAATAAGTATTGACTTTATTTTTTATATTTTAATAAATGAAACACTTTTTTACTTTGTTTGTATAACTCCCAGTTATACAAACAAAGTAAAAAAGTGTTTCATTAATTAAAATTGAATCACAATGTATAACAAAGAAGAAGCCTCAACAAATAACAAGTTATTTTTTATATAATATTTATACAATAATAATATAACATTTATGAATGTTGAAATAAAATAAAACCAAAAATCGTCAAACGCACTCAAACCTATTTTTATTACAAATAGAAAAGTATTTATTAACTTGGTTACAGTTTTTTTTTATTATATAAAATTTATTGTTATATAAAATTACGCCTTGTGATTTATAATAAACTCAATTCGATTAAGTACTCTTTCTACGTGGAATTGAGTTTATTTGGCGTACAAAGCATATCTGCAACAACTTCCAAGTAATAAATACCCGTGAAAGGAATTTCCCGAAACTATTCCATAGATTAATTAAGAATGTGAGCCAGCGGTAGCTTTGTGTATACTTTATCAAAGTTAAATAAAGTCCTCTAATTAACGACCTCGCCGAACCGCAAGAAGAAGAGAAAATGAAACAAATAATTTAATCTTTTAATTAATTTTTATATAAAAAAATATTCTGTGGATTAAATGAATAAAATGCGGGTGAATGGAATTTTTAATTGTAATATTACAGAGAAGTAAAAATGAAATAAAAATATTTCTTGAATAACTTTCTCATTTATCACTTGGTGAAACATTTTGACAATAATAATATATTATTGAAATAAAAATAATTTAGAAGATTTTATAAATGTTATTATGAAGCAATGGGCATATTCTGTATACGCGTTAACAAGAAAATTAATATTTAATGAAACATTCAGCCACCATTCATTTAGCGTATGGATAACTAGTGACGTCCGTCTACCTTGTAGATCCAAATCGTTGACGATGCCACTTGAAATTAGGCAAAAGATAGCGCTTGCGTTGTCTTTAGTTTATTTAGAAAATTGATACATAAACATCTTTATTTCTGAGATTGGAATATACAGTTACAATACAATATTTAACAATACACTAACGTTCACAATATAATTCCAACTCTGAAACTGGCTATCGACCAGTGGTCTTTCAGCCTAAAAAATAAAAATTAATATTATTGCCGATTATTAGGTTTAATAATTACAAGTTATTTCCGAATCAAATTTATATAAATCTTACTAATTTTATAAAATGTGAAAATAATACGGCTCTATGGTAATTATACGGCCTTACAGCGAATCCACTTTAATTATTTTAATCACGTAAAGGGGCGCGGAATAACCGAAAGGTAACAATAAGTGCGCCATTGTGCTCAAGAGAGGGTGTTAAGTGAATTTGCATAAAATCTTAACACTGTCCGATTAAACTCGTGTAAATGTGGGCGAAAAAACCATTTGCATTCGTGAAACGCCTTTTCTATGTGCGTATGTGTGTGTATATGTGTGGGGTTTCGCCCAAAAAGGTATAAATTCGTTAGATTCAAATGAGGCCGCCGTGTCCCAATTTAGCACGAAATATATTTTAATAACGGATCGCCCTTTCGGGCTTAATTACCGGCAGATGCGTTTCGCGAGAACGAAAAGGGAGAAAAGAAAGAAATTGGAAGGAGAGGAAAAAAAGAAAGGAATCTGCTGAAGTTTTGTTTTAGAATTGATGTTTATTGGAAATTTATGCAAATTAATGGGAGTTTTTAACGAGCCCAGGGCAAAAAAATATTCACTACTTGTAAATAAAACAACAGTTATTTAAGTTTCACAAAATTTATTGTAGAGAAAATGCTACAAATGTTTCGCTAACACAGTGACATAATCAGGTGGATGATTAATTAAATTAAAAATAAAACTGTTGTCCTTAATTTATTATGAACTGTTGTTTTATTCAGAAATAGTATATTCAAGTAAAAGCCTCAACAATCGATTATTTAAAAAAAAGCCAATTGGCAAACTCCTACAGCATGTATTGTAATATTATATATATATATATGTGTTGTATTACGTTTGGTAATAAAAAAATATTTTTTCACATTTGGTGAATTCGCCGGGAAATTCTGATAAGAATACTGTTTATTAGTGTACACATTAAAATACACCTAGGATTTTTAATTTTCCTTAAAGTAATAAAGCTGTGTATATTATGTAAAATTTTGTAAATTGTAACACCATTAAAATTATTCCCATGAAGAAGCTACAGCGTTGCGAAACAATTTATTTATGTACTTATTTTTACGGAACCTCCACTTTACAATATACATTTCACATTTAGCTCTTATTTTCAAATCATTTTTATTTAATATATTTAAATAACTGTGACCAAGTGATTAATATACATTTCATTTACAAAAATTATAGTTAATTCTAACAGTTTACGCATATTTTTTTTGATTTATTCTCGATTCAATTTAATAATCGAGTTATCCCTATATTTCTTATCACACACAGTAACTATTGCGAAGACGTATTTAATTTTGATTTTCTTCGAGAATTTCATTCTTGATATTAACTTAATTTCTGTTGATTTATTTTGAAATTGCAACGCATTGTTTAGGTAATTCACACACAGTATAATAACTCACATTTAATTCCAAACACATCATTCTTAAAGCTTTCATTATACGCAAACCATAAATCACAACATAAACCCATACATTCCTTTCTTTTCCTATTCAAGCTGCGTGAGCTAATTTAAAATCATGGCCCTCCTTTTTTTACAACTAAAACAGAAATAACTTTTTACGCGCGCGCCGCCTCTCTTGATGAAAACAAGGCCGGGATTTGCATGAAGAGTATTATGTAGGCCGAAAAGCAAATTGCAACTTAACATGACAACGGAACCGGCGGAAGTTTTCGGGTTAACATTGCGTACGCCGCTTGTTTCCGCGAAACTTTCTCCGCCAGGCAATTCGAGGATGCCGTATTGTAAATCTTAATAATTACGAATCTTGAATGTTACTTAACGTCGAGTATAACGTGTTGTTTTCCTTGATGAAAATTAATTTTATATTATTAAACAAATATGTGGGTTGCAAAAAAAAATATCTTTGAAGTATAATTTAAATTTAATTAAATATAAAAAATATATCTTTGAGGTATAGACGAGAAGTATTTTATTTTATATATTTAATTAAATTTAAATTATACCTCAAAGATATATTTTTTTTATACTTAATTAAATTTAAATTATACTTCAAAGATATTATTTTTTTGCAACCCACATATTTGTTTAATAATGTAAAATTAATTTTCATCAAGGAAAACAACACGTTATACTCGATATTAAATAACATTCAAGATTACAAAAAAATAATTGATTCGGAATTCAGTAATAAATTCCTGATTCCGACAAAATGTTTAAAATAATTCTGAATTGTATTATAGACAATCCTTCGATCCACCAATAATATTCGTGAATCCGTAATGCATCAACCCTGCTTTGATTCAAGGATTGATGACCGCTAGTACGGCCATAATTCCATTAATTCCTAATAATCACTAAAATTCGTTAAATTTAATTGGAGGGGATTTTGTTATTCCCGCGTACATAATTCTCCGAACGCATTCGCGAATAAAATCGATGTAGTAGATAAATTAATTTTCGTATTAAACATAATTTTAATAAAAGCCGTATTATATTCGTAATCCCCTTTAGAGCCGAAATCCCCCGCAGGATGCGCAAATTAAAACAATACACTTTCACGTCCCTAAACACGATCCCACTTTATTTTTGCATTAAAACGTGTCCATGGGGAGAATGATAATAATGGCGCGATTCGGATTGGTAATAATGTAATAATCTGCAGATGTAATGATTGATAATTAATTGCAGGCGTAATTTAGTGGATCAGTGAACCGGCTATTTATTAATATCGAAAGGGAAATACGTCCTAGGGATTGTAATAATTGTGTTGCTTTAAAGGGGAGTTTATCGGCGACTTTTTTTACCCTACCATCGTAATACACATAATCTTTGTTTCATATACATTAATAGGTTCACTGTGCTATCTTCTCCATTTTGCAATTACCTAGGAATCCTTTTAGATAGAAAACTATCCTTCAAAAATCATACCTCCGAAGTAAAAGCAAACACTTGCAAAAACCAAGGAATAAGTACCAGCACCTGTACAAAAATGTACAAAATGATTTGCCGCCCCATACTAGACTACAGTTCCATTATTTTTATCAAAACATGTACCGCCACCATTAAAAACCTCGAAGTAGTTGAAGTGAGGGTACGTAGAGAGGATCTTCTACGTACCCTCACTAAGCTTCGACACCTCCAAAATTCTTTTTTCAAATGGACTCCTCTACCAAATTATCCCTATTAAAGATAGACTTAGATTTCTCGCAGAACGATTTGAATGTAACGAGTCGAATTACGAACATCTTAAAAAAATGTGCATACCTATAAACCCCAATTTTTTTCATAAGGCGTTTCACTCCACAAGGAGTTCTACCGCTCCGTTCGGAGCCTCTATAATCCAATTCATTGGGTGGATTAGTCCCAGGTCATCCTCTTCATTTTCTCCACTATGTTTCTCCATTCTTTTCTATCTCTTGTATATTCCTTCCATTTTCTTATTCTAAGTATTCTTAAGTCACTCTCTACTTTTTCTATCCATCTTTTCTTCGGTCTACCTCTTCTTCTGACGTTTCCTAGTTTCAATTCCATTATTATCCTTATCCAACACTCGTATCTTGGCTCAGATAGGGGTTGGAAGAATGATTCTGTCACGGGCAAAGAACAACAAATTGTTGGTGGAAAGCCCAAAAGGGAAAAAGGACCTATCAAAGATGGATAATTTGGATGCTGCAAAAAAGAGATGAAAAAAAAAAAAAACAGCTGACAGATTGTCGATAGTCATGCATTCGATCAATAAACAAACAAAGAAAAGTATATTTTATTTGTGCCTATTTAATCGCCAAAATTGAAACATAGATAACACTGTAGTGAATTTAGATTCAAAAATCGCCATTAAAACACAGATAAATTAAAAAAATCCCCACAGCGTTATACGTGTATCATCTTTTTGGCGATTCAAAAGACAGAAATAAAATATCCCTTTTTTTTTTTTTCGTTATTGAATTACAGAATATACATGATACTTATAGTTAACTCAAATTATTCTAACAAAGTGTTAATAATACTTGTAGTATTAAAATTTTGTTTAGTTTCTTTAGTTTGTTTCGAAAATACTGATGTTTTAAAATAATCGCCATAATTCGGTGGGAATGCAAGTATTGAAACAACATTTTCTATGAAAATAATTTATTTTGTGATTCAGAATTATTGGTTTTATGCGATTTTTTTTATGCTACTACAAAATAAATCGTCATTGTAATAAATATATATCTCCCCAACGAGATAAATTATCAAAGTGAAAAAGAGTCCCGTAAATAATTTACAGCTGTGCAGCGCCACCTGGACAGCATCAACGTTATGTTGAGCGAAAGAAAGGTACTTCTGCCGGAGAAAGAAAGATATTTTTAGCATTTAACAAATTAGGAATAAACAGATTTCTGAAAATTATTTTATTTTGCACAGCACACTCTGAAGAGTGTTAAAGTTATGTCGAATAAAAGATAGATAGTTTGATTGAAGAGAGAAATAACTACTTTTAGCATTAAAAAATATGACACATAGTTGGCTGTCTGTTGTAGCACAGACAACATCCTATAATAGATTGGAGTAGGTCATAAATTTATATAATACTGGCGACCTCTGTCGTTGAGGATACGGAAATGATTTTAATATGTAAATATTGTGTTATAGCTCTCAGAAATAAAGATGGTCTATATATATAAAAACTTTTATTAGGCGCATTAATCCTATTGCTACCAAATATTTTAACTCAATGACCCTTTATCCTCTTTTTACCTTACTTTACCACTTTGTTATCGAAAAAAATGCAGTTCCATATCAAACCCTGGGCAGAAAGACCTTGCCCTTGCGAAAAGGAAACATTTTTATTTTTTGGTAAAGAATGTTTTAACTTTATTTATTGTATTCCTTTTCGCAATTAAAATATTACAGTACTTAAAATAAAACACTTAATGATTTTCAACTATTCAGCTGAAGAAGCAACAACGTTGCGAAACAATTGTCGTGAAATACACAAAAAAATAGTTGAAAATCATTAAGCGTTTTATTTCAAGTGATCATGGATTTTCAAAAATTATCTATCTATAATATTACAGTAGTAAAATAGAAATAAAAGGGCAGAACGATTTTTGTTCGATAGCCCAAACTAACACTTACATGTATTGTAATTATTAATATTTTTTATTTATTCATACAATTAACGGAAATTATATTCCAATAACAGATTGCAAAACTAAATTAAATTTAAATCCATGTGATACGAAACAAAATGTAATGAATTTCATATAAGATCTATAAAAAAACTAACAAAAAATATAACACTACATAATACTAACCTTACGTCTAATTATAACTGTTTTTTTTTTAATAAGTGTACAATATCGAACGTGATAAAAAGTATAAGTACTTAGTGTAGCAAAGATAAAATAGTATTGAAACACACCTCAGGGCTTATAAAATTAAATATGTCTAAACTAGAGTCCAAAGATACTAATCGGTTATAAACATTACACATTGCAACCAACGGTGAGCCTAAAAGTAAATTAGTTTTTGGTATCGGTAAATGGGAAAACGTTCTTGTCGAAAGCGTTTCGGACCTTGAATATTAATTTGAGTCAAAATTTATGGAGAATCAATATAATTATTTAAGATTTTATAAAGAAATGTAATTTGGTGAGCTTTGCGACGATTTTTTTAATTATGTAAAATAAAACTATTCAAGAGCGCTTCGTAAGTCAACTCCTTACTTTGGTAATTACCAAATTTCTTTAAGTATAGATATTTTACAAAACCTTTTTGAAAACTCTCAATTAGGTTAGAGTATTTGTCATATTGTGGGTTCCAAATGATGCAACCGTATTCAAGCTTGGACCGCACATACGCATAATAGAGAACCAATATCGCTTCAATTCCAAGAAAAGGTTTTCCATTTCTAAAAATAAACCCTAGGAGACGATTTGATTGTACCGCTAAGAGTTCTATGTGTCTGTTAAAAGTCAGTTTGGTATCAAAAATAATTCCTTAATCCTTAAATTCATAAACTTTATTTAATATTATGTTATTTATATTATAACTGAACTATTGTTACATTGTTGAAATTATATATATATATATATATATATATATAGAAATAAAAAACTGCATACTTAAATTAAATAAAAATAAATTTGAAAATAATTAATTAATAAATTATTTTCCCTTTAGCTACTGTGACAATTTGACTTATCTACATAAGTACTTTAACAAATGTGTAATAATAAACATTTGCTGTTGCATAACAATAACATATTGTGACCAAGTGAATAAATCCTTTTTCTATTACTGCATATTTGAAGTTCGTTCTTACATTTTTATTTTATTTATTTGAATATCTAATAAATATAAACTTAAGTAGCGAATTCAATTTTGCTTTTTTTAAAAATTGTATTTATTTAACGCAATCAAATTCATTTAAAAATCGTTCATAATTAATTAATTTTAAATATTGACTAATTCATAACATTAACACCACACAAAGTGCACATTAATTAATTAATCACCTCTGTACTCCCAGAGATGCGGGCTTGAATTGATAAGAGCTTTAAAGATAGAAGGAGGAGTAGAGGGGAGAAAGCTCGTAAGCGGAATTAGCGTATAAATCACGGAGCTAGGCTACATTTAGGTTTTCGTTAATAATGAGCGGCGCTCCCCTGAGGTTTTCTCAGGTAATCGGCGATTGTCTAACAGCAAACTGAACGCGCAGACAGGATGTGTACACTGCATGCTACTTTATATGCCGAAGTGTTGCCGTAAAATTTAAATTAATACTGTACAATGTTATAGTTATCTAGTTCCCCATTTCCGACGGAGTGGAACGTGTTATTGTTACAGTGTTTCTTCAATAAACACGTCGTGCGAACATATACACCTACGTGTGGAACGGGGGGGTTGCGATTAAGGGATCTTGATTAAATAATTAAGTAATTTCGGAATTATTCATATCACTGTTTGGTGGATGCGGGGGGTTTAATGGCAACACTAGTGCAAACATTATGAGCAAGAATAATTATAATTTAGAAATATTATTTATTTGTGTTTCGTAAAAAAATATAATGCAAATATTAATATAAATAATTATATACAAAAATATCTATTCAGACAACATTTCATAAGCTTATATATACATTTATATTTACTATTTTTCATTCCAAATACCTTGTACCTTTCGGTGTCGGTTTATATGTAAATTTCAAAATTAATTGTAATACAAACGTAATAATTATTTAAATTAAATAAAAATAATTAGAAAATAATTATATGAAATAAATATGAATAGATTATTAAAAATCAACGAATAAAACACAGATTAGATTGAATAACTTTAAATTCTCGAGTAGTTTCGGGTTATTAGCCCATTCATTTCAAGAGAATTTAAAATTTGTTTTATTACAATTTCTATGGATATTTACATGAATGGATATATTGATTTTTTAATTTTTACTTTAATTTAATTGTGGGGCAGGCAAAATAATTTCGGTCCCAGCATATTTGCTCACAAGGTGGAAAAAAACCCACTAAAAAACCATCCTCAGGATCATTATGGAATTATTTTGCTAAAATTAAACAAAATTAGTTATTTATAAATAAGTTGGATTGTTAAACTTAAAGGAAATTAATAGAAATATAAAGATTACATATGTGGTTTAATAATAGAATAAAGTGAAAAGTAGTATTTATAATACATCATAAAGTGAAGAATATAATATATCTACTTGTTCATTTAAAAGTGATGAATTAGTGTCTTTATTGTGTAAATAAATTTCGATTGCTTCCAATATATCTAATTTTTGACCTTTTTCACAATGATGTAAGATTTTTGTATTATTTAAATTTGGAAAAGTGTGACTATTTGTAAGCATATGATTTGAAAAAGTACCACACTCTTCATTTAATCTAAATGCTCTAAAGTGTTCATTATATCATATATTAAAATTTCGGCTAGTTTTTCAATATGCACACTATTGCAATCAGAACATATACGTTTATAAATAGCAGATTTGTTAAATTTTTCTGTTTTATCTTTTCTATTGTATAATATATTACCTAATTTATTTTTACTTCTAAATCCTATTTTGTAATTATTTTTTCTAAATATACTTGCAATTCTTTCTGAAATTTCTCCAAAATAAGTTAAAGTTAAATATTTTTTATTGTTTTCTTTAATTTTTGGATAAATTTCAAAAAGTGCTTTTTTTCTGAATTCTTTGTTAATTAATTTTTGAATTGTGTGATAACGAAAACCATTTTTTGCAGCAATATTTCTTATTAAATTTAATTCATTATTGAATGATTGTTTTGATAGTGGGATTTTGAAAGCTCTATTGATCATAGAATAATATGTTGATAATTTTTGACAAATGGGGTGAAATGAATCAAATGGGATAGTATTTTTGTTACTGGTTGGTTTTCTATAAATCTCAAATTGTATCTTATTGTTTGTGTGTATAATAGTTAAATCTAAGAAGTTGATCTTTTTATTTAACTCAATTTCTAAAGTAAATTTTATGTGTTGGTTTAAAGAATTTATATATTCTAAAAATGAATTTAAGTTTTCGTCAGATCCGTCAAAGCATGCAATAATATCAACATATCTATACCAAAATTTAATATGTTTTTTTGTAAGTGGATTTTTAAAAATTGTTTCTTCTAATGTATTCATGTAGATATCAGCTAGTAATGGACTTAAAGGAGATCCCATTGCCAATCCAGAATTCTGCTTATAATAAATGTTATTGAATTGAAAATAATTTTGATCGATACATAATTTAAAAGAAGAAAGTAATTCTTCTTTAATAATAATAATAATAAATTTAATAATAAGTACGTTAAACAAATGCAGTTAAAACAGTTAAACAACTACTTCCCAGGCAAATATCCACGCCGGACATTAAATTATTTAATATACACCTGCTGTTGCACATCAACAAATTTAGATCCGAGAAAAATTTAATTCAAAAACATCAAAAGCAACGTTACTTAATATAAGGCCATCTATAGACATGTGTTTCGGGATGTATCCCTCGTCAGTACAGCTCTGCCTTACATAATTTAAAGATATTAAGATAAATCATACTCAGTCAAATTAATCAATTATATTAAATCAAATTAAACTAAATCGATTTAAATTAAATTAAACCAAATTAATTCAACCTAAATCAAAACCGAATAAAATTAATCGAAACGAATTGAACTAAATTAATGAAAAAGAGCGACCCTCACCTGTCGCGCAAAGGAAGTTGTTTCAATACACATTTGTTTAACGTACTTACGTAACGTAAGTCAAAAGTCAGAGAGCTAAATGTGGAAATAATTATTAATTATTTTCAAATCATTTTTATTCAATTTATTTAAATGACTGTGACCAAGTGAATAAATACTCTTTTCTATTTGTAATATTATTCTTCTTTTAAGGGCTTTTGCATTTAATTTTCCATTCATTTCTGTTTCTCGTTAGATTCTTCAGGTCATCCCATCTGATTCCACTTACTTGTTCTGCAATTCGTACTTCATCTTTCCAATAATTTCTGGGCCTCTTAATAATTAATAATAAATATTGTGTTAGTCTGTCCAAGCTAACTTTCTGCCCAGTTGATGAAATTATATTAATTTTTAATAAAAAAATAATTCCCCCCAGTGAAGTATTATTTCTTAAAACCCCGCATTACAGCGAAATAAAAGCAACGAAAAGAGTGAAAAAAAACGTAACTGAAACAAACGCGCAGGGTGAGTGACATTGCACGCCCTCCCTGCCCGTAAAACAAGACCTCCGGATAACAATGTACGTTCCTTAACGTCACAGATAATAGCATCCCTGCAGGAATGAGATTGAACCGGGTAGGAAAAAATGCAGAAAATGATGCCATCATTCTGAATTTTCATTACTTTTTACTGCCCTCATAATTAAATGTTCCGGGCCGGGCAAGCTCGGAGAGAGAGCGCCTCCTTCCCAGACGGTGAAATAAATAGAAAGTTTCGGAGGAAAACGGCGGGGATTCCGGGAAATTAAAGTTTTTTTTCCGTAATTAAAATTTACGTGTCTACGGTTTCTTGTTTGGAAATTGTATTTAATGCATATTATTAGTTTTATTATTTATTTATTTATTTATTTGCATAGGTTGCCAAAAAACCAAACAGTGCAGTTTGAAACGCCCAGTACATTTCGTGTGGTGGGAGGGATCTGATTGTGTCGGGGGTATCGTGCCGTTTTTAGTCGTTAACTTCGGAACATTACATATACGAAAGAATTAAGGATGCGGTTTTAGCGAAAGAGATAGCTATATAAATATTGGCAATCACTAATTCGATTTAGATTGCAGTTGTGATCAATGAACAATATTGTATTATACATTAAAGTAATCTTATAATAAGCAGGAATTTCATCAGGTGAATTAAAAATGATTTTATTGTTAAGTTTGTGTGAAAAACAATTATGAAAAACAATGAAAATTGATCAAATTTATTGCAAAAATATAATTTGAATATTTTTCCTAATAAAAACTTGTACAAAGAAAATTTAAAGGATTTCACTAAATTCTGCATTCAAATAACTTAGCAGACATGACCTATTAATTTTATTATTTCTTACAATTTTCTTTTCTAACTTGAACTAGTAAATTGACGTAATACATTAAAATTAACGATTTATTTTTTATTTAGACTGATACTTTATATTTGGTAGATACAAAATGTAAATACAAATTCATATTATTAAATCCAAAAGAATGGCCTTTTTTTCAAACGATTATTTCCATTTTACTATATAGCTATCTCTTTCTACTAAACAGCAATCTTAACGCAGACGAAGTTACGAGCTGAAGGAAAAGTAAATGCATCTAAAATTCTGCAAGAGATTACTAAATCACCTAATCGAGCAACGAAATACATAAATGCTTAAATTAAATAAAAATGTTTTGAAAATAATTAAATTATTTGCACATTTACCTCTGTGACTAACGTAAGTACGTTAAACAAATGCATATTAAAACAGCTACTTCCCGGGCAAATACCCAAGCCGGACATTGAATTGTATAATGATATGCAACAGCAGGTGTACATTATGTAATTCAATGTCCGACGTGGGTATTTGCCCGGTAAGTAGTTGTTTTAATGTGTTTAACGTTTAACGTACTTACGTTAGTCACAGATGTAAATGTGGAAATAATTTATTATTTTCAAAACATCTTTATTTACATTTAATGTTTTTTTTTTTAATGTGTTTTCCTTGTTTTCATAAACATGACAATTTCGCCTTCGTTTAGTTGACGAAACAATGATTCTCGGTCGTTTACCTTGTAGACCCAAATCGTTGACGATGCCACTTGAAATTAGTCAAAAGTTGGCGCTTGCGTCGTCTTTAATTTAGTATCATTTTTTATTTAATTTATAATTATCTGATGTTGATGAGTAAATAAGCTATCTGCCTGTATTTAATGTTTATTTCTTTAAAAACTGTGTATCATTGTTAATCCCTTAAAAAGGAAACGTATTGGGGATCGCAGCCTTAATTACATAAATTTTTACAATGAATAAAATACTTGGTTAGTTTGGCCTATTAAAATGTCACGCAAAACAAACTTTAAATTTCTAATTCAGGATGATTTAATTGAAATTAAAAATTTAAATTTCTATTATATATTATCTAGTAATTTTATATTATTTCTTTTTTTTTCTGATAAGCGGTTATTCTCTTGATATTCGTCGCATGACGTCCCGAGCTGGAAATAAGGAGGTGACGGCCCTTAATACCTGTCAGCAGTTTTTCTCCTTCCTCGCAATGTGATTCGGTGCACGCGCCGGGACCCTCCACGCACTTGCACTCTGAATCCCTAAATCTTGGCGCGAGGGGGAGGCCCGCTCAAGGGCGACGCTCCAATTCTATGAATTACGGCTTTTTATTGAATCTTTGCTGAATCCGCAATAATGAAAATCTGACGAATTCGACGCACAATATGTATCAACTATTGTTAATGAAAAAAAAAAAAAATATATAGCTGCAGGTATTGTTAATTCAAAATTTGTTTGAAAATTAAGGAGGTTGGAAATTAATAAAAATAATAATAATAATAATAATAATAAATATAAATCTTTATTCAGGACTAATGCTTACAATAAGCATGCAATACAATACAAAACTATTATAAAATATCGTACAGTACATACCAGTCCCGAAGTGGCTATCGACCAGCGGTCTTTCTGCCATAATAATAATACATACATAAACATCTTTATTTCTGAGATTGGAATATACAATTATAATAAAATATCTAACAATACACTAATGTTCACAATATATTTCCGACTCTGAAACTGGCTATCGATCAGTGGTCTTTCAGCCAAATTCTTTTTATTTATTTGGTTTGTCGGTATTTAACATTTGAAATTACATTTATTGAGAAATATTGCTACTGGATTGAATCATTTTATAAAATCGAAATAAACAGAAATTGTGTAATGGAAAATTTGTAAAATGATTAGAGGACATTGTGGAGTAATGAAAAAAATAAGCGGTATGTGATTGATTAAAGGTGTTGAGTAACGAAATATTAATTAACCATATGAATAATGAACAATATTCGCCACTCAAAATATATAATAATAATAATAATATATTTTATATATACTAATAATACCTTTATTTATCACAGCAACAACAAAAAATACAAAATGAAATCCTATGAGAGTAGGCAAAATTCAGTACGCTTAAACTGTTACTGATCTTCCGCTTAACCTACGAAAAATGAAACATAAATATAATTGCCATATGTGAGATAAGGTACAAACATATTTCGACGTCAATAATTTCGAATAGATTTTATAAATTTAAAGCTCATCATGCTCATCACACTCAGAAAAAAACCATTGTAAAATCAAAAATTTCATTATTGATTCAAATTGATTTATTTCATACAATATGAACCACCAATGTCTAAAACCATCTAATTTAAATTAAATTCATGTAATTTAACCCGATTAATTATTTTATTAAACAAAAATATTATTACACCCCCCTTTGTTTCAACAATTCATGTAATAAATACGAATTCCCTCTTGGCCGTAACATAATACAATTTATTTATCGCGTAACATAGCATTTCACGCCCTTCTCTTAATACCATACACACTGTCCCCTCTCTCTCTCTTTCTCTACGTACAAATTTCAATTTATTTAAAAGGGACGCGTCGCAAACAAAGAGGGCGGCCGCCTTTCTGGGAGGGAGCGGGGCGGAAAAGGTGGCCCCCGGCATTTGACGCGGGGGTATCTATTTTCTATTGTACACAACGTTGTAATTATATTATTTGAGCTCTCCCTCTCTGCTCGTGACATTTATGATATTACCCGTCGCTACTACCCTCAGCAATTTGTACGCGAGTTTGTGCATCTTGAGGATTCACGGAAATTACATTCCATTTTCGTATTCGTGTATGTCGTTTGTGTTTCCAAATCCTATCATGTTTAATAAATACGAAATATACTTTTTTTAAATAAAATTATTTGATTGTTATTATCCAGATGTCGCTGTGGAAGTGCGGGTTTGAGTCCTGCCCAGGGCGAGACTTTTCTAACGAAGAGTTAGAATGATTGTTCTCATCTTGTATTTGGAATTAGTTAAATATATATAAATTAGATGATGGCTAATGGCCGAGTAGCCAAAGCCAATGTAAGTATTCATCCTCATTTCATCACCTATACCTCAATATCCTATCTTTTACCTATCCTTTTAAATAAATAAAAAAATAATATCCAGCTATTTTAATTATCAGAACAATTTCGTCTTTCATTTTTATTGTTTTATTAATATTCAGAGTATTATTTATTAAGTATTTAATTAATTTGCCTAAAAACTGATTTAAAAAATGTTCTAATATGTGTATTAGAATAGACAAACTGTGATTTAGCCCAACATTTTTTTTAAGAAATACAATTTTTAGGCAATTAGTTTTAAATTATTCAGTTATTGAAAATGGGTACATGGTACTCGAAATGTACATCTAACAGTGAAAATAAATAAGTGAAGGAAGGAAATCAAATCCTGTTTTATTAATGATTTATTACTTCGCATAACTTAAAACAAATAATGAATTTGTTTCATTAAATCAATAAAATATTATGATTCAACAAAATATTTTATTACATTTATATGTTTAATTAATCTTTGTAGATTTGTGTGAAATAAAATTCTATTAATAAGTAAATGAATTGACAAAAGCTGTTATATATAAATAAATAATAATAAAAAGCCACAAATTAAATTAAAATATTGTATTTTAATTTAATTTATTTTACGGAAATCTCCTTTCTACAAAATGATAGCATTTACATAAATCATTACAAATAATAAATACACAAATAATTCAACTTTATCCCAAGTGGTTCGATAGTTCAAAATTTACAATAATTCAATTTTATAAAATAATTATAAATTATTGAATGGAATTGAAATTATGTATAATTTATTCAATTATTCGCATGATAAAAAAGTCGTTGTTTCTTTTATCAAATAAAGAAACATAATTAACAATATAAATTATTTATTATTTGTTCTACCAATAACAAGAAGTAAAAGAAAACGCTTAATGGCACTAAAGAGAAAACGAAAAGTAAATTAGTTTCTGTGTGAATGGTGAATTATATATATAAAAAAATCCCATTAAATCCGCGAAATTCGTTAATCCCCCAGTCCGTTCGCGGCAATTAATTTCCTTATAGATCACTCCAATTCCGGCGGGTGAAATGAATTTCGCCCGCGATTTACTCTCGGCGCCCTTTTTCTTCCAACACAATTAAAACCCGATATAATTGTTAAACTTCAAAACGCGCGTCGCAGAATCAAACAAATCGCACTTAATTTAATTGAAGGAATTGTATATACTATTGTAATGAAAATGATGTGAAATTCATTCATACCCAAGATCCTTAAAGAATCCTCTGATATGAAAAGGAGTGGACCGTGAGCAAGTCTAAATCTCTCTAATTGCAAGAATTAATGTTGTTGGTATGTTAAATTTTATTTTTATTAACGCAGATTGACGTAGAATAATAAATATAAACATCTTTATTAAGACAATATGACAAAATTTTACAAAATTTATTATAACTTATTATTATATAAAATAATTTATTATTATTATTATTATATAATATGTACAATTGTGTTAGTAGTCTGTCATGGGCTATCGACCATAGGTCTGCCTTGTAGAATAATATTTTGAAACGTTTAAATATAGATGGATATTATCACAGCATTTATATAAGATCGCATTGAAAATCGCAGCAATGCATTTTAAAAAGCAAACGTTAAAAAAATACAGTTTTCAAATACTTCTACAAATCGTTAAGTTAAAATAATACTGACTCTAAATATGATCCTTGCGTTACACCTAACGCTACATTAATCGGATTTGAAATGAAGTTCCTTATTTTCACAAACTGGTTTCTTTGATTCAAAAATGAATCTTGCCAAGATACGGTATTATCACAGAAACCCAAGGAACGTAATTTTTCAAGAAGATTAGTACTGTTAATTCCATCGAAAGCCTTAGAAAAGTTAAAAATATCGCAACGAATGTGAATCGTTAGGGGTGGTGGAAATTTTCAATTCGCCATGCGGCCGACGAAATGTTCCGCTTTTCCTCCGGGGGATTTTCTTTCGGCTTTGATCTTGACCGGCGGCTGATTTAGGGATTGTTTCACCCCGTGGGAAAACCCCTGCGCGGCCGCCGGAAATATTTAGCCGCGGCGCCTTAATTGGCGCCGCCGAACAGATTTCGTACTCTAGGGGATGAAAGTTCCACGTCGATTCTCACACAACAAACACAAACTTCGGTAATATGAGAGGAACATATTTACATTACGAATATAAATACAAAAAACACAAAAAACTTACATACTTAGTTTTCAATGAATTAATATGCTGGTGTTAATAATATTTTATATTATATATAATATTATTTGACGTTGAATGAAAGAATGCTATATTTTTTACCACTTTATTAAAAGTAAAATATTATTACGTATATATTTTATAATATATATTAATTGGTACGGCTTAAGTTGGATTTTATAATGTATATTATAAAATATATACGTAATAAAAAGTGGTAAAAAACATAGTACTCTTTCATTCAACGTCAAGCAACATGAATTACCACATAGTAGTTGTCAAAACCATCATATATTTTAATCTAAATTAGTTGTTTTTTTAATTAATTTTATTGAGCAGGAAAATTTCTGTTTGTAAGAAAACCATAAAATCCTTCGTTGTAAACTCTCTTGTCTCGGATTTAATAACTTAACGTTTCCATGGCTTCAGAGTTTTTTTTTTATGCGGTCGCAAAGAGTATGTAAAAATCGATAATTTTGTATCTGATGAAATAAATGTAACCTCGGGGGGTCCCCCAAGGTTCTCATTGCGGACCAATTCTTTTTTTTTTAAATTTTTGTCAATGATAAATATCATCATGATTTATTTTGATTGTTTTTTTTCGAAATCCTGGAAAATACCGAGCGCCATTACACCGCCGCTTTTGATAACAAATCCCTAATAAATCAAAGCAAATCATTTCCGCAATAACACTAATTGCCGCAGAATCCGTAATCCGCACATGCACGTCCTACTCCTCCTCCCGAATATACAGATACAAAACGGGCGCGCATATATTTTTAAAAAGCAATCAACAAATGCATGGAACGAACGAGTCGTGCACTATCAGCCTTTCATAATCATTAAAACTGCATTTATTCCCCATTTACATTGTAACTCCATCCCTCTTCCCCCGTGCTCTACTCTCCAGCCAGTATTTGGATAATTAGGCGGATAAAAAAAATAAATGTATCGGTAATCGTTTCACGCAGGAGTCAATAATCGTTTTAGTGTACAGGAAGGAAGTGATGGTGTTTTAATGTTACGTAATAAAAGATTTCTGTATTATTTATAGGGTAAAACAGATTATATGTATTTATTCTCAAAACGGTTATATCCTTTGATATTAGTTTACTTTTCCTTAAATATAATTCTAGGAAAGTAAAAAAATAACTATAAACAACACTTTTTTTCTTTTTTAATGCGTATTATTATTATATATAATAATACGCATTAAAAATGTAAAAAAGTGTTGTTTATACAGTTATATAATACAATTAAAAGTTTGTATGAAGGTTTAGTCTATCCTGGGCTATCGACCTGAAGTCTTTCTACCCTTGAGTATTATTTTTATTATATATTTTGTCGTAATTTACCTTTTTTATACATATATTTTGTAATGTTTTTAGTGCATCACACTTTTCTTGTAAATATTTAATACGTAATTATAAATGTAATTTGGAAATGAAGATTCCATTAAGGGTGCGGTTTAGAAGAAAGAGATAGCTATACAAATATGGGCAATCACTAATTTGAGTTAGATTGTTGTTGTGATCAATGAACAATATTGTATTATACATTAAAATAATCTTAAAATAAGCAGGAATTTCATCAGATAAATTAAAAATTATTTTAATGTTTAGTTTCTGTGAAAAATAATTATGAAAAACAATGAAAATTGATCAAATTTATAGCAACTTTTAAATTAAATTTTTGTTAATAAAAACTTGTGCAATGAAAATTTCAAGGATTTCACTAAATTCTGCTTTCAAATAACTTAGCAGACATGACCTATTAATTTCATTATATCTTACAATTTTATTTTCTAACTTAAACTAGTAAATTGACGTAATAAACGAAAATTAACGATTTATTTTTTATTTCGACTGATACTTTATACTTGGTAGATAAAAAATGTAAAAACACATTCATATTATGAAATCCAAAGGAAAAGCTCTATTTTCAAACGATTATTTCCATTTTACTATATAGCTATCTCTTTCCACTAAACCGCAACCTTAATAAAGTTAAATTTATTTCCCTCACTGATCTGCTTATTTATTGATTATAAAAAGATGGTAATAAACAAATCGTTTAATGTTCGGCCGAATACTCGAAATTTACAATCAACCTCGTTGTTATTATTATCATTACTCTTATTATTATTATTCCGATTATCTTCGTTGATTTAGATTCAGAGCCGGGCGCATAACTTTAAACAAATACAAAGCCAACCCCAACTTACATATTTGAAACACAATTCACGCGGTATCACTAATTAGAATCGGGGACACGTAGGTGTGCGGGTCTGCGACTTAATCGGCGTGATTTTATTGCTTTGTGTTGCGATATACCTAGGCAATAATAAAGCCGAAAGCATTAATCAACGCAATTTAAAGAAAAAGTATGCAACAGCATAAAAAAATTAGTAATTACGGGGTAATTAGTTGATAATTATCAGACGGTGTGGGGATTTATAGCTTTTTAAACAGGGATTGTGTTGAAGAAATGGTGTGTAATTTAATGGGTTGGAATTAAGTTGTAGGGTGTAAGTTTTGTTCAATAAATTTATTATGAAAATTAAATTGAATTGTTCTCAACACCCAATACGGGTAAAAGAGGATAAGATTAAGAAAGAAAGAAATTAAATTGTTTTATTATTTATTTTTAATACAGAAACACTTTATTCAAAATTGAATTGCAGTATATATAACACAGTAGAATTCACAATAATTGACGGCTGACTTATTCCTCATTTAAATTAAACACGGCTTGTTAGTAAACAATCATTTTAAATAAATTAAAGATTTTCTTTATTTAGGCTATTGCCAATTTTTCTTTACATAAGGTAATTATTATAAAAGAACAGATAAATATCAAATTTATTTTTATTAATAATTATTGGTCATGGTTTAAATTAACGTAAACTTGATTTGATTCAAAATTTGTCTCTATTTATTCCACGACTTTAGCTTTTTATGGAATTATACAGAGTGATTTACATAAGAAACTTATTAGCTAATATATAGCCAATTCACTTGATTTTAAAGTTAAGATAAGGCAATAAATGTCACTTAAAAATCAAGATTAGCCTATACATTTGACTTGAAAGTCAATATTAGGTAATTAACCTGACTTTAAGTCAATATTAGGCAGTAAACTTTACTTTAATATCAATATAAGTCAAATAAATTGACTTTAAACTCAATATTAGGCAGTAAAATTGATTTTAAAATCTTGCCTTTAACGTCAAATTAACCGGCTAACGTTAACTTGACGTTAAAGGCAAGACTAGGTAAAAATCTTGGCGTTGAACTCAAGATTAGCGAATAAGTTTGACTTTAAAGTCAAGATTATGCAATGAATTTGACTTTAAAGCCAAGTCTATGTAATAAACTTGACTTTAAAGTCGATATCAGACAATTAACTTGACTTTAAGTTAACACTGGGCAGTAAACTTGAAATTAAAGTCAAGATTAATCAATAAATTTGACGTTAAAGTAAAAATTAGGCTATAAACTTGACTTAAAAATCAAGATTAGCCTATAAATTTGACTTAAAGTCAAATTTATGCAATAAACTTTACATTAAAGTTATAACTAAGTAATAAACTTGACTTTAAAGTAAATATTAGGCAATTTACTTGACTTTAAGTCCATACTAGGCAATTAACTTGACTCTAAAGTCAATACTAGGCAATATACTTGACTTTAAAATCAATACTAGGCAATAAATTTGACTCTAAAGTCAATACTAAGCAATATACTTGACTTTAAAATCAATACTAGCCAATAAATTTGACATCAAAGTCAAGACTAGGTAATAAACTTGACTTTAAAGTAAATATTAGGCAATTTACTTGACTTTAAGTCAAAGCTAGGCAATAAACTTGACTTTAACGACAATACTAGGCAATATACTTGACTTTAAAATAAATATTAGGCAAGTTTCTTGACTTTAAGTCAATACTAGGCAATAAACTTGACTTTTAAGTCGATACTAGGCAATATACTTGACTTTAAAATCAATACTAGGCAATAAATTTGACATTAAAGTCAAGACTAGGTAATAAACTTGACTTTAAAGTAAATGTTAGGCAAGTTACTTTACTTTAAGTCAATATTAGGTCATAGAGTTGATTCTAAAGTCAATACTAGGCAATAAACTTAACTTTAAAATCAATATTAGGCAATCAACTTGACATCAAAGTCAAGACTAGGTAATAAACTGGACTGTAAAGTAAATATTAGGCAATTTACTTGACTTTAAGTCAATACTAAGTAATAAACTTGACTCTAACGTCAATACTAGGCAATATACTTGACTTTAAAATCAATACTAGGCAATAAATTTGACATCAAAGTCAAGACTAGGTAATAAACTTGACTTTAAAGTAAATATTAGGCAATTTACTTGACTTTAAGTCAAAACTAGGCAATAAACTTGACTTTAAAATCAATACTAGGCAATAAATTTGACATCAAAGTCAAGACTAGGTAATAAACTTGACATTAAAGTAAATATTAGGCAATTTACTTGACTTTAAGTCAATACTAGGCAATAAACTTCACTCTAAAGTCGATACTAGGCAATATACTTCACTTTAAAATCAATACTAGGCAATAAACTTGACTTTAATGTTAATGTTAGGCAATTAATTTGACAATACTACGAAATATTTTGGACTTTAATATCAATATTATGCAATAGACTTGACATTAAATTCAAGATTAGATAATAAACTTGACTTTAAAGGCAATACAAGGCAGTAAACTTGAGTCTCAAGTCAAGAGTAAACTTGATGTTAAAGCCAAAACAAGGCAATAAACTTGACATTAACAACAAGATTAGCCAATAAATTTGTCTTAAAGTCAATATTATTAAATAAACCTGACGTTACAGTCAAGACAATTGACTTAAAGTCAAAATTAGGCAAATAACTTAACTATAAAGTCAATATTAGGTAGTAGTAAATTTGTAGCAATAAAAATGATTTATAATAGAAATAAATCGAAATAAAATGATTATAATAGAAAAAAGATATATTTACTTGGTCACAGTTATTTAAACAATTTAAATAAAAATAATTAGAATTATTTTGGCTACTGCGATAATTTATTAATTATTTTCGAATTCTTTTTATTTAATTTATTTAATAAATGATCATTCCCCTTTTCCAATAATTTCAACAAACTGTGACTTTTAAGTCAAAAATAAGGATTTATTTTGAAATTAGAATTGTTGTGGCTATTAGTCCTAATTATCATTCTAATGACACTAATCGCGAAAGCCTACACAGTTTGATATATTGAAATTATTCAATCAGGATTTTATTTTAAAGTCTACATTAAGCAAAAAAAAAATAAGATTTACTAACCATAAAATCAAAATTAGGCAGTCACAGTTAGCTTTAAGTGTATATTTTATATTCTTAGCCCCTTCTGTAAGGGAAATCTTCAGATTAACGAGTACGTTATTTTTATAATCACAGTCTAAGCAACTTTTGTAATAGATATTTATTTATAGAATATGAAATTAATTAATAATATTTTCCATAAGGTATAGCTCTGATTATATTGCCTATACAAAAGCGTATATGTCATATTAATAAGCCAACTCAACTCACCCCAAAATAAAACATACGAAAAAAAAAAAACAATCATTCCGCTTCTCTCTAACGATCATTATTCAAGCTCCATACAAAAATACGTTTTCTCTTCTCTCCTTATTTTTTCACATAACGACGTTTTAATAAATAGATCCATGGAATGAAACCGCGGGCGCGATTTATCAACTTCCCGGAATGCCGAAACGGTCAGAGAAAAAGGGGAAAAATAAGGAGCAATAAGTATCCACGTTAACGTTATTATTAATAGTCGGAATCTCCATTGAGCGGATGAAAATTGACACTCCTGACTCGGATATACTGCGGCGCGCTTAATCTCGCGGCCATTCATCCCCATTCCTCCCGCGTTAATTGAAATCTTTCGATAAGTTTTCGATTAGCGGAATCTAGGGTTGTTGATGTATTAATTGTGTTGATTAATATCGTTTAGTGTTTCTGAGCGGGTTGGATTAAGTTGGTTAATATGATTTTTGGGAATGATTGTGTTGTTGTTGTTGTTTTTTTTTTTTTTTCAATTATGATAAATGTTGGATATTAATTGAGAAATTTACTTGGTTATTAGTTTTATTTTGTTAGCTGATTTGCAGGGATAATTAAGATTAAGTCATTAGATAAGTAAAATTATATACAAAAATGGATTTGACAATAAATAATTTACTCAATTAATAATAATAATAATAATTTATTTCTCAACAAGCAGAGACTAATTACAGAAAAATATATATGTATTAATTAATTAAATAATTATTATATGATAATTAGTTGTTTCAATTCATGTTTCTTTTAAAATATTTACAGAACGTGATCTGCAGAAAAAAATCCATTGAATTGAATGTATTCGCGTTTAACCTTTAATTAAATCAATCGTTTACTGTATTGAAATCGCCTTTACCGTTATTTCAACGTAAATGCGGTTTGGGTTTTCCATTCCTTCTCGGGGATTTTTCTTTGATTAATCATTATTGATGCATTAAAGTAAATCACATTGCGATTTCGGGAAACTATATATAAGATGCGAACGTAGAAGAAGTCATCGTACAAAGAGCTACATAACGTAAACATGACGGCAATTATAAAATTGGTATTTATTTTCTCGATGTGTTTCTACGTTTTCGCAATTGATGGTACGTATTTTTAAACATGCATTATTAAAAGCAGTAATATATTTATTGGTTGAGACTTTTATTTTTATAAAATTCAATTTTATTATTATTATGACTACAGATATAATAAATTGATATTCACAGGATCAATTTATTATAATAAATATAATAATAATAAAATTAAAATTGGATTTTATAGAAATAAAAGTTTCAAGCAATACTTTTTTGTTGCTTGAAACTTTCAATGTATCAATATTAGAGAGGCAAATACATCAAAGTATATTTTTAAGCAGTGACGTACAATGGGTAGATTATTCAAAAATGTCATTATTTTTCATTTAGCATAAGTCTGTCAATGAAGTAAAGCATGCCCTAATTTGTTATATAAAAAAATATTAACGCTTTAGTCTATACGTCTTGCTATTAAATGAATAGTTCGAGCATCACTCATCTAGTGTTTGGATAAATGTTGAAGTTCATTTCATTTCCATGAGAAAAACAAAACAAAAAAAAACAAGTCCATCTGATAATAGGAAAAAAACCTAAAATTCCATTATTTACCGGATGCACCAAAAGCTAGAACAGCTGAATATGATTATAGGAGAAAAAAATAAATCCTGACTATCATTAAGCTCATTGTAAATTGTATACAGAAAACATAAATCAAACAAAACTCTCCTGTTATTCAGTGATTAAATTTTGAATTGACTAAACATAAATATTTGGCTGAAGGTAATAATCGTCCTGTCTTATAATGATTTTATCTCAAGAATTAATTTTTAACGGTTTACTACTTTTATATGATATATTTTTCTATCTTTCGAATATTGATTCAAATCATCATTGCAATTATTTGTCATGCAACAGCAAATGTTCATTGTGTAGCGAAATATTTGCCAGAAAAATAGTTTTCTTTGTGATAGTTGTGGAGACTTTAATTATTTAAATAAAAATAGTTGTTTCAATGGATATTTGATCTTTTTTAAAATGCTTATGTAACGTAAGTCAAAAGAGTTGTAGTAGCTAAATAGAAAAGAATTAATCAACTTCAAATAATTTAAAAAAAATAATTCTGAAAATGAGGTGATAACCCAAAACTGGTCGAAAATTTAGAGGCTTTCCTTTTAAATTGTGTTTTTACTTATTTTGTTGATAGATTTTTACTGATTTATTCATAATAATAATAATAACATGTTTATTTATACACAGAGTTACAATATTTACCACTTAACATATATTTACACTGATTAACTAAATTTTGTATATAAATTGGCTATCGACCGAAGGTCTTTCCGCCTATTTATTCATATTTATTATTAAAATATGAACTACCAAAGTTTAAATATTAGAAATATTAAGTAAATTAATTATTCAATTAAGTAGAATAATTATTTTCATTTTTTTAATAATAATAATTTATATTAACATATATATTCAGCAAAAAATACTAAATAAATATTAAAAAAATAGAAAATCAAATGTATATTTTTTATCTGCTAATTGGCTATCGACCAATACTCTTTCTGTCTTATTTTTTTTTATTTAAAGTTGATATTTACAATGAAATCAAACAAGGAAAATTTCTAGCAATGATCAGTAAATTCCAACTGTAAAAATTATTTCCACTGTAAGTTTTACAAACATCTATTGAAATAACTACTTCCCGAACATTTACCCCGCCGATCATTGGATTACACAATAGATATTTGTTGTTGCACAGCAGTACTACTGCGAATCGCAACGGTACAAATTCAGTTCTTACTTCACTTTTTAATATTTGGTAAACAATAAAAATCGTTCTATAATATTTTAATTATAATTTATTTAATTTATTTTTTAATTATTTTCAAATAATTCGATTCAATAAATTATCTTTATTTAAATGTGTAAAAAATACAAATATTTAAAGTGTGAAGAAAGAATACAAGAATGTTAATTATTCTTTTAATCAAGACCATTCCTTATGGAAGATATTAAATTTAAACAATTCTCAATCAACATTTTGTGTATCAAATGTAAAATTCACTTCTCATTTTATGCAAGTTTCAATTTTTAATTTTATTTTATTTCTTTGGTAGATCAAATGAGGGAGAATTTAGCATGCAAAAGGAGAGACCCGAATTCTGAGTACACGTGCCTATTCCCGAAATGTCCTCCTGGGGTCGCCTGTGCCTTGGGGTGCAGTTTCCGTTGCAACTGCAAGCCGGGCTTCAACAAAAATCCCAGGAACGGATTGTGTGCAAGAGCATGACAAATATAAACAATTTCCTCGCTTGAAAATTGAAAATGAATCCATTGTTACATTTATTGATTATAATAGTAATAAATATAATAAATAAACTCGGTTGAAATAAATGTTATTTAAATATTCATAAAAAAATTAAAATTATATTTACATTCTTAGTTATTTCACAGAATAAACAATAAAGATCAATGAATTCAGGTAACAGTGGTATATGCAAAATAATAATAATAATAATAATTATGTCCTACATTGAGATTCCAATAAATATAATAGAAAAAACTTAACTAGAAATATATAAAATTTAACTCATTACATTTCATGTGTTTCTTAAGGGCTAAATTTGTATCATCTGCATGATTGATTTTACAAGTGATGACAGACTTTTCTTAGATCATTAATATATAGCACAAAGTGAATATGGGTTATTAAGCTTCCCTGTATAATCCATAAGTTTAATTTATGTTTTAATGTATTTGATGTTACAATATATATCACTAATGCATAGGTTGGAATTAATTAATTTTTATGATGACTTACCTTTCCAATCTTATTGGTAAAATATTATGATCTAGGCTGAAAGACCTCCGATCGATAGCCGATTCATCATCTACAGAATATAATTCTAATTTTTGTATATTATTGTACATATATATACACATTTGAATAAAGATGGTTAGTTAGTTATTATGATCTAAGCTGTCGAACGCATGGGTTACGTCGAACATTTTATTAGGACATTTTGTTATTAATCTAAAGCTCCTAATTAAAGAACACAGTTATCACAATAAAAATCAGCAATTGCACAACATAATTTTATAACGCGTTATAAATTCAACATTAATAACATGAAACACCTGAAAGAGTCGAATAATTATAACCTGTCCATGTTGGAAGCTATAGATATGCGAAAAAATAAAGATAATTTATTGAATTTTGATCTGAGTCCCTTAAATAATGCGCTTTTAAATTTTTTACCGCAATAAATTCAACCTGAATAAAATAACTACCCAAGGGTTTTCACTTAATCCTGGTTTTTCCTTTTAATCCACTACAGGTATACAGACACCGCATATTGGTTGTTAGAATTAGTTGTTATTGATAATCGAAATATATATCTAAACATTAGAAAATAAAGTGTGAATAAAGGATACAACAGTGTTAATTATTCTCTTAATCAAGACCATTCTTTATGGAGGATATTAAATTTAAACAACTCTCAATCAACATTTCGTTTATCAAATGTAAAACTCACTGCTCATTTTATGCAAGTTTTATTTTTGGTTTTTAATATCAATATGATAAAAATATCGTGCTAATTTAGACATCATTTCTATATTTCATATTTCTATGTATTTATATATATATATTTCTTTCTTGTACGGAACATACCGAATATTTCTGCTACACATTGAAATAGGGCAGTTTTAGTACAGTTCCTTGGTATAAATGTTGTGATTTATAGAAAGTATTTTCTAAAAACACGTTTCAACATAATGACAATAATAATAAATAATAAATGTGAAAATAATTTTTAATTATTTTCAAATTATTTTTATTTAATATATTTAAATAACTGTGACCAAGTGAATTCGACGAATAAATAACCTTTCTTCGCACTTTTATTTGGATTACCAAATGTACATTTCGGTCACAAAGTGACCATTATCAATGCTATCAACCCCAATACAGATACAAAATTCATTAGATTAATATATTCCCCCAATTCAGAAAACCATTTTAACAAACTATACAAAAAAATTAACCTAACCCCCGCGTATTATGTAAATTCAAAATTACGGCAAGTCTTAGGGAACACATTCAACAAACCAGACGAACTTGACCAATTCAATAGATTGTTGTAATTGTGATAAACTCTATATTGGTCAAACACAACGCAATCTTAATATCCGATTTAAAGAACATTTAGTACACGCCAAACACATTAATTACGATAAATCCGCAGTGGCTAACCATTTGCTAGAAACCGGTCATAAAATCACAATAAAAAACATCAAATTATTAAAACAATCAACAAATTACCGATTAAACATGCTGGAAGCCATTGAAATGAAGAAAATACCCGAAAATAAATTATTGAATTTTGATTTAAGTCCACTGCATAATACTTTGTTAGATTTAATTGCATCACCATAATTTGTGTTTTTTCCATAATCTTCCCTTTTACCTGATTTGTATCGCCACCCTCATTCCTTCGGCTCATTCCTTAATTTACTTTTTTTTTTGTTTCGCAACCCCACCGCTGTTTTATAATCCGCCGGCGTATATATAGTTTAAAATATATGTTTTGTATTTAGTGTTAATCCATTAATAATGGTCACATTGTGACCGAAATGTACATTTGGTAATCCAAATAAAAGTGTGAAGAAAGGTTATTACTGCATCATTCGTCGAATTAATTTGATCTTCACGTAACTCAATCAATCAATTTAATTTGTGACCAAGTGAATGAATAAATACTCTTTTCTATTTATAATAAAACAGGAAAGAAAGAGCTCCGGTCGATAGCCCATGACAGACTACTAATCCATCAATATGTATTGTAAATATAAATATTTGTAAAGAATTGTAATTCTTCTGTCTGAATAAAGATATTTGTATATAATAAATCAATAAGTTGCGACAGCTAAATTGTCTTAAAAAAACATCTATCGACAATTAAAAAAAATACAAGAATTAGTTCTTGTTTTTATTTAAACCTCATGTGATTCTTGACGAATTTGTGTGTAAAATGTAATAATATGAATTGATGAATTGTTAGTAAAGTATGGGAGAATTTAATATGAGATCTAAATATTGGTTGACAGGAGCAATGTATGGGGATGATAGGGGGTGTGGGTAGGATATGTATTATAACGATTTCCTTATATCAAATTTAATTAAGTTGGCGTGACTGCAAATGTGAACGCGCAGAAGGATTTGAAAGCTATTAGGCATGCGCGAATCGGGCAGTACACCTCGCCATTTGATAACGATAAGACGCATTTTTTTATATAATCCTAAAATTGCATTCCATACGGACCTGTATCTATCTAAAAGGTAAGATTTAAACGTTTCCTGTTACAGAATCTCTAACAATCCTTCCGCGTGTTATTTAAAAGTTCCGCAAAGGATTCGCCTTGGTGTATCCGTACGAGGTCGTTTTGTGGTTGACGGGCAGCTCAGCCGCCATTTTACCTCTGCGATCTTCGTAAGCTACTCAGATTATGAGCTAAGCCAAGGATGCGCAAGTTGTACGGACTCCTTCCTTATTCTTTCTGCGCTGCTATTCCGCTTACAGAGTGCAACGGAGTCCTCGCAGGACTAACAGGTCAGATTTTTCAGTTATTACTATTATTATTTGGTTAAGAACTGAATGCTCCTAAATTATTCGTCAAGAAATAATACATTTTAATGTCTGTGTCCCGGGTGAGTTACCGCTGAACTCACCATATTGATTCGTGTATAGATTTTGTGAAAATTTTAATTACTGTTATTTATTCTATGCACAGATGTACTATTTGCGGTTGCTGATTTTTAGTTTTCACATGTTTTTTTGCTATTGAACATTCGCAGTATTTTGCCCATTAATAAATACGGTAATTTATTAATGTACTCCTTCCGCGTCGTAATGGCTTAGAAGCCACTATAAACAGCATTCCCTGTCTCATATTTTTTTTGTGATTCTTCGTTAGCACAATAAAAGAATGGTCGAAACTAGTCGGAGAGAGAAAATATAAAATTGAAACAAACCAAGTGTTTTATTTAAATAATAAATATATACATATATATATATTCACTAAAATTTCCTGAAGCAGATGCTGGGGGTGGAAAAATCGACCCCCAGATATATTCTGCTGCAGGAAACGAATAGATGGAGTATGCATGTGGAGACAATGGAAAGGGTGGTGAGGTACGAAAGGAGATTGAGTGAGTTGGGGAGTGAAAGGGTAGTAAAGGAGGTGTGGGAAACAAGTATAAGAACGAAAGGAAAATGGGGTGTGATGAGAAGGAAAATGTATGAGAGGGCAGGGATGTCAGAGGTGTTGGCAAATGAGTGGCTGGAAGGAGAGCTAAATGTCGGAGAGTGGATGAGAGTAAGAGAGGTGGAGAGGCAGGGGTGTATAAGGAGGAGTGGGTAAAACCCAATGTATGAAAGGTGGCAGGTGAATTGGTCCCTTCCGGATTACTTGAAAAATTGTAGTTACACGAGGGAGGAAAGGATCCTGATTGCAAGGGCAAGGTGTGGATCGGAGGAGAGAGGGAGAAAAGTGTGGATGGGAGAGAGGTATGTTAGATGTGTGTTGTGTGGTAGGGGCAAGGATACGTGGAGACATATGAGTGAAGAATGTGGGGGAGTATGTAGAGTGTGGGTGGAAAGGAGCAGGAGTTTTGTGGATTGGATGAGAGAGGATGGGGCTGGCGTGGAGATATTGAAGAAGCTGGTGTGGGAAAAGAAGAAGAGGGAGAATAGTTTCTAAATAAGTATAAAGAATACCTTTTGTTGTGTCTTTTGTGGTTGTTAAATTGTGGTTTATGTGGATTTATGCCAATAAAGGGTTTTTTTATTTATTTATTCACTAAAAGAATGAAAGTAAATTAATTAAATATTAAATTAAATGAAACACTTAAATATTTATATATTTAAATTAAATATGTATTTTTGAATAAAATTCTCGTAAATATATGCGATTGTTTCTTGATTTTATTCCAGTGCTGGGATAAAACAATCACAATCGAAACAATGGTGATATTTTTTTTTTTCTCGTCTGATCGAGTTTGAACCAACTTTAACACCTAAATTTAGTAGTTTTCTTATCAAAAGTTACGACGGGGCAAATACTTAAACTGCTTGACCCCCTTTTAATTTCAATTTTAACCCCACCGCTTCTCTGACTAGCCAAAATCGTATTTTTCAAGCAACTCGGGATATTTTGTTGGTTTACGCACGACCTAAACGTATGTTTTTTTTTGTTTCATTTAAATAACAATAAAAAGAAAAAGACATCGTAGTATTTTAATCTATACTTTATGGCGGAGCAGTGTATTGATGGGATATTCCATGTTTCGCTTCTTAAGTTATTAAATAACATTTAATAACATCATTAATTCATAATTATCATCTAAATCATTTATAATTATTTACTTATTCGCAAAAAAAAACAAATTTTACATAATTGCCTCTGTTTTTTTTAATGTTTTGTATTTTAGTAGCAGCATATAAAATCCCCATCCACCAAACAATTTACTAAACAGCGGGCGCATTTACACAAAAAAATCAATTTGCGTAATTGCCTTTAGTTTTTAATAAACCCTCCCTGCAAACGCGCCCATACACAAACACACACACACACACAATCCCCGTTATCCTTTTCCCATCCCGCTTAATGCAGTTGATCAACTGAGAGCAATACCGTTTTTAGTGCAAATTAACATTGTTTACTCTCTCGGAAAGCGAACACACACACGCACAGCAACAACACAGTGTTTATTAATGTGTGTGTAAGTTCGAGCATGAAACAGTCCTCGACAAAGGACAGCAGGAGGATGCATGACGGCCGTTTCGAATCAAATCGGGATTATTTAACGCACAAAGCCGTTTCCGTGGTCGTTGGTTCAATTATTCGCGGGACAGATGCTTCTCTGTGCTCTGTGTGTGTGTAAGTTATGCTGAAAATCGACATGGAAATAAATAGAAAAGAGTATATGCCCGGGAAGTAGTTGTTTTAATGTGCATTTTTAACGTGCTTACGTAACGTAAATCAAAATGTCACAGAGCTAAATGTGGAAATAATTTATTAATTATTTTCAAATCATTTTTATTTCATACAAGGTGTACAGAAAATGATTGAAAACCTTCAGGTAACTCAATTCATTAATTAATTTTTAATAGAAAATCCAAATAAAAAAATGTTGTATGGTTCTTGATTGAGGCTCACGAGGTCTTCGGAATTTTAAATATGTGACTATAAATTAGTATTGTTTTTTAAATATTTTGTAAAAAATCAATAGCATTAACAATCAATTAGACACGTGTATAATTCCATTGATGTAAATGATTAATAAATCGGATATTTTTACAATTTTATAACTTCATCAGAAGCATTCTTGTAATGAAAATAGATCTGGCAACGACGCACGCTCGTTTGTAAAAGAAAAGGTGTATGCAACACCTCCAGCGGATGATGTAGCAGTTATAAACAGGATAAATGCACACTTGTTTGATCCAGCGTTGCCAAATGTATAGTTCTTTTAAGTGGCCCGTGAGGCTTAAGGAAGGACCGTGTGACTTATTTTCGTTAATATTTTTATCTAAAAATTAGTCAAAGAGTCACGCTACCGAAAGCTTTTCACTCATTTTCTGTACACCTTGTATAGACATGGAAAGTCATAAATTTCGAATTATTTATTCTACCAAACCATTCGCGTTCATAAATAGAACAAATCCCGTGTATTCCATAGACAAATTATATTGGAATTGTTGATTATGGTAAAGTGCCGAAATTTATCGAAAATGGATACAATTTTTACGTGTAAAATAAACCAAGTGTAATTTAGTCAATAATTCCTAATATTACTAAAATGTCTTACCAATTTATAATAAACACATTTTCAAAGTAACTGACTTCAAATATGTTATCAAATTTATTTTATCTTTTTTTTTTAATTCTCAATCAATCCATGACTATTAGTACGGACATTAATAAAAAAAAAATACGAACTGTTTTCATTTAACATTTTTTTTTTCAATTAAAATGACTTCTTGATTGCGCTGTCAAAGTTTTGTATACCTATTATAAATTACAATCATTCTTTTCATAAAAAAAATTCTATAAAAATTCGGCTATAAAAACGTATCTATCAGGACAGTGCATTTGCGGTTAAATATGTGTGAAACCGTCGATTTTTCCGCTGTACAGCACCAGCTGGAGTGATTGAAACATTTAAATCAAGCAGGCACTCGCGGTTCGTTTCGGTTAAGTGCCTAGGCGATGGCCGTTTTGCCTAGGCGGCGACGCAGATAACTAATTTCCTGTGATTTAATTTAATAGGCGCCATCTATTAACTCGACGCCGAACCGAAACCACCCACCAAATTTCCGTTCGATTTATCTCGGGGCCCGTTTACCGCCCCCCACGAATACCCGCACCTATGAAACTCTTCTCTTCAGCCAGGAGGGCGACGGGGATTGCATTAATTTGATCACCTTGATTATAGCGAGTGTACATTGTTGAAAACGTAGTAGCTAAATATAAAATTCTCTTATAAAAAGTCAAAAATAAATATTTTATTTATTCACAAACAATGTATAAGTAGAAGTAGAAGTTTGGCTCACCTTTTTTATGCATATTAAATTATTTTTTTAAATATGTCTATAATTCAAGGTAAATTCCAAAAATTTAATATCTTACTTAATTTGAAGTTTTTAAAAAATCCCACCCTCTCATTAAGGTTGCGGTTTAGTAGAAAGAAATAGCTATATAGTAAAATGAAAATAATTGTTTGAAAAAAGAGCCATTCTTTTGGATTTAATTATATAAATACGTATTTACATTTTCTATCTACCAAGTATAAAGTATCAGTTTAAATAAAAAATAATTCGTTAATTTTCGTGTATTACGTCAATTTACTAGTTCAAGTTAGAAAGGAAAATTGTAAGATCCAATGAAATTAATAGGTCATGTCTGCAAAGTTATTTGAATGCAGAATTTAGTGAAATCCTTTAAATGTTCATTTTACAAGGTTTTATTAGCAAAAATATAATTTGAAATTTGGTATAAATTTGATCAATTTTCATTATTTTTTCATAATTTTTTTTTACACAAACTAAACATTAAAATAATTTTTAATTTATCTGATGAAATTCCTGCTTATTTTAAGATTACTTTAATGTATAACACAATATTGTTCATTGATCACAACAGCAATCTAACTCGAATTACTGATTGCCAATATTTATATAGCTATCTCTTTCGTCTAAACCGCACCCTTAACTCGTAAAACATTTTGTGAGTATTTTAGAGTATCATTTCTTCGTGTGAAGAAGCTACATTGCGCTGAAACAATTGTAGCGAGTTTACAATAGACATTGAAAGACTAAATAGTGATATTTAATATAAGTAATTATCATGATCAGTTTCATCACTGTATTTCAATTTACAATTAGTATGCGTTATTTTTTTTACATTTACATCACTGTATTTCAATTCAGAATAAGAATGCGTTATTTTTATGTTTTTATTTACGAAAACAATAATAAATTTAAATGAAAATAAACAGCCAGTTGAGAATGTATAGGCCGTCGTATTCAATAAACCCTCCCCACGCCGCCGCCGCCACCGCCGGCGGAGTCGAAGTTTCGGAAACGGCCCGGGGGATAAATACTTGTAATAGATAGTTAACAACTACCCATCCCAATTGGCACTTACTTAAGGGATTATCCACTGACCACCGGCATTAATGAAGTTGCACAACATTTCGTCTGACTTAAAAGTTGATAATCCCGTGTATTGGATTACTGCGCTCCCTCCATCCGTCCATCCATCCCTCGCACAGCGATCACCAACTAATTTAAAACTTTTTAAGTGGGATCTTTAAAATCCGTCTGTCTCTTTTATCAATGACAGAGCTGCCCGATTAAATCTAGTCGGGGAAAGGGGATGGTGTTTTGAAATAAATTTATTATGGCTTTTTTTATATCGAACGAAATAATTTGTTTTTAAGAGCTAAAAAACTGAAATTTATTTATTTTCAAATGTAGACTGAAAGACCTTTGGTCATTTTAATTTCGCATATAGATTCTACTTACAATCTATATGCGAAATTAAAATGATAAAAGGTTATATAGTTAAATACAGCTGCACTAATAAAAAAACGTATTTATTAGTGGAAAGAGATAAATTTATAATCATTAGAAGTAAGCATTCATGTCCGGCTAAATGGACAATGAACAGGCCATTACTAATAATCCATTTCTGTTTGCATAAACATGATAAATTCGCGATGAAAGAGCGATTCTCGGTCGTCTACCATTTTGTCGATATATTTGACAATTAGCTTTTCATTGCGTGGTACATTTTTAAGAATAATGGAATCAACAAAAACAAAATTGCGTTCGATAGGCTGTTAGGGAATCAGGACCACAAACCCTATTCACATTTCAGCCACCTGGTTTGAGTTTTCGCAATTAAAATTATCAGGAATTATGATTAAAATAAGGTTTTTATTTTTGATATTATTTCAGAATATTTAAGAAGCCGAAATTGGTCAGAAATAAAAAAAATGTACCAAATGTTGTTTTTTTTTAAATAATTATAGTTTAATTATTATAATATGTGTCACCAAGTACCAAATGAGAAAATCATTTTTGGAATTATAAATCATTTTAACAATTGATAAAATTGATAAATAAAGCACTAATAATCTTTCTTCAAACTTTATTTGTTTTACCAAATGTACATTTCGGACGAAATACGATATGTATTTTGGTAAAACTAATAAAGTGTGAAGAAAGATTATTAGTGCTTTATTTATCAATTTAATTTGATCTTCACGTAATTTACTCAATCAAATCATTTTAACAACATTTTTTACTAAATAAATATTATGTGTTCAAATTTATATCAAATTTCAAACTATATTTTTGATACCTAAAGCCATTTTTCTTTTCATTCCTTTAATTATGAAGGAATTATGGGTTTATGTATATTACCTTGTAATTGGGATGTATATTTCCTGTTGGGCAATAAAGACTTATTATTATTAAAAATTCTACATGTAATGCTTACGAATTCATTCATTACTAATAAACGCATCTTCAGTTTAATCCAACTGAAAATCAATACATCCGCAAATGATACTAAGTAGCCGTTTATATCCCCACCGCAATCTTTACACAATCAGAAACTCCCGGCTTCCTCGTATTGCCTGCCGACAACTTCGATTTGTCAGCGTTCTTTCCCGCCGCTTAGCCCTTATCTGAGTGCATCCCGGACGGTTCTTTGCCGCTCCTTATCGGGGAATTTAATGCCGACTTAAAGCAGTTTACATCTAATTTTCCACTTTTGTTCCGCCCCGTTTTATCTCCGCTCACATTCGGGAATTACGCCGAAAAGCACGAAGGAGAAAAAAATAACATCGATGTTATTTTAATTAAAACGCCGGATGCATTAAGGGCAAGCGAGGGAAAATAAGGGAGCGGGCATATCATTAATTGCTACTGGTTGTATTTCATGTTTTGTGTGTTCTATCAGTGATATTAGTGCGGATAATGTTGTCGTGGATTAATTCGGTGCGCTGACGCTGGATTTTACTGCGAATTAATCCCTTTCGCAAGAATCGGTGAATAATTTTTATTTGGCGGAAAGACCATTGGTCGATAGCCTGTTCAAGCGAAGAAGAAAGAAACAAAAATATAATTATAAAATGTAAATATATGTAAAACAAATAACTATGAATAAACATATTTTAGTAGTAGTAGTTTTTATTAAATTTCAAAATATTTCACATTATAAACAGTCTGCTGCCAATAAATATATATTGGTTTGCCTACATAATAGTTTGCCGCCATAAAATTTAAATTCTGTTGCCTAAACAATAGTTTATTGCCATTGAATGGTGTATTGGGGTGCCTAAACCAATAATTGTTATCATTGAATGTAAATTGTATTGCCTATACATAGAATTCACGCCATTAAGTGTATTTTGGGTCGCCTACATTAACAACTGGTGTCAATAAATGTATATTGGACTGTCTCCACAAACAATCTTGTCGTTAAATGTAAATTCTTTTGCCTATACAATAGTCTTTTGCATTAAATGCATATTGTGTTGCCTATGCAATAGACTGTTATCAATAAAAGTATATTGGGTTGCCTACACAATTGTTTGTCGCCATAACATGTAAATTTTGTTGCCTATACAATAGTCTGTTGCCAATAAATGGTATATTGGGTTGCCTAAATCAACAATTGTTGTCGTTAAATGTAAATTCTGTTGCCTATGCAAGAGTCTGTTTCCATTAAAAGTATATTGGGTTGTCTACATCAACAACCGTTGTCAATAAATATATACTGAGTTGCCTACACCAACAATTGTTGTCATTAAATGTAAATTAAATTAATTGTGCAATAGTATGTTGCCATTAAATGTATATTGGGTTGTCTGGACCAACAACTATTGTAAATAAATGTATATTCTGTTGCCTGCACAATCGTTTGTTTCCACCAAATATAATTTCTGTAAATTCTGGTGTGTAACTAAATATCAATAAAGAATATGTAAATAAAACCATTACAAGAGATGCTCGAAGATTGGGCCCTCCACTTCCAAGCACAGCCGCATGCGTATTCTTAGGATATTCATTAATTTTAAAAGAATCTCGTCTTCTTATTTTGGTCTTCAAAGTTGTTATGATAAATAAATAAATAAGATATTTGATGGTTCTTCATAAATAAAAAAATCTAAAGGGAAAAGATCTGGTGAACGTGCCAGCCAACGGATGTTTCCATTATTTGCAATGAATCTCTCTGGAAATAGTTACTGCAAATAATTGATTACCCTCCTGGCATTATGTGGCGGCGTATGCTCCTGCTGGAACTAAAGATTATTGAAGCTGTCGATGCAAATGTTTCCATCGATGTAGTCAGCAAAACCCATTTGCGGTCAAATTTTCTTCATAAATGTAAAGGCCAATAATCCTTTCGCCAAACAGGCCAACTCATGCATTCAATCGGAAGCGAATTTTGTGCTGTTTAAAATGTTTCTTAAAGTATTAACCTTTTACTCACCGCCCGTAAAATGCCTGCTTCATTAAATTTTGTGGATTAACACGTCTTCTAGGCTTACAAAATTCTCCAAACTCAGCTGAATTTCGATGAAACAGCAGAAAGTAATTTTGAGCAGGTTGTTCTCTTTCTGGATACCGCTGCAGATATGCTTCCTAAGTTTTCTATGCGATGCGTAATAATTTTCTAGCATATTTCGTTTTTCTTCACGTGAAAAGGGCATTTTAATAATGATATTACACCAAATTTGTAAATGCAGGTGATGTTAAGCGATATCGAAACGTCAATAATTTGTTTATCAAAAAAAGGTTTGTATGTTATTTACAAGGCACTCTTCGCAATTTTTTTATATTTCCTTCAAATTGCTAGTCTGAATCTTAACATTTGAAATATTATCGTAACCAGAAAAAAAGTATAAGCTGATTTTAAAAATGTAAAAATCCAAATTGGCGCCCATTAGAGGAAACAAAGTTGATAATGTATTCGAAAAATCGAAACGTCGGATTCCAAATTTGACTCCGCCATGGCCGAAAAAATTAATAATAAAAATGTACGTGTTAGTTTTAATTATCTCTTCAAATAAATCCAGAAAAAAATACCTTTTTTTTCGGAAGTAATCCCAATTTTGTAATTTTTAAAACGGCATCTTATGAAGCCTGAAAATGAGCAAAGTGGCCCTAATTTAACCGACTTCATATCTCTTTAAATAACCCTATGGTTGAGATCGTAAATTGGGCACCCTGTATCTAAATTAAAATTAATTTAAAGATTATTATTACTAAACAATACCAAACTATTGAGCAATTATTGATAATGTATATTCAGCGAAATGCAAATATTAAATATTTTTTATTTAAAATTAAAATTGTTTGCCCTTCTGATTACCAACTCAGCTCTTCTATATTCGACATAGCATCGTTAAGAAGCAACAACATATTGTCTGAAATAAACAACATTTTTAAAACTCCTAGAGTCTTTAATTATACTTATACAACTCCTTTAAATGCATGGAAAACAATTAAAAGAGTTGTTGCCCGGCGCATTCACCATATTTGCTAGATAGTTTTAGATTTAACTTGACCAGAGCTATTCCGTAATGGACATGTTGAGTTTAACGTGATTGTTATGTTTGTCGTCATAGTCTAAGGGCCTTTTGTAATAGATATATATCTAAATAGAATGTGGATTTAATAAATAACGTACACGTTAAACGTAACATTTCCCATAAGAAATAGCCCCGAATATCTGTATTAAAGATATTAGACCGCATCCTTTTCTCGTAACTAGCATCGTAATTAACTATTCATGATTAATTAATTAGTGATAACGATGGTTTCATTATTAACCCTAATTCACAAAAAAATATATATTTTCATGTAATTAACCATAAGTTTTTTTTTACTAAATGAGTTTGTTCAACCATTATTCATCTGGTTTGGATAACTGTTGATGGCAATTTCTATCTATCGGACTTCATCAGAACATTGTTGCCTTGAGTTTACAGTTACTTTAGCTTATAATTGTGCAAAAACGTCGAAATGGCTAAAAAAATCTAAGGTTATTGTGTCTTGCTGATGAGTCGTAACGAATTGTTGAATTGTAATCCATGTCATAACAATTCATTACGACTCACTTATTTATATTTCAGACGGGTTTGCTTATTATTAAATAATAAACAATTTACATTCATATACGTATAATTCCTGTATTTTCTTTAGTATTTAAATAAATATGCCCCTTTGAATTAGGCATATAAGAAAATTAACATTTTCAGTTCAAAAGTAAATTACACACTAAAATATTGGTTGAAATAAAAAAATCAATATATGGAATTAATTTAAAATACAATCACTCAATTAATTGTATTTTAATTTCCCATTTTGGATATTATATCCACTAAGTAGGGTAGGTAATGCTGTTTATGACAGCAGCATTAACCGCAGATATGCCCTCCATTGATTTTCTGCCAGCAATGATAATCTGTAATAAGGTCATCTAATATTTTATTAATATTCCGCTGACGTAATAATTGAGTCGGGAGCCAAAGCGGAATAATTTTTAAA
Source organism: Philonthus spinipes (assembly GCA_963082785.1). Lineage (NCBI taxonomy): Eukaryota > Metazoa > Arthropoda > Insecta > Coleoptera > Staphylinidae > Philonthus > Philonthus spinipes. The sequence goes on from OY720314.1 coordinate 22,576,189, forward strand.
ATAATATCAATAAGAAGATTTGAAAACGAACAGTGCATATTTTGATGATTTATTTATAACATTTTCAGATATTAAAAATCTAAATATTTTCAACTTTGTTTTGCGCAACACAAAGATGAAAATAATGAATCGACAAAAAAACCTCTATTTAATAGCCAATTCCAGAAGAATATGATCAGTTTCTGAAATATATATTTATTGAAATAAAATTAGTAGGAGAAAGAATAATAATTGTATTAAATAAAATGAAATGAAACAAAGATGATTCACACATTTAAAAATATTTAAATTACAATGAAAAAAATGATTGATCGAATTTTATTGATCATTGCCAGAAATTTTCCTTGTTTAATTTCATTGTAATAATAATAATTGTATTTAATTACATAAACAGTTTCCAAAAACAGCTGACAGATTAACTTAGCAGTTATTTTTTTTATTTCTTGAATAACTTTCTCACTTATCACTTGATGAAGCATTTAGAATATTAAAATGTAAATAAAGTAAAATTAAAATCACATGGTTTGCTTCACAAAAAAAATATTTTTGCGTTATGCGGTTAATGCTGTCACATTCATTGTGAAACAAACGAATGGATTTTAATTTTACTTTATTTACATTTTAATAATATTTTTTTAAAATTAACCAGGACGAGACATGGACAGTTAATCAACGACAGGAACTAGACAAACACAGACTGAAAGACCTCCGGTCGATAGCCGTTTCTCTTAAGAATATACATATATTTGTTTTAAATTGTTTCATGTATTGTATATTGAATTAAATATGTATGTATTCTTTGGGAATAAAGATGTTTGTATATATAATATTTTTTGACACAACTGTACACAACATCCCCAAAATAATCAATCCCGATCACCGAACACATTCTCTTCCACTTTAACTGTTTTTTTTTGTTATTTATTTTTCGTATTTACTTCACTGTATGCGCCGGTTGTGTGAGAACGGGGAAAAAGAGGGAGGGCTAAATTGGGCAAATTCTAAATGAGGAAACTACCGATGCCCCGAAGGTGAGATGGGGTAAATTCCCAGGGCAACGGAACGCTGAGGGAGGCGGGGGGGGTAGGTGGAAACGAAATACACTAACGAGAACATTGTAGGCGGATTATTTAATAAAATTACGAATATCCCCGACGGGGGCGTCTCGTTGAAAGCAAAATAGACGACGGGAGCGCAACGGGGCCGGCGGAATTGTTGTTGCGATTGCCTCGAATAAAAATTCTCGAGGAGGATTGTGTGATAATTTTTCGGTAAGGAATTTGGACGTTTTGGGGGAATTTAATGAAATAAAATTTTTACAGGATAAAAAGACATAATTCTGGCTGATACTACAAAATAAAATAAACTATTATATGTATTGTAATTAATTTAATAAAATATTCAATCAATATTCATATTAGGCATGGATAACTGTTGATGAAATTAGGCAATATATGGCGCTTACACTTTTTTTCCAATTACTAAATATTATAATTATTTATCTTATATTCATTTTCATTATTTCCATTATCCGAATAACTTTATGACCGCTCCGTAACTTCAAATCGATGTATGGTTTTTGTAAAATCTTATAAAAAAAGCTAGTCTTCTGGAAATGGTCTTAAATTGTTACTAATACATCTAGTAATGTTACAAAAATAATAAATCGAATTTATCTCATGACAAATTTTGTCAAATTTCACTTTAAAGTTGTCCGTTCCTTAAATTCAAATCCATGGATGAGTAAAAAATTTAAAAAAAAATTACGAAAAATCGCAGCCATCTGGGAATTGTCTTAAATTGTTACTAATACATCTAGTAATGTTACAAAAATAATAAGTCGAATTTATCTCATGACAAACTTTGTCAAATTTCACTTCGAAATTGACCGTTCTTTATATTAAAATCTGTGGATGAGTAATTTACATGTAAAAAATTACAAAAAATCGCAGCCATCTAAAAATTGTCTTAAATTGTTGCTAATACGTCTAGTAATAATACAAAAATAATTAATCGATTTTTTCTCATGACGAACTTTGTCAAATTTCACTTCGAATTTGACCGCTCCTTATATTCAAATCCGTGGATGAGTAATATTTTTGTAAAAAAATTACAAAAAATCGTAGCCATCTGAGAATTGTCTTAAATTGTTGCTAATACATCTGGTAATAATACAAAAATAATAAATCGAATTTGTCTCATGACAAACTTTGTCAAATTTCACTTCGAAATTGACCGTTCCTTACATTCAAATCCGTGAATGAGTAATATTTTTTTAAAAAAATAGAAAAAATCGCAGCCATCTGGGAATTGTCTTAGATTATTGCTAATACATCTAGTAATAATACAAAAATAATAAATCGAATTTGTCTCATGACAAACTTTGTCAAATTTCACCTCGAAGTTGACCGTTCTTTATATTCAAATCCGTGGATGAGTAATACTTAAAAAAAAAAAATAGAAAAAATCGCAGCCATCTGGGAATCGTCTTAAATTGTTGCTAATGCATCTAGTAATAATACAAAAATAATAAATCGAATTTGTCTCATGACAAACTTTGTCAAATTTCACCTCGAAGTTGATCGTTCTTTATATTCAAATCCGTGGAAGAGTAAAAATTTTGTAAAAATATTACAAAAAATCGTAGCCATCTGGGAATTATCTTAAAGTGTTACTAATACATCTAGTAATAATACAAAAATAATAAGTCGAATTTGTCTTATGACAAACTTTGTCAAATTTCACTTCGAAGTTGACCGTTCCTTACATTCAAATCCGTGGATGAGTAAAATTTTTGTAAAAAAATACAAAAAAACGCAGCTATCTGGGAATTGTCTTAAATTGTTATTAATATATCTAGTAATAATTAAAAAATAATAAATCGAATTTATGTCATGACGAACTTTGTCAAATTTCACTTCGAAATTGACCGTTCATTATATTAAAATCCGTGGATGAGTAATATTTTTCTAAAAAAATTACAAAAATCACAGCCATCTGGGAATTATCTTAAATTGTTGCTAATACGTCTAGTAATAATACAAAAATAATAAATCGAATTTGTCTCATGACAAACTTTGTCAAATTTCACTTCGAAGTTGACCGTTCCTTATATTCAAATCGGTGGTTGAGTAATATTTTTATAAAAAAATAATAGAAAATAGAAATCATAAGGAAATTGTCTAAATTTGTTGCTAAAGCATCTAATAACAATATAAAAATAAAAAGTTAATTTTATCTCGCGAGCTTATAATTCCTTAAAAATAAAAACAGCTGCCATTTGGAAATTGTCTCATCAGTAACAGATGAATCTGCTACAAAATGAAAAGTCAATTTTTGTCAAAAATTATTGGGTTACTTCACATAGGAGAATTTCTTGATGATTTTTCGAAAGCACGGCATGGTCCTATGATTATAAATTGCATTTTCCATTGATTATTTAAAAAAAAAATCAATCAAAAATTATACTTTTGTGAACACGATGAATTCTTTAAATATTTATATCTATTTAAGAGTTCATAATTATTATTTTAAATAAAATATTCATTCTTATGAATAATCAACGCAATTTACGTATAAACATTATCTCATACAACTAATTCCGCATCTATTATCCGCACCCACACACGCGCAGTTCCCTTTAATTATTGTATTTATCCATATTATGGAATAAACATACCGCGTAATGCGTATTATTGTAGGCTAATGCATGTTTATTCGTCGGCCGAATTATTTACCTGAGCCGATTAATAACATTCGGTGTAATTATTTATTTACGAGCGATGAACTTGCCAGCAACTGAAGTATGTGAATAAACAGTGTTAAACTTGAATAAACATAAATGTTGTGCTAATCCGCTCTAATATAGCGCCCATATTACGGCTCGAATAAATACATAACAATTTACATAACGAAGATTAGCGCGATGAATTGAATGAATGAGAGAGGAGGGGGATTGAGGGTTTGATCAATTTGAAATGTTCAATAGTGTTATGTTGTTGTTAGAAAAATACATTTTGATGTAAAGAAAACACTTAAGTTTTTAGATACAAGAAAGGATTCATTCACTTGGTTACAGTTATTTAAATAAATTAAATAAAAAGAATTTGAAAATAATTAATAATCCGAAGGAGTCCAGCGTGTACTTTGAGGATGCATTGAGTGATGCCAAACAATATGTAATAATCGGATATAATTTCATTTATGGAATTAACAAATTATTTCCCCTTTTGCTAGTGTGACATTTTCACTTATATTACATATGTCACAGTAGGAGAAGAGGAAATAATTTATTAATTATTTTAAAAATATTTTTATTTAATATATTTAAATAACTGTAACCAAGTGAATGAATCCTTTTTTGTATGTAAAAACTTAAGTGTTTTCTTTTCTAACAACAACAAATTTATTAAATTTACAGCGCTTCGAAGAGACGTGTATATATCTGGTGGCTAAAATAAAATGTCTTATAAAGATTAAGGATTTTCTCTGCATCAGAATTGAAAATATTCCATGAAGTGAACGCCTGCAAAATCCAAAAACAAAAATATATAAATTAAATAGAAATTATTTGAAAATATTTTTTTAATTAGTTTCAAATCATTTTTATTTAATTTATTTAAATAACTCTGACCAAGAGAATGAATACTCTTTCCTATTTATAAAAATATATATTTACAAATAATAATAATAATGTAATAACACGAAAGTAAATAATAGCCACAGGATAGTATCAAATATATTTATTGTTAATTGATGAATTATTTAATATATATGTATATCATATACATAATAGTTCATTAATTAATAATGACTCATTTAGAAAATATCAGTTACAAGCAAAAACTATCGACTTTAATATAGAAGGATGTTAAATTCTAGCATTAACCGTCACATTATTGCAATAAAAAATTCATCAAGTTGTAAAAATTAAATAAAACTTAACTAAAGGATAATTTTTAAATAAATTTTACCACGATATAGCGTTACTCACGGATACTACAATTATATGCAATCGACCGAAAAAATCCAAACATAATTTTATTCCATTACAGTCTGATTAATAATAGTGAAAGTCGAAAATGAATGAACTCGGTTACACAATATTAAATAAACGATGGGCCCTCGTTGGAGATGCAAATTGAATTGTGAAATAATTCGAGGCCGTAAAATCAATAAAAGTGACAAATTCTCGTAAAGTTTACAGATTTACGACGTCGAAACAGCGGAGGATCCTTTTATGGGTCACCAGTCTATCAGGGCCCGCTTCTTAGTTCCGGACATAATGTCCTGTACCAATCCACTAAAAACTTTTATGGCTTTCTCTCCTAGATGCATAAAATACACTCGAGTGGATACACATTTGATAAACAGAAAAAAAACAATACAACGAAAAAAAAAAAGAGAGAGATAGAGAGAGGAGAGGGAAATAAGAACGAGAAAACGAGGTAGAGATTATTTGGAGCGAATTATTCTTATATACTTTTAAACTTTACTTAAATTAAATCAACTATTAAATAAAACATTTTTAATAATAATAATAATAATAATCTCAATCAATCTCCCTCCATAATGATGATGGGCACTTGTTTTATAAACAGTGACCATTTACTCACCGTTAGTGGAGGACGTGCTAAACTTAATAATAATAACAATAACAATAATAATAATAATAGCACTTTATTATTCAACAGTTAAAAACACTTCTTACAGGATAATACTAAACATACAAAAAATAATACAATGTAGATGATAATGTATAGTTTTAACTTTGTTTGAGTTATACAAACAAAGTTTTATTTTTAATTTAATTGATAAACAATGTATAACATCAGTTATTAATAAATCAACTATGTACAATGAAATTAAATCAATTATATTAAATCAAATCAAAAATTTAAATTAAATAAAATTAATTCAATTTATATCGAAATAAAATGCAATTAAAAAACGAATTGAATTAAATTAATTAAATTGAGCGAACTTTAATTAAATTTATTTAATTTAACATCTTTAAATACTGTAAGGCAGAGCTGTACTGACGAGGCATAGAATTACAAAAAAATAATCCCAACGGAATGCATCAAATAAATCCTCAAGGATCGCAGGAAATAATTTTGCACAGTAAAAATCTCACAGAAATTCATTACAAAAACAATGATTTCATCACTCGAAACAATCGTCCTCTGAACGAACTAACTAAAAACAAATTCTATGTTGAAAAACTGAATTTATCCCCAAGTAAACATGAATGTGGTTGTTTGCTGAAGAAGTGGAATGAAATTCCTGGAAGAGAACCGAGTCCTGTTAGAAATAAAATGAGTGAAAAAGAAGAACAATTTGAATCTCCACTAAAAAGTACAGAAATTTCACAAAAGTTTATGATTTCACAGAGGAATCCATTTGAAAATATTCAAAGTGAGATGAAGGACAGTGAAAATAATAGTGGAGTTAACGAACATTTCAATCAGAGCGTAATGAAAGAAACTAAAATTATTTGTGGAGTTAAGGAAAGTCTCAATCGAAACGAAATGGAAGAAAATGAAAATATTAAAGAGAATAAAAAGATTCTTGAGAATCGGAGCGATGAAGAAAATGTCGGAAGCAATGTAGAAATTAATCGATTAAATCAAAGTAATGAGGAAAAAGTAGAAATCAATGAATTTACTACAACAGAAAGTTTGTTTCGAAATAATGAAGAAAATAAAAGAATATTCAATCAAGGGGAATTGAAGGGAAATAAAAATGTTGATGCAATTGAAAAATGTTTCAATCAAAGCATGAAAGAAGATTTTTTTTTTTCAAAACACTAGGGAGTGTATTAATGGAAATAAAATGATTGAATTAAACATTGCTGATATGGAATGTGAAATTACTGCAGAGGAAACAATTGAGAATTTTGAAGAATGTAAAGCAAGTTCGAGATTGTTATCAACAAAATCCAGTCCCGATATTAATCAGCAATCAAATCGAGTGACAAACGCAACCAATTCAATCACACACCAGCCATTTTCTACAAGAAAAAAAAATCAGAAGTCTCTCTCCGGATTTATTCGATACAGATGAAGATTCTTTTATAGTGGACTGTGAAAATGTTCCTGCAATTCAAATTGAAAATCACGAAAACATTCCAACAATTCAAATGGAAGGAAATGGTTTTGTTGATGTTAAAGAAGGCGAGCATGAAACTCCAGTTATTTTAATGAAATCTGAAACGCAAAACGAAAGAACGATCCCCGAAGGAAATGTCACACTGACGAAAACTGGAACTGTATGATGCATTATTAACGTACAGCAGCAGGTGCACATTATGTAATTCAATGTCTGGCGGGGAATTTGCCCAAGAAGTGGTTGTCTTAAAGTGCATTTATTTAAAACACAAAATGTCACAGAGCTAAATGTGGAAATAATTTATTAATAATTTTTTATATTTGATTATTTTAAATTAATGTAAATTTATTATATCTAATTTTTGACCATTTTCACAATGATGTAAGATTTTTGTATTATTTAAATAATACAAAAATCTTAATGTAAATTTAGTTAATCATCTAATTTAAAACATGAGTTCATTAAAAAAAGTAGATTAATAAAAACGAATCTTAACACCTAAGCAAGTATTACATTTCACTTGTTCACATAATTCGAAACAATAAAAATAAACTGAAAAACAAAATCATCTATAAATTATCGCTCGATGAGTTAAACAACCGTCGTCGTCGCGTTTATTAACTATTCCCTATTTACGAGCGCGCGTATTTTATTGGTTCTTCTAGGGCGGGTTTTATTAGCCCAATATTTACATACGTAATGATCGGGCCCGATCTCTTTGTGCGCCGGTGAATAAATTTACGTCCGATTAATGGTATGCACGCGCGTTCCGGTCACTCGAGGTGGATTTTGTTTGTAAATTTAATGCGGCATTAACGGCGGCACAGATCATGAAATATTAATAACGGCCAATTAATAATTCATACTAATTGACAATATATACTAGGAAATTGCGCAAATTGATCGCCCGTTAAACAATGTTCGGTCCATTGTGAGTGCTTGTGTGTGCGTGTGTTTGGGCCGGGAGCAGTTTTCGTTTTTGGATGGATTTAATTATTCGGAAATCAGTTATGATGGCGAAAATTAATAAATAAATGGTGTAACTTTTTACATAAAAACTTAACATTGAAGAAAATAATAATTTCTAATATAATTAATGGTTTTAATATTAAGATATTAGTAGTTCATATTGTATGAAATAAATATAAATAGATTATTAAAAATTAATGAATGAAACAAAGATTAGAAAATAGAAAGACTGTTATTCTTTACTTCACTTTTTATAAAAAAGTGAATTAAGGAATAACAGTCTTTCTATTTTGTGATCAATCACTTCACGTAACCTCGAAAATATACAGTTAACAAAGATTAGATTGAATAACTTTAAATTCTCGGCTAATTTCGGGTTGTTCAGCCCATTTTCAAGAGAATAAATAGTAAAAATTCGATTCTCATTATTTCATATAAGATTTCTCGAGATTTACAGGCGTATCAACATGTGCGATATATTTTCGACGCCGGAGAGAAGAATCATTCCAATTTGTTCCGTAAACTAGTTTATCCATTGTGCGCGGGGCAAACCGCAAATTACGCAATGATAAATAATAATAGGTGGCCGTAATGGCTATGATAAAGGGTTCGCACTTAATCTTATTAGCTCGTGAAAGGTCATATTTCAGTTGGCACGTATTCACTGCATATATATATACAAGCAGCGCGATGTATTTGATGGAAATCATTCCGGGGCGAATGGCGTTTTAAGAAAATTACGCCCCGAATAAATCATCGTTTGTTTCGTCAAAAGCGAAAACCATATTTCCCCTAATATTCAATTTATATCAGTTTAACCGAAATTGGATGATGCTTAATGTTATGGGTTGAGTAATCGACGCAGGCACGTGAATAAACGGATTGTCTTATTTATTTTTTTTTTTCTTATTATTTAAATTAATTTTGGTTTCTGCACGCGATCTGCTAATTTTTGCATTAAATAAAAATAGAGCAACAGAAAATAATTATTAATTATTAAATTTCGAATAATTTATTAACGGAATTTCTATCTATGCGTAATACCGGAATGGCTATTAACAGTTATCTGTTAATTATAACCATATTAATCCACTGGTGCTTTAAACAGCTATTAATCGCGAAATGGTGTTTCTGTTTCTTCTGCTTTTGTGTCGCCTGCAATTCTAAATTTAATTAAACGATCAATGTTGTTAATTCTTCAATCTTTGACGCGTTTACTTCGTGGTACATTTTCAATATTAGGATAAAGAAAACACTAAATAACTTTTTTATACCACATAAGAATTTATTTCACTGTGACTAATTGGAGAGAATAATTTATTAAATATTTTCATATCATTTTTATTTAATTTATCAATATTTATCGATCAAAGGTGTCCATTTTATTTAATATTTATGAACCGCGCGCGATTCCGAATGCGGCGCCGATGATTAATCAATAATTAATAGGCGATACATAATATCGTACTTTGGATTCGCTAAATATGTATTCCGAGTGTGATGGATGCTTGATAATTCCCGGCCGTAACAGATATGTGCATGCCGTTTGTGATCAAAGTGCGCGCCCCCGCCAATCAATCCGCCGATTAATTAAACATTGCACTCTGCGACGCGCCGCCATCCAAAACCGCCGCCCCTCCCGCTCTAAACAATCACCTAGTAATGGAATTATGCATTTCGACATTTCATTATGCGACGGAAATAGAATTTTCATATTATTTTATATTAATTAATGGTTTATTAATTTAATTGAGCTTTTTGGATGATCAAATTTTGTCATTGAATATATTTCGATTTCTGAAAAAACTTAAAATGTAATTCACATTTAATGAATTCGTTTTCCTTTGCTTAAACAGGACAAGTTCGCCTTCCTTTAGTGGACGAAACAATGATTCTCGGTCGTCTACCTTGTAGACCCAAATCGTTGACGATGCCACTTGAAATTAGGCAAAAGGTGGCGCTTGCGTCGTTTTTAATTTATTATGATTAAATTGTAATATTAATGTTTGAGGCATGGAAACACAAAAAATATACTATTAGCCACTTCCTGCTTGTAGATAAAATTAAGCTATATGCTGCTAATGAAACCCAACTTCTTAAAATAAAAAAGATTGTAAATACAAATACAATAATTACGATCATGAAAAAATGCGGACATGGGCTGAAAAAGCACTACATGGTCGTCATCAAAACGACCTCAACTACGATTTAGCCGATCAAGAAGCGTCAAACAAGCGGTTGACTCAAGCGGATCTCTTCCTTGTGAATGAAGGCTTTATGGTGCTATCCAAGATCAAGTAATTGCAACCAAAAACTATTCTAAAAATAGCCAAAAAGTGCTCAAAAATTCACTTTTTTCGATATAATTTCTAAACGGTTAGAGATGAAATAAAAATTCAAATTAGAGAGTTGTGCAGCCTTCAAAAAGCTACAACTTTGCCGTTGACAGTTTTGTTCTGTCTCTAATAATACTTTTTTATGACCGAAAAAAGCCCAAAAATAGCTAAAAAGTGCCCAAAACTGCACTTTTTTTGATATAATTTCTAAACGGTTGGAGATAGAATAAAAATTCAAATTAGATAGTTGTAGAACTTTCAAAAAGCTACAACTTTGCCGTTGACAAACGATTTTATACATTGGTTGGCTGAATTATAGAAAATCCTAAATGTCGAGTCAAATATCAACAAGAGTTACATATCCCAGGTCGACAAATTCTACTCAATATTAATCAGTGGATAATTGGCTATAAAAAAACGACTGAGAAAACCGGGAATTTATTTTAAATATGTTTTAAAAAATCTTCGAGTTTTCCGCTGTATATTAATGAGCACTAATCTATCTTGTAAAAACCTTTGAAGAAAGAAAGTATTTCTACTCGTAAATGCTCTGATTATGTTATTTTTTTATTTTGCTCTAATGGTGGATGCGCCAGGTTATCGCTTTAAATATTGCCAGATTCACACATATAATTAAATCTATTGATAATTTCAATTATTTTCCCGTACATTGTCAGATCTAACTTGAATTTTAAAAAAATATGGCAGAATAGCCCAGACAGACTAACACTAAATATTAATAATTACTTGTAAATATTTTAAATTGTATCAAAATTTCGCCAATAAGCGCGCTCGATCTTTAAAATGAAATAAAGCAAGTTGTGTGAGAGGTATAAATGAAATTTATTTTTTGTTCGAAAGAGTATTCGAAGGCATTATGTATGCAAAATAACATAGTTCAAATAGCCACCGCGTCTTCGCTTGGTGGCGCGCATACCAGAAGTCCAATTTTCTATGACGCTGGCACACAAATCGTGCTGCATTTCATCGATGGCGTGGCGTATGTTGACTTTGAGGTCATCAGTGTTTTGTGGTTTGTTTACGTAGACCTGCGATTTAAGAAAACCCCACAAGAAATAGTCTAGTGGGGTTAAATCGCACGATCTCGGTGGCCAGTTGATGTCGCCTACGCGCGAGATAACCATTTCTCGAACCGATGAATGATTTTCGTAATAAGTTTTAATGATTTGCACATGTTGCTCGCAGCTGAATTGGTTCATGGTGATTTGTGAAGATACACTGAATAATAACAAATAGGTTAGACAACTCTACCATAAACAACATGGCCGCCATGAGATGGCAAAGATCGAGCCATATATTTGACCATATATTCAGTCAACCAATGTATAAAATCGTTATTGTTAGCCATATATACAGCCAAAAAGGTTCAGTCTTGGTTTGATGTGCATTAGAATATCATCTTCCCTGGCCAGCACAATCGCCAGACCTCAATATAATCGAACCGTGGGGAGTTTTAAAGCAGAGATCGAGGAGCATATTTCCATCCCCAATATCAATGAAGCAATTGGTGAATGTTTTGGTACAAAAATGGGACAAAATTCCTTTGGAAACTATTCACTCTACGAATCTATTCCGGGAAGAATTACAGCTATTTTAAAAGTAAATGGTGGCCCAACACTTTATTAATATTAAATAAAAAGTATATTAAATAAAAATGATTTGAAAATAATTAATTAATTATTTTCACATTTAGCTCTGTGACTTTATTAATAAATAAATAATGTGTACATGTCAGGTATTCATATTATTTTGTCCACCCCCTGTATATATTAAAAATCATTGCGGGGTTGATTTAGCTAATTGACGGTTCAATCAACCCTGCGATGATTTTTATTATTAATTAAGCTGTAAATTGTAGAATTCAGTGAATAGTTTTCATCACAAACAAACCAGTAGGCCTGTCACAGCCAACTTAATTTCAATAATAAATTGAAAAGAGTATTTATTTACGCAGTCATTTAAATATATTAAATAAAAAATGATTTGAAAATAATTAATAAATTATTTCCACATTTAGCTCTGTGACTTTTGACTAACGTTAAACAAATGCACATTAAAACAACTACTTCCCGGGCAAATACTAATTATTATATTAATTATTTTCAAATCATTTTTATTTAATATATTAATTTCAATCATTTTCCTGTACGTTGTCAGATGATACTCAAATTAAATTTTATTCAATTTTAATGCAAATATATTTAAATTCATTAATATAATCCGCTTAAACATTTTTTTCCATCATTCACAAACAACCCTCTTGAATAATTCACAAAACTCGCAACTAAACAAACAAATCAACAACGCTAATTTCAGCGCACACCTTTGACGCGAATTGAAAACACGCGCTAAAAACAAAATAAATATTAAATTACGCCCGCGCCGATTTTTTTTTTATTATTTTCTCCTCCAATTTCAATATAAACACGCTTTCCGAATGTACGTTATTCCTTAAAGCGCGCGCGATGATTTATATCGAGAAATTCCGTCCTTTATTAAATATTTCAGGTGACTTCTCTTCGGTAATGGACTTGATTTATGAACGCGCGCGCCCCGGAAAAACCGACCGAACAAATCAACAATAGATACAATGAAAACAGTCCGGAAACGGAAAGTTTTTTAATATATTATTTTCGAGAGGTCCGCGCCTGAGATTGTCACGTGGAATAAAGAGGAAAAGGAGCGAGTTTCGTTCGGCGGTGACGTTTGCGTCCGCGAGGATGTTTTATATAAATAATTCTGTTCTTGCGGGAGGATCAATGATGTTGGTTTGTGGGGGATGGGATTTCACGGTTGGTTGCGTTTTTTTTTTTTTCGGGCGGATGTTTAATTGCGAGTGGTGTTGTAAATTTGCTTGATGTGTTATGAGAAATCGGCTCGATTCAATTAAAGCGAGTAATTGGAATTTTAATAAGAAATAACTGTAGCTCCATTGATTTTAGTAATCTCAAATTGTTTACAAGTGAAATTAATACGAGTGGATTAAAATATAATACGAGAAATTGGTAGCTGTAGTTCATTATGAGGCACCCCGTATAAATAACTTGAATTAATTAACTCTAAACATCATTCGTTTTCCTTGTTTGCTTAAACAGGACAAATTCACCTTCCTTTAGTGGACGAAACAATGATTCTCGGTCGTCTATTTTGTAGACCCAAATCGTTGACGATGCCACTTGAAATTAGGCAAAAGGTGGCGCTTGCGCCGTCTTTAATTTATTCTAAATATCAAGCATATTTATTTAATATTTGTTTTTTCAATATCAATTTTCTAAATGGTATATTTCTCTCATCCTGCAAAACGCAGAAATATATATTAACGACATAAAAAAATAACTGGATCAACTCTCAATATCCAGGAACGAGAAAAAAAAATGAAATATGATTCGCAGACATTCACGATGGAAATAATATAAAAAACCGGTGCTTTCGGAATGTCAGCAGTGTGATTGACCACTTATGCCTGTCACGTCACATACGCGAGAGTGTGGACCGTCGAGCCAGATAAAAATGGGAATGGGGAGGGGAAATACACAATCAATTCATGAAAAGATGTCAACGAACAACCCCGAGGGTTTTATTTCGGGGGATTGTTTAATTAAGGAGTGTAAGTATATTCTATTTTGCTTTTAAGAATGGTCGAAACTAGTCGGAGAAAATATAAATATCTATACTAGTGTCGACCAATAATAAGAGCAAATATAGATAAGTGTTTTAATTTTAATTAAATTATCCTGAATTAATTCAAAAATTCACATTTAATGAAATTAAGCGAAAGGTGGCGCTTGCGTCGTCTTTAATTTATTATGATTAATTCAAAAATGTTTCACCGCGGGTTAGTGAGAAATTATTTAAGCATATATTATTGTGTATATTTCTGCAAATAAGAATAATAAAGGAAACCGTATATTATTCATAAATAATACATTAGCGCTAATAGATCGAAACAATCAATAACGACAATATAAATGTTAATCATATATCACAACAACAAAAGCGCTTTATTCCATTTGAAGAGCACTCGAATGACAAACTATTAAACCGCAATCAAGTTTGTGTTATTTATCACCTCCGCGTCGCATTAATTTCAAATTATGAAATGCCCCAAATATCCCGGGCTCCGAGTAATTAATGTCGGAATTATTTAAATCGGACTCGCTTCGAGATTAATGTAGGAGAGACGCGTCCCACGTGGAAGGCAAATAAGAGCGGGGGATTAACGGGAAAAGAAAACGGGCGAAAGAAACGTGCGGCTTCGACAAATCCGTAAATCATAAAATCCACGGGGAAACTAATTTGAGGAATTACAAGGAGATACAACTTGAAAGTGATTATTTATTGGTAATGTTACGTTACGGAATTGTTATTATTTTAGAAATTTTCTAATTTTTAAATTTATAATGTGAATAATTTTTAGAAAGAGAAAATAAATTTATTCATTTATTTGTGTATGTTATTACTATTTATTTATTTATTATTAAAAAAAGAATATCTCTTTGTTTATTCAATTGAAAATACTGAATGGTTTTTTGAGTTTAATTGAAGTGTTTAATTACAAATTGAAAGACTGTTATTCCTTACTTCACAATTTATTTTATGTTAGATGTACATTTCGAGACACAAGGTGCTCATTAACAACTCAGTTGTTACTGATAATGAGCACCTTGTGTCTCGAAATGTACATCTAACATAAAATAAATTGTGAAGTAAGAAATAACAGTCTTTCAATTTGTAATTGAAAATAGTTTTGATTTACATAAAGCTTAGAAACGGCTGGCAAGTTTTGATTTTGTGATGGTGTACTTGTTCGATTTATCCAGAATATTGTAACGAAAGTGAAAGAAAAAACTGGAAATATCACTCTGGAATGTTCTACAGAGCGCGCGACGGTAAACGCGGCGTCATCGAAAGTTCCGGAAAGTTCGAAAAACAAACACGCTATATAAGCGCGCGCTAGTGTCGCTGCAGTCTATCACGAACGCCCGAATGTTCAACATCTCGATGTAAATAAATAGGGACAGTGTGGTGTAATTAAATGTGTTAAGAGTACTCTAAATAAATAAATAAATAGACATTGTTTTACTTATTTCCGAGTCTGAATAAACCCGATTTCGTAACAATTTCATTATTTTTGTTTTAAGCAATCATTTATGGTGTTACTAGAGAACTTGTCAAATCTTCAAATAGTCACATTTTTAATTTGCGTTTGTCGTAGCATTAGAGAATTCGTCAAATGTTAAAATTTTCACTGTTTTAACTTGCGAAAATATGCTAGGGAATTCTAAATGAAACGATATTGCTATAGCGAGTCGGAGTTCTCTCTCAATCAACCGCTGTTTGGAGTCGCTCTATCTTCGTTTTACTCCAATAACGACGTGAGCGACTAAACCAGAATCCGACCTATATTTTGAATTAATTTCTCACTTAACCCGTGGTGAAACATATTTAATTAATAGACTTTGATTAAATCCGACCTATGTTTAAGGTTTATGTCGTTTCGTATGCAAAAATAGATAAATAATACACACTAATTATAACATTATAAATAAATTAATCTTTCAATTGTAATAAATGAAACACTTTTTTACTTTGTTTGTATAACTTGTATAACCGAGTTATACAAACAAAGTAAAAAAGTGTTTCATTTATTATAATTGAATTACAATGTATAACAAAGTAAAAGCCTCAACAATTAACAAGTAAATTAATCTTTATTTCAGAAGTTGTACATCGAATTTTTACATTTAATATTTACAAGGATTTTTATTCATCATTCTTCTCTGTCGTATTTCACGATTTTCGTCATTCTATAGAAAATTTCCTGGAACACATCGGACTCCCTTTTAATATTTACAATCATGTTTGATAAATACATCAGAAAATGGCTATCGACCATCGGTCTTTCTGCCTATAAATTAATATTTTATTGAGCCAGTAGCATATAAATTATGTTCATGTCCACATTACTGAATCCCCCATTCCTCCTGTCAACTGTATTTATATTATCTAAAAAAAATGATGAGATATATTTGATATCACCGATCCACACCGAGATAAACAGGCATGTGGTCAACTGGTAGCAGAGATGGCACAGGCAAGATAAAACGATATTATTGAGGTGGTGCAACAACTGCCGCGCCGACACCGGCGTTTGACGTTTTTACGACGCAGGGGAGAAACGAGGAAATGTGTGCGACTAATATAACAAATAGAGAAAAACAATAGGAAACGCAGATGGAACCGAATTCCTTTTCGCACCAGCCCTCCCGGTGATAAACAATTAAAAACAACATCCATTAACGTCGTCGGGAGTTTGAATCGAATTTGAAATTCAGGCGGGCAGGCGGAATGCCGTTATTTGTTTAATGGATACAGCGTTTTCCATAATGTATAAACAACACGTTAATTGTAGGCGCTTTGGGCGGTTCATGTTATTAGCAATATTATTTTAAGTCATGCAGCTCTGGCTACGGCTACACGCTCTGCTCGTATGATGATAAATGGACGACAGACAGAGCGCGTTTGTGTGTTGCATGCTCTGCGTATTATTAATAAACATCCATTAGAATATTGTGCTATCTGTATGATTGTATGCATTAATGTTAATGTTGTTAAAATTAATCGTTTGTTTGGTTATTTATTCAATTGTAAACGAGGGGGTGGGGGGAATTAAATAATGCTGATTGTAATGTAATGGGGAATTCTATTTGGAAATCAATCCCTTGGATATTAAAAGCCCTAATAATATTTTAAACAACAAACACAATAATTGCGTCCAGTTCGAATTAACCAGTTGTAAAAACTCAGTTATCTTTTTATTCTTGAAGATAGGAAGTTTGAAAGTTTTCCATTTTGCAATGTTGTGAATTTTGTAAAACTCTATGCAAGTTGTAGAAATTTTCAATATACAAAATTGAGGTATAATTTAAATTTAATTGAATATAAAGTGGAAAAGAAACATCTCTGATGGGATTTGAACCCACGTCCCCCGATTGTCAGTCGGGTGCGCTATCAACTAAATCATAAATCACAGAGACCTATGATATCAAAATCTCATTAAAAATTGGTTATATTAATCCTGTATACATATTTTTTTTCTTTTTATATATATATTTATATAAATATATATATTTGTTTTTGTTATTACTAGTAATAATTATCAACCCTTTTTTATCGCGCTCATTCCGAATTGAAATGATTGCGCCCCGTGTAATTATCGTCGTTTCGAGACGGAGCGGAGAAAAATTAAGTGGCAATTCCTCTCCGATTATAGCCGGAGATAAAATCGCAAGAATGTCTCCTGCGCTCGCATACAAATGCAAGGATTTCAGCGGGATCGACTGAATGTGTGCCCGCCGGCAAATTTATATTGCAGATAATTATTTCCAGCGGCACTAATTCAGTCCAAAGTGCGCGTTTGTATTATGTAAAGATTTTAATTTTACTATCCCGGCGAGCGCTTATTTTATTCTCCTCCGGATTCCTCTTTTGTGTGCATTTAAGTCGAGTTAATGTTCTTCTTTACGTTGATTTTTATCTTCCAAGAAAAGAAAAAACAAAAGAAATAAAAATGATTCAAATTGTCACAAAGCAAGCATTGTGTGATTATTTATTTATTTTTTTAATATATTAAATAATTTATTATTTTTAATATCCATTATTTTAGTATTTGACGCTTTTACTACGTTTTGAGTTTGATTAATTCAGTTAAGGCAAAGGAATTATCAACGAATAAAAATGAGTGGAAAACATTCTATAAGGGAGAGAAACAAACCTCAACACCCAATACGGATACGATTAAGGAAATATTTTATAATTCCTGCATATACCGCTTTGGGGACAGTCCGTCATACATTTACTTGGAAATGACAAAACCTATAGAGGGTGGGCCATTAAACATTTTCGGGGTTCCTGACCGCAGAAAAAATTTTTATACATAAACATATGTAGAAATAGAAAACAGTATTCATTCACTTGGTCACAGTTATTTAAAAATATTAAATAAAAATGATTTGAAAATAATTAATAAATTATTTTCACATTTAGCTCTGTGACTTTTGACTTACGTTACGTAAGTACGTTAAACAAATGCACATTAAAACAACTACTTCCCGGGCAAATACCCACGCCGCACATTTTTCAAATCATTTTTATTTAATATAAACATATGTAGTTGATGCTCATTAAATTACTAAACAGAACACAAATAAAGGCATTAAACAACATAAATATGAAAATGGGATAATCTGATTCTGGATATTATTTATTTTTTGGGCATATTTAAATAAAGACATCAATATTCCGTATATTCAATATTTATTTAAAATAATATCCCGCCACTACTGACACGCCGAAAACTTTCGCATTGAAACGGATTGCCTTGTACGTAAGGAAGATTGATATGGATGTAAAATATGCCCCCCTGCACGGTTTGGGATTTTTCCAATTTGGAGAATCTGGAACAACATTAGAAATACTTTTATTGTGGGTGCATGTGTTTGCCGCAAAAAAAAATAGTAAGAAAAACCCTTTTATGTAGATACATCCCTCCGTCGTTCTCCTCTCCGTTCTTTCCGCCGTTTTCCTAGTGGGCCAGGTGCTGATCGGCAGCTGCGGGATCATCAAGTCGGAAAAGCGGGTTTTCCGTTTCCGGAAAAAGGAAATAACCTAAAACAGCACATTAATTCCACACACACACACATATTTAAGCGCGCAAGCATTTAAGCACAAATACAAGCAGAGCTTTCTTTCTCAAACACACAAATACAGACATACACACATATATATACGACGAAGAGCTTTCTTTCTTACATGCACAGATACAGATATGCTCGCACATATTTAAGCACACACATATACACATATGTAAGCACAATCGTAAACCTTTTTTAAGAGGCAAGACTATTATTATTATTATTCAATTTAGAAAAAAATGCTTTCAAATAAAAGTTATATGAAATATTTTCAGGTTGTGTAAGCCTTTCTTACACACAAACATTCGTATAAGAATCGCATACGTATTCCGATAAATACAAAGACACAGCTTTCTCACAACACACTTAGGACGTGTAAGTAATTTATTCCTGCAACTAAACTCGAGCAGCCAATTTAATTCTTGCGGCGGGGGGCGCTTAATTTATTTACATTGATCCCGAGATAAATGTTCGGCGTTTAATTTCGAAAATGCTGTTCTAATTGCAAATTGTTTAATAAACTTCGCCGGATAACTCCCTCGAATGTATAGCCCGAACTTATTCAATGATGTTATCGCGCACAATAGCAAGTTGTTTGTATCAATAATGTAAACACGCTCAATTACGTCTTGCGAGTGGTTGGTTACGCTTATACATTAAGTTTTGGAAATTCCAGGTAATTGGAGAATATTTATAAATACGGTTTAACGCAATAATATTTTATTTTACAAAAATTAAAACAATCTTGCTGTTTACGAATTTAATCATTTTTTTTAAGTAACAATAAGCCTTCTGTTCTATATATCAATAATAAAAACAGTGAAGAAAGGATTAGAACTACGTTTTATTTACCATTATTATTTCTTCACATAACTCACAAATATACATATAATAAGTTATCTACCTAGCCTGCATCAATGGACAATTTGGCGTTTTAAAGCGATGTCAAACGAAATTTAAATTATTTTTTAATAATTTTCGTGGAACATTTATTTTTTCTCAAATATTTGCGTTTGGAACTGCGGACACGTGCAGTTACTCGTAGTTTAAGCGTTAAATGGACACGTTGTATCTGAACAAAAATAATATTTACTAAATAAACGAGCAATTAAATAAAAGGATGTATGTATGTGTGAAGGTGTGCTGTAAGCACTGTGCATAGGCCTAAAAGGCCCCTAGCCTCCCTTCATTGCAGGCCTGCCCGATTTGAACTCTCTCAAATTCCAACAAAATATATCATAATTAAGAAAATTGTGACGTAGACATATACGACGAATTGGAGAGAACTCAAGGATACTGGTACGTGCATTACAAATGAAAAATTGATTCTAGAAAGTAAATCCGGACAGTCAATCATATTATGAATAAGTTTAAACAAGAATAGCTGACCTAAATTATATCTGCGTACTGACAGTGACACTGCTCCAAACTCACATAAAAGCAAATCATTATTAAAGCCCTGAGGAGGATAAGCACCAAATTTTACAGACCATAGATATTTGTAGAATCTACGTTGAATATTCTCAATAGACCGCTGATGTATGTGATATAAAGGATTCCATATCAAGGAACCGTATTCAAGTATAGAACGTATATATGAATTGAATAAGGAGATTAATGAATAAATATTCTTGAATTCCTTGGTATTTCGCATAATGAATCCAAGAGATTTATTAGCTTTGCAAATGATTGAATTATAATGTTCTCTAAAAGTAAATTTGGAATCGAAAATGATACCAAGATCCTTAAATGTTGACAGTTTTTCTAATGATTTATTACCGATAGTATACTTTACATTTAGCTACATTTAGAGATAGATTGTTAACGGAGCACCATGTGGAGATTCTATCAAGTACACTTTGCAAAAGTAAACAGTCAATAAGTGAATCAATAGTAGAAAAAAATTAAAATCGTCTGCAAATAGTAAGTGATTACAATCTAATAGTGAACTAAGGTCATTTATAAAAATAATGAAAAATAATGGCCCTAGGTTGGAACCCTGAGGAACCCCTGAGCGGGCCATAAACCTAACAGATGAAAATCCATTGATCGAAACATAGAGATTACGATTCGATAGATATGATTTAAATAATTTAATTAAGTGAACATGAAAGCCATAAGTATTGAGTTTGTTGAGTAAAATAGTATGATCAACACGATCAAAGGCTTTGGCAAGGTCCATGTATATGCAATCAACCTGACCCTTTCTGTCAAGTTCACTGCATACACACTCACTAAAGCAGCACAAATTGGTCATTGTGGATCTTCCTGTCATAAAGCCATGTTGACACGGAGATATAAGACTTTTAATCTTGGGAAAAATATGACGATAAACAACTATTTCAAATATTTTAGAAAAGTTAGACAACAAAGTAATTGGTCTATAGTTGCCGATTACCTTAGAATCACCGCTTTTAAGCACTGGACATATCCTGGATTCTTTCCAGACTGTCGGAAACTCAGAAGTCTTTAATATAATATTGAATATAATCTGCAATGGTTTTATTAAATTGAGAGAAATATCTTTAATTAAAAAACTAGAAATCTGCGCCGCAAGTCATTGTATTGCCCAAGTGTGATATGGCATTGCAGATGTCATCAGATGTAATATATGAGATATTAATTAATGGAAAGTTATTGTGCGAATCAAATGTTGTAGCAATGGCGTAGGGTCAGTATATACGCTGCTGAAAAATTCAGCAAATGCGTTAACGATACATTCGGGTGAGTCTAATAACGTGTCATTAAATTGCATAACTTTAGGTATGCGTGATGTGCATTTTTTAGAATTGATAAAAGACCAAAATTGTTTAGGATTTGCAAAAATATTAGCAGAAACTTTTTCAATATACTCCCTATATGCGCTACGAATGAGTTTTTTACTTTTAGAAGGAGGATTTAGTGGAAGTAATTGAGAAAATTTTCAAATAAATAGAAAATAGTATCTATTCATTATTAGAGCAAAACTATTCAAATATTACCTCGTAATTAAAATAAAATTATTTTCCTATTTAACATTTTTATTTGATTCCCGCTATTTTTATTATTTAATACCCCTTCATTAAATCCCATTCAATTCCCCATTTTTTATTATTATTTTTTATTTTGTTTAATTCTCTACATTCATCCGGTACAATCAATCCACACTGTATCCTCCATCATTATGCAT
This sequence comes from Philonthus spinipes, assembly GCA_963082785.1. Classification (NCBI taxonomy): domain Eukaryota; kingdom Metazoa; phylum Arthropoda; class Insecta; order Coleoptera; family Staphylinidae; genus Philonthus; species Philonthus spinipes. The sequence continues at coordinate 22,598,487 of OY720314.1, forward strand.
TTATTGTATGAAACGAATAATGCCGGCGCAAAGAGGCCGTAAAGCAAATACGGTTTTCACGGGTGATTACTCAATAATGAATCATGAAATCCGGATGACTGGCAGAACTGTCAACTCGCGGCCCGGCGGCTCGGGTAGAAGACATAATCAACGGCGAAAGGGCAAAGGGGTGCACTGATCACAAATGATTCTATCAAGAGAACACAATGAGTGCGTGCGCAAAGAATTCATCATCTGTCGACCCTCAGATTGCTCATCAAGACGTCCATTCTTTATTAGGGAGTGATAGGGATGGGTGTTTCGTTGAAATGAGTAATAAATAGGTTAGGGTTGGAATGCACCGCAATTCACGACGGAGGCTATTCATTAGTTGGGTTTGATTATATTCATTTGATTTGATTATCATTATTTTTTTTAAATTCAATTGACAATCAGCTCTATTTCCTATCAAAAATTAAACTTAGAGGTTTACAGTTATGTTAAGATGGAGATGGACGATAACGTATGCTGCAGCGTTTATGTATAGTTCCATATTCCGTATCGAGTCACATGTTATTCTTCCAGTGTTAAAAAAAGAATATATCGGTAGAATGAGAGAGTTTATTATATGTCCAAATAGTAAGACAATGCCGTTAAATTTCAACGTTAATATTAAATATTAAAAAAATATATCCCTCCTAGGCTGAAAGACCACTGGTCGATAGCCAGTTTCAGAATTGGAAATATATTGTGAACGTTAGTGTATTGTTAGATATTGTATTATAATTGTATATTCCAATCTCAGAAATTAAGATGTTTATGTAATGTATATCCCTCCTTACAAAATATTGCATTCCTCGCAACCCCACTATTCCCCCCAAACATAACAACCCTTCGGTCACTATCCACCAATTCATTAACTCATGCATGCTAGACAGTTCAGCTAGCTAGCATGGTTTTAATTTGCAAATCACCATAAATTCATACAGGGCAGAAAGACCTATAGTCGATAGCCCATGACAGACTATTAACACAACTGTACGTATTATTATTACAAATTTTGTAAATTTTTGATATCTTATTGTCTGAATAAGGATGTTTGTATATATATTAAAAGAATTAAGGCTATATTAAATAAAAATGATTTGAAAATAATTAATAAATTATTTACACATTTAGCTCTGTGACTTTTGACTTACACTACGTAAGTACGTTAAACAAATGCACTTTAAAACAACTACTTCCCGGGCAAATGCCCACGCCGGACATTGAATTAAGGCTGTTAGTTGGTGAAATTCCATATTAACACTTTGATAAATACCACAGATTGTTATCATTTCACTATTTATTGGTTGATACTGCAACAATTGTTTCGCCACACAGTAGCTTCATCAGGCAGATGAATTATTCATTATTCAAAATATTAATTCAAGTAAAGAAAACTATTTTTCGTTATCCTTAATGACTGTCACAAACAATTTTATTATTATTAATTTCGATAACAATTTCTATCCTAAACACGCGTACAGAATTAGCAATTATCGCAGTTGAACTATGAAATAGATACCGCGTGATGCAGATGGTATCGCGCACCGCGTATCGTATTCATTTCAAGCGGAATAATCGTCTGTTTCGCTCTGACGAGATATCGATATATCTGCCGTGTTTATATTCTACCGTTTAATAGCGCCATTAATCTGTCATTATAGATAAGGCCGGGGCGGATACAATGGCGAAAGAAGCGAGCGAGCGAGCGCGCGGGATGCAGGATGTGGAACTTGACTGTTTGTTATCAATCGGAATTTCGGATATTCTCGAAATAAAATACGGTAATATTTAATAATCGATAAATGGAATGAAAATTGTTGTTCTTGTGTGTGGAGCTCGCCTTCGGCTCGCGCACTATCCTGAATAGTTGATCATTCCATTCGTGTTGCACACTATATTCTTTTCGACGCGTTCGCGAAGCGAAAAATTGAGTACGAATAATTGTTCTCAAGTGTTCGGCTCTCGATCTCCCTATCGAAAACGTAAACTTTAAGGTTGACTGAATATGAATAAATGTCTATTGTTAGATATTTGTTAAAGCAGCATAAGTCATTATGTCATAGTAGCTAAAGGGAAAATAATTTATTCATTAATTATTTTCAAAATCGTTTTATTTAATTTAATAAAAAAAAGTGGCAGAAAGACCTCCGGTCGATAGCCCATGACAGACTATTAACCCATCAATATGTATTGTAAATATAAATATTTGTAAAGAATTGTAATTCTGCTGTCTGAATAAAGATGTTTGTAAAAAAAAAGAAAAATAATCATTTTGTAAAATAAATCCATGAAAAACTCATTTTCATACCCAAAGAGCTTAATTTAATTAAAATCCAAAAGGATTCGTTTTTAAAAGCGAAACTCCCCCGGTAAATAATCAAACACGAAACAAAATAATTTTCCGAAGATAAACAGGCGAATCCATCCGTCTAACGAAATTAATTGCGAGCGTATGAGAGTGTGTGTGTGTGGAAAACTCGGTTCCCGTAATACATAGTTAACATGCCCCATAAATGCTGACGGGTTTCGATCATTACAATTCGTTTAACAAGCAAACTTTGAAAGAGAGAGGAACGAACCGACCGCCCGTACGCTCATTCGTTTCGCCCCCGGAGTTAAGCAAGCGTGGCGCCCGCCAACCACCCCCCAACCCTTGGAAAGGTCTAATTTTAGGTACAGCCGCTAGTCACGTGCGACACGCCATCTAACGATTAGTTCTATTATGAATGGTATTGTACCCTCCACCCCCCTCTGATTTTCTCTCTTTTTCCCGCTCTCTTCGGATGAATATAAAGGGATATTTTCATTTCGCTCGGTTTGGTTAATAGTTTTCATCCCGATTTATTTATTTACTAAGCTTGCATCTCGCTTTTTCATTTCCAACTAGCACTAATCGAAAAATCTCTTCTTTATTTTTCCTCCCTTACATTTGAATTAGAATAGAGGGGGATTTTTTCTAAGTAGAAAAGTTTTTTTTTGAATTCCACGCTCCCTCTCTTCAGTAATTACTCGATTTTATTTCTGTTGAAATAATTAAATATTATTTTGTAATATGAAAAAAAAAAAAATATTCGAAAATATCATTATGGAGCAAAAAATGTCCATTATTGTACATTTATTTCAAAATACTTACGTAACGTAAGTCACAGTGTTACAGTAGCTAAAGGGGGAATAATTTATTAATTATTTTCAAATTCTTTTTAATTAATTCATTTAAATAACTGTGATCATGTGAATAAATCTCTCTTTCTGAATAAAATTTGACCACAAATAAAATTGATATTATTAAGGAAAACGACTTTTAAGGGTTGAAGAATAATCTTGCTTAAACTTCAAAACTAGGAAAACGAAATTCGTAACCTCAGTGCGGAATTATTGTAATTTTAAATTATATTATATATACAAACATCTTTATTCCCAAAGAATACCTACATATTTAATTTAATATACAATACATGAAACAATTTAAAACAAATATATATTCTTAAGAGAAACGGCTATCGACCGGAGGTCTTTCGGCCTAAATCATATTATTTGAGCAGAAATAAAATTTATTTTCACATTTAATTGGGCAAAAGGTGGCGCTTGCGTCGTCTTTAATTTATTATGATTAAAATTTATTTTAGAAAAGAACAGGAGTTTTTAAAAAATTGCAAACCATTGAAGTTAGAACTTAAGAATCGCGACGTTTTCAGAAACCTTTTGTTAACCAACCCTCTCCCCCTCAATAAATTTTTAAGTCACCAAAGCACGGACTGTCGACTACAGCGTTGAGTTTTCGTGAACGAGTTGCGCCTACATGGGTAACTAGATAGTAAGGAAATTTCAAATAATCGTATTTAAAAAAATAAACATTTGCGTTTTGTCTTAGCACTTTTAAGACTTAAGTTTTGAGGCCCTCCACCCTCCCGATTCGCGAGGCCTTATGCATTCATAAATAATTTATGGCGGCTCTACACTTTTTTGCCGCTCTTGATGGAGCCCTTTGGCTTTCCTCTCTCGCTATGCGGGCTCTAGCGCCAAAATTGTTATCCACTGGACGTTTGTTGGAATATAATCTTGCCTTTGCCAACTGCAAAAATTACTTATACTATATTTTTTTAACGTCATCTGTTGGAACAACTACTTCTCAAGCCTATACCCCGCCAGATGGGCTCTTTTCATTTCTAGCCCCCCCCCCCTCTCTCCAATGCGGGCTATAGCTCTATTATAGTTACGCCACTGGAAGTTTTTTTAAAAAGATAAACTTGATTCATGTTTAAGCTCGAAATTCGAAAATCCAGTTTGAAATTCATACATTTTTAAGTCGAATTATTACGAGAAATAGAATCGATTTTATTAAAGAAAACGAAATGAGTTTTAAAAGAATCGTAGAACCTAAACTGAGCCTAAAATCGGAGTTAACACTCCTGGCGTTTGTTAGAGGATAAACTTGCTTCATGCTAAAGCTTTAAAATTAGAGAAACGGAATACGTAAACACAGGTTGGAATTAATGCAGTTTTAAATCGAATTATTTAATCAGAAATAAAATTAATTTTATTTTTAAAAAAGACGAAAGGAGTTTTTAAAGTAATGAATGGTTTTAATATTTAGACATTGGTAGTTCATATTTTATGAAATTAATATGAATAGATATTTAATAATCTATTCAGAGTTTTTAAAGATTCGTAAAAAATAAAGTCAGCTTAATTTCGGATTTACGTTCAACTGCCTTCGTTGAATGACATTTCCTTCTCTCTCATTATCTGTATTCAAGATGCAAAATATGTTATACACCATCTGGTGGCAAATTTTGGAACACTTTTCGTGACCAACATTTGCGTTTCCACGTGCGAGATGCCTCTACCTTTCTTCCCCTTTGTTTTCTTTCTATGTACGTCAGACTTACTGATATAAATCAGGGGTGATTTCCATTACGACATTGCGTAACTATTTTTTTTTTTTTTCGGAATCGCCGTAATTCATTCAAGCTTAATGATGTATAATTGCAGACGGTTACAGTGTTTGATGAATGGGATCGTTCGGCCGGGGCTTAATACGTTCCCACCGCCTCTAATATTATGACTCGCCGATGGGGTTGGTTTTATGGTTACATATTTCACACCCGGAGGGGCTGCGGGAGGATTTATGCGCGCTTCCTATTACGCAATTACACTCATTCGGCACGGAGGGGGGACGGAGCGACGCGCGACCCCCGTGTGAAAACTTTGAGAATTCGAAACTCGCTTCCGGATTCGGAAAACGCTCGAACTTTGTAATTAAAAAAATATATATATGTACAAACATATTTATTCAGATTATAAATACTCACATGTATTACAAATATTATTTTTAAACTGTAGAATATTGTTACGTAATCGACCAAAAGACAAGACACGACACTTTGATGGGTTAATTGCTAATCCATTGCATAAACACCATGATGCTAGTTTAACTAAATTAGATTGTAATATTTCACAGTCATTAATATTTCTTATACTTCTATACAATTTTACATCATCTGCATACATTAAAAAATCACAATCCAAAACACTAGCTACCTCATTTATAAACAGTAAAAATAAAAGTGGTCCAAGGTTCGATCCTTGAGGGACACCACTTGTAGCTGCAAATGATTCAGATCTGCAACCCACGTATTCAATATATAGATATCGATTTGTTAAATATGACCAAATAGTCGCTATTACATTTGATGGTATATTATATTTACGCATATAAGAAAACAACTGAGCATGAGGCAAATAATCAAAAGCCTTGCTTGTATCTGTATAAATTACAACAACTTTACCAACACGATCAAGTTCAGTCGAAATGAACTGAGTTATACATAATAAATTAGATTGTGTGTTACGTTTACGCATAAATCCGTGTTGTTTAGATGTTATAAAGGGATCAACAATGGAGTGAATATAATTGCAAAGTATACTCTCAAACACTTTCGAAAAATTGGAAATAATAGCAACAGGTCTATAATTTTTAATATCAGAATTTGTTCCAGATTTAAAAATCGGACGTATACGTGCCAATTTCCAACCATTCGGAAATATTTGTGTGTCTAATATAAGATTATAAATAAATGATAAAGGGCGAGCAAGTTGAGAAGCGCAATCCTTAAGAATGAATCCAGGTACTTGATCAGCTCCCATAGTCATATTCGGTTTAATTTTCCTTAAGTGCAAAAGAACGGTTTCTTCGTCAATTTTGAAATTTCCCATTGAGTAAATACTACTTTGAAGCACTCGCGCACTATTTCCACTAACTGACTTGTAGACGCTTCCAAAGAAATCTGCGAAGCCATTCAGAATATCGGAGGGAGAATCAAGAGTATCTCCGCCATACGACATTACACCGGGTATTCGGGATTTCTTCCGTTTCGTGTTGACATACGACCAAAATACTTTAGGTTTTGACAATATATTATTTTCAGTGTTATGTACAAAGTTATTAAAAGCTCACATTCTAATTAATTTTACCTTAAACTTTGACACCATTTCAAAATATTAGGAAGCTCATTTCATTCTAATCGATCTTGTAATTAACTTTACCTTGGACTTTGACGTCATTACAAGATAACAGGAATGTTAAGGTTGTCTCATTTCAGTTTAGTTCACCTTTTAATTAATTTTATCTTGACTTTTGACGTCATTCCAAGGTATTAGGAAATTTAAGGTTGATCCATTTCAGTCAGCAAGATTACATTCCAACAAATACTAAAATAAGTTTCGATCTTAAGCTCAGTTTAGTTTGTAAAAATATATGAAAATTCATTTCGTTTTTTCTTTATTAAAATCAATTTTATTTCTGCTCAAATAAAATGCACCAATTCCTAACTGAATTTACGAATTTCGTTCCTCTAATTTAACAAGATTATCCACCAACACACACCGCTGAACTTAGGTTCGATCTTAAGCTCATATTACTTTTTATGGATCTTCATTTGTTTAATTGGTGTACTTTGAACACAAAAAGTTTGCCGAATATTGGACTGATATTAACATTTTTTTTATGTAGAATGGTTTTCTTTATAAAATAAACTTCTGAATATAAATAGAAAAGAGTATTCATTCACTTGGTCACAGTTATTTAAATAAATTAAATAAAAATGATTTGAAAATAATTAATAAATTATTTCCACATTTAGCTCTGTGTGTTTAACGTACTTACGTAGGTAAGTCAATAGTCACAGAGCTAAATGTGGAAATAATTTATTAATTATTTTCAAATCATTTTTATTTAATATAAACTTCTGAAGTTTCGTTGAAGTCTACAAAATTTTACCCACTTGATTTTCTTACCTCTTTTATTTATTTATTTAACGGAGACCATTACATACAGTAACATACATACATGATAAAATTAATAGTTACAATAATATAATAATTTCCTCTCATTTGTTTTTTTTTTACTTTAAAATATTATATTTAAGTGTCTTATCTCATCTCATCTCATTCCATCACTTCTAGCTTCTTTATGTTTAGCGCGCGGAGTGTATCATTGATTAAAGTTCGTTAAATATCGCAAGGAATCTAATTTGCGAGCTGCTCCGGCTCTCTCCCGTGTAATACCCTGAAAGCATTGCTCTTGTGTCAGTCAAGCCGTGAACTGCTAAAATGATTTAATTTCCGCACATTTCAACTCTCAACACATACACGGAGCAGAGGAAGAGAGTTGTATGTTACAAACGTGGATTTGAGAGCAAATCGAATATCGACAGATATATATAGTCCGGCAAATTCGATTTCATTTTGTTCAAGATATTGAAACTTGCGAATTCCATCAAATTAAATTAAACGAATAATATAATTAGGGATACTGCTTATTAGCCTACTTCGATGAGGTAAGCTGGTTTTGCTGAGGAGTAATTTTTTTTTGTTATCTCAAAAGGAGGAAGCATTAGGTGGAACTTGCATGTTTGTGCGTTTGTACACACCTCCCATAAAACCGTAACCTTTCGATAATTATGTACGGCATAATTATCGAAAGATTAGTAAGAAAACACTTGGTACTGTTTTTCAATTAATTATTCTTCATTCCGATTAATTTCGGTTTCTTAAAAACTATTATTAAAGAAATAATTAATTTAACGAAGCACTGATTTTGCTTAATTTGAATTTATTCAATTGGCTAAAATTTCAAAAACAAAAAAAGTCTTATTTTTAAACTAAGATTTAGAGTTACACAAAGCTTAAAGCAGATGCTGCTCTTATTAATAAATAATTATTTTCGTTTAAAATAAAGTAAATTAAAATGTGATTAAAATAATTAATAAATTGTATGAAATAAATATGAATAAATTATTAAAAATCAACTAATAAAACACAGATTATATTGAATAACTTTCAATTCTCGACTAGTTTCGGGTTATTAGCCCATTTTCAAGATAATTTAAATTTTTTTTTATTAAAATGTCTATGGATATTTACATGAATGGATATATTGATTTTTTAATTTTAATTTTATTGTGTTTTATTGTCTAAATATTAAAACCATTAATTAAATTAATAAATTATATCCACTTTTAGCTCTGTGACATTTTGAATTACGTTACGTAAGTACTTTAGACTAATGCACATTAAGACCACTACTTCTCGGGAAAATACTCCGCCAGACATTTAATTACATATTGCAAACGTTGGCCAAATGAGATAAACATTTTTATATTTAAATAAATACATGTTTTTTTTTGATACAGACAAATATTATTGATTTTATTATATTGCAATATAAAATCAGCTGCATAAATTGCGGAAATTTCGGGCGAAACGCTGGTAAAGAGTGGAGAAACAACGGGGGAACGTACGGACGGGCGGATATTCGGTTTGTTCAAAATCCCGCCGTGTAAACTTTCTGATCCCTCACATTTGAAACTTTAAACGAATTTTAAAAGTTGAAACGGAAATTCGACCGCACGGAATCGCCAAGTATTTTTCACCCTCCACTTTTGCACTCATTCCACACATTTGTTTTCTCTTTCATAAACGAAACAGTTTTTGTTCTGTACTTTTTATTACATACTCGTTCGAGCCACGCTCAACACTACGCTCCTCTATAATTATTACCATTGAATGAATTACTGAAAATCAAGTAAAAATTAAACATTCTTTAAAATATGTTATATGTGAATCATAGAGTGTAAGCTTAGAGCAAGAAAATATTATATATAGAAAATCTTTATTTCTGAGAAATACGTTAAATTACATTACAATATTTACATTACAATCATAAACCTCCAGTTAAGCCTCAGAAAATGGCTATCGACCATCGGTAAGAAAATATTATTTTAATTGTTTTTGTACGAAAATGTTCCAAAATAAAGTTTTTTTTTAATTTCCTCCAGCTCATTCTATAAGGACTTTCGGAATCTGGGTCGGCATTAAGAAATTGAATTAAAATGAATTATTATTAGTCATTTAATGATAATTTTAATTATTTACATCTTTTGGGCGGTAAAGATAGTTTTCAGCGTTTCTTAATAGGATTTATTTATTTACGGAAGTTCATTTACAACAATATAATACCGATTCGACTTATGGCTAGTTAATCTAAAACTAAACTATAATTAAATTATATATAATAAACGCAACACAATTTACATAAAAAGCACCAACAAACGTTAACATTTAGATGTTTGTTTCTTCTGTTTTATTCGAGAAGACGATACCCGTTTTATTTATTACGAGTTGAAATAATTAAACAAAATTAAGTTGATTGAATTGAAATTAATTATTATTAGTCATTATTGTTTAATCATAATTTCGATTATTGTATTATTATATAAACTGAGAACTAATTAAATTAATTACTAAAATAAGCCCCGGATATTACAAACACGCCCGTGTAGCAATTTGGAATTATGCAATCTCGCAGAGAGGGAGAGAAATCAATCAACACTAGGCTCCTCAATAATTATTACCATTGTTGATAAGACGCGGGCGGATCGGCTGATTAATATTCAACTTCATTAACCGAATCAAGCCGGCGCGAGTGAATTAATAGTCCGCACACGGGATTATGTCTAATAGGAAAAGGAATTAGCCCCTATAACTTAACTAGCGCGCGCGGGAATTGATAAATAGCCGGTTCCAGTTTTACAGACACATCTGTGTACTGTTTAGCGCGCGCCGGGACCAGGGAGGGAATTTCGGGAGGGAGCTCTGTCAAATTAGAAGATGCATAGTTGAAACGCTCTGCATTGTTGAACCCAATCGTCTGGAGCAATTAACCAGAGGCCTCAGACCGTGTGGTGCTGGTGGGATGGGACGGGACGGGGTTGGGATTGGCGTTGTGTTCCCTTTCTTGGGGCGAGGCATTGTCGGGTGATTGACAACCACTATCTGCTGCGTTATCCGCCGTCTTCCTTTACAATGAGCCCCAAAGGGCAGCGGGATATGCTCGGCTCGAATCAATAATTAAATTGTCTTGTTTCGGAATTAGGGCTGTTGTATCGATAACTTTTGCTCTGATTAATTATAACTAATTTAAACAAATCTAGAGTGTTCTGATTTCTTAAACACGTCGATTAGGTTACTTAGGAGGAGTCTCGCGGATATTGTACACTAGATGTTAGCTTGCCCACATACATATATATATATATGCATATTTGTGTAATTTATGTTTTTAGTCAAATTGTAAATGGCTGGTCCGTTCAATAAAGAATTATTATTATTATTTTCTTTATTTCATATTTTGTTGAATAAAAACAAATAAAACACCACATGTGTCATTATTTATCAAAATTAGGAATGATTTAAAAATAATTAATAAATTATTTCCACATTTAGCTCTGTGTGGTTTATTTAAATAACTGTGACCAAGTGAATAAATATTAATTTATTATATAAATTTTCTATTTATAAAAAGTAGGATTTAAAAGTATCTGAAGAAGTAGAAAAGAGCGGAAAACTTAATTAAAAACTATTTTACAGTGTAACTGACTAGCAAAGTACTATAGTGGATACATCACATTTTTTTTATATCCCCCAAACAAATCACTGCAGATTACGACAAACTGCATCTGCACCGCACAACGCACTATCATACCTCACGTGATGGATTACCGCCGGCATACAAATTAACAGACATTAGACGTAATAAATTAACATGCATTAAAGCGCACTCGCTCTATTTAGCAGATTGCAAGCCATTCGCTGTGTAACTGTGGATGGCACTTCGCGAATTGTACAAACTACGTCATTTTACCTGCGTTATTTGATTAAGCTGGAGGAAGGAACTGTATGCAGACACTCGGATGTTATCAATTGGCTGCAGGTCTAAATCGCATGAAGCTCTTAACCTATATACACGAGGGCTTCGGAGACTGCGAGTGTCTCTTGTTTAATTTCGAGTGTGTGTTGGGAATTGGTAATTTTATTATTTGAAATTAATTTATTGTTTTTAACAATTAATAGATATAAATTATACACTTCATTTTGTAATTTTTTAATATTTATTTTGTAATTTTTGCTATATATATCTATTAATAAAGATTATTAAAATATTTGTTTTAATGTGCATTTGTTTAACGTACGTAACGTAAGTCAAAACAGCTAAATGTGAGAATTATTTATTATTTTATTTAGTCTTATATAACTTCATTATATGTTCCTCTCTACTTCTCAGTGTGTGGTGATTGTTTGTCCTGTGTATGTTTTTTCTCCATATTTTTCTGTTTTGTTTGAGTTTTCTGGCTTCTTCCCATTTTATTCCTTTTTTCTCTAACTCTTCTCTTATTTCGTCATTCCATTCGATTTATTAATTATTTTTATTTAATTTAAATAAATCTTTAGTTCAAACAAAAAAGATATTTATGGGAGATACATTATGTAAACATAATTTATTTCTGAAATGTACATCTTGTAACAAATAATGTAGTGAAGAAGGGATTCTAAGTGTTTTTATTCAAGAACAACATAAATGTATTGCGTAAATTACGTATCTCTTAAAGAATATCCTCATTGTATTAATTCTGCGTACTTTATATCGCTATCGCATCCGCATTTATTCTCGTATATAATTAAGAACGATTATTATAAGTTAAGTTAAGAAAGAAACATTGTACTGAGCAGACGTGAATATTATTGTAAATAAAATAAAAACGTTTTTTTTTTTTAAACTAAAACAGTTAAGTGAAAAGCGTAATTTTCTAAGTGTTTTTATTCAAGAACAACATAAATGTATTGCGTACATCAAAAACAATTTAGTACGTATATACGAGCCAGCGCCAGGTACAAAGATTCTCCTTATCTGAGGAATGCGTTCGCAGAGAGCAATTCATTTTTTTGCGATAATGCGCTCGATTAGTCGGCTGAAAACGTGCGGTACGTTCACTACTCCGCGTTATTTTTTAGCGTTTTAAATTATTTATAACAATTAAACACGCGATTAAATTTAGTTAATGCGAAGTGACAATTATTGAGTGGAAAAGTGAGCTGTTTTCGAAAGAGTTTTGAATACACAAGGAACGGCTGCAAATCCACTCCTGGAAAATTATTTTTTCCCGGTGATTATTTTTTATTAGGGTATGTAAAGAATTATATATTTTTACATTCTATAATACATTTTTACACAATGAAAAACGGATTTATTCTTTTTTAATTGTGTTAAAATCAATATTTTTTCCGCTTCTAATTTATTAACAAAATGATTAAAAATGACATGTACTAGTTTTCGAACACTACTAGTACTCCGATTTTTTAAGATAGATCGCACTAAACTTGGTCTAAGCGTTTTAATTTCCCATCATTATTAATTAAAAATGTTTCACCGCGGGTTTAGTGAGGAAAAACCTCATTTTGTCCAGCAACTTAAACTTCCTATTTTCGTAATATTAAAAAGCAGGCGGTTTCATCTCTTCTCTTCCAGAATATTATTAACTATATAATCATCTTCAGTAACGTTTACATTTGTGGTAAGACTTAGATTAGGTAAACACGATTTTCGCTTTTTTTTCTGAAACATAAGTATTTTTGCCTAAAAAAAAAGGAATCTGAAGTCCGTTTTTTTTTAGGAAACTTACCAATTTTTCATAAATATCTATTAAAGTGGAATACTATTTTTTTGTAATCCCTATATCCCAAAGATTCTCAGAACTAGCCCAAAAGTTTTCCATGAATCCAACAGCCCAAAAATTACTAAACCTACTTTGTAGCAAACGAAACCCAAACATTCCTCCTAAATTTCAACATCCTAAATCCACAATATATTCATACATCTCATCACTCATCAACGACTGACAGACTGACATAACATAAAGACAAGGACTTCCGGCTGAAAGACCAATGGTCGATAGCCATTTAGTTCGTATTAAATCAAATATTGTATTATAGCTAATTGTATCAAAGCCTCAATAAAGATGTATATATATATATATATATATATATATATATTGTCCTTATTATTTCAATCTAGTTTCATTTACTGCAATACCCCCAATTATAATTATTTATAATATAAACCACTTTAATACACTAATTTTCATTATTTTATTGTTTTTTTTTCTTTCTTATTCGTCATCTTCTTGCTGATTTCGTCTCGCACCTCGTCGTCCCGTTTCCAGTGAGGGGGCGTACAAATTAAGATAAAACGCGTCATTTATTTCACGGACGGCGGCGGCGGCGGAGGAAGAATTAAATCGTCAAGATTTACGCAACGAAAGCCGCTTTGGAAAAAGAATACACTCCGCTTGATTATTATCAATTATCTTACGGAAACAGTATTGCAGCGCTTTATTTATGTTATCGCTCCGCCGGCTGTTTCCCACCGAGAGATTTAAAGTTTCAAATGGTGGTGCGGCGGGAAAGGGGGGGGGGGGCAACGTAAGTGGAATAAAACGCAACGTACACGAATTTTCATTTAAAGTTATAATTGAAAGCTATTAGAGCAAGGAAATGTTAAGTTGTTTGTTTGAAATGAAATGAAATGTTTTTTTTTTTGTTAGTTGTGATGAAAAATACGCGAATAATAATTTTATTGAGAATTGTGAAGGCTTAAATTTAATATAATTAATGGTTTTAATATTTAGACAATAAAACACAATAAAATTAAAAAAATCAATATATCCATTCATGTAAATATCCATAGAAATTTTAATAAAACAAATTTTAAATTCTCTTGAAAATGGGCTAATAACCCGAAACTAGTCGAGAATTTAAAGTTATTCAATCTAATCTGTATTTTATTGGTTGATTTTTAATAATTTATTCATATTTATTTCATGTTTAAATTTAATTGTTTTATTTATTTTAATTAACATATATGATTAAAATAAGGCAAAAAGACCGATGGTCGATAGCCATTTTCTGAGGCTTAACTAGAGGTTTATGATTGTAATGTAAATAATGTAATGTAATTTAATGCATCTCTCAGAAATAAATATAAATCATTTCTATATATGATTAAAATAAATAAAACCCTTTAACTTTATTTGTATAATACAAACACTCTGTTTGATAATTGCAAGTTAATTTGTATAAACTGCAATCACAATAATAATATTTTAATAGAAAAAGGATTCATTCACTTGGTCAGAATTATTTAAATAAATTAAATAAAAAAGGATTTAAAAATAATTAATTAATAAAATGCAACACAATTCGCAACAAAATGAAAAAAAAAGTATTTATAATTTACGCTCAACTCATTTCAAAAGAAATAAATGCAACACAATTCGCAACAAAATAAAAAAAAGTATTTATAATTTACACTCAACTCATTTCAAAAGAAATAAATAATTAATAATTATTTGTGTTATACAAACAATGTTGAAGTGTTTTATTTATTTTAACAATTTTTTGGTCCACTTGTTGCTTCTAGTATTTTCAGCATAAGAAATATTTTTATCCTTTACATACTAATAATACTGACCAATATTAAATATAAACTAATAGGCGACTTATGGAGACAAATCGCCTAATAGTTTATTTTTAATGTGAGTCAATATTATCCCTTGAAAACTCGTTCTTATTGTCTAGTTTTGGTTTTGAATCCACTTAAGTAAAAAGTTTAAATTACAAGTTAAAATACATTCTTCTTATATTTATTTATTTACATACAGAATGAGTGCAAACATTCCTATAAAGTAAGTATGAAAATTACAAAAAAATATATAATACAAAAAAGATAAGTAATTAAATGAAGCACATGAACACAAAAAACAGACAAAACAACCAATTAAAAAGTAATTTAACAAAATATAAATATGAACAAATAACATTAATAATAATCATTACATATAATTACTCCAAAGACGAGAGAAAACATTTAAAGTAACATTAAAAAACAATAATATTAAAGGATAGATCAAAAACACTTGGTTTGTTTCACTATTTGTTATTATTTACTCGACTAGTTTCAATCCACTCTTGATAATGCCGTAATGAATATTAATAAAAAAACGCGATATTTTTCCACCCTCTACAAGTAGCAACATATGAAATTTTGATAGATTTCGCACCGTCCATTGTTTTCCTGCTTCGATCACGTATTTCCACAAAATCATAAATACGTAGGAGAAAAATGCTTCGCTATAAGCAAATATCTTTCAGACTTAATTTTATTATTCTATAAGAATTGTTGGATAATAAAATGCTATTATTATTTGAGGCTGTATTTTATTATCCTGTAAGAATTGTTGGATAATAAAATGCTATTAATATTTCAGGCTTAATTTTATTATCTATTATTATTAAATAATAACAAATAGTGAAACAAACCAAGTGTTGTTGATTTATCCTTTAATATTATTGTCAAAATATTTCACCAAGTGATAAATGAGAAAGTTATTCAAGAAATATTAAGAAAAATTTTCCTATTCTTAATAAAGACGTTATCCACACTAGAGTTCAGTTCTAACAGGGTATTATATAGGAAGCAAGCTCAAGGAAAAATATAGGAGATTTAGACAATAAATTAGTACGCGGTTCTGTTCTGGCTTATATTAAAACGAACCTTAATATAAGCCAGAACAGTTTTTTCAACTTTCTACACCGCGTACTAATATATTGTCTAAATCTCCTATACTTTTCCTTGTGCTTGCTTCCTATAGAACATTTCTCAAATTTGTATAAAAACTTCATTGTTATTACAAAAATTTATTTTAACACACAACTTTGAGTGGGAATTTGTTTTAATATGAATCAATAGCGCGTTCTGATATCATCGGGGCTATTCCGTTAAGTTTAACATGTACGATATAAATTAAAATTACATTCTATGTAAATATACATCTATTAAAAACGCTGTTTATACTGAGATAATAAAAAAATAACTTGTACATTAAGCTTAACATATCATGTGCGGAAAAGCCCCGAATGTAAATCGACATATTTGGTGAATGCGCCGGGCTAAAACTGTTTTTTATGTAATTAACGTAATGTAATTGTATGAATTAAACAATTTCTTATTCAATTCATTTCTTAGAGTGTTTCACTATTTAAAAAAAATATACAGTTTGTTTAAATAAACTATAAAACGAAACTATTTACATAGAATGGCCAAAATCGTGAAATACGACAAAGTATATTCTACGAAAAGCACTTTTGCGCCTTTTTTTTCATGTTTTTTTTTTTGCGACATTTATACCCGACCTGTTTGCCCCCTTAAGCTGAATGTACCTAGGGGTTGTTCTCTACACCCCCAGCAACTGTTTCAGCAATATATATATTCAATACACTCATATTCGCTCATTCTTCACGTTTCCACACTGTACATCAATATAGGCATCCCACAGTTTACACAACATTCCCACTTTGCTTTGGACACACACATCTTTCCTAGCTTTTATGTAATTCAATGACCGATGTGGGTATTTGCCCGGGAAGTAGTTGTTTTAATGTGCATTTGTTTAACGTCTTTACGTCAAAAGTCGCAGAGCTAAACGTGGAAATAATTTATTAATTATTTCCAAATATTTTTTATTTAATTCTTCAATACGATTATTGAAGCCTTCTATCGATCCGTTTTGCCCTTACAAGCGAGCTTTACACGGTATTGGCTTTAGAAATCCCTTAAAAATTATTCCCAAAAGCAAACGTATGTACTACGCGTGTATACATTTTTTTTTATAAATGCAAATACTTTGATGTAAAAACATATTGGATTTGCATCCGTCTGGATCTTACACGCTCGCTTTCGTACACCTACAAAAAAATACGCACATAGAATAAAATCCTCCCCATTCAAAAAAAGTATATATATATATATATACAAAAAATATGTATATAAATATATACACACAAAAGAAAAACCTTACCTTTCAGGTCGTCGGCTATTTTCGTATAAGCAACATTTTTGATCCGAATTATAATTCGTCGGGTTATACATGGCAAAAACTCTACGATTCCTCGACGCTTCTTAATTATTCAACATCCCCTTTCCTCGCGTATCAAATATCGATTCCATTAAGCGCTCACATATTTATGCTTTAATGTATGTAAATCTTTCATGCATTAAGTAACTTGGCGAAAGTCTGCGCGCGTAAGTCTATTAATTACTAAGCGGAATCTAATAAATACGACGGGTAATTAGTAATCAGAGCGAGTTTGATTATTAAACGATTCCGGACGGTGAAGTTTCCCCGGTTCAAATAATCCCGGAAAGCAAAAAGGAAAATAAAAATCTTTTAATGTTGTTTGAAATTATTCATGAATAATTAGATGGTTAATCATGATAAATGAAAGACGACGCAAGCGCCATCTTCCGCTTTATTTCATGTGACTTGATAACTAGTTATGCATACGCTATAATAAATTAAAGACGATGCAAGCGCCACCTTTTGCCTAATTTCAAGTGACAAAAGATGGCGCTTGTGTCGTTTTTAATTTAATATGATTGATATTGGGTATATAACCATAAAACAATTTCCGTTCAGCTGCATTCATCAAGAAATTGCAAATGGAACAGACTAGTCTGATGAGGTTCGAAAAACCGAAATGAAAAATGAAATGAATGCTGGCTGAACATTTCATTAAATATATACGATGAATGATGCATGAATATTTTATTAAATTAGATACTTTTAGTTTGATAATGACAAGTGTAAATTGTTGAAACTATAGTCATCATTGTTCATTTGTGAATATTCAAAAATTAATCATTTTTAAAAAAAAAACTCCTCTTCTATTATTCAATCCTGGCGAAATCATCTCCTTCGGGGAACTAGCAAAACCCACTAAACTTTTACAGCATCCCGTTTTACAGCCCGATATTCGGACGGATTAATAAAAAAAAGAAAAGAGAAAGAGAGCGGATGGAAAGCCCCGCTCTATAATAAAAGGAAACGTGATTGAAAATTTTTCATCGGCGATATTTTCCGCGGTTTAAGATTCGCTCCGTGCGCGCGGCGTTATTTTTACGGAAGGAATACACATTCGGCGTTTTCAATTTGTCCTCCATAAAAGATATTAATAAAGTTGTACGAAACGCGTTACGTGTTTTGTGCGTTTCGCGCGGCTGTTATTCCACTGGAATGACGTATCGTGTATAAAAATGATATTTGAAAATCAACTGAAAAATAAAAATATATGATTTTTAATTCCAAGGATCAAAAATATCGACAATAATGTCCAATTCAGAAAGCCCTACTTTACACATTAATCACCTAAATAATAGCACACCCTTTACAATAACAGACCGTTAAGTCTATAAAGTTTATCAATAATAATATACTTTATTGATAAACTTTATAGACTTAACAGATAGTCTGTTATTGTAAAGGGTGGGCTATTAATTAGCGTAATAAATTGAAAATATCTCAAAAACCATGGATGGGGTATTTTTTGTTTTTTACATATTCTGAAAGAGCATACTTTGTTTAATCTTTTCAGAAAGTTTCATGAAAATACCTCGAATACCTTTGTTTAATTTTTTCAGGAAGTTTCATGAAACTACCCCGAATGTAATAATTTTTATATTTTTTTAAATTTGATAGTATTAAAAAATTGCAATAAAATCCGCCTTTTCTGTAATAAATTGAAAATATCTCAAAAACCATAAATGGGGTATTTTTTGTTTTTTACATATTCTGAAAGAGCATACTTTGTTTAATCTTTTCAGGAAGTTTCATGAAAATACTCCGAATGTAATAATTTTTATATTTTTTTAAATTTGATAGTATTAAAAAATTGCAATAAAATCCGCCTTTTCTGTAATAAATTGAAAATATCTTAAAAACCGTGGATGGGGTATTTTTTGTTTTTTACATATTCTGAAAGAGCATTCTTTGTTTAATCTTTTCAGAAAGTTTCATGAAAATACCTCGAATGTAATAATTTTTATATTTTTTTTTTAATTTGATAGAATTAAAAAAATGCAATAAAATCCGCCTTTTCCGCAATAAATTGAAAATATTTCAAAAACCATAAATGGGGTGTTTTTTGTTTTTTACATATTCTGAAAGAGCATACTTTGTTTAATCTTTTCAGAAAGTTTCATGAATATACCTCGAATGTAATAATTTTTATAATTTTTTAAATTTGATAGTATTAAAAAATTGCAATAAAATCCGCCTTTTCCGTAATAAATTGAAAATATACGATTATGAAAATGCGATAAAATGAGCTTGCATTGATATTTTTTATTTGTTTTTTTTTACATTGTGAAGCTGAAACTCTTCCATTTATGAATGGAAAACGATTTCGTTCAAGTCGCTTCCACTGCTGGTCTTACAGTAAGCTTCTATCTCACTTAAAGCAGTTGTAATATTGTGGTTGTTTTGGATTATCCGCATTGCATCGGTCTTTAACGGTACCCCAAAGAAAACATTCCAACGGTGTCAAATTGCAGCTGTGAGACGGTCAATTGACGTCTCCAAAACGGCTGATTCAGCAGCAGCCGTTGTATTGCATTAAATGTCCAGTACGGTGCAGTTGTACCCTTACTGGAAGAAAAAAACGGCTGATTGTGCGATTATCGAACTTAATGAGCAAAAGTTCGATCGTAAGTCGGCTTGTATGGCATGTGGCGCCATTTTGTTGAAACCAAAGTTCGTCCACATCCATAGCGTTGATTTTAGGCCATAAGAAGTTGATCAGCATGACTCTGTAGAGGTTGCCATTGATGGTGACGGCTTTTCCAACATTATTTTCGAAGAAAATTGGGCCAATTATGCCACCACTCAAAAATTCACACCTAAATGTGACTCGTGATTGATGCATTAGCCTTTGTACAGCGTGTGGCTGTTTTGAGCCCCAAATTCGGCAGTTCTACTTGTTTACATATTCGCTGAGGTGGAAATGCGCTTCGTCCGAAAATATGATTTTTCGATCGTCATTATTATTATTTAATTTATTTAGATAACTGTGACCAAGTGAATGAATACTCTTTTCTATTTATGTCATTATTAAGTTGGTGTAAGGCCCACACAGCGAACTGATATCGCAGCGGATGGTAATTTGCTTTCAACTCGTGTCTCATCTGGACCTCGTAGGCGAATTATCCGAGGTCTTTATGCAGTTTTCTCCGCACGCTGGTTCGGTTGATGTCCAGTTGCCGTGACTGTCTTCGAGTTGTGGTGGATGTTTTTTTTTGTCACAGCTTCAATATTCTGGGTGTGAACATTGTCGGAGTTCTACGACAATTTCTGTTATCCACCAACATCCCTCTCTCCCGAACTTTCTTCACCATTTTTCTTTTCAAAATTCGCACTCACAACACTCACTTTGGATATATTTTTGGAATATTTCAAAACGCTCAAGCGAAAATATGTTTGTTTCATAAATTCGGGACTATTACTGACTAAACTGGTCAAAATTTGAGGGATGTAGCTCACTTAGTGTTACCATACGACGAAATTAAAAAAAACTTGGTTAAACGTACCAAGTTTTTTTTGAATTTGAATTTTGAAGTTTACGAATGAATGGATGGCCCACCCCTTAAAAAGTTTAAAAGTTTTTTATTGTTATTATTTAAAATGGTATTTCTCCAAGTGATAGCTTCAGGCGTAAAAAAAACCTACTGTGTTTTTTTAAACCTTTTTATATATTATATATTTATTTACGGTATCTTCTTTTTACAAAACATATGCAACAAAAATCAATATTACAACTAAATATATAAATGTATGTAAATGATATTCAAACTGAAATATAATTATAAACTGACAGTGAATAATACTAATATTTAAATTGGTTTTAAACGTACTTCATTTACAAAATACAAAAGAAAATATTATTACTAATAATAATAAGCTTTATTCGATTTAGAAATAAGAAATACTAATTTACAATTTTTTTTTTTTTTTTCTGTTATGAGAAAATACAATAAATATCCTTGTTCTTACGTCCACGTAAGTTGCTTGGCATTATTCATTCCAGTTCCACCAAAACATCGTCCTCCCCGACCGCGTCGCCCTCTTTTATGTTGACGGATTTAACAACGCCGTTCGTCGCCGAGCACATGGAATTCTGCATCTTCATCGCCTCTGCAAAAATAAACGCATTTAATGTTTCTCCGCGAAACGGCCGGCGAAAAATATTTTACGACCGCCGGATTTAACAACGGCGAGGAATTATTTCGGATATTAAAACGTGGAGAGTTTCTCACTCCACGAGAGTAGCCTTTCTTTAAGGGTGAGGAAATATTCTTGAGGTCGCAAATATTTAATAGAAAATTTTAATATTTTTAATATCTATTTAATATAATTTATAAATTTATTTAAAAGGAAGGAAAACAATTCAGAAAACCGTTTAGTTTTTTTACTTTTGTTTAAAAAAATATTTCATTATTTCTTCGCTTCTTTCTTTCATTCTTTAATTATTTAAAAAAATCTAATAAATAAATGATTAAAATAAATAGAAAAAATAGGCACAAAGACCGATAGCCGTTTTCTAAGGACAACGTATAACATATTATAAGAATTATATTGTTAATCTATTGTATATAAAATTGCCTGCAGAAATAAAGATGTTATATATATAGAAAAAACCGGCAATCTAACAAACGTCATAATTAACATTTATGTTTTTTTTTTTAATTTTGCGAAGCAAAAGCCATTTAATCCCACCGACTAAAGGAAACTCAATCCTAGACGAAGCTGTTGTTTTAAATTAATTTCGCGTTATGCACTCGTTACATTTATCACTATTACGTTTTTAACCCGGCCCCGAAAACGGAGTACACACTGCACAAACAGCTGTAATTATTTAAGCCATCTGGCGTAATGTAATGTTACGACCCAGAAATGAAACGGCCTGGGCTCCACTCCTCGCGATTCCTTCCGAACGGAAGGCGGATTTTGGGAAGATTAAGAGCACGGGGTCGGGAGGGTTTTTACGAATAAATAAGAGTGGTTTGTTGCGGTGATTATTTAATAGAATTTATTTTGTAGGTACTTAAAATGTATACTTTTTTGCAGGTTTTAAGAATACTTTAATGTATAATACACTTATTGATTGTGAAGGCATTATCTGAAAATCCATGATAGCTTCAAATGAAACTATTGAGTTTTTGATTTTCACTTCTTCGCTTGAAGAAGCTACCATGTAGCGAAACAATTGTCGCTAATAATAAATAAAAGTGAAAATCAATAACTTAATAATTTCATTTAAATTATTATACACTGTTGTCGTCTTTAATTTATTACTTTACAATATTTTTAAATCAATTTGGAAATACTCCGTGTATATACAGTTTGAAATAAGCAATAAATAATGTGTTAATGTTTTAAAACTCACCGATAATACATAATTCTTCCCCGTTCCGGACCTTGTCGCCCTTTTTGCAGGTAACGGACTTGACGAGACCGGGCATCGGGGCGCAAATCAATTTCGAAAAGTCCTTCTTGGGCTTCACTTTGATATGGTGGTATAAATCAACGGCCGCCTTGGGCAGGATTTTCAATTTGTACACAGCACCTTTATATCTGCAAATACAACAAAAAGAAAAAAATAATTAAAAATGTTTTTCATTATTGCAAATATATTTAGAAATTCGACATAAAACGTATAACTTTAGATATCACAAGGATTTATTGAACAAACTAGATATTATACACTTGAGTGTTTCAAACATTAATTGGCTTGTTTAAAATAAAAAGAGCGGAAAATTCATAAAAAGTAGAAAGACTAAAAGCAAATCCATATTTTTACAAAATTACATTCTGAAAGAGAAATATAAATTCCAATATGTTTATTTACATGAGTAAATATTTAATAAATGATTTTTTTTTTTTTTCAAATTAACGTATAAAATGTTGAGTGTGATTGTGTATTTTTCCATAGACGTATCATTGCGTTAAGTGTGTTGATTCCCTGAAAATGCCTATGAGCCAATACTAGCTGAAAAATAATAAGTTTATAGTGAAACAAACCAAGCGCTTTAATTTAGAAATTAACTACTTAATCTTAAAACGTTTACTGTGACCCTAGGAGCTGATTCATTTTTCTTTTTTTATTTTTCAATGCGTTATTATTTTCGTGTTACAATGCCATAAATTCAATGTTTTAAGTTAGTTTTTGGAAATGTATTTTATTTTTCACAATTTTCTTTTGCGACTCTTTTAAGAGCTTTAATAACAAGTTCTGATCCTCCTAAAAAGGAGGCCTATAAGACGCGGAAGGTAATTATTATTTTCAACCAACAACTGAAACAAGTCGTGCTTATTCCACGTTGTATTTTGATATTCATTAAAGTGTTTTAGAATAATTTGAAGCATCAGTTAGTGTTATAGAGAAATAAATACATTTTATTATATTTATTTATTTTAATACTACTTAAAATTTTGTTGTCAATTAACATGGATTTAAAAAATAAAATGAGATCAATTAACGTAAATAAGTCCGAAAGACCTCCGGTCGACAGCTTAAGAATTCTATATAATACTTAAGAATATATATTTGTTTTAAATTGTTTCATGTATTGTGTATTAAAATATATATCTTTGATAATGAAAATGTTTGTATATATATAACGTAAATAATATAAAACCAGGCATTACAGTTAGTATGGATAGATTTTTAAGGTACAGTTGTTATTGAAGAGAGAGTCTTATAACTGCATTTTCCCATCCACAACATCAAACCATCTTGATAAAACTGAATTAACTCGCAGTATCACAACTCCAAACACACACAAAACAACATCCCCCGTCCCGTTCTGTCCCTTTCCCCATCTCATCCCACTCATACATCACACGCTCGTAATCATTTTATCTGGAACAGTAATGATGTACATTAGCAATATTATATTCCGTGTGTGCGGCCTAAATGGGGATTATTAATTGTATTGTCTATTGTGGGCAATAAATGCGACACGACATGGAAACACGAGACCGTAATGGGGGGGATGAACTCGACTCGGCTCGGCTCGACTCAACTGAACTGAACTGTTACACCCTTGACACGATTAAGGATTTTTCAGCAAGAAATGTTGTTGTCCCGCAGAAGGTCGTTACGGCCCTACAAGAAATTCCGTCGTCCTGCTGGGGGTGATAATGGTTAATTTCCTGTATTTTTGTGTGCTAGCAACAAAAAAATATATATGTGTGTGTGTGTATAGGAAGGGGGAGGAATAAGGGTTTCTGAATGCGCGGATTGATGGGTGTAATTTAGGACGGGTGAAAATAAATAATTCGAAAAAAAAAGAGAAACTATTTTCTACAGATGGAAGTAAATTATAATATATTAGATTACTTAATATGAATAAATTATTTAAAAATTTAACAATAAATTAAATAAAAACTCAGATTAAAATTAATAATTTTAAATTCTCGACTACCCGACACTCGAAAGGGTATAAGGGTTATATGATAATATATATAAATTCTCGATTACATTTGCTTGGAGAGCTTTGAGATTGATAAATTGATGAAACTGGTAGAACTTCTCATGTTGTTCATGTTAAATGGATAACAATTTGGCATTGCATTTTTTTTTAATATATTAAATTTCAATATATAGGTTCAGTGGAAGAGCAGTAACAGGTACTACCTTACTGAACTTCGCCTACACTAATAAATTATAATTTTATATTTTAGTAAATAAAGGCATTTATTATTATTACTATACTTTCGGGTTTTATTTACTTTATTGACAGATTTTTAATAATTTATTTAGATAGTACTGTCGTTCTTAAAACTATTGGTAAAAAGTATTTAATGCCTTCCTCCTACTTATTTTTAATTAAACTACATATATTTCGGAAACAATGTGAGAGAAAGAACAACTATTTTTATTTAAACAATTAAAGTCTCCACAACCAACAACCAACATAAAGAAGATTAGTATTTAATGCTTTTAATAAAACATTTGTTTATAAATACCTTAGTGGAGTTATTTCGAACATTCTAGGCTTTATATTTAACAATAAAATTTTATAAAACCGAAGAGCATGCATATCGATTGCAAATCGCCTTTTTAAAATCAAAATTGTAGTTAAATCCTTGAGACTAGTTAAGCAAAATAAAGTCATCGCAAATATAACAATAATTTATTTCTCAACATACCAAGTCCAATTACAGAAGTAAATATTACAGATATAAACGAACATATTACAATAAAATTTAGAACGACGTTATAATTTTATACAATCAATCCATTAACGCCCAAAAATAAATAGATCACTGGATACAAATTATTCTAAACAATAAAGTTATCAATAAAAGTCATATTTATAATATTTATAACAAATGTAGTAGTGTGTCTAATATATGGTTAACCTGAATAGTTAAGTTTTTTGTATTTTTGTAGCATCTACGGGAGCATTTTAGTTAGTATTTGAACAGATTTTTTATTAATTTAAAAATAAATCGGAATAGGCATCAATGGGTTAAATATAAAATAACTATTTTTTATAAAGTTTTGTTTTGTATGTATCTCTAAATTCCACCCCTCTTCTCCTATTATGTCGATTATACACATTGACATAATAAAGTTGACTTATATTAAATAAAAATTATTTGAAAATAATTAATAAATTATTTCCACATTTAGCTCTGTGACATTTTGACTTACGCTACGTAAGTTAATTTATTTGTGTATTTATTATTTGTGATAATAAATGCTTATCATTTTGTAGAAAGTGAGATTTCCATAAAATTTATATTTATATAAATATAAATTAAATTAAAAAGGAAGGAGTATGTAAAATTATCACTTTATAATATTCTCTTCAAATACACTTCTATTGTTTTTATAGTAATATATAATACACATGGATATTTTTCTATTACTTGAATTTTCTTCTTTTATTACATTCCGTCTAGACTCGATTCAATATTCCGCTATATTTTATTATTTATTAAAATTCTATACTGGAGGCAGCGGGGTGAGGAGGGGAGGGCGGGGTGTTGGGCGGCAAAGACAAATTGACACCGGGATAGCACGTAAAATGTTAAAGTGTAAAAAACATTAATACACGTCACGAAAGACGGATTTCAGGGAAGTCTCGAGTGAAACTGGAAAAATTGCACGCATCGCATGTCAAATATCGCCCCGTACTAATGGGGGCACTATCCAGATTGAATTTTATCTTCTCTTTTCTTTTATTTTTCCCAATTTTTATTCGTGAAACAAATACTTAAATGTACACATTTTGAGAATTACACACAATCACGTATTAAAATATACAACCGAGTGTTTAATTTATGCTTTAAATATTATTTGTTCAAAATGTTTCATCGAGTGATAAGTGAGAATGTTATTCAAGAGAGAATAAGATCTGTTTTTATTGCGATGAATACAATTTATCCATTAAGTATAATAATAATAATAACACTGTTGCTAAAATTATACACCAAACACTTATAAATAACCATAAATTTTCTCAAAATTTAAAACTCTATTATAAATATAATCCATTGCAAATTTTAGAAACCGACACACATAAATTATATTACGATACTACACTACTGACAGACCTGACAATAACGGCTACCCGACCAGACATTACATTAATTGACAAAATTTCCAAATTTACGTATATTATAGAAATTTCAGTACGAAGTAATGACAATATCTCAAAAAATATATAAAGAAAAATTTGACAAATACCAACCCCTTGCATTTGAAATTAAACGTATATGGAAACAAGAGAAGGTTATATATATTATTTCATCATTTCGGTAAGCGGTATTACACCGAAAACATTTCACCAAAATTTAAAACTATTAAATTTACCCGATCAAATACACAACACAATACAAAAGGCCACTATTCTTGCAACACTATCTACAGTGAGAAGATTTTTACAATAATTAAGAATTAAAACTTATAATAATACCGTTAATTCTTAAAAAAAAAAGAAACCAGTGTATAAACTGAGAAATAAATAATAGTAATAATAATAATAATAAATGAACGTTACATTAATTTTTTGTTTTCAATATCGATTCAATATTATTTCGTAACGTTTCGTTTAATAGATGGTTATACTTGATCAATGAGTTATTAGTCTAATTTTTGTCGAATCAATTCAATATATTGTTGTATTTTGTAATTATAGATTGTCATTAATTGTAAAAAGGTGATTTTCCGTAAATAAAGAATTAATTAATTAATAGATGTGTATGTACTTGAATCCGTCATTCTGAAAAAGATTCACCCACTAATTTTATTAAAAATCTTCTTTTTTTTTTCATTTAGGTTTATAATTGTTTGAAAACATTTCCATCTAAAGCAGTTTACCCGTACTGCTTTAGATGGAAATGTTTTCAAACAATTATACGAATAACCATATCAATCTTTCACATCGACGTTGTCAAGTAATATTTCAATTTACAAAAAATTCGCATTTGTTTATGGGGCACCTTGTATATATATATTTTTTTTAGTAAAAAAGGCGAGCAGTTAAAAGTACCGATCGACCTGACCGAGTTTTTTTTTTCTAGAAAATAATCACCAGAAGATTAAATTGTGAACTTTATAAATTAGCTGTAGAAATGGTGAATGCGCCGGGTTTGTCGAAATTATTTTTCACTTTAATACATTTCTACTAAAAATAAAAAGAACGTTACGTAAATGTTTAATGATATTTTAATATTTACGCAACATTATTTGCTCAAGGAGTTGTATTCTTTACTCATGGTAATAATTTTCAATACAGAACTTCCGAGGGAAGAGCGTATTTCATGTAATTATAAAGATATTTTAAAAAATATTTCTACTGAAAATAAAAAAAAAGTTGGATCATTGTTTAATGATATTTTAATATTTACGCAACATTATTTGCTCAGGTACTTATATTCTTTACACATGGTGATCATTTTCAATACAAAACTTCCGAGGGAAGAGCGTATTTCATGTAATTATAAAGATATTTTAAAAAATATGTAAACTGTATTTTTTACAGATTGTTTTACACTGAACTCAATATGTACAAATTCGAAATAACATGCTTTTTAAAAGCGGTCTGTCATATTGTAACTATTTCACTCAGTAACCTTTATAATGATTTAATATAAAATGGGGGGACATAATATCATTCATTCAATCATTCATACAGTGAGCCGAATTATGGAATCAGAGACCAGTACTGAGGCGGAAAAGTTGATGTTATTTTCGATTAAAC
The DNA here is from genome assembly GCA_963082785.1 of Philonthus spinipes. Lineage (NCBI taxonomy): Eukaryota > Metazoa > Arthropoda > Insecta > Coleoptera > Staphylinidae > Philonthus > Philonthus spinipes. Next base: position 22,627,012 of record OY720314.1, read on the forward strand.
TGCATTTATTAGTTATTAAAACTTTTCAAATTAAACATTTGGTTTTTGTAGTATAGTGAAACAAAACCAAATGTTTAATTAGAAATATTAAAAAAAAATAGTTAAAATATTTCACCAAATAATCAATGAGAACCAAATTGAAAATGCATTTATTAGTGTTAAATTTTAATTTGTGTACACTACACTAATCCTTAATGTTATTTATATTTCTTTGACACATCAATCTTGTATTGGAAGCAAAATAGAATTTTAATAATGATTTAAAATAAAATTTGCGGACATCATACCATTCATTCAATCATTCATAGAGTGACCAGCCGAATCCTGGAATCAGGAAACCAGGGACCGCTGACTTAGCAGCCTGACGCTTATCCTGAGCGCCACTGATACCACAATATACAGCTAAAACAGAATTAAATAAAAATGATTTGAAAATAATTAATGAATTATTTCCACATTTAGCTCTGTGACATTTTGACTTACGTTACGTAAGTACTTTAAACAAATTCACATTAAAACAACTACTTCCCGGGCAAATACCCCAATTACATAATGTACAACTATCAGAAATACTATCAGGGACCGTATCTTTTCTTGTTTACAAAATGGATATGACTTACGAAGTAATCCCAGTTTTCTTTAGTATATCGATATGAATAAGAGCCACGGGCCACTATGCATGCTCAATACCATCGCCTAGATTTCTAACACGTGCTAAATGCTAGAATCAAGAAGGATATGGGGGAGATAGGAGCTCCATCTACAAAGCAGTATGGTTTCAGGGAGGACCACTCAACTGTTGTTGCTATCCAGAAAGCTATAGAAGTGGCAAAGGAGTAGTATGACAGTATGGCTTGAGGGGTGGGGGGGGGGCTACTCTACGGTTGATGCCATCCAGAAAGCCATAAAAGTGACTAAGCAGCTGCAAAGGAGGGAAACGCTTTATTACGCTAGATATCCAAAATGCATTCAACTCAGCTCTCCTGGGATATCGAAGGCAATCTCTATCAATGGTCTGGATGCCATCCAGAAAACCATTGAAGTGACCAAGCAGCTGCAAAGGAGGGAAGCGTTTTGTTACGCTAGATATCCAAAATGAATTCATCTCTGCCTTCCTGGGATATCGAAGGTAATCTCTATCAATGGTTTCTCTACGTGCTTTATCGGAATGATCCAGGCGTATCAAAGAACAGAGTGATTATGGTAGGAAAAGTTGGCAAATTGGATATGACTTGCAAAGTACCCCAGGGCTCCATATTAGGGCACATCCTGTGGAATATATTCTACGTCACTGCTGTTATACCCCTAGCCTTTGCCGACGATCTTGGCGTAATAGTAACGGGAGATAACAGAGAGGCGATTGAGGATAAATCCAATAGATCCTTGATGACCGTATCCAGATGGATGAGAAAAAATAAACTAAATCTTGCGAATGAAAAAAAAAACAACAACAATGAAATAGGAACACCATCAGGGAGGTACATTTATAAATGGCCAAGTAAATAAAAATTCTGGAGAGAGTCCAGAGAAGGGCAGCCCTCAGAATTGCAAGAGCTCAATCGTTGCAGGTACCACACCCGTTGACCTGCTAGCCCAGCAACGAACATACACGAAAGGATGGAACACTCAAAAAAAAGCCAAAGGAAAACCCCTACAAAAGTGGCAGGAGAGGTACGGAAAAGACGAGTACACAAATAGACTAATTCCAGATGTATGAACCTGGATTGAGAGAGGAGCATTTTGTGGCGTGCTGGTAGTGAAATAGTTGTTTTCCCTTCACGCAATAAAAAAAAAGACTTTACTGGTGTGACCGGTGGAAATAACCTAATGTTTGAATTTAGCAATATTTGCAATATTCATCAGCAAGCAACAAATAATTGTAAAATATTTATATTACATATTTTAATGATAATTTAAATAACACTTTACACAAAAATTGACATGTAATAAAGTTTCAATGTCTGACTAATTTTTATACGTTCAGTTAATTTTTTGAAATTTAAGTCAAACAATAGAACAACGAACAAATTTGTATGATCGTTTAAAAATTATTATATTTTGGAAATATATTAAGCAAATTATTAAATGATAGTCTGTTTAAACAGAATCCATTACAAATTTGAGAAACAAATTCAATTTGTGCTGATTCTAAAATACATTACAGAAAGCAAAAGTGATGCAATTTATGTCACATAGCTAATAATGCTAGTCGATTGTAATTCGAGCGCACTCAACGTAAATTAGTGCCACGTCTCGGGAAGCGCTTTCTTCCCATCGTAAAAGCCGCGTTTTACGACCAGCCATTCTCCTTACATGTAAAACGTACATTCGGTAATTACAAGGAATAACGATGGGGGCCGGCTAGATAAGCCACGACATGCAAAAATAATTAAACATGGACGGAAAGATTGTCAGTCGATAACACATGCATACTAAACACTAAATATTCAGATTTTAATAATTATTTGTAAATATTAAAGCTATGTAAAGCTAATAATTCTGAATTTGATAAAATATAAATTAACGGTCACAATAAATTATAACAGGGCAGAAAGATATATTAAATGAAACATTTTTTTTAACTTTTTATAACTTGTTATACAAACAAAGTTAAGAAAGTGTTTCATTTAATACCTTCAAAATGTATAACCAAGTGAAAGCCTTAACAATTAACAAAAGAAAGACATATGGTTGAGAGCCTATGACAGAATTGTATATATTGGGCGCCTTCATAGAAATTTTAGACATGTAGCACTGGCGATGTTACGGACGCTCATGGAAATACGGCGGTTTTGTTTAGAGCTGCACGGCTTGAAAAGCGATTCAGAGAAAAAAATAAACGCTTTACCGCTTGATAAAGCGCTGCAGTGCCACACATAAAGCGGTACCGTTCAGCGACACGACTTTCGTAAAGCGCTGCAGCGCTACACATAAAGCGGTACCGTTCAGCGACACCGCTTTCGTAAAGCGCAGCAGCGTTAGCGTTCTCTGAATTGTTATAATAAATTTTGTAATTTTTTGTTGTTTTTGTTGAATAAAGATGTTTGTATATAAATTAGTACAAAAATCGACCAAAAGTCTAGTGGATTCGGGATTGGTATATACAAAGTTGGAAGCCATTTGCGGTACAACCGGAAGTGAGAGAAAGTCGAAATATTTTCCATGAGGAGATCGCATTCAACAGATACTTTTTTTTTTCAAATTTTTTCGTCTGCCAGTAACCCCAAAAACGTTTAATGCCCTTTATTCATGGCGCACCCAGTATAATTAAACAATTAAAGAAGCAAAATACTTACATGATTTGAAATTCCCCGCTGGGACTTTTCGATAGCAGCTGCATCACATTGACATCCCCATTAATGTCCGCCTCGATAATTGGATCCGATAAATTGAAATTATTCGCGATTTCATACGTGCTGCTGTCGATTTCCACGATAATCCTCGCGCTCGTATAATCGACGATTTTCAAGTAATATTTCCCCTCGGATAGTTCGATCACCAAATCCCAGCGCGTCTGCGGGGTTTTCCGGGTCGTGGGTGGTAAATACCGCCGGTTCTTGGTCTCCCAGAAAGCGTAAAGCGCCGCGGAAACCGACAGCAGGTTGATTTTATCCAGCGGACGTAAATCTTTATTTTGGAACTTCGTCCCGTAGATCTCCTTCAAGTAATTCGTGCTAATGTCGCCCTTGTTGAATCTGCTTTCGGTCAGGATATCCCTCAAAAGGGGGATGTTGTGGGTAACCCCGCGGATTACGTACGAGTCTAAGGCTCTTATGCTGTTCTTTACGGCCTCCGCCCTGTTTCGGCCGTGGCAGATTAATTTGGAAATCATCGCGTCGTAATAGATGCTTATTTCGCTGCCTTCCTCGATCCCGCTGTCGCACCTTAAAATATTCCCCCCGACTGAATCGTTTTTGTTCGGTTTCGGTTCCTGATAAGCGTACAATTTCCCAATACTCGGCGTCCCGAAATTCTTGTACGGATCCTCCGCGTAGACTCTGGTTTCAATCGCCCAGCCGTTTATCTTGATGTGTTCTTGTTTGATATTGAGCGGGTGTCCTTTGGCCACTCGGAGCATTTGTTGCACTAAATCGACGCCGGTGATGCACTCCGTTATTGGATGTTCGACTTGTAAGCGAGTGTTCATCTCGAGGAAATAGAAGTTGCGATCGGAGTCGATGAGGAATTCGACCGTGCCGGCTGAGTAGTAGCCGATTTTCTTGCACAGCGATACCGCCTGCGCTCCCATGCTTTCCCTCGTTGATTCGTCTAGAAATGTACTGAAGCTGAATTATTATACGTTCCTTTACAATAATTTTATTTAAACAATAATTAACTTAATAAAATATTCAACCACTATTCATCTAGCCTTATAACCTCTTCAGTTTTTTCTAACCTCATCAGACCCTTGTTTTTCATATGCAATGCCTTCATGAAGCCGGTTGAACGGATCTTGTGTTGCGGTTAAATACATGACATGAACCAATTATTATTTTTAATTAATTTAATTCAATTCAATATAAACTACAGGAACATTGACAAAGCCAAATAATTAATTGTAAAATGCAATACGCGAGGAAGTTATTCACGAATGAATTGCAAATATTTACCTAATATAATTTGATACCGTATGAATGTTGTGCATGAATTCGTTGTTTATTTTAAGCTATATTTCTAGAATTGTCCAGTATTTTTTTATGGCGTTCCAAATAGAACAAATATTAACTATTATTCCATGCAGATTAATATATATTTAATAAAAATCTTCGCTGGAAATCCAAGGACGCTCTGATTTCCAGCGATGAATTTTTGGTGCCTGGCGCATCCACCATTTGTTAAGATCGGGAAAAAAATTATAAAAAAATAATTAAAGTATGTGGCCAAAATTTTCTTTATCTAAACAGTTTTTAAGGATTTTACTGATAAGCTAAGTCAAAAATATTGAATTTAAAGTTTGCTTAAAATAGGAATTTTTGACTTTGGAAATTGTTCTTATTTATGGTTATTTCTGAGCGAGGAGAAAAAAAAATGTAAAAAAATAACTAAGATAGATACCAAACATTTTCTTTATCTTGGTAGTTTTTAAGACTACTAGTAATAAGATAAGTCACAGAAATTGATTTTAAAGTGTGCCTAAAAAGGAATTTTTGACTGTGGAAATTGTTCTTATTTATGGCTAATTCTGAGCACGGAGAAAAAATTGTAAAAAAATAACTAAGATATATACCCAACATTTTCTTTATCTTGATGGTCTTTAAGACTACTGGTAGTAAGATAAGTCACAGAAATTGATTTTAAAGTGTGCCTAAAGAGAAATTTTTGGCTGTGGAAATTGTTCTTATTTATAGCAATTTCTGAACATGGAGAAAAAAATTAAAAAAAAAATAACTAAGATAGATACCCAACATTTTCTTTATCTTGATAGTTTTTACGACTATTAGTAATAAGATAAGTCACAGAAATTGATTTTAAAGTGTGCCTAAAGAGGAATTTTTGGCTGTGGAAATTGTTCTTATTTATGGCTAATTCTGAGCACGGAGAAAAAATTGTTAAAAAATAACTAAAATATATACCCAACATTTTCTTTATCTTGATGGTCTTTAAGACTACTGGTAATAAGATAAGTAACAGAAATTGTTTTTAAAGTGTGCATAAAGAGGAATTTTTGGCTGCGGAATTTGTTCTTATTTATGGTTATTTCTGAGCATGGAGAAAAAAATTGTAAAAAAAATAACTAAGATAGATACCCAATATTTTCTTTATCTTGGTAGTTTTTAAGACTACTAGTAATAAGATAAGCTACAGAAATTGATTTTAAAGTGTGCCTAAAGTAGGAATTTTTGATTTTGGAAAGTGTTCTTATTTATGGCTATTTCTGAGCACAGAGAAAAAAAATTGTAAAAAAATAACTAAGATAGATACCCAACATTTTCTTTATCTTGATAGTTTTTACGACTATGAGTAATAAGATAAGTCACAGAAATTGATTTTAAAGTGTGCCTAAAGAGGAATTTTTGGCTGTGGAAATTGTTCTTATTTATGGCTATTTCTGAGCACGGAGAAAAAATATTGTAAAAAAATAACTAAGATATATATCTACAATTTTCCTTATCTTAACTACTTTTAAGAATACTGGCAATAACCTAAGTCACAGAAATTCATTTTAAAGTGTGCCTAAAGTGGGAATTTTTGACTTTGAAAATAGTTCTTATTTATGGTTATTTCTGAGCGAGGAGAAAAAAATTGTAAAAAAATAACTAAGATATATACCCAACATTTTCTTTATCTTAACTGTTTTTAAGACTTCTAGTAATAAGCCAAGTCAAAGAAATTTAATTTGAAGTATATCTAAAGTAGTCATTTTTTATAACTTTTATCGTCTATTGATTTTACCTGGGCGCTTCCTCAATGACCTTCTGGTGCCTCCTCTGAATGCTACATTCCCTTTCGTAGAAATGAACGGCGTTCCCGTGTTTATCCCCCAACACCTGGATTTCGATGTGTCGGGGATTCTCGACGTATTTCTCCAGCAATATCCGATTATCGGCAAAGCTGGAGAACGCCTCACGCGATGCTATCCTGAATCCTTCCCTAAAACACAAATACCATCATTATAAAAAAATAAATATGTGTGGTAACTGCTAATACTATCAGCGGTGGCCCGGCGCATCCACCAAAATTTAAAAATATTTATAACGGACGTCTTATTACATACACAAACATCTTTATTTCTGAGATTGGAATATACAATTATAATATTTAACAATACACTATCGTTCACAATATATTTCCATCTCTGAAACTGGCTATCGACCAGTGGTCTTTCAGCCTACGTCTTATTATTTTCGAATGAATTTTAAATCTACTTCTAACTATTCTTTTGAAATTAATGGGGAAATATTATGATTGGTAGGCAGTAAGATCTTTAGTCGATTGGTAATGTTGTAAATAATATTTTAAAAAAATAGTGAACATATAATTATAATCTTAATTATAATTGTTCAATAGTTGAGGCTGTCACGCGATGAAACTGTATATTCACAATTAGATAAAAACACAAAAATATTTTAGTTTCACTATTATTTATTGTAATAATAATAATAGTGAAACTAAAATATATTTTGTATTGGCCTGTAGTGCTGAACTATTATTATTATTATATTTATTTAAATTAATAATAACTAATGAACACTTCATTATTGATTGTAGAAACACTGCTACAATAAATAATAGTGAAACTAAAATATTTTTGTGTTTTTATCTAATTATAATTGTGTCTCTTGTTTTGTTATATTAGAAATAAAGATTATTATCTAACATGTATATAACCTGTACATAAAGATATTATGGCTATTCTGTAAGGGAAATGTTAATAAACATAACATTTCCCGTTTATATTATTAAATTAACTTTTTATTGTATCCATAAAAAAATATGTACATGTTCAATTTAATATTTCTTTTGCAGAAGAATTATTATATTATTATGATTAAAACACCATATTTTGTATATTATTTTATAATTTATTTGAAATATTTTAATCGAAGATATTTGTTGGAATCGTTCTCGATATAATATTTATATTTTACTTCTTTCTGCATTTCTCTATTTTTTAATAATCTATTTGCAATTACTTCTATACCTCGCATCTTTATCATTTCTCGCTATCCTCATCCCCATCCCTCCGCCACCCGCGGAAGCCTTAATCATAACCGGATACCCGATCTCGCTCGCGATCCTAACGCACTGCTCTTCGTCCTCCACGACGCCGTCGAATCCGGGGATCGTGTTCACGCCGGCTTCGGTGGCCAGCCGTTTCGACTCCAATTTATCGCCCATCTTGGTGATCGATTGCGAGGACGGGCCTATGAAGGTGATGTCGGCCTTTTCCTGGAAATTCAATCGTCAGTTAGAGATTACACACACACTAAGAAAAAGAAAAGGCAAGAAAAGAGAGAAATCGTACTAATAATTCAACGAATCCGGCGTTTTCGGAAAGGAAGCCGTAGCCGGGATGGACGGCCTGGGCGCCGGTTTCTCCCACCGCGGTTAGGATTTTGTTGATGTTCAGGTAGGAGTCGGATACTTTCGGGCCGCCGATTAGGATAGCTTCGTCCGCTAATTTGACGTGTTTCTGAAATTAATTAAGTTATGGTAAATTTTACCAAAATTGAAGCAGTGAGGATTAATCCAATAAAATAATGAAAAATATTGACAACAATCAATAAAATTGATTTAATTTCACTGACTATAATAGAACTAATTTAATTGATTTATTTTAACATCTTTAAATTATGTAAGGCATAGCTGTACTGACGAGGGATAGATCCCGAAACACGTGTCTGCAGATGGCCTCATATTACGTAACGTTCTTTTTGTTGTTTTTGCATTAAATTTTTCTCGGATCAAAAATTGTTGCATTATGCAATATTTTATTGATGTGCAACAGCAGGTGTACATTATGTAATTCAATGTCCGGCATGGGTATTTGCCCGGGAAATAGTTGTTTTAATGTGCATTTGTTTAACGTACTTATTAACGTATGTCAAAAGTCACAGAGCTAAAAGTGAGAATAATTTATTAATTATTTTCAAATTCTTTTTATTTCCCATTTTTACAATTTTTGATAAACAACTATTTGTCCGGGAATTACATGAATTAATACATATTTGATAAAAAAAAAACGTAAAGTAATCAGTTTAATTTAAATATCTGCAAAAGGTTGAATCATCTCCATTTTTATTTTAAAAATATATAAATGTAAATTTTATCCTATTTTATTTTTTTATCTTATTGATAATTTTTTTAAAAAAAATCTATGATAATTTAACATTAAACAAACTTTTCAATTTTCAACTATCTCTTGCATTTCACTAAAATTGCTTCTCGACGGTGTAGTTTTTTCACCTAAAATTGATAGTTGCATTTTTTAATTATCCTATTTTCTGAAAATTCTATATTGACGATTGAATTTATTAACTTATTCATATATATTTTAACTTTAACTTTATTTTACGGAATTCTCCATTATAATTGATTACATTATACAATAATTTACATATTTGTATATTAATCGCATTATTATTTTTATTTCATTCGTTTTTTTTTTTTGTTCATTTTTCAAATACTGTCATGATCTGACATTGCTTTATCTTTTTATTAACATTAAATATTGTTTTGTTTGAAAATGTATAAGACGATTTGGTTAGCTTCACTAATTCAACTCTATTAGTCTACACGTTTTATTTTACCAAGTCTTCGATGCTATAAAATAGTTTGTATTCCTTTCTTTCTACTTTAAATTCGTGTAAATAATAATATTTGGTTGTTTCATTAATTAAACACGACCATAAAATTAAAACTTTTCAAGCTCTTTTTATTTAATTTTAAAAAAAAAAATTCACGAAAATCATTCAATATAAAGAAAAAAAATCAAGAAAACTAACTTGATAACCACTTACTTGTTTTTTTTTTGTATTGAATGATTTTCGTGATTTTTTTTTGATAAATTAATTAAAAAGAACTTGAAAATCTTTAATTTTATGGTCAATTTCTAGCTGTTATCATTATTATCTATAGTTTATGTATGCTTTTTTGTAATGATTTCCTTACCGATTGTGCGTCGACCGTGGAATAAACGGCGACCGTTTTGATCCCCATCTTCTTGGCGGTGCTTATTATTCTGCATGCGATCTCCCCCCGATTGGCAATTAGCAGCTTATCAAATCTAGCTTCGTTCAGGTTTATGGGGTCCAGGGTGTAAATGCGCCTCCGCTGATTCCGCGATAACGCACCTCCATTTGAAAGCTGCGATTGTGACTGAAATTAATTAAAACATCACAGATTCGTTATAAATAAATAATTGTTTATAGTAAACATCAATATATTTAAATCAAAGTATGTAATGTCAGTTTTAAAGGAGGGGCGGGAAGGTTTATTTGCAATTTTAAAAATAATGAACCAATTGGGGATTAAAAATTGTTCCAGGGAACTAAGAAATAGGTATATGTAAACAGTAAATATAAAACTATATGTTTCACCACATGAAGAATAAGAAACTTATTTAAAAACTTAATAATAAGTAAACAAATAAGTTTGAACTGAATGGTGTTAACCTGTTCGAGACTATTTGCGTGTAACTGTAATTTAAATGTGTTGATATTGAAGTAAACTTGTAAATTCACTTGGTTTTGTTTTACTTATGTTTGTTTTAACTTCAACTAGTTTCGGCTTAATATTTTACCAAGTGATTAATAAGAAAAACGTGTCCAATATATTAAGTGTGTTAATTTATTATTGTTAAATATAAAGCCTTTAATATATGTACATAAATATTATTAATGATATTGTAGATTTGTAAAAAGGTAAATCCGTTAAATAAATATTAGTGAAAATAAATTATTTGAATGCGAAAAATATATAAAAACAAAACATCTTTATTCAGACAATATGATAACTAAAATTTACAAAATTTATAATAATATGTAGAGTTGTGTTAGTAGTCTGTCATAGGCTATCGACCATAGGTCTTTGTGCCCTACAAATATTATTTTTGTATATTTATTTATATTATAATATATTTTTCTGGCTAATGTACGGAGAGGTGTGGCAAATGCCAAAATGTAAAAGCAATTGGGAAGATATTATTATTATCAACGAAACACTGTATGCGGATTATTTGAATATTCATTGTAAAATAAAAACAAACTTATCGTACTTATTAATGAGAACTTTTATCATAAACAAGCATTGTTGTTTGTTTTTGAGAATGTGCTGAATGAAATTCCGGCTTCAATTATGGAATTATTTGTGTTGATTAGATTAAAATGTAACGGGATTTTTCCATAACGTAACGTAAGAAATGTGTTTTTTGTTTCTATATCAACATATTTCGAGATAAAACGAATCTATTTTGCATATAATAATAATAACAATGCCTTTATTTATCACAGAGAAAAATACAAAATGAAATGTCATGAGTGTAGGCAAAGTTCTGTCAGCTTAAACTGTTACTGATCTTTCATGCTCCCACAGTAAAAACTAATTATGTGCCTCATAGACCTCGTGTTAATACAGAATTAAATAAAAAGTATTACATAATAAAATGACACTGGGCAGAAAGACCTCTGGACAATAACCCAGACAGATTAACACCTGAATGTATTGTAATTATTAATTTTATATTGTTTTGTATTATCTGTTTAGTCTGAATGAAGATGTATATATATATAATCACAATATTTTGAATACAATCTAATATCTTCAAGTTCAATAAAAAAACGTATAGTCAAAACTATTTACAGAAAATAATTGAAAAGAAAGTGGTATAAAATTGTATATAATATTTATACAATAAATGACTTGTAGTAAAAAAACATAGTAAGTGTTTTATTCAGTGATTATAATATGGATTACCACGTAGACCGTTACTACGTGGTAATCCATATTATAACCATCATCATTATTGGTATAACCCCTACACCACCATTATGGTAGATGGGGATTTTAGATTATATATATATATATATTATTGGTATAAAAAATTACTTGTTTTTCTATTTTACAATGTTTTGTTATTTATTAACTTTACATAATCAAAAAAATACTCGTTTTTTAATAGCCGATTACTTAAATTAATTGATTTTACAATATATTTATATATATATATATATATATATATATTATCATATATTCCTTATACCCTTTCGAGTATCAAGTGATTTTACAAAATACTAATAATAAATTAAATGCATCGTACTTCATTTCGATACATTTTATAGATGAAGGAGCAGTTTTAACAACATGAACTCTTACACTGGCATAAAATTGATAAAACGATCGTAAAATTGAGCGATAACAGTTACAGATTAAATAATTGTGATGATTATAAGGACACCAATTGCTATCATTTATGAATAAATAATGCAGCGATTTGTGATGATTGCTAAATAATTATTCAATAAGAAATTAATATTGAATTTACAACAATACATTTTCTTGTAGATTGTTCTATAATTTTGGAATATATTGCCTTTAATATCAGATCTGTTGGAGCTACTACCCGTAATTGACCTCTTCTGTACACCCAAAACAAATAATGCTTATAATGAGCTAACTTCTAGAATTATGCGTATTATGAATATATTTCTAAATACAATTTTTCTTTGTTTTCTATGAATTTATTTAATTTTTTAAAGAGATTGAGACGTTTAGATCTTAGTTTTATTATTAAGTCTCTTAGAAAGTCTGTGTAACACTAAGTCTAATTTAGAATATTATATTTTTTTATTATTTTATATCTATTATTATAAATTATTTATTATATATGTACACAAAATAATAATAATAATAATTTTTATTAACAGATATATACAGAAAGTATACAAAATAAGTAATAAAAATTAACAAACTCAAATGTATAATTTATATCTGTTAATTGGCTATCGACCAGTGGTCTTTCAGCCACAAAATTATATCAACTTGTAATCAAAAGGATTTTTCCGTTAATAAAGATATTATTAATATTATTGTTAACTCAACAACAATAGGATTTTGATATAAAGAAAACACCTAACTTTTTTTATACCATAAATTAAAGTGTTATAAAAGAGTTAAGAGTTTTTTTTATATCAAAATTGAAAATGTACCACGAAGTGAACTCCTCCAAGATCCAAGGAACAATAGGATTTTCTTTAAATCCCGGGAAGAAATTGTTTAATAATAATAATAATACATTTATTACCCAACAGGAAACAGTAGCTCAATTACAGGATAATACAAAATAATTTTAAATTATTATATAAATTGATGTTTGTCCTTTTTAATGCTATAATAAAATTTTACAGGACTCAAGTTTACTGAATCCAACTATAAATTATTAATAATAATAGAAATAGAATTTATTCACTTGGTCGTAGTTATTTAAATAAATTATATAAAAAGAATGCGGCAGTAGCTAAAGAGGAAATAATTTATAAATCATTAATAACTAACTAAATATCTTTATTCGTGAAATTTTGTATACAATTTATTTACATTTAATTAATAAAAATAATAATACGTTGTATTAAAAAATAAACACAAAAATTCACAAAATGGCTATCGACCAGGGGTCTTTCAGCCTGTCTTTGTCAAGTACATGTCGGTTTTTCAAAAGTCATGATCGCTAACGTCATTGTCTAAGTCTGGATGATTAGATGAGATGTAAATCATTAATATTTATAATTAATAGTTTTAATATTTAGACATTGGTAGTTCATATTGTATGAAATAAATATGAATAAATTAAATTATTAAAAATTCTCTTGAAAATGGGCTAATAACCCGAAACTAGTCGAGAATTTAAAGTTATTCAGTTTGATCTGTGTTTTATTGGTTGATTTTTAATAATTTATTCATATTTATTTCATACATTAATATTTATTTTTCTGGAAATAAATAATTTTCTTGTCTATTCTGTTATATTAACAGATGAAATCCTTGTCTATATACTTCCTCCTTGCTTAAGTTCTTTACTTAAAATCATTTACAGCATTGATTTGAAAGTTCGAAATGCACGCGTTTTTAAACCTATACTTTAGTAATTTAAATAGAAAAGAGGATTTATTCATTTTGTTGCTTTTACATTATTTTTTTCTCGGATAGAATTTGTTGCATTATGCAATATTTTATTGATATGCAACAGCAGGTGTATATTATGTAATTCAATGTCCGGCGTGGGAATTGCCTGGGAAGTAGTTGTTTTAATGTGTATTTGTTTAAAGTACGTAAATCAAAAGTCACAGAGCTAAGTGTGGAAATAATTTATTAATTATTTTCAAATAATTTTTATTTAATATCTTTAGTAATTTGTTTGCAATCTATCGTTTTTGTTTTATTTGATTAATTTTAGCCTGTTCGCGCCACATATAGTGAAAATGTACGTGCATGTATTTTAGAATATTATTTTCATTTTGTGTGACTCGTTTGATTTATTTCTTCCTCTCCCAGTTGAAGTTTCTAGAACATTCTTCACTCTTTATTGTTAATTTATTGCATATAAAATTATCTGCAGAAATAAAGAGAGAAAACGAAATTTAATGAGAATTTGTATTTAAACAAGTTTTCACAATGACATTTCACATGACATGAACTGTCAAAATACCGAAGTTTGGCCCCGTATCTCGTTGTCATGGCAACCTATTTTTTTTTCAACAGTCTCTATTGACCTCATCGAGTTTCATTGGAATCTGTCAAAGTTTACAACCTGTCTTTTTACCAGGAAATCTCCTATATTTTTTGGAGAATGATTTGTTTGTTTCCTTTCGACTTAGACACCAGTTAGTATTCTTAAAACTTTGTTTAATTTTGTCTATATATATATATATATATATATATATATATATATATATATAACATCTTTATTGAGGCTTTGATACAATTAGCTATAATACAATATTTGATTTAATACGAACTAAATGGCTGACCATTGGTCTTTCAGCCGGAAGTCCTTGTCTTTATGTTATGTCAGTCTGTCAGTCGTTGATGAGTGATGAGATGTATGAATATATTGTGGATTTAGGATGTTGAAATTTAGGAGGAATGTTTGGGTTTAGTTTGCTACAAAGTAGGTTTAGTAATTTTTGGGCTGTTTCTGGGTACATGGCAAACTTTTGGGTTAGTTGTGAGAATCTTTGGGATAAATTTTGTCTATTTATCTTCATTAATTTTTCTTTCAATGAAATTAAACAGGGAACATTTCTGGCAATGTTCTTTGTTTCATTTTATTTAATATAATCTTTTTATTTTAACTTATGTAATTTTGCTTTTAAATTGTTCATTTTCTGTCAATTTTGTTTTATTTATATTTTTGTTAAATTTTAATTCAGTTTTGCTACTTTTCTTATTGTATGTAATTTGATTTTATTTATTTATTTCAACAAGTAAAAACAAAAGGTGGTTACAAAGAATTTTACATCTCATATGACAATAATTAATTACAAAATAAATCTTACGAGGGGGGCGAGTAAAATATATGAATTCAGAGTAATCGAAGCGCGGCTGATCTTCCATTGAAAAAAAAATTGTAAGAAGAAACGAGATTTTTTAAAAAATTATAAAATAGTTCAATTAAACTTTTGTCGCTTACTTGTTGTTTGAAATGATGAAAAACACTGTCAAATTTCCGTACCCGTTGAATGGTCTTCATTTTTGAGCGACGCGAGTTTTACGCGCACGCATCTCCCGACGCCACTCAATATTTACTAACATTAATAGCTCGACACGACATATGAACCCGACTAAGAATAAATGATAGCGGAGATTACCAGGGTCGAGTTATTTTTCGATGGTTTAACAGATGCAACACTATTTACCCAACAGTCGTATAGTTTACATCAATTACAAAATAAATACAAAAAATGTGTTAATTTTTGAGGCTTCTACTTTGTTATGCATTGTAATTCAATTAATAATAATATTTTTTTAAAGAAATTAAATATTAGTTTCATATAATTGGAAAGATAGTGAAAGCGCCATCTTTTGCATAATTTCAAGTGATAGTCGTCACATTTGGCCATCACGCTGGATGAATGATAGTTGAAATTTCATTAAATATTTACTTTTTTTTATACCTTGGATAAAAAAAAAATGATGACATTTGTTAAATTCAACAAAATATTAAGAGTTTTATGAATTATCTAAATAGCCAATAAGGAAACACAAAAAAAAGTAAGGAATCCCTTTGAAAGGAATGTTCAGCACATCCCCCCAAAAAAAATTATATATATTGTATCTCCGAAGCGCCATAAAACCTTTTATGTGAATAGTGCCATATCCTGTACAATTGCGCCCCTTGATTTTTTATCACGTACTCCCGGAACGCGCGAACGCGGCAGTAAAACACCGAAATTTCGGCGCCTGATTTACACGCCGAAGATAAATATTTATCAAACGGGCGAATTTATGCCCCGGACGCATTTGTGCCCCTTTCTTTTTTCCCGGCCCTAATTATAATAACGCGCCCATTTACATCAATTATTTACCCCGAAATCCATTCCGCGTAATGAACCGAATTATATAAATCACACGACCTCCCCGCGCAACCGAGCATCCCGCCGATTAATATTTTCACAAATTCAAATTTCAATTTTCAATTTTAATAATTGCGTTTTGATGTTCCGGCCAGTAATTCAGGATTTATCTAATTAATTAGCGCGCGCGCCGCGTGCACATTTTACGTCGATTGCGATTTGCATGACAATAGTGTATGTATTTAATGAAATTCTCTTCATTATAAAACTAGATGTGCGAGTGTGTGGGGATTCGTAATGTTGAATCCGGGAAGGTCGTGAGATGAATCGGATATCCGAAGTAAACCGCGTAAATATGCAAATATCTGGGGAAATAATCGTGTATAGAGCAGGCATCGGCAATTAATGACGATATTTATCGCATGCAAATAGTCTTATGAACGAACTCGGCTCGGGAATATTTGTGGATTAGTTTATGCACACACGTAATATTATTAGTTTGGATTGGTTTAAATGATTTTCCCATATACATACTAATTACGAATTATGCCGGGGGAATGTTACGTTACTGAAATACATTTAGATTATCTGCTTAATAACCACGCAATAATACTTCCGCGCGTATATCAGGAATGTTGTAATAATTATACAACACTTATAATTTACAACCTAGAGAAAATTATTTTTATTATTAAGAATAAACATTACTTATTTTTTATTTAAAATACTTTCTCTGTTCTAAATTAATATGTTTGGAAATACGTTTTATTCATTTCCCAATTGATTGCATTAATAAAGAGTGTCCAAAAAAATTTAAAAAAAAAACCTTGTACCACATCGATCATTTAACTAGAATTCGGAAAATTTGAGACATTAACGAAGGGTGTCCAAATAATTTTTAAAAAATTAACGCCATAGGGCAAATTTAACACATCGATTTCTTAACTAGACTCTTCACTATTTATTTCATTTATTGGTGTCCCAAAAATTAAAAAAAAAAGAAAACGCTAACTACATCGATAATTAATGGTTTTAATATTTAGACATTGGTAGTTCATATTGTATGAAATAAATATGAATAAATTATTAAAAATCAACCAATAAAACACAGATTAGATTGAATAACTTTAAATTCTCAACTAGTTTCGGGTTAACATTTTAAATTCTCTTGAAAATGGGCTGATAACCCGAAACTAGTGGAGAATTTAAAGTTATTCAATCTAATCTGTGTATTATTGGTTGATTTTTAATAATTTATTCATATTTATTTCATACATCGATAATTTACCTACACTCCGAATAATTTATGTCATTAATACAGGCAGAAAGACCGATGGTCGATAGCTACTTTCTGAGGCTTAACTAGAGGTTTATGATTGTAATGTAAATATTGTAATGTAATTTAACGTATTTCTCAGAAATAAAGATTTTCTATATATATATATATATATATATATGGCATTAATAAAGGGTGTCCAAAAATTTGAAAAAAAAATCCTCACCAAACAGTGACACACTGTGAATCCATTTATTATTCGACAATCACATGTGGGTTCTCCGAATCCCAAACATTGCAATTTAATAAAGCCACTACTTCTTTAAAATTATGGATAACTGTGGGCTAAGGATTATTCCAACGATTATTAAACGATGTATGTTGAAACACACGTACATTTAAATTAAATAATGTTTGTTTTTTTCTATCCTTATTCCAGACTGCTGTTTTTTTTATTATAAAGCTGCTCATTTTATTGAAAGAATGAAGAAAAAAATACAGATATTACACTTTCATTTCAGTCTTTTTAAGCCCCTCCAACCTTTCATTACGCACAGACGGAATAATATAAAGGGAAAAACAAATGTGGAATTGTAATAAGCATCGAATGTTTATTTTGGTGGAATGTAAATGTTGAAATTGTAATGAAATTAAATTGAGAATGTATGTTTTTTTGATTATTGAAATAACAAGTGATTTTTTTTGTTCGTTATTTAATTACCGGCCAATTTAATATAGAAATATCAAAAGGTTTATATTTAATATTCTTATAGAGAAAAAACAATTACAAAAAAATGTACTTACAAAATACTTGTGGTTTTTTTTTGTAAAAGCAGTTGGATATTTTAGATTTTTGTTAATTATGTAAGTTTTTCTATACTCTCAAATGAATGCATTTAAAGCAGTAGTTGGTTTCAATTGATTTGACTCCAATTAAAATTTATAAATTTATTAAAAAATAAAAAACTGCAGTACGGCTAACTTGACTACTTCGATCGTTTAACTAGACTCGTAGCAGTAAGAAAATATGAAGTTTTTGTATTTGCTACACCGTACAACCCCTCCAAGCCACCCACGATTTAGGCTAATTTCGATTGTGCCGACAGATTTGACTTGAATTAAAAAATTCTAAAAAAATCGAAAACTGCAGTAGGGCTAATTTAACTACTTTAACCACTTAAGTAGGCTTCGGGCAGTAAGAAAATATCAAGTTTTTGTATTTGCAGCACCGTACAACCCCTCCAAGCCACCCTCAATTTATGTTAATTTTGATTGTGCCGACAGATTTGACTCGATTTAAAAAATTCTAAAAAAATCAAAAACTGCAGTAGGGCTAATTTAACTACTTTAACCACTTAAGTAGGCTTCGGTCAGTAAGAATATATAAAGTTTTTGTATTTGCAGCACCGTACAACCCCTCCAAGCCACCCTCAATTTAGGTGAATTTCGATTGTGTCGACAAATTTTACTCGAATTAAAAAATTCTAAAAAATTCAAAAACTGCAGCAGGGCTAATTTAACTACTTTAACCACTTAAGTAGGCTTCGGTCAGTAAGAATATATCAAGTTTTTGTATTTGCAGCACCGTATAACCCCTCCACGCCACCCTAAATTTAGGTTAGTTTGGATTCTGTCGACAGATTTGACTCCAATTAAAAAATTCTAAAAAAATTCAAAAACTGCAGTAGGGATAATTTAGCTACTTTAGTCACTTAAGCAGACTCCGGGCTGTAAGAAAATATTAAGTTTTTGTATTTGCTACACCATACAACCCCTCAACGTGACCCTCAGTTTAAGTTAATTTCGATTGTGTCGACAGATTTGACTCCAATTAAAAAATTCTAAAAAATTTTAAAAATGCAGTAGAGCTCATATAACTACTTTAATTACTTAAATAGACTACGGGCAGTAAGAAAATATCAAATTTGTGTACTTGCTACACCGTACAACCCATCCACAGCACCCTCAATTTAGGTTAGTTTCCATTGTGTCGACGAATTTGACTCCAATTAAAAAATTCTAAAAAAATTAAAAAAACTGCATCAGTGCTAATTAAACTACATCGATCGCTTAACTAGACTCTGTGTTGTAAGAAAATTTAAATTTTTTTGGTACTTGCTACACCGTACAACCCCTCCACGCCACCCTAAATTTAGGTTAGTTTCGATTCTGTCGACAAATTTGACTCCAATTAAAAAAATCTAAAAAAAATCAAGAACTGCAGTATGATTAATTAACTACATCAATCACCTAGGTAATAAGACGATTTATTAATCACAGGTTTTTACTTTGATGTCCATTGTATATTATTAAATAAATCACTCTTTTACGGTTGTATAAAACAATTTCATATTAAACCATAAAAAATCAATTATTTTTGTAATTACACACAATTTTTATACAATTCATTTCGAATTGTATAAAAATGTAAATGTTTGTTCAAACGAACAAAAAAATAAAAAACGAAATACACGGACTGAATTCACGTGTGTAATATAATCCCCGCGCATATCTCCGGATGATATCTGGAAGGTCCATTTAAATGAAAAAGGAGCGTAATTGTGGGGAGCAGCGACGGTGGAAAGATGATAGCGCGCACGGATTGACGTCCAGTCGCTGATATCGAATGCTAATTTATTCATTCAGCTACCAGAAAGGGAAAAATGGTGTCAGTGTCAGAGACGTTTACGATTTATTATAAACTCCCACACAATTTGTTTTCCGTTGTTGTTCTTTTTTTTATTCATTCAGTTATTATCTTCATCTGTTGGGGACAAAGGAGGTTAGGACTTTTTTAAAAAATACGTTTTCTAGATTGAATTAAATCGTTATAAAAAAAATAAACAAACAAAATATTTATTTATATACATTTTTTACAATTATTAGATATGTATATATACAATAAAGTCAATTGTATGCAATTAGATCTTTCAGCCTCTGTAAAGTATTTGAAAATGAAAAACATTTACTGAGAAAATCATAATATTTTTTTTTAAATTAAAACTACCCCGACACCATATGGTAAAAGGGGATACTGCTTATATATATATAAGCGGTATATACAAACTACAATAAAAAGTCGAAAATAATATTAGGTGTAAATAGAAATCCCATTATTTTTTCAATTGATTTCTTTAATTATTTGTATCTCGTGTTGTATAAGTCCGATAAATTTCTACTACATTTAGTTAGAAAAAATATATATAGAAATATAATATCCATAGAAATTTTAATAAAACAAATTTTAAATTCTCTTGAAAATGGGCTAATAACCCGAAACTGGTCGAGCATTTAAAGTTATTCAATCTAATCTGTGTTTTATTGGTTGATTTTTAATTATTCATATTTATTTCATATATAGAATTATTAGATTTTCCATAAAAACAATTCTTTGTGAAAGTTTCTAATAATTTTCGACGTACGCGTATAACGCGACAGCAACACTCGTTAGGCTTAGGGTGTTCACACCGAAAACATCTTACTCTCCCCGCAGGGGCTGGCAGCGGCAATACGTAATACCTCCCCCGGGGGTAAGTAATAATACGCCTCCCCCAAATAATTCTATTTATTCATGTGTTTGCCAAGTGGTAATACCGTAATGTACTATTTGTTTGCTCTCGTCATGCTTTTAGAGAGGTCTCTTTAATGCAAAGTAATTAAGAAGCGCACGGTTTCTCGTGGCAACATAATCGAGTTATTTGGAGGGGAAGGAGAAACGAATTCGTACAACAGAAATATTAGGAATCGATAACGAAAGATGAAATTTCGAAAAAAGGCAATATTTCATTTAAAGAATTTAATTTGATAAATAATGATTCCAAAATTCGTAAATTTGAAATATTTTATGTTGATTTCATTTCATGAATGGCGATCATTGTTTATCAAAATAAATTCTTCAATTTATCAATTTGGAATATTAAGAATAAATTAGTCTACAATTTTCGAAGACCTAGAAATAGATGGCAAGTCGAAGATGATCTAAGAAAAAATGGAATAACTAATTGAAAAAAAAAAAACAAATAGAAAACAGAAAATCATGAAGAAGAATTGCAGACCTATAAATATAGGGACTAATCCACCCTAAGAAATTGATTGATAGAGCTTCTAGATGAAGCGGCCAAACTCCACAAGGAGTGTAATGCCTTGTATATATAATCTACAATTTTATTTTATTTAATTTAAATAAATAATAATTAATTATTTTTTATAGTAAAAAAATGTTCCATATTAAAATTAATTTCACCACATTAATTCATTTCCTCATCCAGCGGAAGATTAACGACTTTCGCGAGTTTTTTCTCTTTTTTTTTTTTTTTTTCTTTCATCTTTAATAATTTTTTTAAATTAGAAATTAATTGAATCTAAAAGAAACGGACGAGTTTCCATTCTTTCAAGAAAAATCCCGGACCTATCTATTTTATCACCATTTCCCGCGCGCGAAAATTAGTAAAGGAAGCGTCCCATTTGCGGCCCGCGCGAAAATTTAATTAATTAAAAACCGTCCCGAGATAATGCACTTTTTCATCATCCACCCTCTCCGCGCGATAATTTATATTCTTTCATCGCGGATAATAGAGTTCTTAACACCGACAACGATTGCTTTCTTCCTTCACAAAAGAGACGCGGATTTTTTTTATGTATATATTCGGAAAATCAGTTATGAAGGATTTAAACGAGAGGGGCTTTGGTTATTTTTTTTTGTGTGCGCGCAATTATGGGTGAGGATGAAGAGAGAAAAAATGAGGGTTTCTGAAAACCATTAAGCACTTACAGAAAACACAATTACTGCAAATTTAAAGCTGCCCCCTCCGAAAAAAAAAATCCAAATTGCAAGGGTGCAAGTTTTAAACTG
The DNA here is from genome assembly GCA_963082785.1 of Philonthus spinipes. Classification (NCBI taxonomy): domain Eukaryota; kingdom Metazoa; phylum Arthropoda; class Insecta; order Coleoptera; family Staphylinidae; genus Philonthus; species Philonthus spinipes. The sequence goes on from OY720314.1 coordinate 22,649,150, forward strand.
CCCTCAAAAAAAGAAAAAAAAAGAAATGGATTAAGTGTGGAATTCTCCCACACGCACGCACTCCTACTTACATGCACCCCCTTGTACTTATTACTATTTTTTTGTTGCCCTCTCCCTTTCCGTATAAAAATTTAATCTAAGCAAACAGTAGGCGCAATTCTCGTGCGAGCGGAAGCGTTATTAAATCGACGCGCCGGGGTTTTTATGTATTTTATCCGCACTTTGGGGGCGCGAGCCCCTCGAGTGCGACTGCTCCATTGTTCGCCGAATCTAATGAATTGCCGCCCCCCACAACCTCCTTCCTTCCCCGTTTCATTGTGTGTTACTTGTAGCACTTGAAGAGGGTGAGGAGGAAAATAGTGGAAAAAAGGGCGTAATACGTATTACACTTACAAAACTCGGACGCGGTTCGTCTCGCGATACACACGTTGAGGATGTAATGGAGCACTCTTGGAAATGTGTCCTGTTTTCAACGGCTTTTCCGCCCCGGAGTATTCAATTATAAAAGTATTACTCGTATGACATCTTAGAGCAGCAGAGTGTTTGAAAAGTAATCGTCTTAATGGTGTTGTAGACTTATCAGGAATTCTTACCATTTAATTACTTAAAATTATTATTGTATTGGAGACTTATCAAGAAATCTTTCTTCTTGATTACTTCATTCATTAATTTTTTTTTAGTTTTTTTTTATGAATACATTTTATACTCTATAGAGATAGGTAACCTTATTTTTAATTGAAGTCAACCCAAACGAAACTAACCCAAATTGAGAGTGCCGTAGAGGGGTTGTACGGTGCAGCAAGTACAAAAAATTGATATTGTCTTACTACTCGGACTATATTTAAGCAATCGATGTAGTTAAATCATCCTTGCAGTGCTTTTTGAATTTTTTGCGATTTTTGTAATCAGAATCAAATCTGTCGACCCATTCGAAACTAACCCAAATTGGGGGTGCCGAGGGAGGGTTGAACGGTGCAGCAGGTACAAACAATAGTTATTGTCTTACTACCCGGACTCTATTTAAGCGATCGATGTAGTTAAATCATCCTTGCAGTGCTTTTTGAATTTTTTGCGATTTTTTTTAATTAGATTCAAATCTATCGGCCCAATCAAAACTAACCCAAATTAAGGGTGCCGTGGAGAGGTTGTACGCTGCAGCAAATACAAAAGATATTATGTAGAGTTAGTAGCTGTTTCACTCGTTTTATTTATAATTTTTCTCTTCACTCAAGTGAACATCCAAAGTTGTTTAAAGGTTGTTCAGATATCACCTCAAAATAAGATAATATTGAGCCAAATTTAGGTGTATTGTAATAAAACGGACATAAACCGGCCTAATTTACAACGGAATCACATACAAATTCGATTTTCATTAGAATATCTGATTTTTAAAATATAAAATTAGAATTAGAAGAAAAAATCTAAATTTTCTACTCTTTACTAAGAACTGTTTTAACGAAACGGGAAACACGCGTACACATTAAGAAAATATATCAGCGGATGATAAAAATATCATACTATTAATTTTTTACTAATTTACAGCCGAACTATTAATGAAATCGACATTAAATTCAAAATAAAAATACGTTTTCAAACGCATTTCAAAAGTTTGACGCGACAGACGTCACGCAATTGCGATGTTGTCACTTCTATTTCTATAGATAATGTATTTGCTTTCTCAAAAATTAAATATGTGTATAAATAAAACAAAGACATTTTAATTTAGGTATGATTGAAAATACCATCATGATTACTTATTACTAATTAAATCTTTAAAACAACACAAAAGAAATTATTTGTTGAAACGATGTTGAGCTTGATAATAATATATCTATGATTTATTATAAATTTGGATAATGCAAACATTTCGATGCTTTTTTTATGCAGCTTAATTTAAATTTAGTTTTCATTATTATAATGTCGAAAATGTAAGAGAAAATGAAAAAAAAATGAACAAATAATTTATGTTTTATAAATACAATATCTATTATAATTCAAATGTATTAAAAAAAGAACAAAATGGACTTTTGATTATAATTATGATTAAAATTAGTAATATGAGATCTCAGTTAAAATTTTGTTATGAAAACAAATCATTAGTTATTAAAAAAAAGGTTTTAAAAATTCTGAGTCTATGGTTTATTATTTTTTTGGATTATGGAAATAATTTGATTTTTTATACGACTTAACTTAAATTAAGTTGTCATTAAACGAGGCTATTGTGTAAGGTAAAAGTTAAGTTTAACGTGTATGTTATTTTTAATAATCACAATCTAAACAGCTTTTGTAATAAATATATATTACATAGAATGTAAATTTAATTAATAACGTAAACGTTAAACTTAACATTTTCCGTAAGGAATAGCTCTGAATAACCAAAATCTATTGCAAAATTAACAATAATTTAATAATTAATCTCTATTAATATTTCTTGTCGTTTTCAGGTTTCCGACACTGAATCTGCTACATCTATTCCCCCTTCATCATCTATGAGTGTTTGTTTACAAAATATCTTCGGGAAAAATGGAAGTGGACGTTTTGCATTGTGACGACGAGGAATACGTGATAAAGAGGGCGAGGTCCGCCCTCCAGACCGACCCCCTCTCGGCGAAGGCCTGGATGCTCACGGCGAAGACGCTCTACCCCAACAACTTCGACGTCCAGGTAAACATAACCTAAAAATTATTGTGTATTTCGCATAAATTGTTGTTAATAATGCTGTTATTTGCGGGTTTTATCAGTTTTGGTATTGAATAAGTTGTTTCCTTTAAGTTTGCTTGGATTAGGTGGTTTTATTTCAGCAGGAAGTAATTTTTCTTGAGGATTAAACGAACCGACGAACTACAGGAAAATTGTATTCGGATTAATTGAAATAAATGTGTGTATTAAAGAGTTTAAATAGGCTGATAAGTAATTTATAATTTAGAGCCGAAATATAATTGTCTGGAAATGAAAACAGAAAAAATAATAATTGGGGTCTTCATTACTTTCTTACGTACTAGATTTAGCTTGCCACAAAGTTCTATGTGAATCAATGAAGTGATTCACAGAATGTTAAAGAACAGTTGTTTTCTATCAATTCTAACAATTATATGTTAACATACTCTCTGATTGGTCGTTTTGATTAGAATCGACCAATCAGGTGGACAACTACTTTTAGAAAGTCAGGTTCATCTTCTTTTTCTTAAGAAAATAAAGTAATGAATATTATTTATTCACCGGTTTTCTCATACCTACCAATGTAATGAGGTTCTACGATCCCAATTATTGTTGAGATATAGAAAAAAATGCAGACAGAAATGTGTAGAAAGTTTTTATTTATAGTAAAGTAATTTATTAATGTAATAACTTAAATACAGGTTTACAAACATCAAAATAATGTAAATGATAGGTTATGTACATAAATGAATTAGATATATATTATTTTTTATTTAATATTGAGTTTTTTGTTTTATTTATTATGAAACAGTTTGAAGCGTATAACATAGAAAAATGTGCTGGCCACGTGAAAGAAGCGGCGAAATGCTTCAGCGATCTAATCGGGAAATTCCAACAGCAGCCTGAGTTTTGGGAGGAGATAAACCGGGTTACAGCTGCTCTACGCACGGAAAACAACGAAGCCGATAAAGACAGGGTGTTTTTGTGTGAAATGTTCAAACATATTTCCTTAGGTAACATTAAATGTAAATACAATGAAAAAAATTGCAAAGCCTTTCAATTTTATTCGAATTTTCATAGATGTCCAGCATAAACTGCTGTTACTAACTGCGGACCATTGTGAAGATCCACAGGAGCATTGCAAATTGTTATTGTTGTTGTTGCAGAAGTTTCCGAGTTCAATTTCGACACATGGGGTTTGTAAAAAAAATAATTATATAATGAATAATTTATTGTTTTCTTAGAAATAAATAAAATTTTAAATAAATTAATTTTATATATTATTAATTAAAGTTGGATTCCATTTAGCCAGCCATAAAGATTTCTTCTTATTCTTGCGTATTTAATGGCCATAGCTCCACAAAGTTTTGTGTGAATCAAATGAAGAGATTTACAGAATGTGAAAGAATAGCTGTTTTCTTGTCGAAATCGTTGACGATGCCACTTGAAATTAGGCGAAAGGTGGCGCTTGCGTCATCTTTAATTTAATTTATTTATTTATTATGATTCTAACAATTATATGTTAACATATTCACTGATTGGTTGTTTTGATTAGAAATGTCCAATCACATGAAACGCGCGCAACGCCATGCAGTGCTCAAGTCGGCAACTATTTCCTTAGTTTCAAACCTTTATAAAGTTTTTTTTAGGTTAGGTTCGGGTACAAGCTATCAAATGGCGGGATTTTTAAAATGTAAAAATAGCTTTGCGCAGTGGTGATATCGTAACCGACAAGGTCTATTCTAGGTGCGATTATTGCTGGTATTGGAATGTCTTCAATAAATTTCAAGGAATTAATTTTAAAACTAGCTAAAAATTGTATACCTCTACCCATATCAGTAACGATTATGCTAAATAATGCACATATTAATTTCTATTTAAACATTTCGGTGTAAATAAACTTAAATGCTCATAACTCTACTGTAATTTTTTATTTATTTATTTATTGACGGTAAACGCCTTTTACAAAATTAAGAATACATATTGATATAATGATAATAATAACAAGTTATTCTACCATGGGCCTACTCATGTAGGCCCCTAAATGTCGTGACGGCCCTCACTGACTAATGATCCTTTCTATGGACAACTAGTTTTAGAAAGTCAGGTTCATCTTTTTTTTCTTAAGAAAATAAAGTAATGAATATTATTTATTCACCGGCAAGATCGACTGCTCGATCGATTAAAAAGTTTGAGCGATCTTTTCGATCGGTGATCGAGCCGATGGGCCACTTTTTTTTGAGTGGATTGATCATGTAGTGCGTCTCTTTTCAAGCGGATCGATCGATTTTTTTTAGAAATAAATATAATGTATAATTTTGTATGTTATTCATTGTATTTTGTGCTTTGTAAGAGCACTTAGTTCTTACGACTTTAGAAATAACAAGATGGACAGTTTAAATTAGAGCTTCTATATACAATCATCTTTATTGTGGTACTTACAAATACATATATTATACAAAATATTTGATCTAAACTTATAAATGGCTATCGACCTTAGGTCTTTCAGCCGAGCTTCTATATTTCACGACGATTGGACAAGTAATGGCAAATATTAAAAATAAGTACGCACCCTCGGTCCCGTTGTCCGGCCGCATTTCAAAGGTCATTCTGATAGGCTGCGAACCCCCGCGGCTTTTTAGAGAAAGGTCGTCTATTGGGGGTCCCACAGTAATTTTTGTTAAAATTACATGCCAAATCGGAACATATAAATTAAATTTAAAAAAAAAATGACTACTTGATCCTTGCAAGGAATGTGTTCGGGTTAGACGAAGAATTTTTGTTGTTTACAATAATTCCTGTCCTTGGACCGAAGAAATTTTAACCGTCGCTGTTAATTTATGCGTAAACACGCGTGAGATTGTCAACGTTGCCAGCTAGAGGGTATTCCAGATGTTGCCTTTCTTCCTGGAATTGCTGAGTACCTGCTTTGTGCCCGGCGCAAAATCCACCCCGAACGGCGTAGTAATCAGTTTACCCCCACTTATATATTTTGTAAATATTTTCATGTATTTTAGTCATTAAGTTTTAAAACTCTGTAGAAGAAGGTCCAATAGAAGTTATCCAGACAAGTGTAATTCGTTTTATTTCGTTGAACAAATTATTCGATGGTCGTAACAACTAGTCGCCTTACAAGTGACAAAGTCGAAAAGACAATACAAAATTAACCAGAATGATCGAGCCGCTCTATCTTTTTATCGGCTCGATTTTTCTAATCATCTCGATCGGCTCAATACTTCAACTGATCGATCATTAATTGATCGATCTTGCTCATCACTACATTCTATCTACGTTCGTCAATATATATGTTAATAATGAGTTTTGGTCATGATGCAAACCTATGCCAGGATCAATTAAAAAAAAAAAAACACCTTCGTCCTATTTAATAAAATTCACATATTGTAATTAGAAGTAAAATTTCGCGTTGACAATTATCATAAATAGATTTTTCATTAATTTAGAATTGGTTTAGCTGAATGGAATTTGACTACACAATGTTAATTAACAATGTGAACGCTGTAATACTTTTTAATATAATTAAAAGTTTTAATATTTAAACATTGGTAGTTCATATAGTATAATTCATATTTATTTTATATCAATAAATATGAATAGATTATTAAAACTCTACCAATTAAACACAGATTAGAATGAATAACTTTAAATTCTCGACTAGTTTAGGATTTAATTTTCAATTTTATTCAATTCATTTTCAATTTTTTCATTTTCAATTTTAAATTAATTTTTTAATTAATTTGTATAATATTTTCTTGTAAACAGCCCCGATTAGTCGAGACTCTATTGAGTGCGGAAAAACACAGCCTGTCGGGAAACATGCCGAATAACAATTACAGGAAGCTATTAATCTGTGATTTGTTACCGCTACTAAATTCCACTCAGGATGCAAATTTCGATTTACCTCCGAAATTGGTTTACAAGCTACTCCATAAAGCCATCGAGTATCATTTGTCTAATCTCAAAGAGAATATAGTGAAAGCAAAGGTGAGGACGGTAAAAACAAGGTTTTAATTAGTTTTTTCTTATTGCATAAAATTCGGTTTGTGCAGGATTCAAACTCCCCTGTTAAAATCGATGAATCGTGGACGAAGCTGTTCCAAGTGATAGAGTTTATCGGGAAGCAATTAGGATGGGAGCCGTATTTAACTAGTTTTGGAAATAATTGGTAATTTATTGAAAGAAAAATATTATTTTGTATTACAACTATATCGTTGTATATTCACAGTATGTGAAAACCAAAAGTATACGAAACGAAATAATGTAGGAAGACCACACGACTATTATTTTCCCCGGACCCCTATCCAAGGGAAAGTATTGTGATCGTGAAAATTTTCGAATCGCCAATTTCAACAAATATGCACGTTTCTTTATTTTAAATTCTGAGGTACATAAGCCTCCATGTACCTCAGAATTTAAAATAAAAAAAAAACGTGCATATTTGTTGAAATTAAAGATTCATGAGCCTCTATGTAACTCAGAATTTAAAATAAAAAAAAACGTGTATATTTGTTGAAATTAAAGATTCCAAAATTTTTATTGGTTATTTTCTAAAATTATATTCCTATTATACACAACTTTCAGACTTTCCTGATATGTATCCCAAATACGAGAAAATTATGGCGTGTGTGTTTTTTTTATGGAATACCCCATAAATTATTGCATTTTGGAATCTCGTGTTAAAAATTACGGTTTATTTTTTATTAAGGTCATTAGTGTCTAACCTTAAAGTTAGTTTTTGAAATTTGTTAAAATCTAACCTAATTTTCAAGAAAGTTTAGCACCTCCTCCTATTTTATTAACAAAATTTAATTGTTAAAACCTGATTTGTGTAATTTTTAGCGAAGCTATTTCAAAAACTAAATTTAAGGTTATTCACTAATAAACTTCCATAAAAATTTCACGAAGATAACCTAAATCAAGTTTTAACAATTGCATTTTGTTAATAAAATACGAGGAATTGCTAAACTTTCTTGAAAATTAGGTTAGATTTGAACAAATTTCCATTGTTAAATCTTTGAAAATCTAACTTAATTTCGAAATTTCAACTATTTGAGAACTTCACATTTAATGAAAATTAGGCAAAAGGTGGCTCTTGCGTCGTCTTTAATTTATTATTTGAGAAATATTTAAGTACAAGAAATTTTCTTTCACGTAACTATTTCTCAAATAAGGCAACATAAAATACGAGGCATTACTAAACTTCCCCAAAAATTATGTTTGTGATTTTTTTACGAACAAAATAACTGTTTAAATTTACCCACCATGAAAATTTAATTCAATCAAAAAAGCATCAGAACGAATTATAATTCAATTGCAAAATAATCGAAGCCGTTCTGTTTGCACTTTACAACAATTATTTCAGGTGCAAAGAAAGCTACTGGCAGAAACTCCTAACCTTCTGCCAATCGCAAAGCCTGAACCTCGAGGATCCGAACATGCTGAAGCAACTGATTTACTGCTTAACGTTATTCCTCGTGTACTGTCTACACCAGTACGTAGTAAGTTTGAATAGTGAGAACACGGGGGGGCTTCCGCATTCGTCTTATCTCCTAGTGGAAGCTTTCGTGGACGCAAACATGCCGAGTCCGCAACAGCATTCCGACTTAAAGTCGAAAAAGAGAAAAACCGACGTCGATGCGAACGCGCCGGTTATCACGACTGAAAAACCGAATTTGAAGAGTATTACGTCGAATTTCTTGATGGCGGTTAATTGCTGGGATTTGCTGCATTCGGCTGAACATTTGAATAGAGGTTAGTTTGCATACATTCGAGCTGAAGTGTTTTGTTTTTCTTTCTTTATTCTGTAAGGTAAATGTTAAGTATAGTATGGGAAATGTTAAGTATAACGTGTACATTAATTTTTATTCTGATAGTCTAAGCTGCTTTTGTAATAGATAAATATTAATTCATGATGATTTAATTGAAATTAAAACACTTCCTCCCTGACGATGACCAATGGTCGAAACTAGTTGAAGAAAATATAAATAAGTGAAACAAACCAAGTGTTTTAATTTCAATTAAATCATCCTGAATTAATTCAAAAATGTTTCACCACGGGTTAAGTGAGAAATTAATTAAACATATAGATAAATATTTATAGAATGTGAATTTAATTAATAACGTACATGTTACACTTAACATTTCCCATACGGAATAGCCCCGAATATACTTTTCTCGACTTCATGAAATTTAAAAATTGTGATTGCTTTAGTTGCAACATATTTAGTTTTAATATATTTCTAGAATTCATGAAGTTGAGTGGTATATTAATGTTGGAGCCGTGGCTGACGAGTTTTTTGGTCGATTACTTGATTTACAAGGGGAAAAACGAAGAGGCCTTGAAGAGACTGGACAACGACGGGAATATTCCGGTTCTGGTGAAGCACATCTTGAAAGCGTCCATTTACTACATACAGTTTAATTACTTGGTAAGTGTGATTGAATTAGTAGGGCCACAGTAGGCCGTTTGGTTGCAATAGAGGGGCTGACTGTACCGACTCATATTGAATACTAGTAGCCGGTAACTGTTTTCCAAACGAAATTTCAATTTATTTAAATACTTATTGTTGTCAAATTATTCAACGCGTCCCTAATACTCAAAAAGTGCCATACTGTGGCTGTTAGAAAAATAAAACAATGTAACCCGTGGATGTGTATAAATACAGACAGAATTTTCCAGGATAGGCGAGTACGATTATATATATAAGGATTATTATTATTTATGAAAAACCCTACACCCATATGGGTAGAAAGGGTCATTGAATATATATGTATATATATTTATGAAAAAATGTATAATCATACAAAATTAATGTTTTATTTATTTTATTGCGACATGTCGGTAATTTTTTTAAATTGTGCCATTTTGATGGTTTAAACTTTAATTTTCAAAAGTCGTGCAAAAAAGTGTATAAGTGTGCGAAGACCAGCTGAGTATTATGAAATATTTTTATTTATTGAAAATTATTTTTTGTTGTTGAAAATATTTTATACAGGCTTGTTTCGAACACATATCAGAAGCAATGAACAACCTCCCACCGGCCCCACACACAGGCAACCTCAGCACGCAACTAACAATCGGCGGAAACCAGCGCCATCTGCACTACCTACCCCTCACGCAAATCTCAATCGTCCAATACTGCGCCAAACTCCTCCTGCGCTCCATCAAAATGAACGGCCTGAAAGGCGACATGGCCATCGGCCACTGCTTCGTCCTCATGCAAGTCGACTGGCCTCAAGAAGAAGACTTACTCCCCGTGCTGATCGAGGAAATCATCCAAGCGCGCAGTTTTTATTACTACCTCTTTCAGAATTACATAGTCCAGGTTGATATTTTGGAAGAGCTGGCGTACTTGTGGAGCAATCAGGGCGGGCAGGTCAGTCTGGAGATCGTGCTGAATTTGATGACGCGGCGTATGGGGACGCGTGGAGCGGATAAGGGGATGCGGGAGGAGATCAAGCAGGCCATAAGGGGGCAGGTCAGGAGGTGCAATGAGCCAATGCACGAGTTGGTTTTTAATTTCATCACGCAGGAAAGGCATAATATAACACAATCGTTGGTTTAAATAAAAACGTAAGAATATTTGAGTAGTTGAGGCTTTTATTTGTTGAAACTACATTCTTGTTTTTTTGTTGTGTTGTGAGTTTTTGAGTGTGTGCAAGCGGCAAATATACCGGAAGCTAATATGATGGAGCAAAATCCAATCGACAGCGGCGCAATGACCCAAAAGCCAATTTGATTAAACATCTGATGAGTCACAACGTTACCCAAAATATCATTCTGAAAGCGATATTTACATTGACACATCAAAACATACGTGAATATAGTTGCGTATTCCAAGCGGGTTCCGAATTTCGCCTCTTTGGCGCTGCGATCTTAAATTGTATCTCCACTAACAACACTTATAAACGCTCCTATTCGTATCAAGGTATGAATCAATTATATTGATTTTTATATTTATTTTACCTTTTAAAGGATCAATGTAATTGATTTATATTGTTGTCAAAACAACACGGAATTTCTCATCGGCAAACTGCCCTTCCAGAGGCTCATCCAGTGTAATCGCCCAAGACTTCAACCAGAGGCGTAACTACCTTCCGTGCCCCTCCCCCCCCCCCATAAAATAAAAAAGTGTATTTTTGAGCACATTTTGGCTATTTTTGGCGGTTTTTCGGTCATAAAAAAATTATTATTAGAGATAGAACAAAACTGTCAACGGCAAAGTTGTAGCTTTTTGAAAGCTCTACAACTCTCTAATTTGAATTTTTATTCTATCTCTAACCGTTTGGAAATTATATATAAGTTTACTTAAAAGAGTTGCACCTACATGGGTAAATATGAGGTAAGGAAATTTCAATACTCGTGCCTTAAGAAAAACAAACAAATATTTGTTGTTTTGCCGGTCCAGATTGGCCTTTTGGCTTTATAGACTGGAATTAGCTATCAACCGCCTGATTCTTATTATTTTAATCAATTTTTTTGCATAAATAAATAAATAAATTAGATTACGTGAATATTTCATGAACAATTGTAAAAGGATTTTTTTAAGTTCCTTTTAAATAATTCTCTTCACCCAGATTAATACACTCTAGTTATCAAGCCTCCCCGCCGCCCATAAATCCACGGGTCCGGGGTGTGACGGGGCTCCTTCCACCCTTGTTAATCCAGACGTCCATCAGGATTAAGTCCGGGGCGAAGCCAAGTGTTCCGTCAATCGACGTCGGGAAATATTATGCTAATATCTCACACACTCGCACATCAAAACGCAATATCGGGATCTCTTGATAAAATCAATTTTATTGGCGCGGAGGGTGCATCTTTATTTCCCCTCCACCCTACGTTTTTTTTTTATTATCAGCATTTCTAATTGGATTGTGATGTGGAATACAAATAATAAAAAAAATACAAACACAGATGATAAAATTTATCACACAGCGTATCAAATACTGATAAAATATATTACAATGCGTAACAAATACTGATAAAATTTATCACTGTGCGTAATTGGATGTTTCTTTTTTCATTTCCTAATTTGCTTCTGCGGTGGGGCGGCGCGGCAAAACATAGGAGGGAAGATGGGTTATCTTTTTGTGGGAGGGTTAGTGTAGATAAAACTTTAAATGAACTATATGTTGTAATAATGGAGGATTTATAGTCGCGAACGCATTGTTTGCATTTAATTAAGGGTCTAAGGGGTGATGTTATCCGTACGCAACGAATTTACTTCAGACGAAATGAGTTATCTTTTATGTTGCCTTGTTTGCGTCCGCAAAACATTAACGTATTTTCAAATTTATATATACATAAATCTTTATTCAGAACTAATGCTAATCCATGCTAATTTTGTATGTTACGACTTTGATTTCAACATTGTTGTAAAGAGATAATTTTTATTTTTTTATTAAATATATTTTAACAATCATTAGTGAACTAGCTGTGGGGACTGTTTAATTGGAATAGGAGAAATTATAAGAATTTTATTTAATTAATGTTTTAATAACAAGGTAAAACATTTCATAACGTAATATAATATAAGTAGATTAAATCCATCGAAGTATTAATTTTTAGGTAAATATATCATTGTAAAATTAATGTTTGCTATCTTCCTTTTCAATTTTTTCTAGTATTTTCTGCTCGTCGATAACAACCTGGAATCCATTCAATCAATAATAATTAATAAGATTTTTTATATATTTTGAAAGATAGCACAAGCACCATCTATTGCCTAATTTGAATTAGCATCGTCAACAATTTGGGTCTACAAGGTAGTAGACGTTTCGTACATTAAAATAATATTTTTTTTATTTTTTTCGGGCAGAACTTGTCCTGTTTATGACCAGGAAACAAAATTCATTTAATAAAGTGTTCAACCATCATTCAACGATTCTAGATGGTTTACCTTGTAGAATCAAATTGTTCACGATTCCACTTGAAATTAGGCAAAAGATTGCGCTTTTGCTTTGTTTAAAAATCATTTAATAAAAACGAGTTGTTTAAAGATACATACATCTTTGAGGGATATAAATTTGTTATTAATCTCCTCCTTTCCTAATTTCTCCAGATACTTATTCCTTAGATACATGACGGTATCAACATGTGTTTTATGTCGAATTGCTAAATCCAGCGCCCTGCAACATGCAAAATAATTTAAATGCTGGTGGAACGTTATTGTAATGAAAACCACAATGCAGTAAATTCACCTATTCCAATTGTGTAATCTTATGTGGTTGAGTATAGCGTGGTAAACCATGCCATTATGCAGCAGAATGGACTCGGCCTGCTGTATCTGACCGCCCAATAAAGCCGCCCCGGCCAATTGTAAGGGCCTCGACAGTGCCTAAACAGTAACCGTTTCCGTTTAATAATAACGCGATTGTCCACCGGTGTTTGTACTTTACCCTAATATGCTGGATGTATAGGACTTTATCGTATTGATTGATGGCGGCGTACGCTTCCTCCGCTATTTCCAAAGTATCGCCGCCGTTCGCCGACTGCGTGGCCAAGACCGCCAGACAGGCCCACAGGGTAATCTCGTTGATGGACCGGCACAAGTTCAGGGCGTCATTCCATTTGTTGTTTTGGATGTAGCTGCGGAAATTTGAATTAATTAGAATGTCGGCGTGTTTCGGAGTTTTCGGGAGCTGACCCTAATACGTCCGAGTATTAATTATAATCATTTTATTATTACATTTAATTGCGACTCCTTTGAATTGTTGATGGCTCAGGATTTTACTTCGTTGATTTCAGTATACTTTACAGAGAGATATGTAACCATAGCAAAATATTTTAATTAATGATGTGTATTTCCATAATATTTTTGTTTATAAAATAACATACAAATTAAGTTTCTCAATTGCATCGAATTTAACGTGATTTTTTTGTTCCGAGTTGAAAATCTACAAATAATTGTGGAATCTCCAAGAATTTAATTGAACCATGTAATCACGACTTCCACAGATATTTCTGCGTTCAGCGCTCTATGATTTATAAATTTGTATATTTAGTCTAAAGTTTTTTTTAAGTTGACCAACCCCAATATACACCTTATGTTTGATGGGAAATAAAGATTTAGCTAAAAAAATGATTTTTTGAACTGAGATATAGTAAATTAAGGGGACTAATCAGAGTAGTGTATTCCATGTGGAATGCCTTGGTGAAGGTAGTTGAATGTTGTGTTGTAATTAAATAACCTGACATTATTCATATAATTGGAAAAATAGCAAAAGACTCCACTTATAAATTGGACAAAAGATGGTGCTTTGTATTAACTTTCTAATTATATGAATAAATAAACAATTGTTGCAGTGTTTCTACAATAAATAAAATATTATTGTGTTTTTATTTAATTGTGAATAAATTCGTGTTTAGTTGCATCCAATTAAAATGTTCGAAACATTTATTTTTTTATATGTTATATTTTAACAATGATATAAATTCCTTTTTAATAAGCAGCCATTACAAACTTTCCCCTAAATCCAGCTTTCGCGGCGCGTAATTGAAATATTTCATAGAGTGACAGTTTCCCCGAGCCGGACGTGATTAGGGTCCTTTTGCGTATTTTCCCCAACAAGCGGACAGGACTCATTTACCTGTGGAGCAACGTCGGGAAGGGTGACGTGGGTACGTTCAGCAGAGAGCCGTCCGCGCGTCTAATCCACACCGAATTGCCGACGAAATCGTGGATCCTGGGACTCCTGCCCAAATCGTGCGAGTCGTATTGCATCGAACACAAACGCAGCAGGTCCCTGTCGAAGCACGAGGTCGGGCAGTACCAGACGATCAGTCTGGTGTCTTGAATGGCGGCCAGCATGTTCTCGTCGGTGTTCCATTGCAGGGATTGGATTTGCCCACCTAAATTTTATGTTATATAAAATAAAAACAAAGGTTAGTTGAATTGTAGTAATATCAATGTACAACATTGAGATATAATTTAAATTAATTAAATATAAAGTGGAAAAGAAACATCTCTGATGGGATTTGAACCCTAATCCCTCGTTTTCTAGCCGAGTGCTTACCTACTACACCGCAAAGAGATGTGATATCAAATCATTCAGTGCTTAAGTGTAGAAAAGAATGTAAAAGAAACATCTCTGAGGGGATTTGAACCCATGTCTCCCGATTTCTAGTCAAGTGCTAGTGTATTGTTATCTTATTTATAATATAATGTAATTTTATATCAGCATTACTAAATAACTAAATGTCTATAACAGTATATACTGTTTGTAAACTTTCATTCAAAATGTTATGGTAAATTATAGCATGGCCTACTTGATGAGGCTCTGCGTTAACTTAATACTTTGTCAAAATAGGAGGCTGTGATTTATGAAAAAATGGTGTATTTTAATAAATCACAACCTCCTATATATCATCAATGACATTTCAAGAAATATTCAGCTATGTGCATAGTTTGCTAATCTCGATTAACTACAAAATTCCATATTAAATTCGATATATATATACGTATAAATTATTAATATAATAACCTAATTTTTGGAAAACCTTGTTGCTCGAGCGAACTTCGACGATGTACAGATCTCGGTTTTTATCCAGCAGGGCCACCCTTCTTTCAGACGACGTCCCTGCTTGATCGAGGGAGACCTGCAGGATGGGCATCGAGTGCTGAATCGTTGTGGAGTTTTCCGACATATTTCTACTCGAGCTTAAATCGACCACGTGTAATGCTAAAATAAATTAAATAAAAAGAATTTGAAAATAATTGATAAATTATTTCCTCTTTTGCTTCTGTGACATAATGACTTATGTTACTTTAATAAAATAAAATCATCGTATTTTTTAGTTACATACGTACGTTAAGTATACCTTATAAATAGTGAGTAAAGCAATCTAATTAAAGTAGGCTGTGACTTTGAAAGGAACAACGATGGAATTATTATCACAATCAACCCATTTCTGGACAAACAGAAAGAACGATCTGATAATCTAGTAGATGCCATGTGCTTGGTTAAACAGCACCCATCTTTAAGAAAATTTAACACGAAATTAAGGGAATTAAGAATCTGTGGTATTTCAACTTCTCATCCTTAATTTCGTGTTGATTTTCTTAGAGATGAGTGCTGTTTAGTCAAGCACGTGGGATCTACTAGTTTCGGATCGTTCTTTGTGTTCGTCTATCAAACCATCAATCTCCATCTGGAATTACTGGATGGTGTCGGCCACTCCAGCAATGTTTCCTTCTTCATGCTGTTTTGTTAGTTTGTACGTTAAACACGTCATGCTTAACCTCAACGAAAATGTCAATCTCAAATAAAAAAAGGGGTATATATATATATATATATGTATTTTAAAAAGCTTCTAATTCTTTTTGTTTTGAATCATTCTATCTACTTTATTTTATTGACTTATATATGAGCTTCAATATCGATAAAGAAAGAAAAGAACCTACATTAAATCTTATCAGTATACAAATCCCAATCGATTCCTACTTATAATTAGTTTTATAAAGAAGTGCCGCACAAATAAAGCCGATCCCATCAGGCGTTTTAGTTCGGGACGAGATTGCCGGAAAGGCTTTCCGATTGTAAAAATGGGCCCGGGGAACGGGCCCAGAGACCGTACAGGCACCGGCAATAAAACGGCCATCCGGGCTAATCTGGCTTATTGGCGGCGGCGGTGGCGGCGGGAAAGATCGATATAATTCACTCACTTTTCGGGTCAGCAATATCCCTAACTACCAAAGTATCCGGAGATAAGGAAACATGCTGGCTCCTCAGCGCTTCCAGCCGCATATTCGGCCATCTAGGTGAGGCGATTAATCTCCCTTGATAGTTATACAGTCCCACTGTGCTCTTTTCCACCAGCAGCATATGCCTTCATAAAAAAAGAGGAAGATAATTGTAATAATAATTAGATTTTACGCGGGGATTAAATTAAACGAGGACTTTAGAACAATGCACTTTCATGCAATTAGGTTTCCTTTTTCTCATGTTTTATATAATTTAATATAGAAATTACGTTAAAATTTATATTTGAATCATTAAATCACTTACTGCTTGCTAAATGAGGAGCAATTCTATGAAAGAGGTCAATATTTTTAATAATCAGTGAACATAAATGTTATACTTCTAAAAACGTTTATTTTCACTGATTATTAAAAATATTGGCCTCTTTGATACTATTGCTCCTCATTTGGCAAGCAGTAAGTGATTGATTTATTATAAATACGACTTCGGTCGACAGTCTTCTGTAGATCTTTTTGATTCAATAATTGGATAAAAAAAAGTTTTTTACACAGAAAGAGAGACAGCTTAATAATTTGTAAATGATTCTATGATCTAAATATTATGATGTAATTTAATTTAAGAATCAGACATAATTAGCAATGCAATGTAATACCTTTTTGATTTATAGAAAATTTGATTTTTTAAAAGCTTGTCGCCCAGCCAGAAGTTTCCAATTACAGCGATTCAACAGAGAGTTATGAATCTGTCTGCTGAATTGCTGTAATTTCAGAATAACTACACAAACGTAATTAGCTATGTCTAATTAACAATATAAAACTATTTGTTTGTAATGCCCTTTCGTTTTTTCAAAAATGTGATTTTTTTAATCGTGCCATCAATATTCAATATTTTGAATGGTGATGAATGACTAAAGTAATATCATCCAAGATTTATTATGAACACAATTACTTTTCGCATTGTATAAGAAGTATAACACTTCCATCTTTCAAATCGAAAATAGTTGGAGTGTTCCAATTAGTGGAGTTGTAGATGTAGCACTGCCTGGGTGTGGTGAGGACCAAGTGGGTGTACCGCAAAGATAACTGAATCACCCGTTCGGGGACGTCTAAATATTCGGTGGAGTCATTGCTGACGTCGTAAACGGTGACGCTTTTACGTTCGGTTACCGTCGCCGTATAATTTGAATATTCCACTGATCTCTCGACGACGTGCGCGAAGATTACTTTTCCGTTCGCACACGCCCCGGCCAACTGAGTCCCATCCGAAGACCAGGCGAGTTTGTATATTGTTCCTGTTATGGGCTTCTCTAATGATCTCGACCACTGAAAATAAATAAATAAAAATTAGAGGGCAGAAAGACCTCCGGTCGATAGCCCATGACAGACTACTAACCCATCAATATGTATTGTAAATATAAATATTTGTAAAGAATTGTAATTCTGCTGTCTGAATAAAGATGTTTGTATAAAAATTAGTAATTAAGTAAGTTAAATTTGTAAGATATGATTGAGAACTTTTATTTTCTTTAGTGAATTGATTTTTTTTTCTTTTAGCTAGCCAGTAAGGATTTTAAAAGCTCTCTTTCGCTTGTAAATCTAATATTAGACTATAAGAATCATAATTACACAACACTTGGAATTAATCGGTATTTGATAAAAAGAAAACAAGAAGCGCCACTTTTGTCTAATGTAGAAGAGATATTCGCGCTATTTATCAAATTTATGAATGTAAGAATGTTTTTAACTCCCTTTATCGAGCATGAAATTACATAATGGAAATGCATACCCCGGAATAATCACACAAACGCAGGGTGTTATAGGATCCCACCGCGAACAGATCTCCATTTGGCGACCAAGCAATTGCCGAAATTGGATGGTCGTGTAAACTACTGGAAAACAAAGGCCTGCCCTGATTATCCCAAACGCGGTACTTGCAGTCCTCTCCACCGGAAACGATAATTTCGGAAGATGCACTCCACGCCAGGCATAAAATCAACCCATCATGCGCTTTCCACTAAAATAAGACAAAAAAAACACACAAATAATATAATGGAGCGGTCATAAATTCCACCTTCTCTACACTTATACACGATACTTCTACTTAATGTAATATTATTGCATCCCATCAACTCATCTGATTTCTCACATTTTTGTCTAAGGCAACATTAGGTTTTTCAATTTCACAACTAGTCAAAGTACCTTCCAAACCTTTTACTGATCACTTGCAGTTTCCTAATCAATTTAACCAACACTACAGCAGGATTCTCATATTTTATGTGTAATAACAAAATCATATAATCTAAATAATTCTGTTACTTGTGTGGAATAAGTGGAATAAAAATATATTATTTTCTTTGATAATAATACAATGGATCAGGTGCTAAATTAACGTAAAGTTTTGTTTTTACCTTTGTCGGTTTCGTATTCGGCGCTAGATGTTTAATCACCAATAACTTCCCCTGTGTGTACACAATGGACTGGCTATCGGGAGACCAATTCGCCCCATACACGGAATTATCACTGGAGACCACCGTCGACCTGAGCATACCGCCCCGGGACCACACCTTAATAAAACCGTCCTCCCCCGCTATTAAACAAGAACGGGGAACCGGATTCAAACAAGAGCACACATTACATTTTCCAATTAAACACTGAATAAATCATAGCCCGCAGTCTCTGCAATTACCGATATCCCGATTTAATGCCGGACAACACAATCAATGCGCATCCATTATCGGTATTAAGCGCGTGTCAAACCCGAAAATGCACGCTGGTTTTAATTATGAATTTGTAATAATTGTATGAATTCCGTATATTATACTCGATTAAAAGTGATCCGTGTTAATTGGAAGCTATGCAGAAAGTGTGAATTATGATTCATTCCAAGTGGATTAATTTCTATATTATTCAATACATGCTAGTTACAAGGGTTTAGCGAGAATTAACCAGGATTTTTTTTAAACGGAAGAAAGTAGGAAGGAGGTGGGTGGAACTGCATCCCTTTGTTCACCCCTTGGCCACTCCCGTGACATTCTAAACTGATTGAGTTTTTCAATACGGCGAGCTTATTTGTCATAATAAATTTTGCTAATTAGCGAAATTTATAATTGCAATTCATTTTGCGCCACCTCAAAAGAATGTCCGTGAATGGAAGTGCAATTTGCAATGAATGTGAGATGTGGACGTAATGGTAAACATCGCTTTGAGTTCGTGCATTAAAAACGACTTCCCATTTTTTCGTTCCATTCAAAAAATAATACTGCTTTGATAAACAGTTTCCGTAGAAATAATTAGAAAAAAGTCAATCTTGCTTTTATTATTTTCAAAATTTGAAATTTAATATCATCGCCCATTTTCATGCTAATTTCCAATGGCATGGGGAGTCATGCGCTAAGAAATCCAAAACTCATTTCTAAAAATTTTAGCACATGACACGAACAGAGACCAAATGGTATGTGATAAAAGTAAAGAATCTTAGCACATGACACAATCAGAGACCAAATAGTATGTAATAAAAGTAAAGAACCGAGGGTATAAGCTATGGTTAATATAGAGGTAAATTAGTTTTTATTTTTATGGAAACGATTTAGTTTTAATATAAATTAAATCTCCGCTTTTAAGCGTCGTTTCCATAAAAAATAAAAACTCTCTTTTCTATTTACCTCAATATTAATTTAATTATATTTAATAACAAACCAAAAAAAAAAAAAACATAATACAATATCATAATACAAGCACTACAACATCTGTAGCCATGGTATAATTAGTGCTTTAATTACATCCATTATACAGTTTGCGTTGCGGGGTTGGGCGAAGGGGGTTGGGGTAGCGGGGTTTATTTCAAAATAGCGCACGTGTCACTCATACTGTAATTAGCACGAAAGGCGGTTTCTCCAAGTGGAAATCTCAAACTTAATTGTAACAGCCTCTTCAGCTCCCCCACCCACCCAACTCATCCTCCACGGCGACGTTTACAACGCCATAAATATTACTGTACTCAGTCCTTCCCTCCTCTGAAACATCTCTCAGCGAGACACCGCAAAAATTATTAAATTCCATTTAAAATAAAGCCCGCGCGTCTGTGTTTGTGTTTGTTGCGAATGCATGTATGTGCGTGCGTGTGTGAAATTAAGAAAATACAACAGGTCGGGGTGGTTGTTACGTTGCCTTGGAAGTATTGCTGTTGTTTGGTGGAATGCGCGGGCTTTTAGCGTGATTATTTCGAAATTACGTATTTCGGAGCTTTGATGTAATTCGTGCTTGATGCGAAATGTTCGGGGCTTTTAAATAATAATTACCTACATTATTAACACAGCTTGTTGTTTTCAATATTTTATGTTGTAATTTTGATAATACGTGAAGAACTGCTTCTGACAGTTTATGGTTTCAAAAAAAACTTCACTATTTGTAAATTTAACGTTCAATCAATTAAAATCTCTACAAAAACGTCTATAAAATGTTTATTCGCCTCTATAATGGCATTTAACTTACTGCCAAACATTTGTGCGCCTCTACATTAGCGTCCGACTGACTGTCAGATATTTGTATGCTACTATAACAGCGTCTGATCGATTATCAGACGTTTGTGCGACTCTACAATAGCGTCTCACTGATTGTCAAACGTTTGTGTGACTCTATAATAGCGTTTAACTGACTGTCACACATTTTTGCGCTTCTGAAATAGCGTCCAACTGACCGTCAGACATTTGTGCGCTACTATAATAGCGTCTGATTTACTATCGGGCGTTTATTCGGTTCTACAATAGCGATTGACCGACTGCCAGACATTTTTGTGCCCCCTTTGTAGCGTCCAATTAACATTCAGACGTTCGTGCGTCTCTACAATAGCGTCTGTCTGATTATCAGACATTTCTGCGCCTCTATAATAACGTCTGTCTGACTGCCAGACATTTGTGCGTTACTATAATAGCGTCTGATTGACTATTAGACGTTTATGCGGCTCTACAATAGCGTTCGACTGAGTGTCAGATTTGTGTGTGCTACTATAACAGCGTCTCATTCACTATCAGACGATTGTGCGACTCTACAATCGCGTATCACTGATTGTCAGACATTTGTGCGCTTCTATAATAGCGTCTAACAGACTGTCGGACGTTTGTGTGCCTCTATAATAGCGTCTTAGTGATCGTCAGACGTATGTGCGCCTATATAATAGAGCCTGACTAGTTGTCAGACGTTTGTGCGCCTCTATAATAGCGTCCAACTGACTGTCAGACGTTTGGACGGCTCTATAATAGCGTCCAACTGACTGTCAGATATGCGTATGACTCTACAATAGCGTCTGTCTGATTATCAGATATTTGTGCGCCTCTAAAATATTATCTGTCTGACTGTAGGACGTATGCCCTCCTCTATAATAGCATCAGACGCTTGTGCGCCTATATTATAACGTGTGATTAATTGTTAGACGTTTGTGCACCTCTATAATAGCGTCCAACTGACTCTCAGACATTTTTGCGCTACTGTAATAGCGTCTGATTGACTATCGCCCGTTTAAGCGCCTCTATAATAGCGTTTGACTGACTGTCAGACATTTGTGTGGCTTTACAATAGCGTCCAACTGACTGTTAGACATTTATGCTCTACTATAATAGCATCTGACTGACTGTCAGATGCTTGTGCGTCTATATAATAGCGTCTAACTAGTTATCAGACGTTTGTGCGCCTCTATAATGGCTTTTGAATGACTGCCAGACATTTGTGCGCCTCTATAATGCTGTCCGACTGTACAAAATTTGTACGCCTCTACAATAGCGTCCGACTGACTGTCAGACACTTGTGCGCTCCTATAATAGTGTGAAACTGATCGTCTGACGTTTGTGCTTCTCAATAATAGCGTCTTACTGATTGTGAGACGTCGTTTATGCGCCTCTATAATAACGATAGACTGACAGTTCGACTTTATTAAACAGTGTGAATTTTATTTCATTTGAGAAACAGTATTTATAATTGTCAATAGACGAATTTAAATCAATGACAAAACTTGTTATTGAATTGAATAATCCAAAGAAATTAAAATTCTCATTTATAATATAAATAATCTCAGAATATATTGAGTTCACGATTAAAGAAGAAACATATTTACAGAGAAAAAAATATATAATCACGTCATTTTTTTTGCTTATGGATGTCAATGTATCAAAAATTGAGTTAACAAACTTATAAAAGCTTCTGTATAAGCGATTTAAACCGCAACAATCAGCAGATCGGTATTTAACAACCCTCCCCTCGCTGAAAACGAAGTGTATTAATATTGACAGAGCGCACACACACATTTCGCGCGCTCGAACGGGGCGAATTGAAAAAAAAAACGAAACAAATAAACCACCCCCCGAGCGGAAGTAATACCTGTTAACAAGCTGGCGCCGTCATTACTCCACTGGCCCACTAAAATAGCACCCTTGTGCGCCTCGACAGTCCTTTCAATCCTTCCGCTCCTGTTCATCACGTGGAACTTCCCGTCCGCGGAGGTGACCAGGATCAAGTCCCCGTGCTTGCCCAGGGTGCCGCTGACCCTCGGCAAGAACTGCATGTCCGTGGGTAGGAGCTCGTTGTTGAACTGCGCGATTTTCGTCGGTTCGTTGTTCGAGACGCTCCATGATAATAATTGATTGTCGTCTCTTGAGGGCGATTCAAAAATTAGAAATTTACGAACGGTTGTTAATAATTACACACACGAGGTGTTGAAAGTCATGAAATATTAAATTTAACGTATACTTCATTATTTAATGTATATATAAAGGGTACTGCATCACAGCTCCCGTCTTCGATAGCTCATTTACTAATTAAGTTAAGACTTTAAAATTTTGGAAACTTTACTTGGGTCTTAGGACGTACTTCAGGAAAATATTTTTGATTATACAGGGTTTCCCAAAAAATGTTACGGCATGATGATATATATTTTTTTTTTTAATTGCTTAATATAAATTTTATTCAATTTTGGAATTAATATCAACTCACCCCGAGGAGTACACCTCCTCCGTGCTGCTCCAGCCGACGCAGGTCACCGATGATTTATGGACCGCATCTTTCGCCAGCGTTATTTTCAATCGCATATTTCACAAGTTTTTCAATAAAAACACGCCAGTTTCAACGACAGCGGTTTGTCGACGCCGACATGAATTGTTTGTTTGTTTTGATCGTACGTTGCCATTGGAAATTGACTTGCGCGGTAATAAAAGCTTGTAATTAAAACTCTTGCATTGCTACTCTTATTCCACACAAGAACTCGAAATAGATGATTCATGATTGTAGTTGTGAGCGAGTTACGTGAAGATGATTTGATTAAATAAAATACTGTAAACTTTTCTTTACTGGATGTTTATTTGTGCCAAATGTAAATTTCGATTATCAATGGATATACAATTGGGTGGTGAAGAAAAATTTACACATTCATGAGTACTTGATGGTGATAAAAAAAAAGTTTGAGCAAAAGCTTTATCATCCAACCCCCAAAATTCACGATTGTTTTTTTGTAACATTATATACTCTCTGAGCGTCATGTTTGCTTGTTAATGATTACTCAATGGTAAGTTCACGTACAGAATAGCCCCGAATATCAGCTGCCTTAAATGGCAATGTTTAAAAATAATAAAAAATATTAATATTAAATAAAAATAAAGGAAAACAGAATTTTATTTTATTTTTTTTTAGGTTATAGGAATTTTATTCTTTTATACAAACTATTTTTTTTTTTATTCTTAAATATCATGAACAAAACCTTGCTAAATATTTGCAGCAAATAAAATCGATTCTAAGAAGCGCCCAATGACTTTTGACACTGAAAATTTCCATATGTTGCTGTATGTGTCAACAAAAAAAAGTTTAAACAAATCTATTGCATGTGTTTATTGTTTAAAATTATAAAAAAGTCATTGTTAAACATTTGTGGCCAATAAAATCGTTTCTAAACAACTCCCAACAATGACTTGACACTTCGAAAATTTCCATTTTTCACTATATGACCATTTGTGTCTTTGCAGATGGTTCTATAAAAGCAACAACAAATTATAAGGAGTGGATTTTTGCAGGGGCATGAAATTGTGCTTATTTTTCCACAGTATTTGTACGGATTATAATGATTCAAAGGATGTATTTTAAGTAAAACAAAAGTAAATGCTTTTATTCAATTAAATAATAAATTACATGGTAAATTCAGCATATATAATCCTTTAAATAATAAAAATAAATTACACCTCATTCCAGAGACTCTTTAGCAATTTTTAAATAATCCTCATACTGTCCTTTTCTTAAAGGATCCAACTCTGCGAGCTTCTTGTAACAGTCGATCCTATTTTTAATATGCTCCTTATCCGCTAGAGATAAACTCCCGGAAAGCCAACACTTTGCCATATAGATCCCTAAAAAAAGAATGAAATAAATAATTAAATAAATCACAAATACAAACATTTTTATATCAGATATTTTTTTCTCATTAATCAATTGGTACAACATTTTTTAAAAATATTAGTTTGTAAATTAAATTCAATTTAATTTACAAACTAATATTTTTAATTCAGCTAAGATCAAAATGTAGTTTTTTTTGTTCTTTGTATTGTTAACTTACATTTACATTCTGGTTCCAATTCTAACAACTTGTCGAAATCCTCCAACAACTCGTTCCTATGCTTGTCAGTCACGGATGGGTTGCTCAAAACCCACCTCAAGTAGAACCAAGCACTGCTGTCGGCAGGATCGGTAAACACGGCGTTCTTCACCAGCTCAATTTCAGAATCTATGGTGTTTTCGTCCAGCTTCCGCAACGTGCTTCTGTAGTGCCACGAGGAGTAGTTAGAAAAGTTCAGGTTAATCCTCTCCGTCGAGAAGTCCATTTCTTTGTCGACGTTGATGCCGATTTTGCTTAGGATTAATCGACGGTAATCCCAACAATGGACTGAAAAAAAAAAGGGGAAGAATAATTCATGTTAATTTAGTTTGTTTATTATGGTAGTGGCAGATGGCTGACACCAAAAAAAATATATATTATTTGTAGTAGCTAATGGTAATAAATAATTCTGTTGAAAGTATTATTTGTTGGAACTTAATTCAAATTTAACACTTAAAATTTAACAGGCGGGTATGAAACTATATCTCTGGTTGATAGCCATTTAGAAAATTAATAAATAATTTAATTAGGAAATTGGAAGAAAAATGTAAACTTCCTAATAAAAATATTATACCAGTATAACATTAACTGACTTTTGCAAATAATCCCATGCGACTAGATACAACACATTCAATATTTTCAAAAGGACGGCACCCTGCCTCATTACGGACTACAAGTTCGTGCTTTCTTAAACGACGAGTTTAGCGAGTGAATAGGGAGAAGAGGCAGAATTGAGTGGCCTGTGCGGTCACCAAGTTTTTCTATTCCGTCATTATTTGTTCTTATTTATATGTTATTCGGTTAATAGACTTTTGCCGCAGCCAGTATTTAATAATTCAAAATAATTAAAGATCTGTTCGGTTTCATTAAATAAATCTTACAATTCCTATCATCCATTGTTAAATATTTGGTGCATAAATTGAACTCTTTATCCCAATTGGGTTTGGGGTGGTGTTCCAAAATCCAGAACCGGTGGTGCCAAGAGCCGTACGATTTGGGGTTCGCTAAAAGGCATTGTTCCGTGAGGCCGATTTCGTTCTCCATGAACTTGATCAACTTTTCCTCGGCACCCTCCTCATTTAATTGACTAAAAAAAATAATCATCTTTATTTAAAAGTGATGTAAATGGTTGTTCAAGTTGTCGCAAGTTAAAACTGTTTTCGTTAACAAACGATTATTAAAAAAAGGTGAAAACGTGAATGATTGAATTTTTGATAATCATTATTTTTATTCATTTGAAATTCCACCTTTGTTTGATTTCCTGTAAGGCGACTTCCTTCCTGTAGTTCCACAGGGTGTAAATGTCGGGATTGGCGACTAGGATTTGCGAGCATATCGCGAAACTGGCAGTGTTGTAAGGCTCCTCTTTCCTGGTGGCCAGGATCTGTTTCATCCCGTGCCTGTAGGCTAGCAGTTTCTTCTGCTGTTCCTTTTGCTTAATCAGCTTCTGCTCTTCGGTCGTGCGTACTTTCAAACGTCCATGCTAAGAAAGAAGGCGATTGAATTTCTGGTATGGAGATGAAATAAAAATATAAACCTAATCGAATGTTGAGACTTTTCTTTAATATAAAATCTCAACATTTTATACACTATAATTAATTAAATTAAGCATACATTTAATTAAATTATAAAATCAATACATTTTAGGTTATGAAAGCTTTTCCTTTTATTTATAATGTTTAGAAAACCGGCTGATTTATAAGGAACTAACCTTAACTTAAGAAATTTTTACTCACCATTTTCGATTAATTAAAGTAATTAATGAATGTTAACAATAAATAAAACGAACTTTTCTTAAAAATCACTCTGGAATGTTGTGTAAACGTCACCTTTGTTCCAAACCAAAATTTACAGGTTGATAAAAATTAAATTAGTGTAAAGAATACTGTAATTTTGCTGAATGTACAGAATTCTATAATTTCGCTTAATGTCTAGAAAACTGTATTTTCACTATAGTCATAGAAAACTGTAAATCTGCTAATGTCATGGAAAACTGTAAATTCGCTAATGTTATAGAAAACTGTAAATTCGCTAATGTCATAGAAAACTGTAAATTAGCTAATGTCATAGAATACTGTAAATTCGCTAATGTCACAGAAATCTATAATTTCGCTAAGCTCAAAGAAAACTATAAATTCACTAATGTTATAGGAAACTGTAAATCCAAGGTACGTAGAATTAATAAGGTGAATTACTTCGCGATCTCACAATATTAAATGGAAATATAAATAAAACAGATTTTTAAATTATTTAATGTTTACAAATTCTTTTTATTTAATTTATTTCAAGTAACTGCGACGAAGTGAATAATAATCTTCTGTATTGTTAAATTGGAACAGTTGAAGTTGGGAAAATAAATAAAATATTGTTTTTAAATTAATGAATTAAAATTATAAGAAATTATGAATTTTTAAAAATCAATGAGTAAAATACGTTAATATGAAAATTTATATTTATTATTATGATATGAATTATCAATGTTGAAATATTAAAATAAAAATGTTGATTTCTAGAGAAAAAGTATCTTTATTCCATTTTAATTAATTTTCTTGTTACAACTGCATCCACACTAGTAAAACTTTCTGCTTTAATCATCTCTTTATACTAGTCTTTTATTTTATTAAACGAAACATAGCGTCTTACAAATACAGCCCCGCCGAGTGCACGATATCCATCCAAATGAACGCACCATCATAATGTATATACAGAAATTTACCAATTCAATCTCAACACTTAAATACGAACCGGTGAAATTAAACAAACGAAATGCTTCAGTTCTAGTTCTCGAGAAACGAAACGAAGTCGGTGAGTTTGTAAAGCTGGTCCTCGCTGGAGATGTGCCCGCTGGGCTCGGGGCTGGGCCGCACCGGGTGCACGATCTGGGTGTCCGCCTCGACGTGCCAGCCCTTCTCGATGCAGGCGGCGCCCGCCACCTCTGCGGTCAGTCCTGTCATCTGGGCGATTGTGTCTAGTGTGATGGACGAGTAGGCGTGCGAGATTAGGTCCACTGCTCTGAGACGAACTTTTTCTGAAATATTTATTATTTTTTCAATCAGAACAAAATTATTCAATTACAACTTCCTTTTATATCATTCAATATTATGATTTTAATATACAAGAATCTTCACTACTCCCATCTGACAATTAGAAAAAAAGAAAAATTAACTTAGAAGCCAGGTACGTTTTTTTGAAGTTACGCACCTTGAACGTGTTTCATAATTTCAACAACCGTCTCCGACCAATTAACAGCGTTGAGTGCTTTGTAAATCAACGGAAACTCCCTCTTCCACATGTGCTGGCCCACCGTCCAAATCTGCCCCAATTCCGGCGTGGACGATTTAACTGTGGCTGGAATACGCTTCCACAAATACTTCGCATTGCATCTACCGAAACAAAAAGTAAATCAAAATCAAACCCGTAAGAAAAACTCCAAGAAAACGCCAATCATAATTAATCCTGCAAAACCCTACTATTATAAAGAGCCCATAAAAATGAAACCAGCAAAACTTCACATTAAAAATAATCCCGCAAAACCCAACTATAATAAAGAGCCTGTCAAAATCAAACCCGCTCTAACAAAAATAACATCAAAATCAAAACCCCACTCCAATAAAGAGCCCGTTAAAATCAAACCCAATCAAAATCCCACTTCGACGACCCAAACACTTACAAATCATTCTGGTAGAGGTATATGGCTAGTAATTGTTCGTACACTTGCGGCGTCGCCACTCCGTTCGGGGACTGGAAATTCACACAAAATTAAAAACCAACGAAATAAAATAAACCGCAAGGAATTGCGAACTGTGTGCACATAACCTACAAATCAATTATGTGCAAATCGTTTGCTTACTTCCAGTTCCTGCCTTTCGAGTTCCTCGGCTAATTTGTCTATGTCTTCTAGTACCATTTCGATTTGCTTATTAAAATTCACAGTCTTAATTAGTCTATTTATTACAGCTATGTACAAAATAAAAGAGGCTTTTCCTCCTCAAATGATGACAACCGACATTTTTTTCAGATGCAAACCGGCTGACCAGTGGGATCCGTCCAAACTAGCGCCACGACATCGAAACGGCAGAAACACGAATTAATAGAAGAAAATTGTATAGAGTTGCAAGTGGACAGCTACAAATGTAGCCAACACAAATTTCTCTTAGACAGACGGGTACATTCGGTTGCATATATCAAAATTGAAAAATTATTCTTGATTTATTTGTTATAAATGATGATCATATTATTTATATAAAATATATATACGTATTTACTAGCTTTTTTTTTAATTAATTAAGAAAATCAATAATTGTTTTTTCAATTTAAAAAGAGCTATAAATAAATATGATTAAAAATGGACTAATAATCCGAAACTAGTCGAGAATTTAAAGTTATTCAATTTAATCTGTGTTTTATTTATTTTATTAGTAGATTTCTATTCGCATCGCATGTTTAAATATTAATTTTATTAAATTTGATAGAATTTAGATTTTCAGGATTTAAAAACGGTCTTTTTAGGATTGAATGTAATTTCTCCAAAAGCAGATTAGTATTTAGCATGTGGTAAACTCCTGCGAAATTAATTTTTAGCCATGAATTGTTAAAAATAAACATATTTGAAAAAATAGCTTTCCTATTAAAAATATTTTTATTTTAATTGAAATAAGCTGAAAATTAATTTCCCAGCAGAGATTTTTATACTGAACCATAATCTCCAATCAGTTTCCAAATTTTCAGACGGGAAACATTTATTTTCGGATTTTGAAAATTAGCGACTGAATTTCCTTTCGATTTTCAGGTGTGAAAATGGGACTTCTCCTGAAGGAATGGATTTTTTTCCAAAAATCATAATAGTATTCAGCATGTGGCATACTACTGGGAAATTCAATTTCAACTTAAAATTGTTAAAAATTAAACATTTTCGAAAAAAAAAAAACAACTTTCTTATGGAAATTTAATAAGATTATCATTTTCACTCTAACGGGCTAACAATGAATTTCCCAGTAGATATTTTCAAGCTGAACAATAATCTGTACAGCCTCTCATGGCGCTCTAGAGCAAAAGTCATACAGGACATCATCGATTTGCAGAAACACTGGATCGGGGAGTGCGACGGGATGTATCCAGATGTCACCAGCTAACAAACAAATTGGGAAAGTCTGTCGTTCTGGATTCATTATTTGGACTACGTAGAGGATGCTGCTTCGCCGGAACTGAAGAGGCTAGAGGTGTTCCATGTTACCAACTAAGAAAATGGGAGAGTCTGACGTTCCTGATGGATTATTTGGACTACGTAGAGTATGTTGCTTCGCTGGAACTGCAGAGACTACAAAAGTTGGAACAGGGAAGGGGAATTGGTTGACAGGAAGACGAAGAAACTGAAAGTTTAGTGGTGATTCAAAAAAAAAAGAATGTTAATTATTAAATAGATATTTTAAATAAAATTTATTTGTTTTGCAACTTTTATTTTATTATTATTTTTCCTTAATACATCTTTTCCTTTTCCAAAAAAAAAATACTGGTAAATAATCAAATAAAATAATCAAAATTTAAAAACTCATTCATTTAGCCAATAATTTTCAATTTCAAACAACATACGAATTAAAGTTCAGATGAAATGCTGAATAAATGGTGCCTGCGTCGAGTTTTCAGCTTATAAAAATCCTTTCAATTGGAACTTCAATGAAGTGATTTCAAAATCATACTCAACATCACTGAAACTACGTTTTTACCAATTTTCAGCTCGATACACGACAAAAAGTTTAATAGTAAGATGTTAAAAATTGAAAAAAGTTTATTTATGGATAAAATGATCTGAAACTTTGTGTAGAGATAGTCTAAATAACGCAGATTAAGAATCCGTCAACAGATTGTTTGAATTCCGTCTAGAAATATTTTTTTTTAATTTTTGAAGTTTCGGCCAAAATCTGAAAAAGTTCAAAGGGGTACCCCTTTGAAAATTTTCAATTTTCCTCATTTTTTGTAAAAAGTTTATTTATGGATGAAATGAGCTGAAACTTTCCTTAACTATAGTTTAAATAACGCAGATTAAGAATCCGTCAACAGATTGTTTGAATTCCGCCTAGAAATATTTTTTTTTAATTTTTGAAGTTTCGGCCAAAATCTGAAAAAGTTCAAAGGGGTACCCCTTTGAAAATTTTCAATTTTCCTCATTTTTTGTAAAAAGTTTATCAATGGATAAAATGAGCTGAAACTTTCCTTAAATATAGTCTAAATAACGCAGATTAAGAATCCGTCAACAGATTGTTTGAATTCCGCCTAGAAATATTTTTTTTTAATTTTTGAAGTTTCGGCCAAAATCTGAAAAAGTTCAAAGGGGTACCCCTTTGAAAATTTTCAATTTTCCTCATTTTTTGTAAAAAGTATATTTATGGATAAAAAAATTTTCAATTTTCCTCATTTTTTGTAAAAAGTTTATTTATGGATAAAATGAGCTGAAACTTTCCTTAAATATAGTTTAAATAACGCAGATTAAGAATCCGTCAACAGATTGTTTGAATTCCGCCTAGAAATATTTTTTTTTAATTTTTGAAGTTTCGGCCAAAAACTGAAAAAGTTCAAAGGGGTACCCCTTTGAAAATTTTCAATTTTCCTCATTTTTTGTAAAAAGTTTATTTATGGATAAAATGAGCTGAAACTTTCCTTAAATATAGTTTAAATAACGCAGATTAAGAATCCGTCAACAGATTGTTTGAATTCCGTCTAGAAATATTTTTTTTTAATTTTTGAAGTTTCGGCCAAAATCTGAAAAAGTTCAAAGGGGCACCCCTTTGAAAATTTTCAATTTTCCTCATATTTTGTAAAAAGTTTATTTATGGATAAAATGAGCTGAAACTTTCCTTAAATATAGTTTAAATAATGCATAATAAGAATCCGTCAACAGATTGTTTGAATTCCGCCTAGAAATATTTTTTTTTAATTTTTGAAGTTTCGGCCAAAATCTGAAAAAGTTCAAAGGGGTACCCCTTTGAAAATTTTCAATTTTCCTCATTTTTTGTAAAAAGTTTATCAATGGATAAAATGAGCTGAAACTTTCCTTAAATATAGTTTAAATAATGCAGAATAAGAATCCGTCAACAGATTGTTTGAATTCCGCCTAGAAATATTTTTTTTTAATTTTTGAAGTTTCGGCCAAAATCTGAAAAAGTTCAAAGGGGTACCCCTTTGAAAATTTTCAATTTTCCTCATTTTTTGTAAAAAGTTTATTAATGGATAAAATGAGCTGAAACTTTCCTTAAATATAGTTTAAATAATGCAGAATAAGAATCCGTCAACAGATTGTTTGAATTCCGCCTAGAAATATTTTTTTTTAATTTTTGAAGTTTCGGCCAAAATCTGAAAAAGTTCAAAGGGGTACCCCTTTGAAAATTTTCAATTTTCCTCATTTTTTGTAAAAAGTTTATCAATGGATAAAATGAGCTGAAACTTTCCTTAAATATAGTTTAAATAATGCAGAATAAGAATCCGTCAACAGATTGTTTGAATTCTGTCTAGAAATATTTTTTTTTAATTTTTGAAGTTTCGGCCAAAATCTGAAAAAGTTCAAAGGGGTACCCCTTTGAAAATTTTCAATTTTCCTCATTTTTTGTAAAAAGTTTATCAATGGATAAAATGAGCTGAAACTTTCCTTAAATATAGTTTAAATAATGCAGAATAAGAATCCGTCAACAGATTGTTTGAATTCCGCCTAGAAATTTTTTTTTTTAATTTTTGAAGTTTCGGCCAAAATCTGAAAAAGTTCAAAGGGGCACCCCTTTGAAAATTTTCAATTTTCCTCATTTTCTGTAAAAAGTTTATTTATGGATAAAATGAGCTGAAACTTTCCTTAAATATAGTTTAAATAATGCAGAATAAGAATCCGTCAACAGATTGTTTGAATTCCGCCTAGAAATATTTTTTTTTAATTTTTGAAGTTTCGGCCAAAATCTGAAAAAGTTCAAAGGGGCACCCCTTTGAAAATTTTCAATTTTCCTCATTTTCTGTAAAAAGTTTATTTATGGATAAAATGAGCTGAAACTTTCCTTAAATATAGTTTAAATAATGCAGAATAAGAATCCGTCAACAGATTGTTTGAATTCCGCCTAGAAATATTTTTTTTTAATTTTTGAAGTTTCGGCCAAAATCTGAAAAAGTTCAAAGGGGTACCCCTTTGAAAATTTTCAATTTTCCTCATTTTTTGTAAAAAGTTTATTTATGGATAAAATGAGCTGAAACTTTGTGTAGAGATAGTTTAAATACCGCAGATTAAGAATCCGTCAACAGATTGTTTGAATTCCGCCTAGAAATATTTTTTTTTAATTTCTGAAGTTTTGGCCAAAATCTGAAAAAGTTCAAAGGGGTACCCCTTTGAAAATTTTCAATTTTCCTCATTTTTTGTAAAAAGTTTATTTATGGATGAAATGAGCTGAAACTTTCCTTAAATATAGTTTAAATAACGCAGATTAAGAATCCGTCAACAGATTGTTTGAATTCCGCCTAGAAATATTTTTTTTTAATTTCTGAAGTTTTGGCCAAAATCTGAAAAAGTTCAAAGGGGTACCCCTTTGAAAATTTTCAATTTTCCTCATTTTTTGTAAAAAGTTTATTTATGGATAAAATGAGCTGAAACTTTGTGTAGAGATAGTTTAAATAACGCAGATTAGGAATCCGTCAACAGATTGTTTGAATTCCGTCTAGAAATATTTTTTTTTAATTTTTGAAGTTTCGGCCAAAATCTGAAAAAGTTCAAAGGGGTACCCCTTTGAAAATTTTCAATTTTCCTCATTTTTTGTAAAAAGTTTATTTATGGATAAAATGAGCTGAAACTTTGTGTAGAGATAGTTTAAATACCGCAGATTAAGAATCCGTCAACAGATTGTTTGAATTCCGCCTAGAAATATTTTTTTTTAATTTCTGAAGTTTTGGCCAAAATCTGAAAAAGTTCAAAGGGGTACCCCTTTGAAAATTTTCAATTTTCCTCATTTTTTGTAAAAAGTTTATTTATGGATGAAATGAGCTGAAACTTTCCTTAAATATAGTTTAAATAACGCAGATTAAGAATCCGTCAACAGATTGTTTGAATTCCGCCTAGAAATATTTTTTTTTAATTTCTGAAGTTTTGGCCAAAATCTGAAAAAGTTCAAAGGGGTACCCCTTTGAAAATTTTCAATTTTCCTCATTTTTTGTAAAAAGTTTATTTATGGATAAAATGAGCTGAAACTTTGTGTAGAGATAGTTTAAATAACGCAGATTAGGAATCCGTCAACAGATTGTTTGAATTCCGTCTAGAAATATTTTTTTTTAATTTTTGAAGTTTCGGCCAAAATCTGAAAAAGTTCAAAGGGGTACCCCTTTGAAAATTTTCAATTTTCCTCATTTTTTGTAAAAAGTTTATTTATGGATAAAATGAGCTGAAACTTTGTGTAGAGATAGTTTAAATAACGCAGATTAAGAATCCGTCAACAGATTGTTTGAATTCCGTCTAGAAATATTTTTTTTTAATTTTTGAAGTTTCGGCCAAAATCTGAAAAAGTTCAAAGGGATACCCCTTTGAAAATTTTCAATTTTCCTCATTTTTTGTAAAAAGTTTATCAATGGATAAAATGAGCTGAAACTTTCCTTAAATATAGTTTAAATAACGCAGATTAAGAATCCGTCAACAGATTGTTTGAATTCCGTCTAGAAATATTTTTTTTTAATTTTTGAAGTTTCGGCCAAAATCTGAAAAAGTTCAAAGGGGTACCCCTTTGAAAATTTTCAATTTTCCTCATTTTTTGTAAAAAGTTTATTTATCGATAAAATGAGCTGAAACTTTCCTTAAATGTAGTTTAAATAACGCAGATTAAGAATCCGTCAACAGATTGTTTGAATTCCGTCTAGAAATATTTTTTTTTAATTTTTGAAGTTTCGGCCAAAATCTGAAAAAGTTCAAAGGGGTACCCTTTTGAAAATTTTCAATTTTCCTCATTTTTTGTAAAAAGTTTATTTATGGATAAAATGAGCTGAAACTTTCCTTAAATATAGTTTAAATAACGCAGATTAAGAATCCGTCAACAGATTGTTTGAATTCCGCCTAGAAATATTTTTTTTTAATTTTTGAAGTTTCGGCCAAAATCTGAAAAAGTTCAAAGGGGTACCCCTTTGAAAATTTTCAATTTTCCTCATTTTTTGTAAAAAGTTTATTTATGGATAAAATGAGCTGAAACTTTCCTTAAATATAGTTTAAATAATGCATAATAAGAATCCGTCAACAGATTGTTTGAATTCCGCCTAGAAATATTTTTTTTTAATTTTTGAAGTTTCGGCCAAAATCTGAAAAAGTTCAAAGGGGTACCCCTTTGAAAATTTTCAATTTTCCTCATTTTTTGTAAAAAGTTTATCAATGGATAAAATGAGCTGAAACTTTCCTTAAATATAGTTTAAATAATGCAGAATAAGAATCCGTCAACAGATTGTTTGAATTCCGCCTAGAAATATTTTTTTTTAATTTTTGAAGTTTCGGCCAAAATCTGAAAAAGTTCAAAGGGGTACCCCTTTGAAAATTTTCAATTTTCCTCATTTTTTGTAAAAAGTTTATCAATGGATAAAATGAGCTGAAACTTTCCTTAAATATAGTTTAAATAATGCAGAATAAGAATCCGTCAACAGATTGTTTGAATTCCGCCTAGAAATATTTTTTTTTAATTTTTGAAGTTTCGGCCAAAATCTGAAAAAGTTCAAAGGGGTACCCCTTTGAAAATTTTCAATTTTCCTCATTTTTTGTAAAAAGTTTATCAATGGATAAAATGAGCTGAAACTTTCCTTAAATATAGTTTAAATAATGCAGAATAAGAATCCGTCAACAGATTGTTTGAATTCCGCCTAGAAATATTTTTTTTTAATTTTTGAAGTTTCGGCCAAAATCTGAAAAAGTTCAAAGGGGTACCCCTTTGAAAATTTTCAATTTTCCTCATTTTTTGTAAAAAGTTTATTTATGGATAAAATGAGCTGAAACTTTGTGTAGAGATAGTTTAAATAACGCAGATTAAGAATCCGTCAACAGATTGTTTGAATTCCGCCTAGAAATATTTTTTTTTAATTTTTGAAGTTTCGGCCAAAATCTGAAAAAGTTCAAAGGGGTACCCCTTTGAAAATTTTCAATTTTCCTCATTTTTTGTAAAAAGTTTATTTATGGATGAAATGAGCTGAAACTTTCCTTAAATATAGTTTAAATAACGCAGATTAAGAATCCGTCAACAGATTGTTTGAATTCCGCCTAGAAATATTTTTTTTTAATTTTTGAAGTTTCGGCCAAAATCTGAAAAAGTTCAAAGGGGTACCCCTTTGAAAATTTTCAATTTTCCTCATTTTTTGTAAAAAGTTTATTTATGGATAAAATGAGCTGAAACTTTGTGTAGAGATGGTTTAAATAACGCAGATTAAGAATCCGTCAACAGATTGTTTGAATTCCGCCTAGAAATATTTTTTTTTAATTTTTGAAGTTTCGGCCAAAATCTGAAAAAGTTCAAAGGGGTACCCCTTTGAAAATTTTCAATTTTCCTCATTTTTTGTAAATAGTTTATTTATGGATAAAATGAGCTGAAACTTTGTGTAGAGATAGTTTAAATAACGCAGATTAAGAATCCGTCAACAGATTGTTTGAATTCCGCCTAGAAATATTTTTTTTTAATTTTTGAAGTTTCGGCCAAAATCTGAAAAAGTTCAAAGGGGTACCCCTTTGAAAATTTTCAATTTTCCTCATTTTTTGTAAAAAGTTTATTTATGGATGAAATGAGCTGAAACTTTCCTTAAATATAGTTTAAATAACGCAGATTAAGAATCCGTCAACAGATTGTTTGAATTCCGCCTAGAAATATTTTTTTTTAATTTTTGAAGTTTCGGCCAAAATCTGAAAAAGTTCAAAGGGGTACCCCTTTGAAAATTTTCAATTTTCCTCATTTTTGTAAAAAGTTTATTTATGGATAAAATGAGCTGAAACTTTGTGTAGAGATAGTTTAAATAACGCAGATTAAGAATCCGTCAACAGATTGTTTGAATTCCGCCTAGAAATATTTTTTTTTAATTTTTGAAGTTTCGGCCAAAATCTGAAAAAGTTCAAAGGGGTACCCCTTTGAAAATTTTCAATTTTCCTCATTTTTTGTAAAAAGTTTATCAATGGATAAAATGAGCTGAAACTTTCCTTAAATATAGTTTAAATAATGCAGAATAAGAATCCGTCAACAGATTGTTTGAATTCCGCCTAGAAATATTTTTTTTTAATTTTTGAAGTTTCGGCCAAAATCTGAAAAAGTTCAAAGGGGTACCCCTTTGAAAATTTTCAATTTTCCTCATTTTTTGTAAAAAGTTTATTTATGGATAAAATGAGCTGAAACTTTCCTTAAATGTAGTTTAAATAACGCAGATTAAGAATCCGTCAACAGATTGTTTGAATTCCGTCTAGAAATATTTTTTTTTAATTTTTGAAGTTTCGGCCAAAATCTGAAAAAGTTCAAAGGGGTACCCCTTTGAAAATTTTCAATTTTCCTCATTTTTTGTAAAAAGTTTATCAATGGATAAAATGAGCTGAAACTTTCCTTAAATATAGTTTAAATAACGCAGATTAAGAATCCGTCAACAGATTGTTTGAATTCCGTCTAGAAATATTTTTTTTTAATTTTTGAAGTTTCGGCCAAAATCTGAAAAAGTTCAAAGGGGTACCCCTTTGAAAATTTTCAATTTTCCTCATTTTTTGTAAAAAGTTTATCAATGGATAAAATGAGCTGAAACTTTCCTTAAATATAGTTTAAATAACGCAGATTAAGAATCCGTCAACAGATTGTTTGAATTCCGCCTAGAAATATTTTTTTTAATTTTTGAAGTTTCGGCCAAAATCTGAAAAAGTTCAAAGGGGTACCCCTTTGAAAATTTTCAATTTTCCTCATTTTTTGTAAAAAGTTTATTTATGGATAAAAAAATTTTCAATTTTCCTCATTTTTTGTAAAAAGTTTATTTATGGATAAAATGAGCTGAAACTTTCCTTAAATATAGTTTAAATAACGCAGATTAAGAATCCGTCAACAGATTGTTTGAATTCCGCCTAGAAATATTTTTTTTTAATTTTTGAAGTTTCGGCCAAAATCTGAAAAAGTTCAAAGGGGTACCCCTTTGAAAATTTTCAATTTTCCTCATTTTTTGTAAAAAGTTTATTTATGGATAAAATGAGCTGAAACTTTCCTTAAATATAGTTTAAATAATGCAGAATAAGAATCCGTCAACAGATTGTTTGAATTCCGCTTAGAAATATTTTTTTTTAATTTTTGAAGTTTCGGCCAAAATCTGAAAAAGTTCAAAGGGGTTTGAAAATTTTCAATTTTCCTCATTTTTTGTAAAAAGTTTATTTATGGATAAAATGAGCTGAAACTTTGTGTAGAGATAGTTTAAATAACGCAGATTAAGAATCCGTCAACAGATTGTTTGAATTCCGCCTAGAAATATTTTTTTTTAATTTTTGAAGTTTCGGCCAAAATCTGAAAAAGTTCAAAGGGGTACCCCTTTGAAAATTTTCAATTTTCCTCATTTTTTGTAAAAAGTTTATCAATGGATAAAATGAGCTGAAACTTTCCTTAAATATAGTTTAAATAATGCAGAATAAGAATCCGTCAACAGATTGTTTGAATTCCGCCTAGAAATATTTTTTTTTAATTTTTGAAGTTTCGGCCAAAATCTGAAAAAGTTCAAAGGGGTACCCCTTTGAAAATTTTCAATTTTCCTCATTTTTTGTAAAAAGTTTATCAATGGATAAAATGAGCTGAAACTTTCCTTAAATATTGTTTAAATAATGCAGAATAAGAATCCGTCAACAGATTGTTTGAATTCCGCCTAGAAATATTTTTTTTTAATTTTTGAAGTTTCGGCCAAAATCTGAAAAAGTTCAAAGGGGTACCCCTTTGAAAATTTTCAATTTTCCTAATTTTTTGTAAAAAGTTTATTTATGGATAAAATGAGCTGAAACTTTCCTTAAATATAGTTTAAATAACGCAGATTAAGAATCCGTCAACAGATTGTTTGAATTCCGTCTAGAAATATTTTTTTTTTAATTTTTGAAGTTTCGGCCAAAATCTGAAAAAGTTCAAAGGGGTACCCCTTTGAAAATTTTCAATTTTCCTCATTTTTTGTAAAAAGTTTATTTATGGATAAAATGAGCTGAAACTTTCCTTAAATATAGTTTAAATAACGCAGATTAAGAAACCGTCAACAGATTGTTTGAATTCCGCCTAGAAATATTTTTTTTTAATTTTTGAAGTTTCGGCCAAAATCTGAAAAAGTTCAAAGGGGTACCCCTTTGAAAATTTTCAATTTTCCTCATTTTTTGTAAAAAGTTTATCAATGGATAAAATGAGCTGAAACTTTCCTTAAATATTGTTTAAATAATGCAGAATAAGAATCCGTCAACAGATTGTTTGAATTCCGCCTAGAAATATTTTTTTTTAATTTTTGAAGTTTCGGCCAAAATCTGAAAAAGTTCAAAGGGGTACCCCTTTGAAAATTTTCAATTTTCCTAATTTTTTGTAAAAAGTTTATTTATGGATAAAATGAGCTGAAACTTTCCTTAAATATAGTTTAAATAACGCAGATTAAGAATCCGTCAACAGATTGTTTGAATTCCGTCTAGAAATATTTTTTTTTTAATTTTTGAAGTTTCGGCCAAAATCTGAAAAAGTTCAAAGGGGTACCCCTTTGAAAATTTTCAATTTTCCTCATTTTTTGTAAAAAGTTTATTTATGGATAAAATGAGCTGAAACTTTCCTTAAATATAGTTTAAATAACGCAGATTAAGAATCCGTCAAACGATTGTTTGAATTCCGTCTAGAAATATTTTTTTTTTAATTTTTGAAATTTCGGCCAAAATCTGAAAAAGTTCAAAGGGGTACCCCTTTGAAAATTTTCAATTTTCCTCATTTTTTGTAAAAAGTTTATTTATGGATAAAATGAGCTGAAACTTTCCTTAAATATAGTTTAAATAACGCAGATTAAGAATCCGTCAACAGATTGTTTGAATTCCGCCTAGAAATATTTTTTTTTAATTTTTGAAGTTTCGGCCAAAATCTGAAAAAGTTCAAAGGGGTACCCCTTTGAAAATTTTCAATTTTCCTCATTTTTTGTAAAAAGTTTATTTATGGATAAAATGAGCTGAAACTTTCCTTAAATATAGTTTAAATAATGCAGAATAAGAATCCGTCAACAGATTGTTTGAATTCCGCTTAGAAATATTTTTTTTTAATTTTTGAAGTTTCGGCCAAAATCTGAAAAAGTTCAAAGGGGTACCCCTTTGAAAATTTTCAATTTTCCTCATTTTTTGTAAAAAGTTTATTTATGGATAAAATGAGCTGAAACTTTCCTTAAATATAGTTTAAATAACGCAGATTAAGAATCCGTCAACAGATTGTTTGAATTCCGCCTAGAAATATTTTTTTTTAATTTTTGAAGTTTCGGCCAAAATCTGAAAAAGTTCAAAGGGGTACCCCTTTGAAAATTTTCAATTTTCCTCATTTTTTGTAAAAAGTTTATTTATGGATAAAATGAGCTGAAACTTTCCTTAAATATAGTTTAAATAATGCAGAATAAGAATCCGTCAACAGATTGTTTGAATTCCGCTTAGAAATATTTTTTTTTAATTTTTGAAGTTTCGGCCAAAATCTGAAAAAGTTCAAAGGGGTTTGAAAATTTTCAATTTTCCTCATTTTTTGTAAAAAGTTTATTTATGGATAAAATGAGCTGAAACTTTGTGTAGAGATAGTTTAAATAACGCAGATTAAGAATCCGTCAACAGATTGTTTGAATTCCGCCTAGAAATATTTTTTTTTAATTTTTGAAGTTTCGGCCAAAATCTGAAAAAGTTCAAAGGGGTACCCCTTTGAAAATTTTCAATTTTCCTCATTTTTTGTAAAAAGTTTATCAATGGATAAAATGAGCTGAAACTTTCCTTAAATATAGTTTAAATAATGCATAATAAGAATCCGTCAACAGATTGTTTGAATTCCGCCTAGAAATATTTTTTTTTAATTTTTGAAGTTTCGGCCAAAATCTGAAAAAGTTCAAAGGGGTACCCCTTTGAAAATTTTCAATTTTCCTCATTTTTTGTAAAAAGTTTATCAATGGATAAAATGAGCTGAAACTTTCCTTAAATATAGTTTAAATAATGCAGAATAAGAATCCGTCAACAGATTGTTTGAATTCCGTCTAGAAATATTTTTTTTTAATTTTTGAAGTTTCGGCCAAAATCTGAAAAAGTTCAAAGGGGTACCCCTTTGAAAATTTTCAATTTTCCTCATTTTTTGTAAAAAGTTTATTTATGGATAAAATGAGCTGAAACTTTCCTTAAATATAGTTTAAATAACGCAGATTAAGAATCCGTCAACAGATTGTTTGAATTCCGCCTAGAAATATTTTTTTTTAATTTTTGAAGTTTCGGCCAAAATCTGAAAAAGTTCAAAGGGGTACCCCTTTGAAAATTTTCAATTTTCCTCATTTTTTGTAAAAAGTTTATTTATGGATAAAATGAGCTGAAACTTTCCTTAAATATAGTTTAAATAATGCAGAATAAGAATCCGTCAACAGATTGTTTGAATTCCGCTTAGAAATATTTTTTTTTAATTTTTGAAGTTTCGGCCAAAATCTGAAAAAGTTCAAAGGGGTACCCCTTTGAAAATTTTCAATTTTCCTCATTTTTTGTAAAAAGTTTATTTATGGATAAAATGAGCTGAAACTTTGTGTAGAGATAGTTTAAATAACGCAGATTAAGAATCCGTCAACAGATTGTTTGAATTCCGCCTAGAAATATTTTTTTTTAATTTTTGAAGTTTCGGCCAAAATCTGAAAAAGTTCAAAGGGGTACCCCTTTGAAAATTTTCAATTTTCCTCATTTTTTGTAAAAAGTTTATCAATGGATAAAATGAGCTGAAACTTTCCTTAAATATAGTTTAAATAATGCAGAATAAGAATCCGTCAACAGATTGTTTGAATTCCGTCTAGAAATATTTTTTTTTAATTTTTGAAGTTTCGGCCAAAATCTGAAAAAGTTCAAAGGGGTACCCCTTTGAAAATTTTCAATTTTCCTCATTTTTTGTAAAAAGTTTATTTATGGATAAAATGAGCTGAAACTTTCCTTAAATATAGTTTAAATAATGCAGAATAAGAATCCGTCAACAGATTGTTTGAATTCCGCTTAGAAATATTTTTTTTTAATTTTTGAAGTTTCGGCCAAAATCTGAAAAAGTTCAAAGGGGTACCCCTTTGAAAATTTTCAATTTTCCTCATTTTTTGTAAAAAGTTTATTTATGGATAAAATGAGCTGAAACTTTCCTTAAATATAGTTTAAATAACGCAGATTAAGAATCCGTCAACAGATTGTTTGAATTCCGTCTAGAAATATTTTTTTTTAATTTTTGAAGTTTCGGCCAAAATCTGAAAA
Organism: Philonthus spinipes; assembly: GCA_963082785.1. Classification (NCBI taxonomy): domain Eukaryota; kingdom Metazoa; phylum Arthropoda; class Insecta; order Coleoptera; family Staphylinidae; genus Philonthus; species Philonthus spinipes. Next base: position 22,691,592 of record OY720314.1, read on the forward strand.
AGTTCAAAGGGGTACCCCTTTGAAAATTTTCAATTTTCCTCATTTTTTGTAAAAAGTTTATCAATGGATAAAATGAGCTGAAACTTTCCTTAAATATAGTTTAAATAACGCAGATTAAGAATCCGTCAATAGATTGTTTGAATTCCGCCTAGAAATATTTTTTTTAATTTTTGAAGTTTCAACCAAAATCTGAAAAAGTTCAAAGGGGTACCCCTTTGAAAATTTTCAATTTTCCTCATTTTTTGTAAAAAGTTTATTTATGGATAAAATCAGCTGAAACTTTGTGTAGAGATAGTTTAAAGGACCAGGAAACGGAATGGCTATTACTTACCAATCTTCCATAAGTTAGATGAACTCCGGCTGAACATTATATTAAAGGAAAAGTTTTAGGAAGTAAAAACAATCTTTAAAATATTTATTTTATTTATTCAAATAGTGTTACAATAAATTTTACACACTTCAATAAAACAGTTAAGATAAAATAAAAACGCATTTCCTCTTTTTAATAATACATGTTATACACATTGGGATAATTAGGGTCTGTTACAAGTACATATAAACAAAAAAATAGAAAGTAAGTCGCCGACGCACAAAAAAAAAGTGAAAACTCGGAGGGCGAAAGAAAGAAGAAACGCGATTAGTGTTGATGAAAAATGTACCAAAAATTATTAGAGAATTCTAAATTTATAATTCGATTTAAAATTATTTTTTGAATAATTCTATCGAATAATAAATTTTGAGTGTCTCACTAGTAATGATGAATAATATTTGATCTTTCCCTTTTTCCAACTGCGAAAATTACGTACACTGTAAGTAGTATTACTATATATAATAGCAAAATGACTTAATCACTGTAAGTAATTTAAGTAATTGTATTAGATAATATATTTTGAGTAAATTAAATTAAAAATAAATGTTGAGAATTTTTTTCAAAGAGATTTTAAAATGGATTAATTAACATTTATCATTATCATCCTTTTTTGTTTCATTCATTTCATTTTTGATTTTTCGTCTATATAATTAAAATAATACTGTCTATTTTCAAAGGGTTTTCAATTGGAATTAAATAATATTTATCAATCATCATAATCATCTTCTACTTTTTTTTTAGTTCATTTTCTCATAGTTGAAGAAACTAACCCTTAGAAAATAGACAGTAATTTTTAATTATATAGAAGAAAAAAAAAGAGAAATGAAATGAATTGTTAATTTTTATTATTATTATATTCTTTTTAAATGTTTTTTAGGGTGTATTAAGTAATATTTATGAAACCTTATCATTACCTTCTCATATTTTTTCAGTTAATTTCTTTCCTTTCCTTCAAACAGATGTAGGAAAGGAATGAAACGTACGGAAAAAATATTTAAAGTTTTTTTTAACAGGATTAAGCAGTGTTTATCAATCATCACCTTCTTATATTTTTCATTTCGCTTCTTTTCTTCTCAAATTTCCCCCCTTTTGTAAAAAGGAATTTTTAAGGGGTAACATTTATCAATCATCATCAACACATTATACATTTGTTTTTACAATCGTTTCGTTTCTCTCCTTCCCCTGTTTTCCATTTTTTTCCTCTTCTTTAAATAATTAAGTACACATAGTAGGTAACTATTGAGATAAAAACTTAAAAAATAAAACTTAAGTATTAAGCATGGTAATAATAATAATAATTATAATAGCAAGTATATAATACAAACTGGCATTACATGGCAGGCGTTTAGAGAGTGTGTGTGTGTGTGTGAGGGAGATGGACAACAACACAAAAATTATAATTAAAAGTTGTGTTTAGGGGAGGGGGGATTTTGTCGCAATAACAATTAAAAAAATTATAATAACAAATTACATTCAAGGGAAGATTTGTTTTTATTTCGCATTTCTTTTTCTTGTTTCATTTTGTTATTTTGTTTAGATTGAAAATACAATTTTCTCTTGATTTATTTAAAAAATAAATTTGGTTGAGTTGGTGAATTTATTTCCATTTTTTATTGAAAATTAATTTAATAATAATAATAATAATAATAAATTTATTACCCAACAGGAAACAGTAGCCCAATTACAGGATAATACAAAATAATTTTACATTATAATAATAACAAAAATTTGTCCAACAAGCTAATTAATTTTTGTGTCATTCTTCTAATTTATTTACTGAAAATGATTTTTTTATGTTTCGTAAGTGAATTTTTTTTTTCTATCAGAAATTTAACTTCAATTTAATTATTTTTATTAAATTTTCTAATTGAAAATTTAATTTATTTTTTTCTACAAGCAATTTATTTTAACTTTTTTCAAAATCGATTCACTAATAATTAGTTTTCTCATTCTTTGTGATTCAAAATTTATTATTATTATTATTATTTTTTTTTTCGATTGGCAATTATATTTCTTCATTGAACTGAACTAATTGATTTATGAAATCAATTCATTATTTTTTCTAATTGAATATTTGTATATATTTTTTTTGATTGAAAATTAATTAAAAATTAAATTTTCATTCGTTTCGCTTAAAATATGGAGTTTTTTTTAAATTCATTTTAACAAATTTTTAAGCAGAAAAATAAACGATTTTTCTTCCTTAGAATAAAAGATGAGAGCTTTTACTTTAATGGTAAAAGGAGAGAGCTTTTGATCTAAGAGTAAAAAGGACGATTTTTACTTTAAAAGTAAAAAAAGTGAGTTTTTACTCTGAGGATAAAAGGAGAGAACTTTTACTCTAAGAATAAAAGGGGAAAGTATTCACTCTAAGAGTAAAAGGAGAACGCTTTTATTCTAAGGATATAAGGGGAGAGATTTTACCCCAAGGATAAAAGAAGAGAGCTCTTAATATAAGGGTAAAATGGAAGAGCATTTGCCCTAAGGATAAAAGGGGATAGCTTTTACTGTAAATGCAAAAAGGGGAAATATTAGGAATTATTGACTAAGTTACACTTGGCTTGTTTTACACATTTTTTTTTTTTAACTTAGTCAATAATTCCTAATATTACTAAAATGTTTTACCAAGCGATTAGTGAGACTCGAATTGAAGATTTATAAAAGATGAAAGCTCCTATTCCAAAAGGGTTAAAAAGGAGATTGTTTCCCTTGTAAGGATAAAAGCGGCGAGCTCTTACTGTATGAATGAAAAAGGAGAGCTTTTACTCTAAGCATAAAAGAGGAGATTTACACTAAAGACTAAAATCACTAAATATAAAAAGGGGGAGTTTTTACACTAAGGAAAAAAGGAGAGACATTTTACTCCAAAGATAAAAGCGGATACTTTTTAATCTTAGGGAAAGCATTTGTTTCGCTCTGCTTAGAAAAAAAAAATACGTTTAAATAAATAAACATTTTTTACACTTGCGGATTTCATCATAAACAAAATAACAATGAAAAAAAGATAACACGAAAAAGATATAACTGTGCTCATGGAAAATATTTCATTAATTTCTAAACACATATAGCTCGAGTACACAGTACTGATATTTATTCATTTATTTTTTCTTTAAATATATATAGAGAGAGTATTTTTTTATTTACTTTAAAATATATACAACAGAAATTTCTACGTTTGATTCATTCTTTTAATTTTTTTCTAAATGAGTTTTTTTCTGCCATACATTCTAAATATCAACAGCTTTTCCGCGATTCCAACGAAAATTATTCAATTAATTTTCGAAAATCACATGGAGGGGGGAAAAGCGTGAAATCTTTTTTAATTCACTTCAATTTGTTTTTCAATAATTAAAAAAAAACGCGTTCTCTAAATTTTCTCAACGCGTTTTTTTTATATTTATTTCGAATAATAAAAAAACGCGTTTTCTAAATTTCCTGAACGCGTTTTTTTTTTTGAATATTTTAATTTTATTTTAAAGGTTATTATAATAGATATGGTAAAAATATAAAAGCAGGTACAAATATGAAAATTTCTTTCCCTATGTAAATATAATTAATTATATATTGCATGGCTCCCGTATGCCCGAACCATTTTTTTTTGTGGTTTGCTAAAAAGTAGCTTTTATTCTATATTCATCGAGAATACAGAGAGAAGTAGCTTTATATTTCTATACACATTCAAAAAAGCAACGTATTTTCTAGGCGGGTTTTTTTAATTTTGTTAGAAACACGGATTTTTTTCTTACGTTTCTTTCCTTATTATTATTTTTTTTTGTAGAAAACAGAAATCGTTTTGAATTTGCATAAATAAGTATGGCACTTTATAAATATATAATAAATAACTTAATAAAATTATATGCTTAATTAATTAATTAATTAATTTAATTGCTTTAACCCATGGTGAAACATTTTTTAATTAATTCCGGATAATTTAATTAAAATAAGTAAATAATTGTTTCACTTATTATAACAAATCAAATGTTTTAATTTTAATTAAATTATCCTGAATTAATAAAAACAATATAACTCTTTTGTATGCTTTCTTCAATGATCACATGGTGATCAAAATCTATATCTGGATATATAAACCAATTGAAGAAAGGATATAAAAGAGTTATTTAATTTTATAATTAAACTAATCTTCAGGTAACTCAACTACTATAATTAATAATTAATACCATATGATCGACAATGTTTCTTCTCTAGAGTGCTTTGATTTGTTTTCTGTGTTTTACATTTTGTTGGCACCAGTGAATAAAAACAAATGAAACGTCACGTGTGTCATTATCAAATCAAATTCTTAAATTTGTTAAAATAACATAACCTATTGCATGAAAAAACTTGACAGTTAAAGTAAGTACTGCCAACATATTTTTTTTTTCTAGAATAACTTTCTCATTTATTACTTGATGAACATTACGAAAATAATTTGGTAAAAATTAAACACGTGCTCTATTTCGCGATAATATCCTGTTTTATTTTTGCATTCTCTTTTTATTAAAAAGTGTTTACATAATTATGGAACGGAATAACAAAAAAAAAAACTTTTAAAAATTGCTCATTATTATATTAAATAAACACGATTTTAAATATAATTTCGTAAAGCGCCACACTTTTAGTTTTCCAGCAAATTCAAAAGCGATCATTTTCTAAAAAAAAAAAAAACAACGCGAGAGAAAAGATGAAAAGTACATTAATTAAGCGGACGGTGGATTTTTTTTTATAAATTTCATTTTAATCTAATAGAAAAAGAGTGCATCCAATACACCATAAATATACATATATATTTCTCCATATATATAATTTATACCATTCCAATCAGGTAACTATCGGTCAGTCCATCGTTTCCATTCAAGGCAGTATTTTTTTTGATATGAAATCATAAGGATATATAAAGATATGAAATGGCACAATCAACATAATTAAAAAAACAATTATAATAACACATAATTTGCAAAATAATTCTCATGGCGTTTACACGTACATCTAAGTAAGTAAATGAGTATTATCATCAGGTAAAAATTGTAAATTGTATATCATCCTTTTTTTTGCTTAATATTATAATGTACCCAATAATAATAAATAATGCGAAATGTATTTTAAAAAACAAAATTGCGGTTTTATTTTTAGCCTGTTATTTTATTTTTATATTTTGGATAATATAATCCTGGCATAGGTTTGACCACAGCCGCTATTAATAATTATTTACAATGGAATTTATTTGTTGGTATCATTCTGGTAAAAGTTTGCGTTAATTAGTTTTTATTATTATTATTTCAATAAATTAAACTTGATTTATTACTTTCTACAAATAGCAGAGGCTGTAGGATCCACTCTTATATACAGAGAGCTTTTTTAACAGTACAAATTTTCCTATTGAAATTCAACTTTTTATTCATTTTTATTCATATTTGATTAAATATTTCACACAATTTGAAATTTAGCGTTTGACAAATGTTTTTAGTTGCTTAAAACATAACATACATTAATCGTTTCAATGTGTTTGAGTCGCGTTTTTATCGGTATCCATAGGGGAAATGTTTACTGATAAAAAAAGCATATATATATATGTATGTTTGAGGTTTTTCTTATATATATATATATATATATATCTACTGTCTACTAATAAATAATTTCCATTATTTATTTTTTATATTTCTCTTTATAGTCACTTTGTAAAAATCGGTTAATGAATAATTTTCATTATTTATTTATTTTATATTTCCCTTTTTATCTATTAATAAATAATTATCATTGGGTACATTAACAATATTTCGTTTCGCATGTTTTGTTTTAAAACTAAAAGTATCTTAAATTCCAAATGGTAACCTTTTTTTCTAGGTAACTTCGATGCCCTTAAAAATTAAATAAAAAATATACATATTATTTTCTATATAAAACATCTTGCTCTTATTTTTTTTTTTGTTCAGCGTTTGTTTGTTAATAGTTTGTGTAAATAAAGAATCTATAATTTACAAATAATCAATAAAAGACAAACAAAAAAATTATATTATTAATAATAATAGCGCCATGACTAGTTCTATCGCATTTAATTTCATTACATTCTTCATAGATTGCGTTGGGTTTTTTTTTTTCTAAGTTTATTTACATATTGTTTACAGAGTGGTGAGCGCTGCTCATAATAAAAAAGAATTAAATAATTACACGTTTAGTAATTTTTGATAAGAGAAAATTGCAGGTGTGTTCAAATATTAACACAGGTATGCAGAAAGACTATTAATGTTGAGTTATTAATAAAACATTTTAATTTTATTTCTACAAATTATATTTTATTTAGTGACTATAGTTTCGACAACATTACCATGTCATTATCAAATGCTCATGTTGTCACAATCACAGTCGCAAAAATAAAATATAATCGGAGCTGTTCTGTAAGAGAAAACGTAAAATTTAACGTATTGATTGGATTTTCTTTAAATCTACATAAGGTCGTGTCCGACGAAATTAAATCTACGCTGTATATATATATTTTGTAAACGTTGAACATTTTATTAAATATGTTCAATCACGATTCACCTATCGTATAGATAACTGGTGATGGCTTTCCGGATCACATCAGACCGGTGTGTTTGCTCCATGTATAATATCTTTATAAAGGAAATTATTTATGGCACTTGCGTAATTTCATATATTTGTCTCAATATATATATATATATATATATATATATATATCCTAATATATAAATAATATATACCTATATATATATATATATATATATATATATATATATATAGGTATATATACAGGTTGTTAACTATAATATCTTACAGTTAAATAACTCAATTTCTTTCGCTCTTTCTTGACATTATCAAGAATATTTAAAAAAAAAAAAACACTTTTTTCCATAAAAATATTTCAATTTTTAAACAATTTATTTTTTTATTTTAAAATTTTTATACGATATGCTTTCGTTTGAAAAAAAAAACACATATATTCGGAATAAAACAAATTGTCATCATAATTTAAATATATCAATGTAAAAAATTGGATTTTCCTGAAAAATTCGAAACTGTCGAAATAACTTCAAATTACACCAAAATGTTCCTAATAAATGGGAGCATCAAATGTATGAATTTGAGCAACTTGGAGTGAGTAGTTTTTGATCAGCTGGGTTATAAAATGAGCAAATGAAAAATTAATTAAAAATATTGCGCAACTTTCGGGTTATTTCTAAACGAACACCCTATATCTTTATAGATGATTTTTTATATAATAGATAGGGAAATTCATTAGGAAACCAATGCTTCAAGTTTTAATCTCATCTATAAACAAAGTTTTCTTAGTATAATAGACGTTACGTCGGAAAGCTTCAATCGGCGTTGTTCGCATAAACCGTTACCATTAGAGTCTGGGACGCATTATTTAAAATTTTCTCTAAAGAACCGAAAATATATATATATTTTTTTTGGAAAAATAATATCCCATGTCACGAATACTCTTATTGATATTAAAAGCTCCATTAAGGGTATTCGTGAATTTTTTTTTCAGAATTTTTCGTAACAAAAAATATTTCATAGAAATTTGACTATTTTAAACTAATGAAACCGAAATGATTTTTCTTCTGAGAAACTAATAAATTTTGTTTCTAACATCTTAAGGAGTCATTGAGATTTTTTTCAGATTTTTTTTGGAAGAAAAAAATATCATCGAAAATTGAATATTTTGTAAGGGAAAAAAGTGGATTTTCGTGAAAAATCCGAAAATCTCGGAATAACTTCAAATTATACCAGGATGTTTCCAATAAATGAGAGCATCAACTGTATAAATTTAAGCTGTGTAGAGCAAATAGTTTTTGTATAGCATGGGTGTAAATTCGGCTTTTGAAAAATATGCGAAAAAATTGGTCAACTTTGCGATTTTTTCTAGAAAAGCGCAAAACTTCAGTTTTAATGATTTTTAGCGTGAAATGTGGATAAATCTTTCCTAAATCTCATGCTTTAAGTTCTAGAATTCTGTATTATCTATGAAGAAAGTTATCTTAGTTTAATCAACGTTGCGTCCGAAAGTGTCGATCAGCACGTTTCGCTTAAACCGTTCCCATAAGGCTCCATGTATATCGGAATCATAAATTAAGATAAGCCTAATTGGACAGCAAATATATTTTTTCTGAAAAAATAAATACACCACAATATTTCTAATATCTCCAAGAGTCTTTGAGATTTTTTTCAAAAATTTTCGGGAGAAAAATATTTTCATCGAAATTTGACAATTTTAAACTAATGAAACCGAAATGATTTTTCTTCTGAGAAACTGAGAAACTAAAAAATAAATTTTATTTCTAACATCTTAGGGTGTCATTGAGATTTTTTTCAGATTTTTTTCGGAAGAAAAAATATCATCGAAAATTGAATATTTTGTAAGGGAAAAAAAGTGGATTTTCGTGAAAAATACGAAAATCTCAGAATAACTTCAAATTACACCAACATGTTTCTAATGAACGAAAGCATCGCCTGTATAAATCTGAATTATGTAAAACGAAAAGATTTCATACAGCAGGGGTGTAAATTAGGTCTTTGAATAGTGAGTAAAAAAATTGTCAAATTTTGAAAAATTTTCGAGAAAAACATAATACTCCAATTTTAATGAATGTTTATACTAAATCAAGATAAATTATTTCTAAATCCTATTCTTCAAGTTTCAATATTCTATCTCGTCTATGAAGAAAGTTATGCGAGTTTAATCAAGGTGGCGTCAGCAAGCGTCGATCGTCGTGTCGCGCTAAAACTGTTCCCATAAGGCTGCATGTAAATCGGACTCATTCATTCAAATCAGCTAAAAGGATCCGAAATGATTTCTTTTCTGGAAAAATAAATATCCCACGTTGTTTCTAATATATTGAAGAGTTCTCGTGATTTTTTTCAGATTTTTTTTGGAAGAAAAAAAAATCATCGAAATTTTAATATTTAATAAGAGATTTTAGTGAAAAATCCGAAGTCATCAGAATAACTTTAAATTACATCAAGATGTTCGCAATGATTTGGAGAATTATCGGTATAAATTTAATCTATGTGGAATAAATACTTTTCATACAGCAGGGGTGTAAATAAGGCCTTTGAAAAATGAGCGAAAAAAAATGTTTAACTTTGAATTTTTTTCCAGATAAGCACAAAATTAATATTTTAATGAAATTTCTGGGGTCGTGTAGCTAAATCCTTTCTAAATCCTATTATTATAGATTCAATGTTTTATCTCGTCTACGAAGAAAGTTATGTTAGGTTAATCAATGTGGCGTCCGAAAGCGTCGATCGGCGCGTCTCGCTTACACCGTTTCCGTAAGACCCCATGTAAATCCGACCTGGCTAATTAAAATGGCTTTAATTAATCGGATTTTTTTTTGAGAAAAATAAATATGCTACGCTCCTTTTAATATACCCAAGAGTATTTGTGAATGTTTTCGGAAGAAAAAAAATTCATCGAAATTTAAATATTTTGTAAGGGGTAAATTTGTATTTTCCGCCATTTAAATTGTTCTCTAAAGAACCGGATTTTTTTAAAATAAATATCCCGTGTCCTTTTTAACATTATCAAGAGTATTCGTTTTTGTTTTCAGATTTTTTCGTTACAAAAAATACATAATCTAAATTTGAATATTTTATTAGGAAAAAAAAAATGATTTTCGTGAAAAAATCCGAACTTCGTGGAATGCCTTCAAATTATATCAAAATGTTCCTAATAAACGGGAGCATCAACTGTATAATTTTTAGCAAAATGGAACGAATAATTTTCTTACAGTGAGCGTGTAAAATGGTACTTTGAAAAATTAACGAAAACATTGTCCAACTTTGGGTATTTTTGTAGAGAATCACAAAACCCCAATTTGAGTGTGTTTTATGTGAAATATAGATGCATTCTTGCTGAATCCGCTGCTTTAAATCCCAATATTCTATCTCTTTTGTGAACAAAGTTATGCTAGTTTAATCAACATTTTGTCTAAAAGCATCGATCGACGCTTCTTGTTTAAACCGTTCCCATTAGACTCCATGTAAATGGAAACTCATAGACATAAAAATTACCTTAATGAAGCTTTTCTGGAAAAATAAATATTATTTTTATATTAAATATAATCCTCATACAAAATACATTGATAAATCCATTATTGAAATCTGTTACTGCATCTATCTTTCTTAATCTTTTCCTCTTATTGGGTTACTTTTTTGCATACCACGAGTTATTTAACTGTAACACATTATAGTCAACACTCTGCGGGCCCTTGTTCTGTTTGCGTAATTATTTTAAATTTTCAAAACGCACCACTCTGTAATTAATATTTTTTTTACGTTGAAAATTCATTTGAAATTATTGATACAAATCATATTTTGTATTCGCGAGATTAAATCAAGCATAAACATCGCAACGTTTAACAGTACAATCAAGCAGTGAATGAAAAATAAAAACGGATATGTAAAGTACATAAATGTGATTATGTTTATGCTTAATTTAAATCGCCATTAATTAATTTAATAATAAAAAATAAACAAGTTGCTAAAATAATTAATCAATTATTCAATTGAGTAAATCAATTATTTTCAAATTATGTTTTTATTTAATATTATTTTTAATTGTGGTAAAAACATAGAAATTACCACGTAATTACGGCCGCAACCATTATGATGATCTTTTTATTTAATTTAAGTTATTTTTTGAACTAAATTCATGAAATATTTTTTATGTAATAATTATAAAATATTTCAATTAATACACTTGGTTGGTTGTTGGTTAGTGAAACAAACAACCAAGTATATTAATTAAAATACTCCATAATTATTAATTTAATTTATTTAATTATTCAATTGAGTAGATTAATTATTTTCAAAACAATTTTTGTGAATTTTAAGTCAAAATATACAAAAAAGAAAAAAATATATTATTTACAAAACATCTTATTTATATAAAACAATTAATAACTCTGTAAAATCGCTTCGTTTTTTTTAATATAAAATAAGTCATAGCCCATTTAAAAAGGTAACTCTTTGTGTAATGAGTGAAGGTTCTATACATTTCATTATAATTCTTCTTCCATTCATCCATTTGTGTCTAGTCGTGGGTAACTTCAGGTAAATCATGTTTGAGATTATCTTCTTCTTCTTCGTTTTTTTTAAAGCAAAAAATAATAAGTACAATCTCGAAACGGTAAAAGCGGAACGCAATACAACAACAATAAAAAAAAATCAAATATTAACACGGAATAATCCGGTTTCGATTATTCCGTGATATAAGTTTGAAAATATTCACAAAACAAAAAAAAATTGGTAATCCTACGAGTTAAAGTGTTAGTTCCTATATTTAAGTACATTACCGATTAGATACGTTCCGTATTCTTTTGGAAAGAATACTCGTTTCTCTTTTTTTATATATTTATATATAATACAATTATTATTTAATATACGTATAAAAGAATAGGTAAAGAATAGCGTTACTTTTTTCTTTCAAGTATGAAATCTATCATTAACAAATCACATAGAACGTTTTATCACCATTTTTTTTTAGAAATATGTATAGTTGGGAGCAAAAGTGTGAGAGGACGTCGTTTTGAATCGTAAACAACAACAAAAAAATCGATTAAAAGTTTTTAAATTAATTTCGATTTTTTTAAATTTATATCACGATTAAATATAAATTGCATAATCAATACATAAATAATCGGGGCTATTCCTTACGGAAAATATTAAGTTTAAAGTGTTGGTTATTAATTAATTTCACATTCTATTTATTATATATCTCTTACAAAAGCAGCTTAGATTGTGATAATAAAATATAACATACACGTTAAACTTAACTTTTACTTTACAGAATAGCCCCGAATATCTATTTTAAGTATTTTTCGCTTTTAATTAAATTTTCTTTTAATTTTTTTTAAGATTTTTTTCTAACAACATAACACTTGATAATCATTAAATTAAAAAGTTATTTTTTTTATTTTCAATTTCAAACAAAATAATTTCATTTTTTAAATTGTTTAGTTATAAATGAAATTCAATTGAATTCAAATGAAAATCAATTGAAATTTCAATTTTTAAATTATAACTAAACAATTTAAAAATTGAAATTATTTTGTTTGAAATTGAAAAGAAAAAATATTTTGTTAATTTAACGATTATCAAGTGTTTTGTTGTTAGAAAAAAATAAAAGACACCCACTTTGCTGAAAACTATACATAATTATCTCACAACAGCCTGTGCAGAATTTATTTATTACAAACATTCCCTTCTTCTTTTTTTCTTCTCCTCCTTCTCCCATTCAATCCTCATTGTGTGTGTTTCTCTTGGCAAATAATTCTACAAGGGCTTCTTTGCTTACGTTTACAATATAATAATATATATGCTCCATCTTCTTCTGTTCCTCTTTTGTTTTTTGTTTGTTTGAATTAATAATTAATTAAATTAAAAGGGTAGACTGGCAACGAACATTTTCTCTATAAGCGGCGGCGCCGGCACCAGGTCCTCGAGTTTCAGGTAGAAGATCCTCTGGAGTCCTTGCACGCTGAGCGACCGCAGTTCGGGCAGTTTCCCGAGCAGCCGGCTGAAGTAGTGCGCCTTGCGTTGCGCTTCGGCGTTGTACGTCACGTGGTCGCGCAGCGAGGAGATGATCTTCATCTGGAGCTGTTCGACGCGGTGCGGCTCTTTCAAACCGTGACGTTCTGAAATTAAAAAAGAAAAGAAAAAGTACAGATTATCGACATTTGAACTGACTAATATCATATAAGATATCTTTAATTATTAATCACTTGATAAAACATAATTAAATATATGTGTATGCATATTAATTTAAATTAAAATCACAAAATATTTGATTTATTCCGACAAGAATGTTTTTCCTATTTCTGAAAAGTTTGTGAGGCTTTAAAACAAGAAGCAAGAAATATGTCTGCGTTATTATTATTTTTTTTTGTTAGGATTAATTACACATCGATGCATCTTAAAACACATTTATTTTCTAATTTCTTTAACTACAGCAAAAATCTTTCGCCAGAAGAACATAACAACCGTACTTTCGATCACGACACGATCAGAAGCCTAAATCGAAAGTGGAAGCGGCTTTAAAATTAATAGCTCTCGGAATGAAATTAGATCACGATGCGCTCGGGCGGTGCACAACCATAATCCACCACTCTGTTTTCTTCTCCCATCTCCTCCTTGTGTGATTTAATGGAAAAGGAGTCCACTTTTACGCGAAGACGAACAGAGATAATTTCGGTCGTGACCGGGCGAAATTCGCACGCAATTTACGTCTGCACCTGAAGGCGTGATATTTGTAAATCGCCGAAACATTTCAGGATTGCTCTCGAGAGTTTTATTGCCCCGATGATTGGAATTGAAATAGAAAGTCGTCGACGCGCGGGCTCTTGCGAAATTCGATATGGTCGAGCCGAGTCGGGCTTGTGTGTTTTGTGTAATTATTGTTATTGGTGGGAAAATGTTTTGAATATATTATCGGTCTGGTGGAGAGATTTATGTGCGGTTTTGGCTAGGCGGAAATTGCCGTGGCGAGAAAATTACATTATGCGCAGATGGTGCATTTGCATATTGGTTTTTCTCTTCCCAAAAATATGGTTGATTAAAATTATTATAAAATTAAATAAAATGAGGATATTGTAACCACCCTTCGGCCACTATCCATACATACATACATGACTGTTCAGCTAGCTAGCATAGTTTTAATTCGCAAATCACAATAAATTCAGACAAAAAAAATTGATTTTATTAAAACATATCAAAATTGAATAAAAAAATATTATTAAATATTAATATTTGTCCTACAATCACCAATCAATTCATTTGCGCAAATCTTCAACACAGTTCAGCTAGCTAGCATAGATTTTTCTTTAACTTCATCATAAATTCACGACAGGGCAGAAAGACCTCTGATCGATAGCCCAGACAGACTAACATCTACACGTATTCTAATTATTTATATTGTTGAAATTATCTATATAGTCTGAATAAAGATATATATATATATTAATATTTGTTCCCTTTCTTGCTGATACTGTCAAAGATAGTATGTTGTAGGTCCTTATTCAATAAGCCAATTGTCTGACGCCATTATACAGTAAGCGCGAATAGAAAAATGCAATGGGGTTGGGAGTTTGTTAAGAAAATAAACCTCCATTCGTATCCTCCTCATTTCTGTTTGTGATGAGGTGAAGGGATGTAGTTTGCAATTTTTTTCTCAATCTACCGCTTGCAAGTTTATTTTTTCTTTAATCACTTAGGAACGATTCACCTTCTTTTGGTTCCACCGTCAGGAAAATTGGATTAGTTTTAAAAAACAACTTATAAAATTTTGTTGATTACTGAGGCTATTAATTTTAGAAAATCCATGCTTACTTTAATAAATGAATAAATAAAATATGAATTAAAATAAAAGAATTTGAAAATAATTAATTAATTATTTTCCCTTCAAAGTATTCTGCAGCATAAGTTATAATGTCAGAGTAGCTACTCTGACATTATAACTTATTATTTTTTTCCTTCAGCTGAAGGAAAAATAATTTGTTAATTAATTAATTATTTTCAAATTTTTTATTTAATTTATTTAAATAACTGTGCACAAGTGAATAACTCCACTTTCTATTATTAAATAAAATATGTTTGATTTTCAGCTATTTTTTATTTACTTTTACTACAATTGGACAGATCGAACTCTCCAACTCCTCACTACTCAAGCTTAAGCAACAGTGCGTCACTTCACCCCCATGTCATAAAACAGTGTATATATAATATAAATTTCTCTGTAAATATTATCATTAAAATTCTTTATCTGTAGAAGCTACAGCGTAGTAAAACAATTGTAGTGAAAGTAAATACAAAGTCGTTTGAAATCAAAAATATTTTGTTTATTAAATAAAACGAAACAAAGAGGGCAGAAAGACCTCCGGTCGATAGCCCATGACAGACTACTAACCCATCAATATGTATTGTAAATATAAATATTTGTAAAGAATTGTAATTCTGCTTTCTGAATAAAGATGTTTGTTTGAAACAAAGATGATTCACACATTTGCAGTTATTTAAATTACAATGAAATTAAACAAGGGAAATTTCTGGAAGTGATCAATAAAATTCGATCAATCCCTTTTTCCAACTGCAAACTGTAAGTTTTACAAACATCTATTGAAACAACGACTTCCCAAGCATTTACCCGTAAATGATCGATTTTTTTTTCCTCTAGAGTTCTTTGATTTTTTTATTATGCATTTTATTGGCACTATTGAATACCAATGAATAAAACAAATCAAATTTTACAATTTGTCGGAATAACATAGCCTATAGTGTGTGGTTACTATTATTGCCAGCATAATTTTTTAACAAACAAAAATCAAAGCTTTATACACAAAAAAAGATTTTCGATTACATAGTATAAGAAAAGTTGGTCATGGTTTTTAACAGACGATTTGAAGTACCCGGCGCATCCACCATATAATCGCACGATTTATAATTTATTTGCATATTTTAATTGATTTACGAAAAGTTGGCTATGGATTTCTAACAAAAGATTTTTGGGTACCCGGCGCATCCACCATATAATCACGCGATTTATGATTTATTTGTAAACTTTAAATTTATCAGTGGGGAATTATTTATATCAATTTTAAATAATCAAATTGATTTAGATAAATAATTCCCCACTGATAAATTTAAAATTTGTAAATAAATTAATCCTGCTCTACTACTTAATTTCTGTACTGTATTTATTTATTTAGATATGAAAGGAATACAAACAGGACGAGTCCCAAAATAGAAATATATATATATGTAATATTGAGATAAATACGTATTCATTACTTTAAAGTAAACAAGTTTGTTATAATAAATTAAATAAAAAGAATTTGAAAATAATTGATTAATAAATTATTTTCTCTTTTGCTACTTATGTTACATAAGTACTTTAACAAATGTCTAATAATAGGCATATTGCATAACAATAACAATTGTATAATGCAATAATTTTTTAATCGAAAATATTTAATGCAAAAAATTGTTATAACTTTAAAATTAAGTTTATTTTTGTATTTCACTACAAATGTTTCGCCACACTGCACAGTGTTTTATTTGGAGCCGCGAAGGTTCAGGCGTGGTGGGGGTATGCAAAACTCAAATTGATATTAGACGAAAATTAAAAATGTCATATTATTAAAAATACTTTAAAACTCATAAAAATGAATTACCAGATTTTTAGGTGCACCTGTGTAAGTACAATGAACCGTCAAAGTCGAACATTTCTAAAAGTTGTTCAGCGCGCGGTATTGAGTATCACATTTAATAATTTCCCAGCAGGCCCCCAATTACTTTGTCACAACCATTTTGTAACACAATCATAAACATGAGTTGCTTTATTTAATGAGATATGTTTCAGTGCATTATTTTAATTTTGATAGTAGTTATAATTATTTAAAGTTGCGCAATTTTTATTTTTAAATTTCAACTTTGCAGAGGCCGAAATAAATATTATCAAAAAAGAGCAGTATGACGTTAACTTCAAAAAATCGCCCGCAGTTTCCTCTAGATGACTGTGTAAAGATCATGTATATAACGATCCATGATCAGCAGTTATGATTTTTTTTCTTCCGCAAGTCATGTAACGAAAGCGACAGAGCGCCGTATTTCTTATATTTTCAAACAGCAATCCGCGTGCGGTAAACTAAGCGGCAGCAGATTCCGCGCGCCCGCCGTCGCTTTCGTTACATGATTTGCGGAAGAAAAAAATCATAACTATTGATCATGGATCGCTATATACATGTTCTTTACACAGTCATCTAGAGGAAACTGCGGGCGATTTTTTGAAGTTAACGTCATACTGCTCTTTTTTGATAATATTTACTTCGGCCTCTGTAAAGTTGAAATTTAAAAATAAAAATTGCGCAACTTTAATTAATTATAACTACTATCAAAATTAAAATAATACACTGAAACATATCTCATTAAATAAAGCAACTCATGTTTATGATTGTGTTACAAAATGGTTGTGACAAAGTATTTGGGGGCCTGCTGGGAAATTATTAAATGTGATACTCAATACCGCGCGCTGAACAACTTTTAGAAATGTTCGATTTTGACGGTTCATTGTACTTACACAGGTGCACCTAAAAATCTAGTAATTCATTTTTATAAGTTTTAAAGTATTTTTAATAATATGACATTTTTAATTTTCGTCTAATATCAATTTGAGTTTTGCATACCCCCACCACGCCTGAACCTTCGCGGCTCCAAATAAAACACTGTGCACTGCGACTTCTTCAGGTGAAGAACAAGTGAAACATTTGTAGTGAAATACAAAAATAAACTTAATTTGAAAGTTATAACAAACGTGTTTATTTTAAAGTAATGAATATTAACTTTCAACAACTATCAGCCAACTAGATTAATAGTTTAAACACGTATTCTTTGCCTGAAAAGTCGCAGTTTAGCGAAACAATTGTAACAAAACCGTTTATATTGATTAAATGAGTTTGTTCAACATCCACCATGTGGTTTTGATAACTGGTGATGGAAATTTCGGCCTACCGCACCTCATCAGGCCTTACATGACCATCAACAGTTATTCAAACCAGATGAATGATGGTTGAACAAACCCATTTAGTAATTTTTTTCATAAAAAAGACAAGTTCGCATTTATTTAGTGGACGAAACAGCGTTTTTGTTTTTATGTCTTACCTTGTAGAGCCTACATTACATTGTTTTTGTTTTGTTCAATTCACCAATATCCGTGTATTTACAAATGTATATTGTGTTTTAACATGGAAAAGCGTCTTAGGGTTGATGATGCCCAACGTAGAGATTAGAAAACGGATTACGATTTGCGCTATTGTTATAAGTTCCATTTTTTTATGTTTATTTAGTTTTCATAGAATTCTCTTATATTCATTTCCTTATAATGTTTTCAATATGTTTTCCACTTTTATTTCCCATCCATTATCATTCCTAAATATTTATATTCTAGTCTAATTGAATATGTATATATGTAGAACTATTAGAAACTACGAAGGGAAGTAACGGTCTACATATCGAGCGTATAACAAAAATCGGCGACGAAGTTGGCGTTGGAAGTCTCGAGTCATGCCTGTACTAAGATCACACGCGTAAAATGCTGGTACTTTACGTGTGCGCGTGTGATTTTAGTTCAGACATGACTTTAGATTTCCAATGCCAACTTCGTCGTCGATTTTTATTATACGCTCGATATATATATATATATATATATAGTTCTAGGATGGGGTTTTACCAGTCTATCTGATTATCATTCGGAGAATATGCACTATATATATATACATCTTCATTGAGACTACGAGTATACAGATAATACAAAACTGTATAACATAAATAATTACATGTAGGTGTTAGTATGTCTGGGCTATCGACTCGAGGTCAGTAGATCATGTCATGAATTTATGATGAACTTAATTGAATATGTAATACTAAATACTTTCAATTTGTTTCTATAAAATTTATTATATATATATATATATATTTATACAATCACCCTTTCTGCCCATATTGGTGTAGGGTCTATAATATTTATTATGTCGGGAAAATATCACAGGAGAAATATGAAATTCATTATCAAACATCGATTATGCAATTTTTAGAAGAGCTTTCTGGTAAGATTGAATTGATTGTTTGTATGTTTTGCATTTAGAATGAATAACAATATCATCAATAAACTGATTGCAAGACAATTGTTGTGGAAATATATTATATAATTTTTATTATATATCAAAATCAATATAAAAACATAAGAGAAATTACTGTGGTGAAACCTATGCCAGGATTTTAGTATAAAAAAAAACTATCATGTATATATTGAACAAAAGTATGGAAACCTTATGAAAGTCCAGTGTAGATTTTATCCTAAGCCCTATGAAGTTTGAAGCTATATTTAATGTATACAATTTTCGTTGATTGAATATTTGTTGCAATCCTTGTATTGGTGGATGCGCCGGGTAACTAAAATCCGCGGTCAATTTTAACTTTATTTTACGGAATTCTCCATTACAATTGTTTATATTATGCAATAATTTACATATTTGTATATATTCAGGTAGGTATTCCTAAACTATTAATAATTAATAAGTAAGAGAAGTGCATTCTCAAAACGGTTCAAAGAATTGATTCAGTGTTGCATATGACTTCAAAAACTTGTGAGTCTTCAATTGATATTTCTTGGAAAACTACACAAAATCTAATCTAGTGAAATAAAGGATAAATCGATCCTTTACATTATTATTTATAACGATATAAAGGATAAATCTATCCTTTATGTCATTTATGACAACATATTAGTGTGTATTGTTAACTTGTTTCTCATTGATCACTTGGTAAAACATTTCTATTAATATATAGGTATTTTAATTGAAATTCACTTGGTTTGTTTTATTAATAATTAGTAAAATATATTAGTAAAACAAACCAAGTGAATTTCAATTAAAATACCTATATATCAGTGTGATTTACAATCGTCCGGGAACGTAACGGAAACGGATAATATACAAAAAGTCCCATCCCGGGTGATTGTGAATTTATACCCGTACATTTTATGATTTCCCTTCCAGGTCGATTTTGAATAGATACATGTAAATATTATAATTTATTTTTCTCATTTCCATTTCGTTCTCGTTGCCGGGAGATTGTGAATGGACCTGAAAGTGTTAACAACTAACAATTAATGTGCGACTTTCGGGTTCATTCACAATCTATCCTTCACATCATCACATTAGAATTTATTTTTACTTAATTAAATATGAGTTTCGGGAAGAATTGAAAGATATATGAAAACATTTTGTATAGTTTTCTTCACTTATTTATGTAGTAACCCCGGACAAACAATGTTTGTAAAACATTGATAATGATCACGTGGTGATCGAAATGTACATCTGCATTTCGATCACCATGTGATCATTACCAATGTTTTACAAACATTGTTTGTTCGGGGTTAATAAATAAATAAGTGAAGAAAAGTGTATAAAGTGTTTTCATAAAGAATTTATTTTATTTGAATTTTAGTGTTAAACATTGCTCTTCAAGGGATGAAAATTAAGTTTATGAAAATTACTGCTGGCAATTAAAAAAAAAGTAATACAAACGGTTAGATTATTTTCGTTAGTGAGAAGCTTTTTTTGTGGTGGGAGAGGATGAAGCTTAAGTTACCTGTGACAAGGGTGAGCGCACACAAGCAGGCGAAAGCGGAAATGTCGATCTCCATGAGGTGCAGCCCGTTGCAGAACTCCATGATGGCGTGCAGCCAGTCGCCGAACGACCGCTGGCACTGCAGCTTGTCGAGGACGACACCGTTGCAGAAAGTCAGTTTAGTATCGTTAGGGTGGGTGCGGTAAGCCAAACGCAACACGAACAACTCTAGCGAGGCGGACTGAAAGAGCAGCTCCTTGTCGTCGCCGGAGAGCTCCTGGAAGCCGGGTATCTTGTCGGCGAAGTTCCGTATGACGTCCACGGAGGTGGTAAGCAGGGTGTAGAATTGCTGGATTTTATCGGCTTCGGAGATGATGGGTTCAATAGGGCTGGGTTCGCAGTATTGGGAGTAGTCTAAGTTGGCGAGATCTGGGGTGGTGTCGACGTGGGCGCGGACGAGGGCTGTTATTAGGGAGACGGGGGGTGAAGGGGGGGATTCCTGCGGGGATTTCGGTTTCGAGGGCAGGCGGCCCCTTCTACCTTTCAGCGAGTCCGTCCGGACGACCTCCTTGACCATCCCTACGGCGAGGCACTTTTGAAATCGGCAGAACTGGCATCGGTTCCTCCTCCGTTTATCGACTGGACACGCTTTGTCGGCTAGGCAGACGTATTTGGAACCCTTCTGGACGGTTCTTTTGAAAAATCCCTTACAACCCTCACAAGTGCGCACACCGTAATGTTGGCAAGCGGCCGTGTCCCCGCAGACCGCGCAAAGCTGCGAAGGCGACGGCGGCGCTGGCCCTTTGAGGGACTCCTGCGCCCCGCCCGGAGAACTCGCCGCGGAAGAACAAACCGAGCTGGCCGGTCCAGCCAGGCGCAATTTCGGGCTCTCACTACTGCTGGTCGACTCGGAGCGCTGCAGCGGAAGCGAAGCCCTTCGCTGGCGCGGACTCAACGCGGTGCTCACGTGCAACTCAGAACCGGTCTGATACGGCGGTAGCGAGTAAGAGTCTTGCGAAATCAAAGAATCAAACCCCGGACTGCACTGCGGGGGCGGGTAATACGGGCTCGAAGTGTACTGATGCTGCTGGTACTCGTAGTGATGAGAAGGGGTGGCCACGTGCGCCGGATGGTGGTGGTAAGACACGTTAAAACACTCGTCCTCCATCTTGAAGGAATTGTACCTCACTGAATAAGTCTCTTGGAAACTGGGCAGCGGCGCTGGGGAAGAGGGCTGCGACTGCAAAGCGACTTCCGGAAACGGGTCCAAATCCTCCGGTGGTAACACTGCGCTGGGATCGTCCGGGAAACTCAGCAGATCGGCGAAACTGCTCGAGCCAAACGGGGTCTGCAACAAGACAACATTGTGAACGATCTCAATACTGATTTAAACTAACAGCTAATTATATTTTAGTCCCGGCTATAATTAACGCGATCGATTACAGCGGGATTGTTTTTACAAGTTGCGTGCGCGCGTGTCGATAACGCGCGCGCTTTTCTGTCAACTGCTGATTTATCGCCTCCTCGTTTCTGTTTCACCTAGTTTACTTCTTTCGAATAAGGGGGGTGAATGCTGCTGAGGAGAGGCGGGGCCGTCGCCGTTCACTTCCATTGGCCGCGGTGTTTACATGCGTCGTGGGCATAGCGACGCCGCGACGTCACCGCAGCCATATTTGGGGGAAATCCTCAAACCGGCGTCCATTTTACTTCCATAATCAAATAATCATGCTTTCCCCACAAAACCATTCAATATTTATTCCTCCAACATCAAAACATACCCAGAATGTCTTCTCTTATCAAACCCATTTATTCATATTGTGATAATTTTTGCTACTTAAAATAAAATAATAATAATCCTTATTTCCACGATAGTAGTATTCAACTAAGAATATGAAGTATAAAAAGTGACCCATTCACTTTTGACTCATCTAACGCTTGGTGAAACATGATGAGCACCGTCATACAATATGTGGCATATTATATTGTGCATAATAATAAAAATACACACTTATCTATAGAGATATTGTATAATATATTTACAGATTAGACTCTTAGAGTTATCGACCTGAAGTCATTTTACCCTATTGTATTCAATAAACCCTCCCTACGCTGCCACCGCCGGCGGAGTCCAAGTTTCGGAAACGGCCCGAAGGATAAATACTTGTAATAGACTACCCATTCCAATTGGCACTTACTTAAGGGATACACTGTTCACCGGTATTAATGAAGTTGCACAACATTTCGTCTGACTTAAAACCCAAGCCACCTTGATCAATCAATCTATCAAGTTGGTCACGTGAAAATGTATACCGATTCAAGAAGAAGAAGAAGTGTCATATATTAATACATTTTCAAATAATAATAAGAGATAAGATCACATAAAACATTTTTTATGTCAAATGTTTTATGTGATCTTATCTCTTATTATTATTTGAAAATGTATTAATAAATGACACTTCTTCTTCTTCCGTTTAGAGGTTTCAATCCAAAAATATTTTCTGTCCACTTTATGGACATGTGTATGTATGTGGTAGGAATTCCAAATGACAAATTAAATTTATTTGAATAAATCATTATTCATTAATACCGATGCCTTTAAAATAAAAAAAATCCTTGTAGTAAATAAATAAGATATAAATCATAAAAGAATAAAATCCGAGGAGAAACGGCGCCGAATACAAATGACATTTATTTCCTCCTTTTCCGCGTTTCATCGGCGCTCGTCTTTCCAGTCCGTCGCTTTTATTACGCATCGGAATTAGTCATGTATCTCTAATAGATCATATGTTGTACGCCTGTAAATTCGCCACGCAGAATAAATAAATATTTCTGCGTTGTAAAAATAGCCATTATTGCATTCAGCCCCGCGGAGTTGCCGAGTTACGGTTCCGTCATTCTTTATTTATCGTGTCCGAAGGCGCGCAGTCAATGTGATCTCATCGTCAAAACTACAGAATCCCATTAAAAATCGGTTATTGTCTTTTATAATTCGAAAAGTTAAAAGTAATTATAGAATATATTCAAAAGTTCTTAATAGTTTTTTTTTTCAGGAATGATTTTCTCATTTATCACTTGGTTAAACATTTTTAGCTAATACTGTTGACAGTTTAAATGTAATTTAATTATATTTAATATATAACTTAATAAAATACTTTCTTCAACTAAAGTCCTTGTTTTCATAAACAGGACAAGTTCGCCTTCCTTTAGTGGACGAAACAATGATTCTCTGTCGTCTACCTTGTAGACCCAAATCGTTGACGATGCCACTTGAAATTAGGCAAAATGTGGCGCTTGCGTCGTCTTTAATTTATTATGATTAAAGTTAAAGTGTTTTATTAAGTTATAATTATATTTTGTTTTTAAGTTACAATGGACCATCTACAACCAAGTGGAAGCCTTAACAAATAACAAGTAAATTTCTCAGTTAGTTTGTATCATATTTTTTTATTTTATTTTTTTCTATATATTCGACTAGTTTTGCTTTTTACGGCATTATCAAGAATAAGCTTGTCAGTTCCTTTTATAACTTACTCCCGATAATGCCTTAAAAAGCAAGACTAGTCGAGTAAATAAAAAAAAGTCAATATAAATTGGAAAGGTATATAAATAAAAAAATGTCAATATACATTGGAAAGGTCTGTCAATTAGCTATCGTCTAATGTGTCTTTCCACCTGATTTTTTTATTTTCGTCCTGTCAAAATATACGGATGAAATGTGATGATGTGTCTGTGACGAAAATCCTTGTCAGATCTGTGCGGCATTTAAATATCCTGAAAGTTGTGAAATGAAGTAATGAATTCATGAAGTTGAAGTGAATAAGGGAAATCAATAATTTCAAAAAAATATATATCAATAGGCAGACCGATGGTCTATAGCTATTTTCTGAGGCTTAACTAGATGTTTATGATTGTATTGTTATAAATATAGTAATGTAATTTAATGTTATAAAGATTTTCTATATTAAACAAGGAACATTTCTGGCAATTATCAATAAAATTCGATCAATCCCTTTTTCCAACTGCAAAAAAATGAATTTTATTGATCATTGCCAGAAATTTTCCTTCTTTAATTTCATTGTAATTTAAATAACTGCAAACGTGTGAATCATCTTTGTTTCATTTTATTTAAGAAATAATTATGTTTTTATTGAATGAGTTATTTATGAAAACCAGATAATTCGCGATTATAACGGAAAGAAGCAATTTTTACCTCGTTACAGCACACACACACACAAATACACACACACACACTCTTCAGTGAATGTCAATATTAGCATTATCAGCAAATAACAGGCATTATGCTCTCCGTCCAGAACGCTGGCGAGATAGAATCTGAATCGAATATAGCGGCTGTTAATTTAATTGTCGCCCGCGTTGTCTTGTCTCGGCAACAGGATAATGAATAGAACGATAGGGAAGGACGTGTGAATTAATCGCCTGTCCAATATATCATAATTACGTGCGTGTAATGGAGAGCAAACGGCCGGGACGCAGTGCCGGAGAAGAATGTGCGACGCGAAACGGAACAGCCTTCGCGTGTTTCGCGCATGTATCAGTCCCGTGTTCCAGCAAAAGGTTCGTGTTCTTCGTGTAGAGTGTCTTGTCTGGGGTTTGGTTGATTGCGGGAAGTGGTCGACCAATGGAGATACATGGAGACAATAATCGAGGATTGTTTATGGCATCACTGATTCATAAATGAATTTAAATAGATAAATAGCATTCTTTTCTTTATCTACAATATTATATTAACCTGTTATAAGCTTGTCAGTTTCTTTTGTAACTTACTCTTAATGCTTTAAAAAGTTAAACTAGTCGAGTGAATAGAAGAAAAAAAAATGTCAAAATACATTGGAAAAATCTGTGAATTGGCTATCGACTAATGTTTTTTTCACATGAGTTTTCTATTTTCTATTTGAGCTATAGACCTGACGTCTTTCTGCCCTGTCATGAATTTAAGGTGTTGTGGATTTAGAAATATCTATGTCTTTTCTTTCTTTCTTTCTTTCTTTCTTTCTTCCTCATCTTTTACCCGTATTGGGTGTCGAGGTTGCCTTTTCTTAATATCCTTAATTACTTATGATTTCTGCCTAACACCTGAAATTGCCTCCAACGGTAGCAATATCGCCTCATTAATATAATTTAATTATTTTAAATAAAAAAAAAACATTACAAGAAATTAAGGAGATAAAGTTAGTATACTTTACTTTATCTCCTGGATGGAATATAGATACCCCCAGAAATTAACAAGATAAAGTCAATATAAACAAAATTCAGGTCTTGTTATATTGAAGTTTTTAAATAATTTAATTAAGCAATAATTAATTTTGCAACTAAGTCAATTACACCCTCCAAATCAGTCGTTTAATTGATCCCATTAATTGTGTTATACAAACCAAGTCAGACGAGTTTTTATTGTGAAATTTAATTATAATTACGAAATATAATTGAAATGGAAATCTAAATAAGTTCTTCATTATACAATAACTTAATAGGGAAAGCCTTATTAAGTCTGCGAAAGAGGCTTTTGGAGATATCCATAACAAACGGAGCGCAAACCATACGCGCTGCTAATTTGCGCTATAAGCAGAGCGCACCATTTCGCCTTATTTAATCCTTCCTGCTAAGGGATTCCGAATGAGATAGTATTCTTTCTTTCTCTATATCATTCTGGATCACTCCAAATTATCGAGTCGAAACTCCTCCCTATCAATCTGAATCACTCTAAATTAGCGAGTCGAAACTCTCGCTCTCTCTCTCTCTCTTTCTATATATCGATCGGAATCGCTCAAAGTTAGTTAGTCAATATCAATCTGAAATACTCCAAGTTATCGAGTCGACACTCTCTCTCTTTCTCTGAATAACTCCAAGTTAACGAATCAAAACTCTAACGACTCTCTATTCGACTCGCTAATTTAGAGTGATTGAGATCGATAGAGATAAAGAGAAAGAGAGAAAATATCGACTCGCTAATTTAGAGTGATTCAGGTTGATAGAGAGAAAGATAGAATTTCTACTCGCTAACTTGGAGTAATTCAGATTGATAGAGAGAAAGAGAGATATATAGAGAGAGAGTTTTGAATCGCTAATTTGGAGTGATTCAGGTTGATAGAGAGAAAAAGAATCTCTCTCTGTCAATCTGGATGAATCCAAATTAACGATTCGAAACTCTCACTATTTCTTTCTATCAACCTGAATCACTCCAAATTAGTGAGTCAACACACTCGCTCTTTCTCTCTATCAATCGGAATTACTTAAAAATTAGTGAGTCGAAACTCTCTCTCGTTCTCTCTATTAATCTGAATCACTTCAAGTTAACGAGTCAACACTCTATCTTAGAGTGATTCAGGTTGGTAGAGAGAAAGAGAGAGAGAGTTGCGACTCGCTAACTTTGAGTGATTGCGATCGATAGAAAGAAAAGAGAGAGAGATAATTTCCAATCGCTAATTTGGAGTGATTCAGGTTGATAGAGATAAAAAGAGTCTCTCTCTATCAACCTGAATCACTCCAAATTAGCGATTCGAAACTCTCTCTCTCTCTTTCTCTCTATCGATCTATCGAGAGAAAAAGAGTCTCTCTCTCTTTCTCTCTATCGATCTATCGAGAGAAAAAGAGTCTCTCTCTATCAACCTGAATCACTCCAAATTAGCGATTCGAAACTCTCTCTCTCTCTCTCTTTCTCGCAATTTATTCAGATTGATAGAGAGAGACTCTTTTTGTCTCTATCAACCTGAATCACACCAAATTATCGAGTCGATTTCTTTCTTTCTTTCTTTCTTTCTTTCTTCTCTATCTACCTAAATTATTACAAGTTACTTTTTAGATCAACTGTTTCGGAATCCCCAAATAGAGCATAACATAATCCTTCCCGGTGCGCAATGTAATTTTCTTGGGGGGGGCGCCCAGATCGAGAAAACCGCGCGGCATAAATTAACATCGCCGATAAGGCAAATCCGTTTAATGAGCGCCAGCCATTGTCGGGCCGAGGAAAAAGGAATGTTCTTTCTTCACAGGCGCCGATCGGCCGTGAGAACTAATTGTGCATGGATTTATCGCCGTAATTCCTTATAATTACCCGTAATTATCACTTATCAAATATTATAGATTTTAAAGACTATCATTCGGATCGGCGGCTCCGGGAAAAATCCATTTCGATCGTAATGCATGCGTCGGCAATTATGTGTGATTAGCTAAGGTGGAAAAGAGGAAAATTAACCGCCCGCCTTCCTCTCGTTTTTTTTTTTCACTCCGC
Organism: Philonthus spinipes; assembly: GCA_963082785.1. NCBI lineage: Eukaryota > Metazoa > Arthropoda > Insecta > Coleoptera > Staphylinidae > Philonthus > Philonthus spinipes. Next base: position 22,719,356 of record OY720314.1, read on the forward strand.
AAATAATATTATAATTGCGCGTAAGTGTAAAATTAATTTGTATTCAAGAAAATAATAAACACTTGCTTGTCCACGGGGCAAAAGTGTGTTCTTTTAATTAACAAGCGCTACTGCACATTTTTTACAAAAAAAAGAAAGAAAAATAAAAGTAGTTTAACACGCAAATGTTTACTTATTATACTCATTTTACTTCACAAGCAGCCGTAAATATAATTATCCCAATCCAATTCCGACAGATGTATTAAATTTAATAACTCGGTACTCATTTTTTTATAAGTATTATGTAAATAGGCGGAAAGACCTCAGGTCGGTAGACAATTTCAAAACAAAATAATCATAAATTAAATAAAAAGAATTTTAAATTATTTAATAAATTATTCCCTTTTTTTCTATTATCAAACTAACGTATGGCAAGAATGTTTTGGGCAAAAAAATCATTGGTTGGATTGAGCGACAAAAATGTATGTAATAAAGCAGGCCATGGAAATGAAATGTCTCCCGTCATGTAATCTAAATAAACAGTGAATTTTTTTTTGTTTTTGCTACGCAAAACGTCTTATAAAATTGATTTTGTCGAGGTATTTATAATCTGTTTTAATATGCATTTGTTTAACGTACTTACATAACGTAAGTCACAGAGCTAAATGTGGAAATAATTTATTAATTATTTTCAAATCATTTTTATTTAATATATTTATAATCTGGTTGGGCGAATGTCGAAACGAACCATTGTCAATATTTATCGAGTTCGAAACATAAACTAAAATTTATGGTACAATTAAAGAATGTAAAGAAGGGATACCATGTATAAACTTGCCTAAAAGCGGCCGGTCGCGGGTTTTGAACCGATTAAGAGAGGTTAGATTAATCGAGGCAACATACGACGAAACATTCTAAAACTCCTTCCACTTTAAATCCATCATTATATCCTTGAAATCCTAAACTTCTGTTATAAATCTCATCACTTTCCGTTAGATTGGAATAATTGTGTCATCATTGGCATCCCTAAACGAAACCAAGACCTATCTGGGGTCTGCTGTATAAATGCCACGCCCTTAATCTACCTGATCACTTAGTCTACATCCTAAACAATTTCCCTGCAAAAAGATCACTTTAGGTGAAAATCCATTCTATCACATCCCGAAAATTCATCCCTGAACAAGTTGTCCCGCAAGTTATCCCTTTTATCGAACACTTCCACAACCTATTCAAAAAATTCTCCAGAAAACAATCTAATTTCACAATTCTCTCCCAACTTTGCATCCCCAGAGACGATAATATAATTCCTAAATTCATAAACCCTTCACAAATCCTATTCCAATTCATCACTTCCCTTAACCAGCAATAAAACACCCCCATAAAAGTTCTGCGAACTTTGGCAAAAAGGCTGTTGGACGATAGCCGATTCTCGGTAAATAAAATAATAATATTAATTGTTAATTTCTTTCACATTTATATGTATAATGTACTGACAAGAAAGATTCTTTATATATACATATATATGTCGAGGCAGTTAAACACAAAATTGAAACGTCACAGCGAAAACTGGCCAGAAGATTTAATGTTGGAAAAAGCACTTTATCAAGTAAGAATATTGTCTCCCGGAAAAGGAGGAAAGCTCCAAAATACACAGAGGCTCAATTAGAGAGAATTCCGGAATGTTGCAGCGCGTTGAGCCGAGTGCATTTCCGCAACAAGTTGATTGTGATGGAAATAAATAAAAAATATTTCCCCCAGTGAAATGAAGGAAAAGTATGGATTTGCGAGAGAGGAAAGGGTGATATCGTATAGCTGTTGATGGTTATATTAAAGGGATATGTTTCAGGACGGTGGAAGGGAAAAAGGAGTTGGGTTTTAGTAATATTAGGAAATACAGACTGTCTTTTCTAATATTACTAATTTTTTTACCAAGCGATTAATGAGATTAAAATTGAAGATATATATCATTACTTATATGAAAAAGCAAACAAACATTAAATTATACACATCTGATGAATACAGATGTGTTAAATTTAATGGTTTTCTTAAACTTGGCTCTGCTTCTTTTTTTTTACATATACATAATATTCATAATTATTATAATAAGCACAGTCGGGATCATACTTTATTGCGGTTTACCTGGGAGTCAGGATTGCGTAAGGCGAGCGAAAATATCGGTTGTAATTTTAATGGGCGATATTCAGAAATTCAACACAAGGAGAAATTCATTAAAGCCGGCTCACGGGTATCGTGAAAGAGATCATTGTAAACGTTTACGCGATGAAATTACACGCAAAAAAAAATGAGATGAAATGACAGAGCGAACACGCATCTGCAAGCAAGCGCTGAGAAAATAATCCATTGAGTGTTGTTTTAGATGCGTTCTAGATTATATCCAATTGAAGAAAAAAAAAACAGAAAGAAAAAATCATCCTGGTTAGTTTTTTTTGTAATTAAGAAAATGTTTAATGAAACTGAGAAAATAATTTATTAATTCCAAGCATAAACACCCTTCTGTTACAATTCATCACTCAATTACACGACAGTTCAGTTAGTTAGCAAAGTTCTTATTTGCAAATCACCATAAATTCATGACAGGGCAGAAAGACCTGCGGTCGATAACCCATGACAGACTACTAATCCACCAATATGTATTGTAAATAAAAATATTTGTAAAGAATTGTAATTCTGCTCTTTGAATATAAAGATGTTTGTATATATAATTTATTAATTAATTATTTTCAAATTCTTTTTATTTATTTGTTGATTGTTAAGGCTTTCACTTGGTTATACATTTTGAGTTTATTAAATAAAACACTTTTTCACTTTCTTTGTATAACTTGTTATTTTATTTTAGTGGCTATAGTTTCGAAGCATAGAGCATCATTATCAAACTAAGCGTTGGTTATAATGAAATCACTTGGTTTTGTTTTACCAACATTTTTGTTATATTTTCGACTAATTTCGGCTATATGCCGTTTTCAAGACTAAATATATAAATGGATTTATCATATACAAATTATTTTTTTTATGATTACCCCGTCAAGTAATAAGAGCGCTTAATGTCGGTGAATTCTACACGTCTTCGTTTTCATTTATTTATTTATTTAACGGATTTACCTTTTTACAAATCCACAATATAATTAATAATATTTATGTATGTTGGATTGTACAACAAAAATAAAGAAATAACTATTACAGATTATATTAAAATTGTTGAAATATATACAAAACTGAACTTTATAGACATTTACTATGCTTTTTCCCGCTTTAATAGCTTTTGTGATCTCTAACGCCTCTCGATTATTCATCGTTACACCCTTATTACCTGCGAATTTTATTTTTACATTATTTTTACATACATAAACATCTTTATTTCTGAGATTGGAATATACAATTACAATACAATATCTAACAATACACTAACGTTCACAATATATTTCCAACTCTGAAACTGGCTATCGACCCATTATTTTTATTTAATTGATTTGACGCCTTTAAATACCTGAAATCGAAGAAATTTTAAAATACAACACTGAGTTGCATAATTTAAATTAATTAAAATCCCATCAAAGATGTTTTGTTTTCACTGATATTAATTCTATTCAATTATATGATTCATCGCAGAAACACATTTAGTCGATATCTAATTACTAAACATAAATATGTAATAGTTGTCAAAGTGTAAGTGTATTTATTGTTAAATAGATAAAATTTCCGGAATCGGAAAGCGGGAGGCGGAAAATTGTAACTGAGGGATAAATTAATTCAAATTAATATACAAATGTATATTAAAATAACTACTTCTCGGATAAATACGCCGCCGCATATGTATATTTATATATTGGATTCACATATACATCTTTATTCAGACAATAACTTTATATAAAATACAGTTATATAATACAATTATAAGTTTGTACACATATATATTCACTTATTATTATTATATAACCAGTATACAAAATTCTCTCGGACCTTGATGCAACAACAACAAGCAAAAAAATACATCTGAGCGTTATTGGGTAACAGATATCTTCGAGCAGATGCTTTGCCGGCGACGAAAATTTCCACATGTTACCAAAAACATGATTTATGCAACACTAAAGCGAAAGAGTGAGAGGGAAAGGGGTCGGAACAAAAGCAAAAATCGGCTTTATAATTTTCATAGGTAACACGATGTCCCATTTTTATAACGTATCCCATTCATTCCGAACCGAGCTTATCTCGTACGAGCATCTCGGAAATGATATTGTTTAGAATTACTCCACGGCGCGAGTTAATTTATGGCGCGGATTTTTTGTGGAGGCAATAAATTACATCGGTGATTAATAAATTACACATGGTGCATATGATGTATGGCGAAAAATTCTGAAAAAAAGTAAATGAATAAAAAAAGGAAAGGAGGAGATAAACGATCGATTTATGTAAACGGGAATCGTGTGTAGGTAAATGTGGAAAAATGGCCGGGCATTAGGTGTAATAATTAATTTTACATGGTTCGTAATGGAAAACGTGAGTTATTTAATGCATTGCCTTTTTGTTTGTCTTGTTGTTGTTGTTGTTGGGTTTAAGGCTATAGGTCTCTTCGGGTGATTGTTTCTGAGTAAACACGTTTGGATATATTGCGTCTATTTTAGATTAACTGTGATGATTTGCTTTCTCATCCCAATTAATCGCTGGAAATCTTTTGGGAAAAGTATGAAAATCATCGTTTTTCGTATTTTATAAGTTAATAACATAAGACATTTTTATATATTCCAGTGAAACCGCACGCTAAAAGTGCTTATATTTAATGTATTGTAATGAAATTTTCAATACTAAAGTAATCCTGTGTGTTTGTTTCAATGAATATATTTTCAAAAATATACGACATCCGGTTCAGCAATTCCCTTATTTTAAACGGAATGCTATATTTTTTTATTAGGAATTTGGATTCTATATAAAATTCTACGAACAAAATCATTAAGAAACATCCAAATTTAACCGTTTTCGAAATATTTCTCATTCCGATAAAAATTGTTGCTTTTTCTAATTCACTTAAAAATTCATATCTTCGAATAAAATACAATTGAAAAGATACCATGTTGGGTACCCAATGGTTAACACTGTTGTATTCTTTCTTCACACTTTATTTTCTAATATTTAGATATATAATATTATTCTTTGAAAATGATGTAAAAATCGAAACTAGTCAGAATAAAATATTATTTATTTTAAATTTATTGTGAAACAAACCACGTGTTTAATTTTACCTAATTGTTTAAACATGTTTCACCAAGTGTTAAGTGAGAAATTAATTCAAGAGTTATTTAGATATATATTTTGAGTGCTATGCACAATGAGTACACAGCATTCGAAATATTTATTTATTTATGGAAGTCCATTTAAATATATATTTAAATATTAGAAAATAAAGTGTGAAGAAAGGATACAACAGTGTTAATTATTTTGATTATACTCTTCACGTAATTCAAAACCAATCATCGAGTACCCAATGGTGATTTAGTTTTGGAAAAATTATAAACATTTCATTCCATATTTAGTATAGTTTAAACCATTAAATATTAGTTATTTTAAATGGAACACCCTGTATATTTTGACATATTCTGATGCAGAATTAAATTCTGTATTGATTTATACTAGTATTTCCTATAAGTATGTTGTTTCTTTCAAATCACATCTGATTAAAAAACAATCATATCGATGCAGGTGTCAAAATATTTTCGATTATAATATACAATCATTTTTATTGTAAAATTTACATTAGGTTTAATACGATACATTTTATATAATATTGTTCCCAAATGGCTCTTGACCATCGGTCTTTCAGCCATCGGTTACAATATTTAAACAGAAAGAGACGTAGCGGTGATTTGAACCGTAAAACCAATGGGCTAATTACAAGCGCTCAAATTTATTCATCCCCTTTTTTTCCAACACGGCCAAAATAACTTACACCGTATGTTTTTGACTACATTCTATTGAAAAAATAATCCTTATATTTATTTCCATAACGAATAATTTTTCTACTGCTTGTATTATTTTTTGTTATATTGAATTAAAAATAAAATAAAACATACTTACTTGAGTCTGCAGTAGAAGCATACTTGAATGCGGACTGTTGGGGGCAGAAGGCTGTGCACTAGCCGCCACCAGAGGTGCGTTCGACACTTCGCCTTGTACAAGAACTGTACCTGAAATTAAAAAAAAAATCAATAAAATATTTTAATTTAAATGAAGGAATTTACATTTCCCGAATTTTACATTTAAAATATGTGAACTTAATAAACGACGATCAAGAAAGCCATGTTTTTTCATTGATGGTATGTCATAGAAATAACATGGCTTACTTGATAATAAAAAAAACATAGAAGAAAATTATCAATCAAGCCATGGGCCAGCTAGGCTAGTAGTGCTAGTGTATATCATAATATTAAATAATGTATTACTAAGTTACCTGTACGAACTGTACATGTATTTATTGAATTTTCTGCTAGAATTTTCTATATTTTTTTCCTGTAATTTGGGATATGTAATTCTGTTGGGAAATAAATTATTATTATTATGATTATAATGAATTGAATAATTTTTCCAGATGACTTCAAATTATTTAGGAATATTAAGGAATTTAATGAGATCATATAATTTTTCCATGGGATTTAGCAAACGAATTTAATTAATTCAGCAGTACAAATAAAGTGTATAAATCTTAAAGGCAATTATTTTGAAAAGCAAAAAATATTTTTCATCAAATTCATTTGTTTATTTTTTTATTCTTAATACATAAATCAAAATACATGGTACGAGGGTTGCCACGTATTTTGACTTGAGTTAATTAAATTGTTAATTAAGATGGGCAAAGTCATCTTTTCGATCTTTTTTGTTATTGTAAAATGAAGTATATGACAATTTTCTTGATGTTATTTATAATATTAATGTTGAGTAATGTGATCTATTTATTAATAAACTTATTTTATTATTATTTATTAACTTTAGCTACTTAAAATTGGCTATTCATTTTGCAGTTGGAAAATTTTTATTAATAATTGCCAAAAAGTTTTCCTTGTTTAATTTCATTGTAACTTAAATAGCTGCAAATGTGTGAATCATCTTTATTTCATTTCATTTTATTTTATTCAGAAATACTCGATTACTAAATTCACTCGATTTTCCCCATTATTAAGGTTTCCACTTGGTTTTGCACATGTTCTATTATAAATAACGTTAACGTGTTTTATTAGCAGCATTAGTAAATGCATTTCTTGAACTCAAAAGAGTTACAAAAGTTCACCGGCCGAAATATTTCAGCCGTTTAATTTAATTTTCCGCTGTATTGTGTCTTTCCGTATGGATAATAAACAACTATCAACATTAAATCTAGAGTGTGTAGTTTTCTTAAGCCGGCCCTATATAAGCCAATTCAAGGCCCACGCGAAACCAAAACAAAAACCCACGAGCAGGTGCGTCGATTCCGAACAGTTTGCACCTTCCAGCCAAAAAAATAAATAAATAAGACAAAATTGTGTTTTCCCTTTCAAACTGTTTTCTTTATCCTCGGCACGAGAAGGTTCTCCCGCGCGCATGCATTCTTGTACAATTTTTTTTGCCCGTCATTTCGTGTTTGTTAATTAACGCGTTGTTCATTTAAAATGGAAATTGAAGATAATTATTGATTGCCCGACGAACAATCTGAATTGTGTTTTGTATAATGACCGTGCATAAAAATAATTGCCGCATGCGAAACGTTATTTATTCAAGAGCGCGCGCAATTATCGGCAATAACTAATAGAATAATTAGCGATTGTTTGTAATCGGACGCCATTTCTCTCTCTTTTGTCGCTGGTTCGGGTGAGTGTGGTTTTTTCTTGTAATTTATTTGTTACTGATCTTGTGTTCCATTTATTTTATAAATTATTACTGAATCGATAATTGTTTTTTTTTTAATTATTTGTAAATAAAACAATTTTTTTAAAGTTTCACAAAATTTATTGTAGAGACACTGCTACAATAGTTTATTATGGAGTTTCAGACTCAATAATAGGTTGTTTTTTTTTAATTTTTAATAAAAAAACATTCATTCACTTTCTTTGTATAATTATTTTTTTTAGTAACTAATTTCAACAATTTTAACTTGTCATTATCAAATTAAGAGTGTTTTCTTCATAATTTAATCAAAAATGTATTAGTTTTTCGTAAATGAAATGTATATTGAAAAATGGAGATTCTTTAAATTAATTTAAAAAAATAAATGAAAAGAATTTCTAAACAATTAATAAATTATTTAATCTTTTGCATCTGTGACATTTTTGACTCACGCCACGTAAGTAATTTAAACAAATGTACATTAAAACAACTACTTCTCGGACAAATACCCCGCTATATATTGAATAATGACATAATTGCCGTTGCATATCAATAACATATTGTATAAGAGCAACAATTTTTGATTCGAGAACATTTAATGTAAAGACAAATCTTTTTATTTAATTTATTAAAATAACTGTAACCAAGTGAATGAAAATATTTTTCTATTGAGTTAAAAAAAATAATATAAAAATATTTTTAAAATTTAATAATCGTCTGATTGACAATAAATATCTTAGGCCGCATTTATAGCGAAGAAGCATGTTGCTAGATGGTACCTGCACAATGAAAGAGGTTAATTTTTAATTCGCGTTCATACGAAATCATAATAATACATACACATATGCGCACCAAAAATTAGTCTCCTTTAAGGTATCAATTGAAACGATGTAGTTTATTCCTTACTTCACTAGTTTATTTTCATTGTTAAATAAATTTAAAACACAATGTGATCATTGTTAATAATAAACTAAAAAATGTTTAGTTGTTTATTAATAAGTGAAGTAATTAATAAGCAACATCGTTTAAAATGTTATCAAACATATTCACGCAAACTAAAACCATAATTTGTTATCTTTAAAGGTATGATACCGCTAGCATCTAGCATCGTGTTACCGCAATATAAATGCGGCCTTAAGGGATTACGATTTTAAATTTAATTTAGCAAAAATCTTGATATTTATTGTAAGAGAATTCTGTGTTGTTCACTTGTAAGCAAAGAGGTTATATATTTAGAAGCGTTATTATCTCAACATATGCTGGAAATAGGGTGCCGGACGCCGTCGTTTTCATACGATGCAACTGCTTTGTAGAAGGCACAGAACCATTCAGTGTCATCATTACTGAATGGTTCTGTGCCTTCTATAAAGCAGTTGTATCGTATCAAAACGATATTACATTTTGATTTCATTAATGTATAAGAAAATCCCACTCTAAAAAAAATACATCATATTTCAACAATCTACAGAAGCAACAGATAACAACACATCACAGAAACTTACATCGATCTCTTTTCCCATTGACGGATCTGTAAATCACTTCCATGATTAAAATCCTCGCGAATAATTCATTTATTTAATTTTTGCTTTTATTTAAATCATGTATTTAATTTATAATTTTGTATTGCGCCGCTAAAAATATTGAAATTGGAGATTTTATGTTTGTTTAAGTTACTATTTTGTGTTTAATTAAAATAATTGTATAGTGAAACAAATCAAGTGATCATTTTTAAATAGTAAATACTATATGATCGAGAATTTTTCTCCTCTACAGTGGTTTAATTGTTTTTTATTAAAAAAAATGATATTGGCAATAAAATTAAAATACTTTCCAACAAATTGAAGAATATGATTTAAGTAATAATGACAGATTTAACGTTTTATTTGTTTTTATTCACTGGTGCCAAAAAAATGTAAAACAAAAAAATCAAAGCACTCTAGAGGAGAAAAGTTTTCGATTGTATATATCATACGACCGAGGGGCTATTCCTTATGGAAAATATTATGTTTAACGAGTACGATATTCTTGGATTAATTTCTCATCTGGCACTTGGTGAAACATATTACACTATGTAAAATAATTTAAAGAAAAGACATTTGGTATTGTTTCACAAATTATATTCTTTTGCTTCTTTTGATTGATGGTTGATGTGGATTTTCATGTATTTTGGGTTGAGTTTCTGTTTTTGACACGTTCGAATGAACCAAATATGGTTATTTGACTTCATTGATTCGATCAAGTTTCTTCAGTACATGATGATAAGTTTTGCTTTACTGGCACTAATAATTTGTGAAACAATACCAAGTGTCTTTTCTTTAAATTATTTTACATAGAGTACGATATTAATTAAATTCATATGTACAATATGAATTTAATTAATAAGTGTGTATTTTAATTTATTAAGTGTACGTAGAATGTGAATCTATAACAAAATTTGCTTAGACTGTGATGATAAGCATTACGTATACATTAAACTTAACATTTTCCTTATAGAAAGCCTGGATTGTGTTCATTGAAAGGAGGCTCAAGTGATTTTCATTACAAAATTAGGAAGGAATGTATTAGTATTAGTCGACAAATAAGGCAGATATAGTACTAGTCGATGGTCAATTAATTCTTGATTAACTGATATATATAAAAAAAAATACAAAAGAAATACAATGAAATTAAACAAGGAAAATTTCTGGCAATGATCAATACAAATTTTCCGACTGCAAAAAATTACTTACACTGTAAGCTTTTAAAATTCGATCAATCCCTTTTTTCCAACTGCAAAAAAATTGATCATTGCCAGAAATTTTCCTTGTTTAATTTCATTGTAATTTAAATAACTGCAAATGTGTGAATCACTTTTGTTTCATTTTATTTAATTTAACAAAAGAAATAATAAAAATTAGAAAATCAAACGTATAATTTATATCTGTAAATTGGCTACCGACCAATGGTCTTTCCGTCTGGTGGTCAATTAATAGATTTAACATACGAATTTGTTTAAAAAATTTTCGTTATTTATTTTGTATATATATATATATATAGAAAAAAATCCCTAATACCGTCAGCCCGAGATGGAACGAATGCAATACAAAATTCGCGAGGCGAGCACAGGGAAGGTAACGACTTCTGCAAGTGTTAATTTATAAAAAAAATATCATCATTAAAAAGTTAAATAAAAAGAATTTGAAGATAATTAATTTACTAAATTGAATAATTAACAAATTCATAATAAATAAAAGACGACGCAAGCGCCACCTTACTTATTTCTGAGAGTTAAATTGAATTACATCACAATATTAAATTAAATTCACTTGGTTCAGTTGAACTTATATAAACATTACAACTTTCTGTTTTTTTTTTTACTTAAGTAAAACTAAACCAAGTGAATTTAATTTACAAGTTTAATTTAATATTAACAATGTAATTAATGAACAAAGTACCCGAAATAAATTATAATTTTCATATCATTAGAATGATTTACAAATTGTTTAGCCTCAGAAAATACTAAACTGAAATATTTTGAGATTAATCCTGGTAACGCGAAGAATGTAATTCCTTTGAGAATGGTCGAGATTGATCAAAACAGGTGTCAGGTAACTGAATATAATAATATGAAACTAAACAAGTGTTTTAATTTGAAATCACCTATTATTGATATTCATTGATAAGCAGAAATGTATTGTTATTTGACAAGTTTTTCTACTAAAATCAGTTGTTTTGAAAATACTCGATTACTAAAATTACTCGATTTTGCCGATTACTAAAAGTATCAGAAAACTTTTAAGAGCCCACTTATCGAATAAACAATTTTCTGTTATTATTTAACAGCTTTCAAATTTCGTTATTTGTTTTTTATGAACTAAAATTTAAGGTGAAATATTTTAAAAAAAAATACGCAGCTTGATGTAGGTAAAGATGTGTTTAATAAAATATCTGATTTTCTTTGTGATTAATTTCTGATAGTTTTATTTAATAATAATAATAATCTTTAATAGCAATTCATATAATATAAATTAGGCAAAAGGTGGCGCTTGCGTCGTCTTTAATTTATTATAAAGGATGATAGGTTGATAGCTAACTGAACTGTAATGATGATGTTATGCAAATATGTAAATTTATATCGAGTTGTGGCCCGCAACAAACAAAAATATTAAAACAATACTGAGACTAATATGATTTTTTGATGCATTGATTCATATTGAAGAAGTTTCAAATCACTCCATTTTCATTTCACTCCTTCTGTTCCTACTCTAGGCTTATGCATAATAAAATCTGCCTGAATGTTACTCGAGATTGAGTTTTTGCAAATAAGACTTAAGATTAGTTCAATGGAATTTATGTATTTTTACACAAAAATACTTACATTTCTTCCTAAGCTTACAAATTGTTAGAAAAACAGCTAATATAGAAAATTATTTGCTGTTTATCAAAGTGTTCACTTTGATAAACCTTAATGGATACTGTGTTTTCTTCTAATATAATGAATATTAACAAATTATTGAAATATTTTAGAAAAATATGTGAACACTAGGCGCAAAAAACATTGCTCTTTATTCTGGGACTTTTACATTACATTAATTGTATAATACAGCACTTTAAATAATTTTGAGATTGCGATTTCATAGGCTATCGACCCGAAGTCTTTCTGCCAATATATTTTTTTCAATGTGGATTTCCAATTTTATTTGAACAGATATTGAATGTACTGTAAAAACACACAGATGCAAAATATAACGCAAAACTCTCTTTGGTGAACAAATCCTGTTTTATTTTGTGTTTTGTTTATAAATAAAGCATTATCAGCAATAATACTGAGAAAATATTGTATAATTTTATGTTATATGTTGATTTTATATTGTGTTTGTCAATAAAGATTATGTATTATTATCATAAAAACTCCTAACATCACCCTAATCCTCCCTCCCTCGTTTTTGTGAATTTTTGAATTTTTGGTTGTGTTTTGTTAATTTAAGAGGATGCCAATAAAGGTCTTTTTTTATAAAAACTCAGAATTAGACCGATATTTTAATATTTGTTAAGGCCCGGTTTTCCAATGATTGACCTTTTTTTTCTTTTCTCTGTTTTTACCCTATTATTCTTCACTTTTGCACAAAATCACTTGATTAGTTTCACTAATTTATTTTCGTTTTTAATTTTGTTTAAATAGGAATGTATTTTATAGAACGAAATAATTTAAATTATTTTGTTAAGAAAATATTGTTATTAATGTAATTTTTAATTATTAACGTTTATTTAATTTCACACTACTGTTTTTTTCTTTTATAAACTCACTCTATTAATTTTTGTTTTTACTTCATGAGCTTATGATGTTTTTATCAAATTTTCGTAGCAGGTTTTCACAAAATTTCCGATGTTATTATCGGAACAGTAGAATTAACAATAAGCGCCTCTCCGGCAAGCGGGCGTTCTTTATATAGTGCAGTATAATAAACGACGGTGGCGTATTAGAGATATGATATAGTCCGTCCCTGGGGAGGTGAAGTCGCTGATATTTGCAGCCCTTGTAATAATCAGGACGGTATGAGCACAGAGTTATGGCCCGGAACGAACGCTTTGTATATACTGCCTGCCTGAACACGCCTATTTCATTATGTGGGGCCGTATTTATAAAAACATATTGCGCCCATTATTATTAGGGCTCGGATTGTTCCTCCTTATAGTTGCTGTTCTCTTTTTTTTTTTTTCATTATTATTGGATCGGAAACGCTACCCGGGTGTTGATTGCCCTCCACGTCGGGGTTTTACGGAATTAAATTTTCATCGATCTGATAATAAAGAATTTAATATGCGTTTTTTAAAAGGAATATTATTTTTTTATTTTTATGTTTTCTCATATCTTGAATAAAATCATAAACTCTCTATGCATTTTTTTAATAATAATAAATCCAACAATTTGAAAATAATTTATTATATTAAATAAAAATGATTTGAAAATAATTAATAAATTATTTCCACATTTAGCCCTGTGACTTTTGACTTACGTTACGTAAGTACGTTAAACAAATGCACATTAAAACAATATTTTATTGATATGCAACAGCAGGTGTACATTATGTAATTCAATGTCCGGCGTGGGTATTTGCCCGGGAAGTAGTTATTTTAATGTGCATTTGTTTAACGTACTTACGTAACGTAAGTCAAAAGTCACAGAGCTAAATATGAGAATAATTTATTAATTATTTTCAAATCATTTTTATTTAATATATTTAAATAACTGTGACCAAGTCAATGAATACTCTTTTCTATTAATATAATTTATTAATTAATTATTTTCAAATTCTTTTATTTACGTTATTTAAATAACTGTGACCAAGTGAATAAATCCTTTTTCTATTATCCAATAGGAAGTTTAAATTAGGCAATAGATGGCGCTTGCGTCATCTCCCAATTATCATGGTTCATTAATTATTATCGTTGATTAAATTTGTAAACTGGAGTAATAAAATATGCATTTTTAAATTTAAACCAATTCATTTCGTATTAATAAAAGAAAATCAAGAACACCGATAAAACGGCAACCTTATTACCGAAATCTGAGGCAGCCGGATTTCTTTAAGCCTGTCAATTAAATAAAATCCCTACAGCATAACTCACGCAACGGATTATTTTTTTGCCTAATTGAAGTAACATTTTATTTTTTATTAATATTATTCATAATTTAATAAATGAAAATCCGATTTATTTTCACCAATTAACCTCTCTCTCTCACGGGAGAAATCCAAATCCAATTTCTCTCTCTTCTCTCGAGTGTGTCTCTGTGTGAATATATTTATATATATAGAAAATATGTTTACGAAGAGGAGAGGCCTACCTTTCGGCGGTTTCCAATCCGGGGACCGCGCCCATAACGCACGCCGCACCGCGAAGGAGTATTTTATCGTTGCGGATCGCAATAATTCCATCTACGCTGAATTCGGTTTCCACGGTTGTAAATCATTTCGAGAGATTGACGCGTGGGCGGTTAATTAATTTCGGCAGAAAGGCTTATTTGAATACGGAAGTGCTGTCGGCTTAATGTTGTCTTTTTGTTCGGTCGTCGTTCTCTTTTTGTTCCTTTTTTTTTCGACTTGGTTTTCGGTTGAGGAGGTGCGGACGTAAATGGATTTATAATAAATGAATTATTTATTTATTATAACATCATTATATGTGCCTCTCTACTCCTCAGTGTGAGGTGATAAATGAATTAATGGCGATATTAAATACGGTAAGGATATAAAAAATGTTTATTATAGTCAGTGACGTAGATAGGGGAGTGATTAGGAGGTTATAAGCATACCCACCTCCCCCCCCCCCCTGAAAATTTCAATGATTGATTGAAAATACAAACAAATAATGTTTTAGCAAAGCTGTTTATTACAGCGAGATAATTGAACGTTAGTTTCAGTTTGATAGAATTTAGATTGAGTCAAATCCAATATGATATAAAACGACCAAGACATTTCATATCGTATTGGATTCAACTCTACCATTTTTTTTAATTATCTTCATGGGCTCATTTCACATGTTCACATTAGAGATATTTTAACTAAAAATGACTAATCCTTTTTTATCATATTGGATTCGATTCTATCATTTTTTTTAATTGTCTTCATGGACGCATTCAACGCATTCATCTTAAAGATATTTTAACTTAAAAAGCTTTGATTTTCTCTGGAATACCACAAGGATCGGTGTTTGGTCCACTACTATTTCTAATTTATACATATACATTAATGTATCTCTTAGATTTAATGCTTTTATGTTGTATATAATGGTTATTTTTGTGTAGTTATCGCTTTGTATAGATAACATTGGAAATGACAGTGATTAGTAAATTAAATATTTTGCACATTCCATTCCAAATCATCTATTGTTATTAATTGAACAAGATTATAATTGTTATTCAATGTTATGCATACAAGCTATTAGTGTATCTTATCACTTAAGAAATTATGTTGTTCTGGCGTTGAGGAGGACACTTCTATTTCGGCAGTTGAGCAAGACAGTCAACAATCCTAAGTCCAAACACTGAATCTTAAAATTCTAAATTGCTGACCGATTGTACTTTCGTATGATTCGTATGATTTAAATTAAATACAAGTCTTTTAAATTTAAACCTCTTTGATTGGACTAAAGTTGAATAAATCGCGTCTTCGACAACAAACTCAGGAAATACAAAGTACAAAAAGAACAGTAACGACAATAACACAATCTTCAGTAGTTGAAGTTTTAATAAATATAAACAATGCGTTGTTATGGTATTTACAACATAAAGAAAATTACAAGATACCATTTATTCACCGATGATACTCAACCACTTATTCTTTTAAAATAATTAAAAAAAAATCCCATTACCTCACAAACTCTCTCCTTTCGAGATGATGTTATTATAAATCCCCAATAAAGATAAGACAATCTATAACAGCGATTTATTCGCCTTGCTCTCTCGTCTCGTTGCGCAACCCATAACAGACGCATTTTTGCTGAAAAATCCGGCATTAGAATACAATTGCTTCACGTTTTCTAGCATTGAGACCGCTCTGCAATTTACGGCCGCCCACCTCCTCCGTACCCGAAGAAAGAACGAAACTAATAGCCTACGGATGACGCTGCATTTCACCTCGCTCTCGGTCTTTCCACCATTACACATTGTGCGCCGATTTTAAAAATGTTTCAATTACAGACATAAACTCCGCTTTAATTATAACCCACACACAGGTAAGATAGAGGTGGATAAATAGAGAGGATCTAGATAGATAGCGAAATGCCCAACAACAATGGGTACGTTTTACTCTCCCAGGAAATTGATTCAATGTACAAAGATTCGTATCTGTATTCAGTGTATTGGAAAAAGCGATCGTATTTTATCTTTTTGTATTATTGGAAGTATGTTGAGATTATAAGCAAGTTCAGTTTTTCTCATGTTCAGAGACAAAATAACGAAAAAGAAAACGATTGCTTATTTTCTCTCGTGGTTTAATAATAATAGCATGTTTCAAATAACATCTTTCTTAATTTTTTTTACAGAAATGCCAAATTAACTAATCTTAGAAAACTTGTGGAAAATTTGATATATTCCTCATGTTTTTTTTTTTTTTTTTTTAAGATTGATTTGTAGTTATTTCAAAACTGCATATTTAAAACACATCATGTATCAATGATTAAGAAAAAAAATATCCGAAAACAAAAACAAGATATTTTCCAAAAATATTTCATAATATTTTAGAAAAAACTGTATATGCAATATATATAATGGTAATATTAAAATCATTTATTCAGACAATAGGAAACGCTACTTAAATCGATTAGAATAGCTTAGAAACAAACCCATACAGCACAGACAGATTGCAAAAAGGTTGCACTGCAAGATTACAATATTGCAGATTATTGCAGCAAGATAGATGCAATTGTAGCAACATTAAAATGTCCACCTTTTTAAATATAATTAATTATTTTCAAATTCTTTTTATTTAATTTATGATTATTTAAATAATTTCACAATATTTTTTCTTCGAGTGACAAGTGAGAAAGTCATCCTGGAAATACACCTATTTCATTACATCACCCAGCGAAAATCACATCCACACCGATCACAATCTCCATTCTGAGATACTTTTGTTTATTAGATAAAAACGCATCCTTGCTGAGATTACAAAAACAAAAAATAATATTCGCGCTCCGGTTTTATCCCATCAACCACACAGCCAGCTTTCCTTTCCGCGACTTTTATCTCCACCTCCCTCATTGTCTAATAACATTTAGAGCGAGAGTTTCGCGATCATATCGCACTCCTGAAATAATTACTTTAAGAAACTGTAACGCCGCCGCGCGCTCTTTCGTAATTGCGATCGTGAAGAGACTTGCACGCTAACTTCTGCCCGGAGCCTATTTTTTTATTTTTATTTTAAAAACGCCTTTTTGTCGTGTGATCGGTTGAGTGTAATTATGGAGTAATATTGTATGAGTGTGTGTGCATGGGCTTTTTCGGTTTTAAATATATTTTTGTCGTGGAATAATGAAGGGGTTATTATTTGTGGATTTGTGTCGTTTCTTGTTATTTTTATTTTCTTCTGAGTTGCGTAAATGTTGTGGAGATAATTAAAAGACTGATTGAAAGGTATAGATTTAATAAATAGTGTAACCAACAATGTGGTCCAATTTGTTAGTGTGGATGAAGGTTAGTCTTCTCTACACTAATATAATTCGGGGTAATTCCGTATGGGAAATGTTAACTTTAACACTTCAATGACTACTTAATAATAAACTTCAATCAATTTCTAATAAACAAAAAAAAACATTTTTTGTTTGTTTGTTAGGAATTTAATAATTATGAAAGAAGCTACAAATGTCTTAATTAATTACAAACGAAACAAACAGGTCTCGTAATCAAACTATCTTCCCAAAAAAAGAAAAACTCTGTTACGCAATCGTGAAATAAAATCCCACTTGTCCGACGTATGCGTTGTTTGTGTGATGAGAAGATCCCGCCGGCGGAACGTATGGAAATCTCCTCGACTTTCTTCCTCCGACCGAGAGCTACGGCGATAATGACGGTTATTAATTATTAGCAGCCGGCTCCGCCTTACATAATGTCTCGCTGGAATGATAAACGGACGCTAACTAGCGAAAAGTGCCGCATGAGCCTTGTTATTTAGAGCCATCGACCACTTCGGACAATGTACAATTAGTGTACGGAGCGTAAATGGGGAAAATTTGCATAAGGAACTTTCTACCTTTGAACTACAGTCAATTTTAAGTAATTTTATTCACGGTATTTATATAAAACAATTCTAGAGAAGCATTATGATAACCAATTAACACTTTAGAGATGTATTATGATAACTATAGATCACAAGGGATTTACAATTAACACTCTAGACATGCATTGTTATATCAATAAGGGAATGAGGGATTAATCACAAGGGATTTACAATTGTCATTCTAAAGATGCATTATGATAACCATAAATTACAAGGGATTTACTATTAATAATCTAAAGATGTATTATGATAATTATAACTCACAATTAACACTTCAGAGATGTATTATGGAAACTATTAATCACAAAGGATTTACAATTAATACACTAGAGATGTATTATGATAACCATAAATCACAATTAACACTTCAGAAATGCATTATAATAAACATAAATCACAAGGGATTTGCAATTAACACTCTAGAGATGCATTATGATAACTATAAATCACAATTAACAATTCAGAGATGTATTATGGTAACCATTAATCACAAGGGATTGCAATTAACATACTAGAGATGCATTATGATAACCATAAGTCACTAGGGATTTACAATTGACACTCTAGAGATGCATTATGATAACTATAAGTCACAATTAACAATTCAGAGATGTATTATGGTAACCATAAATCACAAGGGATTTGTAATTAACACTCTAGAGATACATTATGATAACTATAAATCACAATTAACAATTCAGAGATGTATTATGATAACAATAAATCACAATTAACACTTCAGAGATGTATTATGGTAACCATAAATCACAAGGAATTTGCAATTAACACTCTCGAGATGCATTATGATAACTATAAATCACAATTAACACTTCAGAGATGTATTATGGTAACCATAAATCATAAGGGATTTACAATTGGCACTCTAGAGATGCATTATTATAACTATAAATGACAATTAACACTTCAGAGATGTATTATGGTAACCATAAATCACAAGGGATTTGCAATTGGCACTCTAGAGATGCATTATAATAACTATAAATCACAATTAACACTTCAGAGATGTATTATGGTAACCATAAATCATAAGGGATTTACAATTGACACTCTAGAGATGCATTATAATAACAATAAATCACAATTAATACTTCAGAGATGTATTGTGGTAACCATAATCACAAGGGATTTGCAATTAACACTCTATAGATGCATTATGATAACCATAAGTCACTAGGGATTTACATTCGGCACTCTAGACATGCATTTAATATCAGTAAGTCGTGAGAGATTTAAAATTAACGTTTTAGATGTGATAACCATTAATCACAATTAATACTCTCGATATGTGTTATGGTAATCATTATTCACAAGGGATTTACAATTAACACTCTAGAGGTGCATTATAATAACCATAAATCACGCGATTTAGAATTCGCGCATAACTATAATTAAAATTAAAGATTGTCACCATTTTTGTCGCTATTGAATCATTTAATAAACACAGCGCGTTTCTCCGCGTCACTCTCTTTCTCTCAATCTGTCTTTATTTCTCTCTAATCCTCTCTCTCTCTCTCTCTCTCTCTTTTTATTTACGTCTCTCTCTATCTTCGAGGAATCCATCCGAGTGACTTGCGCTTTTATTAACCGGCCCTGTTTATCACTCGACTCGATAGATAGACATAAATCGAGTTCCGAAACAAGACATTACGAACGGCGAGACGAACGCGGCCTTAATCATTGTTAGCGGCGTTGAATAGGTGTTAATTGCCAGGCGGTTTACTGTAATTGGTCATAGCCACTTGTCCAATTAGAAATCATCTGTATCTCCATATTCGTCCGCGAAAATCCGACCCGGTGCATTTCTCTCCGGCCAGAAAACCATAGATCATACACTCGGGTAATTAATCATCGACCGTCGGTAATCGGTGTTAAATAATAAAAAAAAATAAAAGACGATAAGTGGAATGGAATTGGATTGGTGATGGTTTCTCGTATGCGGTGATTAATTTTCAATTTTCGAAAGGATTGATATTTTTTGTGGTTGCGTTATGACGTCTTCTATATTATTATGGATAAGGGATTTACAGTTAACATTCTAGAGATGTATTATGATAACCATTAATCACAATTAACATTCTAGAGATGCATTATGTTAACCATTAATCACAATTAACACTCTAGAGATGTTTTATGGTAACCATAAATTACAAGGGATTTACAAATCTACTATTTGGTTTTTATTAATGTTTGATGAAACAATATAATTTCGACTTTTGTCGCTTGATACGAAAATCGAAACTAGTCGAAGAAAATAAACATATTTTAATGAAACAAACCAAGTGTTATTAATAATAGAAAAGAGTACTCATTTACATGGTCACAGTTATTTAAATAAATTAAATAAAAATAATTTAAAAAAATATTAATTCAATGTCTGGATGAGTATATGCCTAGGAAGTAGTTATTAACGCCGTCGCCGACTTTGAAAATGTTGTTTCGAGATAATCGCTTTTAAAGATTTGAGATTAGTTAGTCGACGCCAACTTTGCATAAACTCGCATAACTTCGGCAATTTGAATGCAATCAACATGAATCTTTTTTAGAAATAATCTTAAATGTACTCACTTTTGAATTCCGTGATTAAAAAAAATATTATAAACCTATTGCAGGCAGGTATAACCTCTTACACGTATAAAGGTTAATATATCCCGGCGCATTCACCATTTTTATACGAAAATAAATATTAACTTATAATTATGTCTTGGTCCCGGGTCCATGGATATTGTGATTGTCCTCATCTTAGATAAATGACTTATATATATATATATATATAAAAAAATTTTAGCGGCTTAATGGAATTACCTATGCCAAAAATGTCCTCATTTCATCATTCATTAACCTTAATATTCTTTCAATCATCCTTCTTAAAAAAAAATAATTATGCATTTTCCATTTTGGCTGAACGTGTTAATTTTCTCTATTTTATGAAATAATAATAACAAAGAATTATCCCAACAAGAAATGTTGCACATATCTAGAAAAAAATTAGATAATGATAAAATTATTCAACAATTCCTTAACATAAATAGAAGATAGTATTTATTCACTTGGTCACAGTTATTTAAATAACTTAAATAAAAATTATTTGAAAATAATTATTAATTATTTTCAAGTCATTTAATGATTTGAAAATAATCATTTTCAAGTTATTTTTATTTAATTAATTCCTTAATAATTAAAACTTGAGTACTTGAGTAGTATAAAAAAAATACAACTCCAAACTCACTTTCTATGATCCGTTACTTTTTTTTTCAATATCCATATTAGTGTCGCGATTATCCTTGCTAGCCATTACACACACGGCGATTCATTTCGGTAATAAACGCGATACGACACGGCGCGAAACTCAATTACGGATTTAAATACGACTCTAGTCCAATTTTATTGAAAACGTAACGCGACATTAAATTAACGCGCGGGGAATAAATGATACCGGGAATACAGCCAATTACACGCCTCTAAAGTGAAACTAATCGAACGCCCAAATTGGTTCGTGCCACATGACTGTGCTCCTTCCTATTCTGCTTCTTCGCGTTCTTCTTCCACGGTGGCCATGAAAGAATTTGATTTAGATTGTTGGTGTTGTTATTTATTTTGTAATTTTCTGCATGGCTCTGATTTCATACAGAGAGTCATAGTATTTTCTAATAAATGTTTCTTCTAAGCAATTAGGGATACTATTAATATTAAATAAATAATTTAGCTTAAAGTAATTAGTATTATTATTTACGTTTTATTTCTCCACTTGTAGAATTATTCACCTCTGTGAAGTTGGCCCCTCAACTTTCAAATTTCATAAAAAAATGTTGGAGTTCTGGTGCCCTCCCACATAGTTCTAGAGTTCCCTATAAATATAAAAAATAGTTCCGCCCTTTTAACTCCTCCAAAATCAGTAGGGCAATAAACCAGATGAATAAAATTTATTTACCAGATGTTTCCCTGGTTTATTGCCATACTGATGTACAATATTTCAAAATCTTCCGAATTGTAAACATGATTGGATTCGATACAATGCCTAAAACACCTAGTAAATAAATTTGATTCATCTAGAACTCGCCATTTCTTAAATCCCCTATTACCTGAGCAATAATAAAAAATACTGTATATATATATATATTCATGTAAAAATATTATTATTGTCAACGGGAGGGAAGGTACCTCACGCTGATTATCAACTAGCTCAGGTTGATTTAAGGACGAAGCAACTAACCTTTAAAACACAATTGGTTTTTAAATAATTTATTTACAAAAAAAATTAGCAAAAAAAAAAACAGAGAGAGCAGTCACACAGTGTACAATGCAGATAACGGGTAGACCTGATGTAGCGTCGGCGTCTGGATGGAGGCGGCGTTCAGGCGGCAGTTCGGCGTCCAGTGATCGGCGTAGGAATTCGGCGTCGGAGTCCGTGGGTTATTGCGTCGGGGTTGGATCCAGAGGCAGGAACAAACACTACCCTCGTAGTGTTGACGTCGAAGCGGTTGTACTGGCAACCTAGGTGCTTGGCGTCGGTGTTGACTGCAGGAGCGACGGCGGAACGGCTAACGTCGGCGTCGGGCTGAGTTTCCTGGAGTCGGCAGGTTCCTGGATTGGACTGGATCCGGCAACAGCATAAGACACTACACTAGTAGCGTCGGTGTGGCGTCGAGACGGTTACACCAGTAACCGTGAAGCTCGGCGTTGGTGGACTTCAGGAAGCACTGGTCCTGGAGTCGACTTCTTCTGGCAGGAACGACGTCTGGAACATCTGGCGTCTGCGTCGGTCAGAGTTTCCTGTCTCAGAAAGAAGGTTAAATTTCGAGGAACAAAAGTTCCTCATGAATCCACATGCTGCCCCCTGTACAGCACCAGAGTGGACTGTCGATCTGGGTGGATGCATCCCGTATTTAAACACCGAAAATCGTCTGGAGTAGGGATGATTTTCGAGGACCACGTGGCCGTTGGCAAAGAATTCACTGGAAAATAACTATTGTAAACAAAATAATTATTTCCAGCGAATTCTTAAATCCAACCGTTAAAATGCAATTTGAAAGAATTACGTTAATCTGTAATCTCTCTTCTTTCAAATTGCAACGGCGGCCCGTGTCCTCTCCCTGGGCGTCTGCTGATCGGGCCCTAATTGCTGCACGATAATCCGGAGGGTGGGCGGTGATCTTCCAACCTCGGGTCAGATAAATGTTGACCCGATGGTTAATCCGCGGCGGCCGGCAGGTAGAGTGCTGGCCAAAACTCATTTTATAAAAAAAAAATAAAATTGAAAATTTTAATTTCGTTGACGACGATTAAAATTAATCGCCGGTAACAAACGGCCCCGTAAAATGAGTTTTGCCAGCTGGATTTCGAGATGTTGTCTGCTCCTGTCCTGTTTACGCGCACTAAGCGTCCGGGGGGTATCACTATCTATCTAACTATTATATTTACACTTCACTAAAACTAATTTAACGTCCTTTCGCGGGGTAAATGCACTTTCAAAAGTGTCCGATCACTAAAAATGTCCAGGGGGGCTTCCGTTCCGGTCGTGGGAGGCGGTGAAATCCAAGTCTCCTATCCAGGGAAGATTCCGTTTTCCAGGGCGGTTTCCAGAGTCCTCTAGCAAAGTCGATATGTTGTCTGTTCCGGTATCCAGGGCAAAGTTCGCGATAATGCCATTTCAGCGTTTTATTCTTGGGCGAAATTCTTCTCCAGGGCGGCTTTCGTCGAGGCCTTGGAGTTAGCCGGGCTGCTTGACGAGTTCTGGACCATAAAATCCACATATCACACTTCTTGATTCTGGAGCCGGTGTAATCATATTCGGGGTTGGCGGATGTCCTGGGTTTTTCACAACTTCTTTTTAAGGCAATTTGTTGTGGGCGATATTTCGGGAATTTGCCAACGTCGGGATGGATATTTGCTTCCGTGTATCTCTCGGGCATTCGTGTAACGACGGTGACGGCTTCTGAGACGACAAGAATCGAGGCAGCTTCTTCCCAGGCTTCTTTCAACTCGCATTCCTGCGCCAAGTTGTGTGGATACACAAAGCGGGTTTCCTCGGGCGTCAGGTTTTCAGCTACTTCCCATACTGCTTCTTCCGTATGGATCTTCGCATAATTTACGCGCTCCCAAAGAGGACATGGTGAGACCACATATGTGCCCTTTTTATTGGCGAAGACATGTAGCAGCACTCGCCGAAGACTTTCCCACGTTGTATAGCGCTCCTGCAGCGTCTTCTTCCATTTGATAATACCCGGTCCGTCCAGTCCGCTCAGGGCATAGTCCAGCTTGAACTTATTCGGCCATTTCCTGTGTCGCTCGAAGAAACCATCGAAGTACTCGAAGTAGAAATCCACACATTCTGCTTCAAATGGTAGTTTTCGGGACATGGTTTCGGCTGGCTGTCGGCCCCGTACGATCTGTGCTTCTCCTCCTCTTTGTGTTTTAATCCTTCAAAGGTTAGTTGCTCTCTCATGGGTGTGGGCTTTATTCGGCCACTAGGTTGGGCGCCATTTGTCAACGGGAGGGAAGGTACCTCACGCTGATTATCAACTAGCTCAGGTTGATTTAAGGACGAAGCAACTAACCTTTAAAACACAATTGGTTTTTAAATAATTTATTTACAAAAAAAATTAGCAAAAAAAAAAACAGAGAGAGCAGTCACACAGTGTACAATGCAGATAACGGGTAGACCTGATGTAGCGTCGGCGTCTGGATGGAGGCGGCGTTCAGGCGGCAGTTCGGCGTCCAGTGATCGGCGTAGGAATTCGGCGTCGGAGTCCGTGGGTTATTGCGTCGGGGTTGGATCCAGAGGCAGGAACAAACACTACCCTCGTAGTGTTGACGTCGAAGCGGTTGTACTGGCAACCTAGGTGCTTGGCGTCGGTGTTGACTGCAGGAGCGACGGCGGAACGGCTAACGTCGGCGTCGGGCTGAGTTTCCTGGAGTCGGCAGGTTCCTGGATTGGACTGGATCCGGCAACAGCATAAGACACTACACTAGTAGCGTCGGTGTGGCGTCGAGACGGTTACACCAGTAACCGTGAAGCTCGGCGTTGGTGGACTTCAGGAAGCACTGGTCCTGGAGTCGACTTCTTCTGGCAGGAACGACGTCTGGAACATCTGGCGTCTGCGTCGGTCAGAGTTTCCTGTCTCAGAAAGAAGGTTAAATTTCGAGGAACAAAAGTTCCTCATGAATCCACATGCTGCCCCCTGTACAGCACCAGAGTGGACTGTCGATCTGGGTGGATGCATCCCGTATTTAAACACCGAAAATCGTCTGGAGTAGGGATGATTTTCGAGGACCACGTGGCCGTTGGCAAAGAATTCACTGGAAAATAACTATTGTAAACAAAATAATTATTTCCAGCGAATTCTTAAATCCAACCGTTAAAATGCAATTTGAAAGAATTACGTTAATCTGTAATCTCTCTTCTTTCAAATTGCAACGGCGGCCCGTGTCCTCTCCCTGGGCGTCTGCTGATCGGGCCCTAATTGCTGCACGATAATC
Source organism: Philonthus spinipes (assembly GCA_963082785.1). Classification (NCBI taxonomy): domain Eukaryota; kingdom Metazoa; phylum Arthropoda; class Insecta; order Coleoptera; family Staphylinidae; genus Philonthus; species Philonthus spinipes. The sequence continues at coordinate 22,745,452 of OY720314.1, forward strand.
CGGAGGGTGGGCGGTGATCTTCCAACCTCGGGTCAGATAAATGTTGACCCGATGGTTAATCCGCGGCGGCCGGCAGGTAGAGTGCTGGCCAAAACTCATTTTATAAAAAAAAAATAAAATTGAAAATTTTAATTTCGTTGACGACGATTAAAATTAATCGCCGGTAACATTATTATATTCGGAGGAAATAAATTAAGCAGTGAAACAAATCAAGCGTTAAGACTGTTGTTTTATATAGAAATAGCGTATTATGGAGTTTCATCAAGTAGTAATAGTCGCAACTTAATCTTTGAATCGATCTAGGATTGACGAATGCTTTTGTTGTTGAATTAATTCTTAATTCTGAATCAATTCCTGACCATTACGGACACGAAAGCCACAATCATCGATTTCTGAAATTATTTGCAGAATTACTAAAATCACATTTTCTTTTTTGTGAACAGACGCTTTCTTTTCCCATTGATAATGGTTAGTATTAAAAAATAATAATACAACGAACTAAAATTATACGAATTTGAGTTAGGTAATTAAATTATCGAGAACGCCTTATTAATTATTATGCATAGAAGTGTATAAAAATCTTCATTAAGTGGAGCACTATATTAGGGACAGATTGCTTCGATGTAATTTTTTTATGTTGATTAAGCAATTAATCAATCAGGAAATTTAATCATAATTATCGAGCAAATGACTTTTAAAAGGGGCGTAAATATAACGTAAACATCGGGATTTTATGCCACACACAGTTTTCATTATAGAATTAATTAAATTTAATTTCTTTTGTAAAGAAAATGTGTCTGGAGGCAGAAAGACTTCTGGCCGTTAGCCGAATGCTGTTTTATTTGATTTCAATGTTGTATATAATTGTATAAATATTGAACGACAACAGTAATAATAATATTTAATAAAAATAATGTGTCTTGATTTAAATTTTATTCGATTTTGATTAATTTAATAGAAAATAAAGCCACCGAAATCCTCAATCAACTTTATATTCCTCGTAATTCTATCATCAGCCATATTTGTTGTCATTGTTCTGCTAATGTAATTATGAACTGATGTATCGTAAAAAGGGGAAATAAAATATAAATTTCCCCTTTTTACGATATATTAGTTAATAATTACATTAGCAGAACAATTATAACGACGTTAGCTATCATGATATTTAAACAATGGCATAAACTGAACAAGGACAGGGCGAAAGACCTCTGGTTTATAGCCGTTTTCTGAAGAAAACAAACGTCTTTATTGATTTAAATATTATTTTTGTAATCATTGACCTTTCTACCACTGTGTTGTATAAGGCAAGATTTAATTATATGTATTGTAAATATATCTAACGGAATAAAGATTATATATGTATAAATATATATAGAAAATAATATCAACCATCTACCAATTTATCGCATCTAATTTATTTATTTATTTACGAAGGCCATTTCATACAGCAACATATACAGAATAAAATAAATTAGTCAGGTTACATCCGAATATTGATGATGACGTTAGAGATCATGACTTTTACAGATATGACATAGACTGGATGGAAAAAGAACACTGATCATTTTTTTTTTAAATTTATAATTGATAATGTAGTTTAATAGTTTTCTAATGTATTATTTTGAATTCTTTGAATTTGACAAATAAATATTAATTAATAATAACAAAAATTAAACAAACCAAATGAATTAATAAAAGAAAACTATATATTAGCAACTTTTTTTACGAAGTGATGAATGAGAAACGAGTTAACAATACAATTTTTTAATAACAAAAATAAATAAAAAGCTCTCAAATGGCCGTACTAGTTGCAGATTTGAATCAATCTAGGATTGATAAATCCTGGATTCGCGAATATTTTTGGTGAATTCAAAGATTGTTTTCAATATAGTTTATACTTTTTAATGCAATCTGATAATTTAATTAATGTATGATCAAAATATTATATTTATAAAAATCTATTTTAAATTTTTTTGCATATTTTAGTAGTTTTAATATTTTTAATATTGAGATATTACACGATTATCTTACTATTCTAATTAATAAAACTAATTACATACAAACCCCGACACCAATTGGTAAAAGGGGACATCGATTATATATATATATATATATATATATATTAGATACAAGCACACAATTATATTTATGTTTTATAAATAGATCGTATTGCAATAATAAATATGAATAAAATATAAAAAATTGTAATAATTAATATGTATAGATTATTAAAAATCTACAAATAAAGTAAATGTAAAGATTAAAATTAATTATTTTAAATCATCGACTAGTTTCAGGTTATCATCCCGTTTTCAAAAGAATAACCAGTTTCAATCTGTATTTTTATTTATTTATTGATAGATTTTTTAATAATTTATTCATATTTATTATTACTTGTTTTATCTATTCTTTCTTTCTTTTTTTTTATGTGTGATTTATTTAGTTACGGATAATGAAATTCCCGTACTGGAATTACTCTTGAAATATGTGTCATACGTTTGCCCCCCCGGAGTAATAATTTTTCATAAATTTATTTTTAAGTGCCTCGCCGTTTGACATTTAAGGGAGGAGTAACGGGAATTTCCGCGGATAACGCCCCTTTCACCTATATTAGGTATATGACCCAGAAAGCCATCCTCACAGGGTTGTTTCCAATAAAAATAGAAGAAAAAAAAGAATCATTTGATAGTTTACGCGATGATTTATTAAATATTTTATTTGTTGAGAAATAAAAATGATTGAGGCAGAAAGACCGATGGTCGATAGCCGTTTTCTAAGGACAACGTATAACATATTATAAGAATTATATTGTTAATTTATTGTATATAAAATTGCCTGCAGAAATAAAGATGTTATATATATAAATATATATATATATATATATATATATATATAAATGATTATTAAATATTTTAATAAATGAAACACTTTTTTCACTTTGTATAACTCGGATTAAAATATTACAATTAATGTAAACTCAAAATCATAACGAAATAAATCAGAATTTGAATAATTATTGTTAAACTCACCAACCGCGACGTAAACTGGCGTTTGTGTTATCTTTCCTGTTATAATATATGTGTTTGTTGAACTTACCTGAAACAAAAAATGAAATAAAAATTAGTTAACAATAAAACAAGATTTTATTGATTTAAGTACAGTGTGTTCCCGACACCAATTGGTAAAAGGGGACATCGATTACATATATATAAGTACAGTGTGTTTTAAATAAGTTAAACCGGAAAATATTTTTTAAACGTAATTATTTATATTAATTACAACATGATTTAAATTATGTGACCGCCGAGGAAGAAGCTTTATTTAAAAATTATGGTGCAGTTTTTTTTTTTAATTTAAGAAACAAATAACATAACAGAATTAATATAAATTTGGATTGAGCTTTGGAGCTTTGATTTACATCTAAAAGATTAGAGAAAATTGTTTAATCAAGTGACTGAATTTATATAATAAAGCAAATTTTATTCGTGGAAATAAAATATTACTTGAAGTGGCAATAAGAATGAATTCTTCAAACTGTCAAAGTTTTAGAGTTGTTGATTTCTTTTAGATCTTAAGCCGGGTGTTCCACAGGGTTCTGAGCTGACATCCATGTTGTTTACAATATATTATATGTTTAATTAATTTCTCACTTAAACATTGGTGAAACATTTTTGAATTAATTCAGGATGATTGAAAATTGAAATTAAAACATTTGGTTTGTTTCACTTATTTATATTTTCTCCTCCCTGAAGATGACCAATGGTCGAAACTAGTTGGAGAAAATATAAATATGTAAACAAACCAAGTGTTGTAATTTCAATTAAATTATTCTGAATTAATTACAATATATTATAATAAAATTTATTTTATTGTAGCGGAACTACGGATTCTCTGATTTTGGACGCATTCAAAGTATTTCCAATCGTGTATACTCAAAAATTCATCGTTAAAAATGTCCTTTTAATCATTTTTTAGCAGTTTTTTTTTAAATCTTTATTAACAGAAAAAAATCCTTTGAAAACAATTAAATTACAAATAGTGTAGAAATACAAATACTTAAAAAAATCACATTAAAGGGGTGTACATCATATAATTTAAAATTAAATTTGTAATATACAACAAAATGAAAACCGTATAAAATAATCATTGATCGGTTACATTGTATGAAAGTGCATCGAGGCAGTGCCAGTGCATCATCGTAAAGCTCGACGCCGTTTGCTTCGCTTACGCCGGAATTTAAAATTCAAATCGCGCACGGCGAATTACATCAATTGACAACAATAAACAGATAAATATCAGCTACGTTTTCCATAAACGCGAACAGAGACGGTGGCACGGAGACGGCAACGGCGGCGGATTTTTCAATAAACCATCCGCTTTTATGTAACGTCTTCACGTTTACCCCCCGGGGCCCGGAAAAATCGCCGATTAATAACGCACATTAATTAGACATCGACGGGATTCGCTCTTTTGCTTTGCTTTGCGGCACATTTCATTATTGTTGCGTAATTATATTAATTACATATGGGTTTTAATTGAGACGAGTCGAGTTAATTTATTCGTTCGGTATAATTCGTACGAGAATAGGAGAGAGTATTGAAAATGATAACATTTCTAAAAGAGATCATTTTCTCATAGAAATTTTGTCATTTTCCTAAATTTTAATTAATAATGAGGGTACGATCATAGCAGAAAGTATTGCAATGATCGTGCCCTCATCATTAAAAAGTTTAAAAAAACCGACTTAATTTTGCAAAAAAAATTGAAATTCGATTGAGGAGGCTGTTACTTGGTGAAACTCCATTCCAAACATTTATGAAGTAAAACACAAAGAAACGAAACAAAATAAACACAAAAAATATAACACATGAGCCAATTCAAATGCAAATTTTATTCAACTCAAATAGATTTAATTTAATTAAATTATTATTCCTTTTTAAATTATATTTATATCTATGAATTGTAGACATTTTTTTTGCTATACCTCAAAAAATATACCGACCGGCAATCGGGGGACGTGGGTTCAAATCCCATCAGAGATGCTTCTTTTCCACTTTACATTTAATTAAATTTAAATTATGCATTAATCATAATAAATTAAAGACGACGCAAGCGCCACCTTTTGCCTAATTTCAAGTGACATCGTCAACGATTTGGGTCTACAAAGTAGACGACCGAGAATCATTGTTTCGTCCACTAAAGGAAGGCGAACTTGTCCTGTTTAAGCAAACAAGGAAAACGAAATTCATTAAAGATTGCCTTAATGTTGTATATTCAATTTTTCTACAATTAATAGATTTAATTTATATATTTTTCAAACTAATTCAACGCCAACTGAACTTAAACAAAGTAATCCAAATCAGAATTAACTCGACATATAAATACTATCGCGAGTAATTATTTTCAAAACCGATGTTAGCGGAAGCATTTTTCTTTTCAATTAACTTAATTTATACGCCTGGCGAGTTGTTAAACGGCGAGAAAATAAAATCGCTCATTGTCGGCCAATTAAGATTCAACGGTGAGCGATTTAATTATCCGGTCGGTCGGTAATTGCGCTGTTTTATGGATTTTTGTTTCGGACGGATCGACGTGGGCGTGAAGTTAATCCCGGCCGGATTAATTGTGAGAAATGCACGGCGTTAATTGTTTCTTAATAAAATCAGCCGAGGAATGTCGGATATTAATTGGATCACGCCGTGGACGTCCTTAGCAGGTGTTGAATGCAGATTACGAGCGCAGGATGATGTCATTAGGGATAATCAACGGTTGCTTGTTTGAAGGAATTGATGGGGTGTGTAGTTGTTGAGATTTTGTTTGGTACTTTAGATCCGTTTATGTCAAGTATATTAATAATCATGTTTTTAGCAATATGAAATATATTTGAAATAATATTAAACGTATTTCATTAATTGGGAAACGTAATTGAAAAAACAGAGAAAATAATTAGAATTTTATAATGCTTTTATCTTATTTAAGTAATTAGATATTTATTTTCCTGATTTAATATTGTTTAATTTTCATGATATTGTGACGAAAGTGAAAGAAGGAACTGGAAAGATCACTCTGGAATGTTCCACAGAGCGTGCGACGGTAAACGCGGCGTCATCGAAAGTTCCGGAAAGTTCGAAAAACAAGCACGCTATATATACGCTAGTGGCGCTGCAGGCAGTCAGTCTATCACGAACGTGCGAGTGCTCAACATCTCGTTAATGAGAATTTTATAATGCTTTTATCTTATTATATATAAATAAATAGTGAGAGTGTGCTGTTAATAAATGTGTTAAGTGTACTGTAAATAAACAAATAGACATTATTTGGCTTATTTCCGAGTCTGATTATACACGATTAAAAATTATTTAATTTTAAAATTCGCATTTGTGACGCTTCTATTTAGATTCTGTTAACTTTCCGTTTGGTCAAATGCAAAATAAAATTATTACTATAAAAGGGGCGCCATGTAAATACGGACGGCAAGGTAGGCAATAAAAAATAATGGGAAAATTACGAACTCAGAATTAACTAATACATATATTCTTAATATCGTTTAAATTTCAGAGGAACTAAAATGTAATAAAATAGGTATTAATGCAAAACAAAATTTGAAAAATGCATACAGTTCATCAGAATTAATATAAAATATCACATAAAACATTTGTGATAATGGCATTTAAATAATTGTATTTACCATAATAAATTAAAGACGACGCAAGCGCCACATTTTGCCTAATTTCAAGTGGCATCACTAGTTATCCATACGTTAGATGAATGGTGACTGAACGTTTCATTAAATGTGAATTGTATTTACATTCATAAATTATTTTCGCACCACAAAATACGTACAATCGTTTTCACTGTAAATTTTACATTAAATATAATCAGATGATTTGTATATTTATTATTTGTGATAATTTATATAAATGCTTATAAGGAGATTTCCGTAAAATAAACCATTGCAATTCGCAGTAGTATTTCTATGCAACAACAAATATCTATTGTGTAATCCAATGACCGGCGGGGTAAATGCTCGGGAAGTAGTTATTTCAATAGATGTTTGTAAAACTTACAGTGTATTTTTTGCAGTTGGAAAAAGGGATTGATCGAATTTTATTGAACATTGCCAACAAAATTTCCTTGTTTAATTTCATTGTAAAATAAATTAAATTAAAATACAATACATTTTACATCAAATTCTTCCTTAATGGCTATCGTCCACTCTAAGGAATTTTTAAAAGTAAAAGCTTTATTTTTTTTATTAATTACCATCATTTAATACTGTTCCAAATGTTATAGTAAAACAATTTATGTCAATTGAATAAATAACATAAATCAATCCGTATTGCAGTTAACCTTTACACAATAAATAATCCGCGGGGTTTCACAATACGGAAACTGCATTTTTTTTCCGCGTGATAATAATAATAATCCCCGGTTAATTAGCCTAAATAAATCGGCGCGGTTTTATTGTCGCAATAAAACGGGACGAATTTATGGGGTTTTCGGTTTGTGTTCGCCGCTTATTATCGTATCACCGCAAGGGCCAATAAAATCCGATCCTGCTGAAAAATTTTTCGGAAAAGCGGCGCGTTGCGAAACGGCGATTGTTTGTTTATTATTGGCGCTGGTAAATATTTGCGGAGCGGATTTAATGAAATCCCAACACGCTGGCGCTTTCACAATTGCAAGTGATGAAGAAGTTTGTGAGTAAAATTGTTCGCTGGCGTGATAATGCGTTTTTTTAAACAATGATTGTTTAAAAAATTTTTGAGGGTTACTTGCAAAATATTCACCAGGTTGCGTTTTTTGTATTACAGACATTCAACACCCCCTTGATGAATATCCATTTTTAACGAGTAATAATCTAATTGAGCAAGATGAAACGCCATATCATCACCAAGTAATATATATGTAAGAATATTAATTTAAATAAAAACTGAACCATCTAGAAGAGTAATAATAAAATAAAGTATTTATTTGGGGAAGTCCAATTGCAACTGTACAATACACATTAATCTTTTGGCCATTATATACATAATTTATTTATTTATTTATTTACATACAGACACAGAATGAGTAAACATTCCTATAAAGTAAGTATGTATATTACAAAAAAAAATAAATATACACATGTAACACAAAAACATAAGTAATTAAGTGAAATACATGAACAATACATCAAAAACGAGCTAACAAACTTATAGCGACACTACAAAAGATTTTCTTATTTTTAGTAAAAGTGGAATGTGAAAATTTTGGAGGAATGTTAGAATTTTTGGGCATTCAGAATTTTGTAAGGAAGAAATTAATTGTAAATTTTTGTATAAGGTTAATTATACGTTGGAATATGGGAATGACTTGAGTGGATTCGTAAACGTGTTCATTTGATAGATTGTCGAGAGGATTATTACAAAATCTAATTTTTATGAAGATTCACTAGGAGAATCTTTCTGCAACTTGTATTCGAAAATTCTATTAAAGTATTTTATTTCAATTTATATCAATTCTTATTTGCATTATTAATTAATAACAATAAATTACACACGTATAATAAATAAATAAATCGACAAGAAATGACAATAAAAAAAATCAATTAACAATCACAACAACAATCCAACAATTAATATATATTTTAATTCACCCGTAATGGTAGATTGAATCGAATCGAATTGAATACAGGAGACATTATAATAAATTAGAGCGAGCGTTTGTAATCCTTGTAGATATACGCCCTATATTTGTCCAGTGACAAGTTAATGGAAAACGAGATTAAATCTACAGCCGTTCATAATTTACAATAATTGAATTCGATTTCGCACAATAAACAAATAACGCGTAATTGCGTTATTATGCATTGTAATTTTGTCACCGACTAGGACATAATTTGCTCCGTGTCCGTTATTCTTACCGTAAACGAGTGGATGAATGGTCGTACATGTTTTTGTGTGTGGGTTCTTCTTCTTCTATTTCGGATTAAATAAATTAATGTCGCTAGGTGTAATTTATGGGATATTGTGTGCGAGAGTGTGTGTAATAATTTAAACGAGAGCTATTTGGGTTGCTTTAAAATGATGGCTCGGTAAATTTGTTTAAGTTATTGTTGGTGAATTTTAATGAAATAAATTATTTCTTAAAAATATTTTACCTTAAAAAAATTATTAATTTAAATAGAAAAAAGTATTCATTCACTTCGTCATAGTTATTTAAATAAATTATATATATATATATTCAATGACCCTTTCTACCCATATGGGTGTAGGGTTAAATTAAATAAAAATGATTTAAAAATAATTAATAATAACCAGCTAACGACTAAGAAAATGAAATATAATAATAATAAATTTAGAGCATTAAATAAATCTTGAGACTCTCTAATGACCGTAGCAGTCGAAGCCGGTAAAGTGGGAGGGATTTTAGGCTTCCAGCCAAAGTTAGACTTGAAGGAGTTAAACTCTTCGTAACTGAATTTCCCCTTCCACAGCAAAAAAAAAAATATTACCCAACAGGAAACAGTAGCTCAATTACAGGATAATACAAAATAATTTTACATTATAGTAATAAAAAGACAAACAAGAAATATATACCAGTACAAATATAGATACGAAAACAATAAATTCTTGGATCTTGGAGGCGTTCACTTCGTGGTACATTTTCAATTTTGATATAAAGAAAACACTTAACTTTTTTTACCACTTTTACTATAATAAAAGTGGTATAAGTGTTTCCTTTATATGAAAATAATAAAGATTACAAATTGTTGAAAGATTAATAAATTATTTCCTCCTTTAGTTCTGTCACATTTTTACTTTCGTTACGTAAGTACTTTAAACAAATGCACATTAAAACAACTACTTTCCGGACAAATAATCTAGTAGCAGCAGCGTGGTAAGAAGATTGAATTCAGAGAATACAATCCATTTTCTAATAAATCAATGAGAAATGACTATCAAACGCATTGAGAAACAACTCAATCGAATTTATTTAAATCATCCGCTTGTACTTTTTTCATTCCACAAAATTTCCCAACCGTTTATTCAAATCCAACGTTAAGAAACAACCCGAATCAATTCAATCAAATCTTGCGAAATTCCGTGTAGAATAACGAAAGAAAAAAAAAGAGCGACGTTTAAATGAAGAAATTCCCGACAAAATCTCGCTCGGGAATCCATTTTAAAAAGCTTTACCGAGAAGATGTATCAACAAGAAAAAAAATGATAATAATTATGTAATAATTGAGCAATTTATAAATTCACATTCGTGAAGAAAGATTTTGAAGAATTCGGGGTATTCGCGTTGTTGCTCGTGTTTTTTTTTTCTGAATCGAATCGTTTCCCAAGTCGGGATCGGATTGAGCGGATCGCGGCTATAAAAGTTGCAGCGGTTTCGCAAAAATTGATTATTTGAAACAACCGGCTGGGAATAAATCCATTGATTGAGACGTGAATTAATCAACGGATTTTTGATCACGAAATGCATTTCAGTTGAGCTACTGTTTAAATATTAGTTGTTATTGTTTTTGCTCATCCTGCATTCGATAATGAAGAGAGAGCGGTATTTACGTTAAACAATATTAAAACACAAAATAATATTTAAAATATATAGAAAATTAAAAAAAATAATGAGGTTATCCATTAGAGTACAGTCTTTCTGTTCATTAAAATATACAGGGTGATTCAGTTTGGTGTTCCACCCCTTTCTAACTATTTTATTTATTTTGACAGTAAACTATAACAAATCATATATATTTGTAAACGGCAAGAAATTATAAGAAATTATCTATTTAATAGTGTCACCAAATTGAGAATAAGATGACAACTGTCAATGTAGCCATAGTCATCTTTTTTTTTTTCAAATGACACCATTTCTATTTTTTGTTCATTTCCGATAAGGGACACCGAATATCCATCACAACTATACGCTAACAAAAAAGGTGCGCCTTTGCCGAGCCGACTTGTGGACGCGAGAAGTAGGTCCTGAAAAAAGGGACTGTCTGTTGGAATCTGACGGTTTTTAAAATATTAATAATAACTAAAAATCTTCATTCATGCAAGCAAATATATATATAATCATTTAAAAAATTATATTTATTAAATTAAATAAAAAATTGAATTTGAAAGAATAAAAAGAATTAAAGAATGAAAAAATAATTAATTAATTATTTCCATTTTTACATCCGTGACATTATGACTTACATTACTTAATGCACATTAAAACAACTACTTCTCGGGTAAATACCCCGCCACCTGCTGTTGTAAATCAATAAAATATTGCATCATGCGATATTTTTTTTTTCTTCAGGAAAATATGTATTGAACCCGATAAATTAATTAATATAAAAATTGCTCATAATTTAAATTAAACCTTACAATACTACAACAATTGTTTCACAACACTCGAAGCATACGATGAGTAATAATTAAATAACTCTGAAATTTACTTATCTAACGCAACTTTCTCGAGATCCAAGTGCTAATTCCTACGGCATCTTGCATTTGTTGCAACCGAAATGATTCATGATTCACCATCCATTACCGAAATTCAACCATGATCTCACTTTTCTCTGTCCGGCAAAAAGATTTACGATTGAAATTATTCATACGGAAAGTTTTTATTTTTTGTAATTCATTTAATTATTTATCTCGGGCGATAATTCACGCGGCCGTAATGAGATTCCTTTGAATCCGAAGACGGTCGCGCGCGCTCTAAGCGAAAAAATATTTTAAGGTTGGTACACTCGCCGTATTTAACGGCCGCAAATGTGTTACAAAATAATTGGGTGTGTATATTTATGGCTATCCATTACCACTGTATAAATAATAAATGTCTTTTTAATTCAACAATCATTTGTCACTACACTTAAGTAGCAGCGAGTTTGTAGTCGTGTGTAATACACACGTACACGCAAGTGTAAGCGAAGTAGAGATTGGTGTAAATAGGTAAGAGTGGAATTTTAAATAAATCGAGCCTATAAGTTGAGATTAGTCGCGATCTCTTAAAAATAAAATGAGTATTTGAAAAATACAACTGATTTGCTTCACTAAAACACGAAATTCGAAACCAGTCATTGGAAATAAACGTGTTTTAGTGAAACAATACCAATCATTATTTTTAACAAAATCACTCGATTTTGATTAGTCCATTATTACTAATAAATATGTAGGTGAACTCTGATGGCGGGCTCACGGGGGTTGTTTTCAAGAAATACAAATATTAACAAATAACACATGTATTTACACTAATATAAAAAATAGTCAATATGAATCGTACATGAATCGAGAAGCAATTGTCGATGCTTGTGGTACATCTCCTCGATTACCCTGCAATCAATGAGCGCCTGAGTGGTGGCGCATTGGGTCTCGAAATCGTTCGCAAACAAAAACATAAAACGCTTTAATTTTGCAACAAAATACAAGAGAATCAAATCATGTATGTCCCCAAAAACCGAATTAAGGTAAATTAGCAGACTCGAAGAATGTTAGTCGGGGCTATTCCGTAATGGAAAAGTAAACGTTATTAAATAAATTTACATTCTATGTATATATCTATTTAAAATGCAGCTTAGACTGTGATGATACAAATAACGTACAACTTAAACTTAACGTTCCCCTTACAGAATAAATTATTGATATCGGAATATAGATCTTATTAAAATAATCTTTCCCTTCGATTATTTTGAAAAGAAAGTCGTCTTTGTAACTGAAAAATTGGAAAAGATTTAGATGTTGGGTTCGCAGAAGAGCGAGATCCCAGCAAACCGATGCAATATGGAATCGTAAGCTTTCTTGATATCTAATAACACAATGGCAGTTTCTTTTTTCTTCGAGATGTGCTGTTTGTGTATTATAGGTTACGATTGTCGAAGTCATAGAGATGAAGCAGTGCCAAAATCAAGTTTCTGGGCAGAGTTGAATGGATGTTTTAAAGATGAGCTTTCATTAGAATAAATATCTAATAATTAAGTCGAGCGTGTAATTTAAGATTTCCTTTCCTTGACATGCAATTTATGTAATTTTATATACTCGTAATTTATTTATTATAAATTTATTAAAAAAAATTGTATATAAAATTATTTCCGTTAGTATTTTTTTAATGCAAATTTTAATTAATAAACTATACTTATTTTATTGCAGCGAAAAATTAACACTGTACTCACAATTTTCCAATAAAAAAAATCCCATTGAACACACACAATCCCGAAACCCGTGTGAAAATATAATAGATCCCGATCATCGCTTCTCACACCGAATCGAACCCAAGCCAGCCGGCCAACAACACTTTCTCTCCCGACTCGCGCGCGCGTTCTTTTTTTCCTTTTTTCACTTATCTCGTTTTCTTCGTTTTCGTCTCGCCCAGCACGCCCGAGGCCTCTCTTCTCCGCGAAGAACCTCTCCTCCGTGCATGCATACCTTTATACTTCACACTAGATTGTGCATGTAGCGAAACACAATCACAGAGGCATTCCACGTAGTTCGGACACG